>JALIZF010001911.1:0-600000 GCA_029948255.1 Telmatactis stephensoni
AGAGAAAAGCATGTTTACTATAAATATATATGTCGGCAATGGTGATTGGATCATTGACAGAAAGGAATTGTTCCATTTGAACCAATTGCAAATGGCGTTAGAGCAAAACTAGTGCCAGTCTCTTTGCTCTCCAATGCAAGTGACGCCTTGAAGATGGGTGAAAAATCGTTCGACTCTGGCCTGTTTTCGTAGACTTTTCGACAGTTTTCACGAGTGTATTTACATTAAAATGGTTTGTATCTACATGTCTTAAGTATTAGTGACATTTCATTTGATTTTAGTAAAAAAAATATGAACTTTTTGCAATTTATGCGATTTTCGGTGATTGTGCGATTTTATGCGATTTTAGGTCAATTGTGCGAAATCGCATAATCGCGTTATATCAGATGCCCTGAAGTTCCCTTGAAGCATTTATGCCCAACTACCAAAATGACTATATTTGCATTTTTGCACTATTTTACCATTTCACCTTTATTGTATAAACATATTTCGACAAAAACTATTTTAGTCCAAGCTACTTAAGAATCATTTGTGAACTCGGCAAGTAAATTTATGAAATAAACACCGACGTGAAGTCGTTTTTTTAGAATATGTAGTCGTTTATTCGTTTTGTAAATGCCCTATAAAGTTATAATAATAGTAATAGAGTTGATGTTCTTGGGCGTAAATGTGTTTTTGGCCCTTCTCAGTGCTCATTTTAACCCTCGCTTCGCTCGGGCTAAAATGAGCCTGAGTCGGGCCAAAAACACATTTACGCCCGCGAACATCAACTCTATTGTTATATTAGAAAGCTTGCATCTTACTTACATTGTGTCTACAATGAGATGTCTCTTATTTTCATTTGTATGAATGGCCTAAATGAATGCAAAGTCAGTCACTATCCAGGCTGACATTCTGCACAACAAGGTGTCAAGGTGTGACATGATACAACTTTGATCAGTGTTCCCACTGTCCTTGACAAGTCAGGGAAGTTAGAAAAATTCAAGGCCAGGATATTGTCAGGTTATGAATACTAGAAGACTGGGAACCCTGCAACATTACAAATCTCTGTGTATTCACAGTTTACCTTTTCAAATCACCCTAGAGCCTTGATCACAATGAGTGTGATGTCAGTCATGGTATACTGCAATCTATTCTCCACCTGTTTACATATGTAGATGAATTTTTATCAGCATTGAAAAATACAGGCCCTTTGCAACATTACAGTATGCAAAACAAGAAGATTTCTGGCTTCTGTACTTTTGGTTTGAGAATCAAATAGCAATGTTGCTGTCAATATGTTTTCTTTTTTACATGGTACAACTGATTCAACTAAGGTGTTTGGGAGGAAATCCTCAAATCTAAGATGCCATGTGCATGAAGACTGGCAGCAAGTTCAAAAGGTGTACTGTCATTTTGAGTAAAAGCGTACTTCCCACCTCAGCAGAAACATTTTTTATTATATTTCACAGTTATGCTTCGTCTATGTTATTTGTTTTCAATACATAATTTCCAAGCTTTTGGATTGATAGATCCATCTTCAGGGAATAAACAAATGATTACAAACGACAACAAACAATTACAATTCCAGTGTGTGCACACATTTCAACTGTCATAATACGTGTGTGAGAAATATATATCATGCTGCACTGACATACAGTTTGATGAAAGTATATAATTTATTTTATTAGTTCTTTAAGATTAAAGGCTGAAGCCTGGGTAATCGCTAAGAACAGTGAAGCTGTTTTAAATATTTTTTATATTGCAATATTTTTGCCTATGTAATGCTTATAAGAAAATATAACCAAATTTCATATAAGAAATAGTTACATTATTTATTTTGTTGAAAAGCTGGCCTATTAATTTGCTTTTTACAGTGTGTAAGAAAATTTGTCTTATGAAGTTTGCTCATGATTATGATTAATTTGTCAAAGAAAATTTCAGTACAATAAAGATCCCCGCGGTCTTCAACCAAAGCATTTTGCACTGTAAAGATGGCCACATTTAAATACTTTTTAGTCATGTGCTGTCTGGTGCATGAAAATCATCCAGACATAGCACAAGAAAGTTGTCAGGTGAATTTTTTTTAACTTGGGCAAATCCATTTGCCATAGAAAATATCATTATATGCAGATGGGTCTTTAACACACATATTTACATTTGTTTCTCAGGAACTAGCAAAGGTGGCAACTCTGAAGTCTATGTAGTGTGTATAGATTATTGTGGAACTTTACCCATGGAATACCAAGACATAGTGCATGCCAGTGCTTACAAAAGTAGAACCCCTGAGAAAGCACTATTTCCTTTGAAGCTAATTCCATCACAGTTCATTGAAAAACTTTTGGAATGTCAACACTTTTTTATTGAAAAGCAAAAACATGAGATCATGGAAAATATCCAACATTTTTATCACATGGATAAAGAGGAGAAACAATACATATTTCAGATGAGGAAACAAGTGGCATTACACTATGGCAATCTCTTCAATGTAAGACCTTTAAAGGACTCTGACCGCATCATTAGTGGGTGTTATTTAATTGGTATACAGCACTTGCAAGCCAGTGACGTCAATGCAAATGAACAGTACAGTAACAGGAAAAAGACTGGGACCTATAATGACAGACATCACCATGACAACAGCTGGCTGGATTCCATCAAAGAAGAACATGCAGTGTTTGCATTTAATCCATCAGGCTGTACAAGTTTAACAGGTATTTCACTTTGTAGTTGTGTGTAAAAGGCTATTATAAACATTTGAACCTTTATTCTTGGGTTGCATGTGACATCACGGCAGCCATCTTTGATGAACTTCAACAAAAGATTTCTTATTAGCATCAGTTGTTTGTTCATCCAACATGGCTACCGGTTCTTTATCTTTTGATTCCCAAAGGAATGGATGAAACCCAGCAATAAGTGCTTGCTAAATGAGGAAATATATTTTGATAAACAAATTATCTGTAAATTGTTTCCTGGTTGACAAAACTGTTAAGAAACATGTTTCAACAACATCAATTAATGGATGCCCATTTATAAAAAAAGTTGCTGCAATTAGTCACTGTTGAAAACTATTGCATTACAACTTTTAATACTATCAGGGTTTGTGTTACTCCTTAAATCCATGAAAACTCCTGGAATTTCATTTATGTTTCCAAGAGTGCCTGAAAAAGTCCTTGGATTTTTTCCAGTTGTGTTCAAAGTCCTTGAAAACCTCTTGAATTTATACATTGGAGAAAAAGAATAACTCTGGACCCCACAATGCAGGTCCCCATAACTCAGGCCCCCATTACTCAGTTGCCCATAACTCAGGTCCCCATAACTCAGGCCCCCATAACTCAGGTCCCCATAACTCAGGTGCCCATAACTCAGGTCCCCACAACTCAGGCCCCCATAACTCAGGCCACCATTACTCAGTTGCCCATAACTCAGGTCCCCATAACTCAGGCCCCCATAACTCAGGTCCCCATAACTCAGGCCCCCATAACTCAGGCCCCCATAACTCAGGCCCCCATAACTCATGTCCCCATAACTCAGATCCCCATAACTCAGGTCCTCATAACTCAGGTCCCCATAACTCAGGCCACCATAACTCAGGTGCCCATAACTCAGGTCCTCATAACTCAGGTCCCCATAACTCAGGTCCCCATAACTCAGGTCCTCGTAACTCAGGTCCCCACAACCCAGGTCCCCATAACTCAGGTCCCCATAACTCAGGTGCCCATAACTCAGGTGCCCATAACTCAGGTTCCCATAACTCAGGTGCCCATAACTCAGGTCCTCATAACTCAGGTGCCCATAACTCAGGTCCCCACAACTCAGGTCCCCACAACTCAGGTCCCCACAACTCAGGTCCCCATAACTCAGGTCCCCATAACTCAGGTGCCCATAACTCAGGTCCTCATAACACAGGACCCCTTTACTCTGGTCTTCATAATGCAGGTGTTTGCAAGTCAATTCCTTACAACACAGTTTCCTGAAATGCAGGGCTCCACAATTTATGTCAGGTCCCCACAACTCAGGTCAACCCAGGTCAACCACAACCCAACCCAGTAGGCAACTGTATAGTGTCTTTAAATCTATAATTTTTGTTGAATTCTGTTTTTTTAGAGTCTCTAAATTTGTAGGAAATGATATGTGTAAAAGTCTCGGAATGAAATTGAAACACAGTCAATAGTTTCGTTTTTACCCCTATTTTAGGGCTGTCCCAGACAAATGATGGAATTCAACTGATTCCACTTTTACCAGACCACGTACCGTGGCTGCTTCAAACACACGACATGGCTGAGCTAAACTTCACTATCACAGTTGGGAAAAGCATCAAGAAAGTTTTGAATTCACGTTTCTGCTCATCATATTACATTACCACTTTGAATACTGCAATGGAGAGAGCTTCTATCTTGGATTCCTCGCAGGAAAATTCATTGGTTCAATTACAACAAGCATCTCCTCCATTTACAACTGACAATGAAGTTTGTTCTTACTGCTGTGCTTATTCTACTGCAGTTCTAGATCGTCTTGTAAGGTTTACAGATGATAAACGAGGTACCAAAGCAATGGTGATGAACTTGTATTCACCTTGTAATTGCTTTGCCAGTTATCTTGAATCCCAAGACATCAGAGTAGATAACTGTAGTGTCATAGAGAGCATGGAAGACAAGGAGAAACCTCAGCTAGTTGAACTGTTCATTGTACCACATTTTAACTCAATTCCCCCTTACCCCTGGAAGAATGTCAGTCAACCTGTAGAATTACTGTCCAAGAAAGATTTCCTAGAAAGCTGCATTAGTGGACTCAAGGTTTTATGTCCTGGTGGTACATTGGTTTGTCGTGTTTTCACATCTTTAACACGTTTTACTGTTGGCCTTCTTTTTGTCTTACATCGCGTATTCCAGCAAGTAACCTTCGTAAAGCCAGTTGTGGGCTACCTGTGGCACCCAGAACGTTTCCTTGTTTGTAAAGGGTATCTAGGGTGTGGTCAAGAGGTGTTGAGTCATCTTGAGAAGGTCCGCACAGCAATGACCACATGTTTGGAAGAAGAAGATGTGCTCGAAATTGTGGACATAAAGAGCTTGTTTGAAGACAGGTTTTTTAGTTTTATTAGAAAATTGAACGAACAGCTTGCACACGTGCAGCTCCTGGACATTGTTAGACTGCAGACATTTTATGAATATCCTGATGCAAGGATAACAAACGAACAACGTGAGGTTTTAAGAAAAGAAATCATACAAAATTTTAATCTAAATTAGATGAAGAAACATATCGCGTATCCTAACAGAGAATGCCTTTTCGACTTTTCCAACTGGTGAGTTTTTCCTCAGTTTTAATTTATTGAAGGCGAGTTGTTATTACAGTGTTGTGATGTTCTGATCTAACAATACCCTGGGTTTCAGGGGTTTATCGTCTTGTTCCGACGTTTGTTTGATAGGATTAAGGACTCACTAAAGAAAGCGAATAAAAAGCCCTGGAACCCAAGGTAATCTTAGGATGTTTTCCATTTAGTGGAACCAACTGACCAGAACAGCCAGTTCTTAAATGGTATATGTCAATTCCTAGCTCTGGCTGGAATCGATCAGTCTTGGAAAATATCCTTACAATAAATATTAAGAGAATTCTTATTTTGATATTAAAATAAGTTTGTCGATTAAAGTCCTTGAAACATGTATTTTTTTACAATTTAGAATAAAAGTTTAAGGTGTAGAAAAAATATTTTCGCAAGTCTGAATTGCAAATTAAGACGTCGAAAAACGTATATTTGGGCTTCCTGTTGAAAATTTCCGAGGCTCACCAGAGCTCACTGTGGACTAAGCCGATCTTTTCCGTGACGTCAAACACGGGCTCATCGACCAAGACATTGCAGTCTTGCAGTGGGTTGTCTGCTTCGGGTGGGCGGCCTTCCCAAGATAGGCTGCATATACATATATATATATATATTGTATATATATATATACATATAATTATATAGACCAATATTTATATATCTCATTACATATATTTTGTAACTGTCTTATTGCATGTTGTATCCCATTGTATTATGTAATATCAACGTCGAATATTGTCCTAGTTTTTGTATATATGTACTTGAGGGGTATGTTTTTATATGAAAATGAAGTTTTTCGGCCCTAGCATAACCCTTTTGTTGATGTACTAGTTCTTAGTTCTTCTTCAATAAAGTTGTTATATATATATAAAAGTATACAAGTTGTCACAAAAGATCGAAATTTTCTTGTTTTTTCTCTTGTTTTCGTTAATACTCGCCATTTTTTAAGATTTTCTAACCACAACCAACCAAACAACATACAATCCTTCAGCATCAAACAAGCGTCGGCCCCGTGTTTGACGTCACGGCATGCCTCGTCCCAGGTTCCTCTGATACTCGGAAATTTGAATGTGCTTTTAGCTTTTTGTGCCAAAAACAGCCTTAGATATATCGAACCCAAATTTTCGACAAAAATAATTTGGTATCTTAAACTTTTTATTCTAAATTGTAAAAAATTACATGTTATAAGGACTTTAAGGCAACTTGTGTTAGTGTTTAACAATTGAAGTTTAATTTACATGTTGGTTATTCAAGCAAAACAAGGTATTTCATTTTTTCGGTACCGTATATATATGAAGTAAAATCTTACGAGTTGCGCGGGCGCAATCCTACAATGCAAGACGGAGTCTCTATCCGTAAAATTTTGTCGAGTACTCTCCCTCCATCCCCGGAAGATAATACCATAGTGCACACCAACAGAGAGAAATATTTTATTTACATTTTTAGCTGATTTGCTGCTGTGCTTTTTATATGGTCATAAAAACATTCCTTCTTGACGGGGTTTATCAAAACGTTAATCAAAATCAAAACGTGAAACGACTGGAAATTGTGTTTTTTTCTTGTTATTCAAACCCTTTCTACTGAGATCAACATGTTAACCTTCATTGATAACAACACACGATTAAGTACAATTATATACAAATCACAGTATCAATCAAGATAAATGTTGATATGTTATTGTTTACCATCTTGATATCAATTTGAGTCACACGTCAAAGATTTCTTGTTATGTGTTGACATCTCAGCTGTTATTGACGTTTAGGAGTTTATAAAAAATAAATTTGGCAAAATTGGGCCGAAGAGAAGGAAATTTAAAAAGTCATCAAATTATACATCATTGTGATTGCTCTTTTCATAGTTCTATTAACTGTGCTCATTTTCTTTTCTTTTCCTGTCATCATTTTCGGTAAAAGAACTTTCCAGAACTTGAACAAATCGGAGTGACATCATGGTTGTCATGGTCAGTAAAAGTCTTTGTTAAGAGATTTCCTGCTGATCTGGTACCCGGAAATTATGCGATCAAACAACAAGATGGCTGAACTAGTTAATGATTTCGTTTTCAGCCTAGAAAAAGAACTGACTTGTTCAATTTGCGACGACATCTTTAACGAGCCCAAGACGCTTCCATGTCTTCACAGCTTTTGTAAGAATTGTATTAAAGAATGGAACGACACTTGCAGGAAACAGGAGAAGCCACTGACTTGTCCTATTTGCCAGACAACTGTGGAGTTACAAGATGTCGACATAACGAAGCTCAAATCTTCGTTCCATCTCAAATCCTTGAAAGAACTGCTGATTACAATGAAAAGCAAAGCAAGTGAACAAGACAAGCTAGACCTACCGGACTGTGCTTCCTGTGAGAAACACGTTACTTTAGTTGCCTTCTGTCCTGAGTGCGAAGGCATGGTTTGCGCTGACTGCAAGAACGCCCACAATCAAGTTAAACAACTCAGAGAGGAACATCAAGTGACTTTGTTTGGTGACTTGAAGCGAGAACATATCGCCTACATTACCAGTCATCAACGATGTCCTGAACAATTCCACGACAAATACAAGCTCCAGTACTACTGTCAGACATGTCTGAAATCCATTTGCCAAATCTGCTCCCACACAGACCATACCACACACAAAAAGATCAGCATTGAGGCGAAAGCCGAGGAAATAAAAGGCTTAATTCATAAAGACTTGGATCGAGTCAACCAACAAATACAGATATACCAAAACGAACTAGAACTGTCCAAGCAAAACCGACGACGCATGGAGGAAGAAATCAACACGGCAAAGAAGAAAGTGAAGGATCAAATACAAGCTCAAATGGAGATCTCACAAAATCATCAAAACGCAATGGCTAGAAACTTGGACCAAATGCTTCATGAGCGCGCAACAGCAAATGATGAAGAGCAACGAGAGATTACTGCTGCAATTCAACAGCTCGAATCATTGAGTAACCAGGGCAAAGCTTTACAAGATCAAAATGTTCCTCATTTTGTTCTTGAAAGTCAATTTCCACAAAGATGTCGAGAATTACTGGAAAATCCTCGATCTATTTTGAAATCACAATCTCTTAAAAGAAATACAACCATCCAGTACACTCCTGCCACGCAATCCTCGCACGACTTTGGAAGGATTGAAGAGAGCACGACCGACCCATCTCACACTTCAATAAATGAACTACCGAGTAACATTCATAGTAGCGGCTCGCTCAGGAAATGTGAAATCGTAACAAGAGATTCAAAGGGCCAAGTTTGCTACACCAATCCTTGTTCTATTGATGTACAAATCAAAGATGATGACGGTTGTGAGGTTGAAAACGAGCTCACTGAAATTGAACGTGGGAAATTTATGGTGACGTACAAAGCAAAGAAATCGTATTCGCCGCACCAAGTTCTGGTGAATATTGGAGGACAAACTGTCAAGGATTCTCCAAAGACACTCCATGGTAAGATCGACTTCAAACCAGTAAAAAGTTTTGGAGAAAAGGGAGATGGAGAGGTAACGTTTGATGTTCCCTGCTCATTAGCAGTAAGTGTTAATGGAGAAGTAATCATTACTGATCATTCGAATCATCGCATTGTCACATTTAATGCTGATGGGAACTATGTACGACAGTTTGATGGAAAAGGAACGGGAGATGGTCAACTAGAGTATTCATGGGGAGTAGTCACGTATGAAAACCATGTCCTTGTCTCATATAATCCAGGGTTTGAATGTGGTAGGATTAAAGAGTTTGACATGGACGGTGCTTACATTAGAACTATCTACAAACAAGAACGAGTGATACTACGTGGAATGTGTGTTACCGATGATCACATCGCAGTGTGCTGTATGCACCTTGATGATAAAACCAAGTCAGGTATAAAGTTACTGAGTAAAGAATCTGGAGATGTCGTTCACGAAATTCCAACTGCAGACAAAACACCATGGTACATTGCTTATGGCAATGGCAAGTACTTTGTGTCATATTTCGGCAAGCACTTTATTGATGTTTATGATGTCAATGGTACTTTGTTGTACAAATTTGGAGAGGAAGGAATTGAAGACGGTCAGATTGATTGTTCAAGAGGACTTGCCGTTTTTGGAGGGGACATGTTACTCGTCTGTGATGGTAGGAATCATCGCGTTCAAGTTTGGTCCCAAGAGGGCCAGTTTATAAGGTCTTTTGATAGCCGTGGTTCAGGTCTTGGTCAAATGGATTGGCCCACTAATGTAGTTGTTACTCCAGACGGTAAAGTGTTAGTGTTAGAAAGAGATGGCAAGCGTGTACAAGTATGGCAGTGAACATATGTACAGCAATTTATATCTGTGATACGTGCACTTTTAATATGCAGATAGTTTTCTTATCTTCTATCGGATATTAGCTCTCTTCCGATGGACAGGCAGGGGAGGGAGGGGTGGGAGGGGAGGGAGGGGAGGGGGTGTTCGAGAGGTGAAAAGGAGCGGGAAGATTTAGAAGGCACGAAGTGTGAAGTTTTTCTTGTTACTCTTTTTCTCCTCTTTTCGCCATAAAGCATGTAATTAGGCTACCATGGGATATTTTTAACAACAGTAGATCAGTGAATTGCTTTATAAATGACCATGAAATACAGCATGCATCAGTAGAATTAAAGTCTTCTCTAGTAATAAGAAAGATCTTAGAGTTATTAGTGTTATTGCTGTTTCTACAGCAACAGTATATTTTGTAATGTCGGTTTACGCCTACAGCCGTAATACGATTTTTGCAGCAAATGTACAATACAAAGGTATTGGTATAAAAAGTATGGAAAAATTGCACAATTGAACAATATTATTTTTCATTAGTTTTTCCCGTGTTAGTTGAGTAGACAGATGTGTAGTTTGTTGTTGTGTTATTTTGAGGCTCAGAACATCTGACGCACTCTTCATAACACCACGACGCTATATTCTGACAGCCGCCCGGTTGGCTCAGTTGGTTGACTGCCAATCTTTAGTGCGGAAGTTCGGGGTTCGATTCCCGGCAGGACCAATACTCAGGTCTTAAAATAATTGTAGAGAAGGTGCTGCCTTTGTAATTACATCTGCAAAGACTTTTTGTTAGACATTCACGTCTTCTCGGATAAGGACGTTAAACCGTAGGTCCCGTCTCTCCAAAAATCTACTACACATCAGTACCTAGGCCTTGCATTGGAGGGACGTTAAAGAACCCACACCACTATTCGGATAGAGTAGGCCATGAAGTTGTCTGTGTGTGTGTGTGTGTGTTGTGTGTGTGGGTGCGCGTGTGTGTGTGTGTGTGTGGTCTGGCCTATTACAGGGCCCACTGTCAATTGGTTTCGCGCCGTTGTGGTGTCCCTGCCTTCATAGGAAGGAAATGCAAGTAAATCTTAGTAGAAAATAATATTTTAACTCACTATTCTCTCGTGGCGCGGAGGGGCACGTACAACAATATTTCATGTACTGCATATAGAAATATTTTGTAAGATTTTGGAAAAATCTTTTGATTTTCATAGATTTTTCCAATGAGTAGAATTGTAGATACGATATCAGTTTTTACCATTTCAATTAATCTTCAATTAATTTAAGCAGTTGTATTTACACCTCATTGCAGGAGAGAGGAGAGGGAAAGTTAGAAAGTAAGCCTTCCTAACGAAATGTAAAAGTCTAAAGGTACATGGAGTTATTGGAGCGTAATATTTCTAACCGGAAGAAACGTTTATTTTTGGAGTCGTGGCATTCCACTGGGGACTCAAATTCAATTTACGAACACATAGACTTCCCAAGGGTTTACAAATCTTTTGTGGTAAATTCAAATTTATCATCACAAACTCTTGCAAGTAATCATTATAGTTCTGAAGAAGGCTACAGCGAGTAACCGAAAATTCAGCCGTTTTAAAGTTTTAACTTTAATTTTTTAGGTCAGTTCCAAACCTTTTAAAATTATAAAGTCTAAAGGTAATCCTTCCTTTTTCTTGAGTTCAGTTTGTGTGACCCAATTAACCTATTGTGAAGGCCAGCTTTTATTTTCTCCTTTCCTCTCTCAGCTCCTCCCTATAGGCCTCCGCCACCTAATGTAAGACTTTCAATTAGAAAACTAGCTTTTTACTTAAACAATCTGGGTTTCGCCCAGGACACTCTACTGCTACCTGTCTGATAAGTCAGATTAATGAGTGGCTACAAAATATTGATAATGGCCTTGTTAATTAATGGCATAATTCAGGTTGACCTCAGGAAAGCTTTTGACGCTGTAGATCACCACATCCTTATTTTGAAATTATCTGCACTTGGTATTCATGACAGTGCTTTCAATTTTTTCACATCATACTTAGAGGAAAGACAGCAACTATATGTAGTAACTAATATCGTTACTTTATCTATCAAATTCAGGGACAGACCATTAGATAGTTGGGGGTTGCGGAAATCCCCAAAAAGTATCGAGCAAGCACTTAAGGTGGCCCGTACCTATTGATTTGTTTGTCAGACATAATTTTTAATCGCGTCTTTTTACACTATCAAAACCTTGTCCAATTTTTAAGAAATTTGCAGCCATTTGTCTACAATTTCAAAATTTGTACCGGTAATTAATTTTCTGCGAATTAGATCAAATAATCTGAGATATCAGACGATTTTTAAAAGTAGTTTTTTGAGAAAAATTGGTCATAAATCCAAAATTCCAAGGTGAATTTTTTCCTATTTCGTTAATCAAGTATAAAGGCATAGAGGACTACATACAACATGTATCGCGCCAATTAAATCCTTAGAAGTTGCGATACAAAATTTGCGCTGCCTGTTACGACGCAAAATTATGTAGTCAAAACTACCGCCAAAATCTCAACAGAATTTCAAAAACAGCGAGAACCATATCTGCATGCTAGAAGAAAGACAAATACCTATTGTAACTTGTGAACAAAATATGGAGAGATGAGAAGCTAAACGCCAATGTTATCCTCAAGCAAACTTGGGGAGTAATTTTTGTGACCACGAGGTGAACTTTGCGAATTTGTATTCCTTCGACTTCTACAAATTCCGTTGAATTATTTCCTGAAATTTTCTAGGTATGGGATAGAACAAGATGTTAACATACCTTTTGCCAAGTGTCGTTGTCTTTGCTGCACTAGGTATAATTCAGTAAGCGTCAAAAGTAAGCAACTAAATCGAGTCGACGTTTGAGCTGCCAAGGTAAAACCCTCATGGTTTGTTAATTTATTCAAAACAACACCTTACTATCTGTTGCAAAATGAATTACCGGTACAAATTTCAAGGCTTGTAGACAAATGGCTGCAAATTTCTTAAAAATCGGACAAGGTTTTGATGTAAAAAGACGCGATTAAAAATTATGTCTGACAAACAAATCAATAGGTACGGGCCACCTTAAACTGTGAAAAAAATATCATGCAAGCCCACCTACCATTAAAAAATATCGAGCGAGCATAGAAGTCAGTGTTTAGGCCCTAACTCAAAAACTTAAAGCCTCTATCACCCAGATTTTTGGGAAAACTGGTCTGGGAAAACCAGGATAAAATCATCTTCACTGTGCTTGCCAACAAAAACTGAGTTTGAGCATTAAAAACTATCGTAAACTTTAAGTTTACTTAGGGCCTACGCATTACTCAAATATTATTTGTAATCCTAAACACGCCACTTTTCCTTGAAAAAGAACAAAAAAATTGTAATGTATAGATTTTTTCACATAATGCAGAAATAAAATTGTATTGTATGTATCGTATTGTATTGTATTGATACAAGAAAAAATGAGGTAATTTTCTCGACTGATATGCATGAAGACTGAGCTTTTAAGGAACCTATTTCTGGAGCCCGTTGCTAGGGAAACTTCATATTTTTGTAAGTCGACTAATATTTGGAATCAAGCAGTGATACTTATAAGATAATAACAGTCACAAATTTCTTGAGTTTGATGACGTCGTCGCGTGACGTCATCAAATGACGTCATCGGGACAGAAAATGTCTATAATGTTTGCAGTTTCAAAACATTTTTATTCAATTCTAACATAGTATGGCTTTATGGTGCACAAAGTGACATATGCGTTTTTCAGACAATTTTTAGAGCTCTTTTTTCCGTCTTCGTACAGACATTTTTGCTGACAACTTCGCTATTTTACATTTTTCTAGAAAACCCATATGTAACTTTGTGGAGCAAAGGATTTAGGAAATTGTTCTTTCCTTGTGGTTTATCAGAGGCAAAAACAGCCGTGTGAAATGTCAGTGACTGGTTTGCATTGACAGTAAACGTAATATAATCGCTTTCCTAAAGTTTGCAAAAAATAAAACGTACCTAGTAAAAGTGGCATTTTAAAAGTGGCATCTCTGTGGCTAAAAGTCGCGCGAAGTTTTGTAAATTTTCATCGGGCTCTGTAAATTAATGCTGTGAATCTGGCGGTTTTGTTAGAAGCTATCGATTTTCTTGACGAAAACGTAACATTCAGACTTTCGATTTTTGTAATCATTTTACATAATAAAAACTGAATGAAAAATAGTGTCTTTTTTCCAAAAAACCCGCTTCAAAAAGTTTGACTTTGCTTTGCCGATATGTACTCTCATTCACCATGGCTCTTGACCAATCAGAAATCGAGAAATTGCTCAATTGTGGCAAAAAATAACCTTTCAAGATCAAAATAATTATTTTAGCTGAAAACTCCTCAAAGATTATAGAATTTTTTAAATGAGAACCAGTGTTTGCGCATGCGCACTGGAAATTTCAGATGTTCGACACTCATAGTTCGGCTGTGTCATAATGAACAGCTTCAATGTGCTCATATTTGGTTTTAAGATTTTCACTTACAATGTTTTGACCCATTATTTTGCTTAGCTTCGGCCGACTGATAATTTGAGAAATTCATAGCATATTTTGTTGGATTAATTTCAATGAAAAATTTTATTTCCCGCTCTCTCGATCGATAGAAATGCGAACATTTAAGACCCAATGCAAGGAAACGGGCATTCCAAAAGTGACATTTTCTCAAAAAATCCACATATTCCCCTTTGGGTGAGTCACGCGTAGGTTTGTGGCCTTTTGTCCGACAAGGTTTTTTTTCCCTACTGTCACCTTGTGCGCATTGCCAAGGAACCTGCCATCGGATCATTTCAAGGTAAATTAGCTGGAAATTCAGGTTTTGATTGCCGTCGCAAAACTGCAAAAGTAAACCTATAGATCCAAAAAAATTGTTCTAGAGTCGGAGGCTTCTTTGCTGTTTTAATCGGCTTTCATAGCGACACTTGGCCTCTAATTTGTGTAATTGACTCTGTTCTATTTCTTCATGACTGGGGTGCCATAATTTGGACTACAGAATTCTTTCTATGTTGGCAGCGAACACTGTATGTGAAGGCAACACTCGACGGTAAATCTAGAGAAGTAAAACATACCTTGCATTGCATTGTATTTGCATTTCTCTCCTATGTGTAATAAAAGACAACGAACAGCGCATACTGAGTCTACGTATGATCCTAATGCTTATGCTTCCGTCGCTCGTGAATACCAGGCTAAAGGTCCCCAAATCATGTAAAACTAGTCCCGTGTCGAACTGTAATAGGATTGACCGGATTGAATGTGTTTTTGATCGCACGCTCGTTGAGATGTGATCTTGGCGTCAGTAGCGCGTACAAGTCATCGGACTTTTTATTGAATCTATAAATTCAAATGTAATCCGCACTGTATAACAGCTTTTCTGCACCGTGTTACACTTGAACTGCACTGTTCTTAACCAATCAGAATCGAGTAATGTTTTATGCATAATATTAGTATAGTAACACCATGATCACCTCGGGATCCATTGTTTCAAGAGGGACGTTTAAGTGTGGTTCACACTAGCGTCGGAATCGGAATCGGAATCGTAAGAAAACAATAAAGAATTTAGGGATTAGAATAGAAGAGAAAGGTGTTTTTCTTTGTTCTTTCCTTTGTCTTTGATTATGCTTGGTCTTATGCTTCTTGCGTTCCCTGCTAACAGAGGCTCACACAGACGTTAAATCACTCGAAAAGTGAGCCTCTGCCGAGCGAGGCCGTTTTCTTTGTTGTGCCGCCGTCCACAATCGTGGACGAAGAAAACCGGTTTTAAATCCGGTTTAAACCGGAAATAAGATGATGCGCATGAGCAAATTGGAAACTCCGTCATAATGACGTCAGGGGTTGCTTAGTTACCTAACGCATGCGCAACAAAGAAAACGGCCTCGCTCGGCAGAGGCTCACTTTTCGAGTGATTTAACGTCTGTGTGAGCCTCTGTTAGCAGGGAACTTCTTGCGATGCTTATGTCGATGTCTTATGTCACACGCTTGACTTAACTCTTTTGTCTTTTCATTTGTTTTCTGCTTCCGATTCCGACGCTAGTGTGAACCAGCCTTTATTGTCTAACACCCCTCCTACCGGCCTGAATAAGCCAGTTCGGAGTTTAAGAATCGTTTTCAGTGCGCATGCGATTTTATCCCGAACTTCTCACCTTCTTTTGTTTAAACCTTCTTTTGTTTTTAATCAAACAAAAGAAGGTGGTGAGAAATTCGGGATAAAATCGCATGCGCATAAGAAACGATTCTTAAACTCCGAAGTGGTACTAAATTTCCCTCATACATCATTAATTAGGGAAATTTAGAACTAAATTACCCTCATTACTATTCATGAGGAACAGTCCCTCATATATCAATCATCGGGACGATCGGGACAGCTTTAATTTGCACGCTGTTCCGAAACTCTAAAACTTTCTAACGCACCGATACCTCTTACCACTGCACACTCTTACGCATGTGGGAGCTATTCATCCTATTTTGCGCATGTGCGTAACGAAGCAAAGAAAGCTTAGTGAAAACAATTTAGCTTTCGAGTTGATTAACAACCTATAAATACTTGTATATGTATATGGATTGATCCGCGGTAATGGAACTAGAAATATTGAAAGATCATCACGGATATGTAAGCAATTTAGGCAATTGCTTTAGAAAAGCCCGAAAAAAAATTCGGGGCTTCAACGGGATTCGAACCCATGACCTTTGCGATATCGGTGCAATGCTCTGCCAACTGAGCTATGAAGCCACATATGTTGGGAGCAGGCCATTTTGTTGGGTTCATAGTAATACCACATAGGAATGTAAATGTATATGTATATGGATTGATCCGCGGTAATGGAACTAGAAATATTGAGAGATCATCACGGATATGTAAGCAATTTAGGCAATTGCTTTAGAAAAGCCCGAAAAAAAAATTCGGGGCTTCAACGGGATTCGAACCCATGACCTTTTAGTCCAGACCCAGGCCTCTTTTTACCCCGCTCCGCTTCGGTAAAACAGAGTCCAGAAGAACTTGCATGCGCATGCGTTACATGAACCAATCAGACAACGTAAAATTTTGGTGTGACCTGGTTACAAGGCCTTTTGATAAGTCACACAGGGCTTGGATTTGCTCCAATTTGGGTAAAAACTTGTGCTTTGTACAAGTGAAGACATACTTAACTGCTTCGATGAATTCGTTTTCAAAATGAGCCCTATATAGCTGATTTAATTCAGATAAATTTCAACGAGAGCTTTGTAACCAAGTCACACCAAAATTTTACGGTGTCTGATTGATTCATGTAACGCATGCGCATGCAAGTTCTTCTGGACTCTGTTTTACCGAAGCGGAGCAGGGTAAAAAGAGGCCTGGGTCTGGACTAATGACCTTTGCGATACCGGTGCAATGCTCTGCCAACTGAGCTATGAAGCCACATATGTTGGGAGCAGGCCATTTTGTTGGGTTCATAGTAATACCACATAGGAATGTAAATGTATATGTATATGGATTGATCCGCGGTAATGGAACTAGAAATATTGAGAGATCATCACGGATATGTAAGCAATTTAGGCAATTGCTTTAGAAAAGCCCGAAAAAAAAATTCGGGGCTTCAACGGGATTCGAACCCATGACCTCCCGCATGCCGGTGCGGATGCTCTAACCAACTGAGCTATGAAGCCAACATATGTTGGGAGCAGGCCATTTTGTTGGGTTCATAGTAATACCACATAGGAATGTAAATGTATATGTATATGGATTGATCCATAGGTCATGGGTTCGAATCCCGTTGAAGCCCCGAATTTTTTTCGGGCTTTTCTAAAGCAATTGCCTAAATTGCTTACATATCCGTGATGATCTTTCAATATTTCTAGTTCCATTACCGCGGATCAATCCATATACATATACATTTACATTCCTATGTGGTATTACTATGAACCCAACAAAATGGCCTGCTCCCAACATATGTGGCTTCATAGCTCAGTTGGCAGAGCATTGCACCGGTATCGCAAAGGTCATGGGTTCGAATCCCGTTGAAGCCCCGAATTTTTTTCGGGCTTTTCTAAAGCAATTGCCTAAATTGCTTACATATCCGTGATGATCTTTCAATATTTCTACTATAAATACTTGTCCATTGTAAGTATAAAACAAAGAAATCTATTTTCAAAACTCCCCAGAGAACAGGGTTACACACAATTGGTAAAAGAATTCAGTGTACAATATGTTCGATCAAGTTTTGGATGAACAAAGAGCGAAGTATATTTTCGTTAATTTCCTCTTTGTAATACCATGACTTCTTCGGGATATTAGTGATTAAATGTCCCCTCAGCCGAGGGAGGTTTAGTAAAAGTCCCTTGGCCGTCCACTAAACCTCCCTCGGCTTCGGGGACATTTAATCACGAATATCCCTCAGGGTCATGGTATTACTTATAAGAAATTACACCGTTCGAGAAGAATTATATGAAAAATACCGCGCGTATTTGTATGAAAGTGGGTTTTAACCCACTAAAATACCAGGAGCGCGTAGCACGATTGGTATTCAGCCTCTTTCATCAAACACATGCACAAGCGATATTTTTCATTAATTCTTCGAGAACTAAGGTAGAATTTCCTATTAATAACACACCTACAAAAAATACGTGTTTCTAATCACAAAAATACATTAGACAAAAAGTTAACATATTCCAAAGAACCGCTTTTTCGCATTGATACTCTGATGGGACAATGATTGAAAAAATAGGCTTTCGCTGCGCTCGTGATTCCACTTGAGTTTTGAACATTTTATGACGTCAAGGGGGTGTCAATAAGAGGACAGACAACTCAAAACCATCTTCAATTTGTTAAATTGCACATGTGCAATTAATTAATTGCACGGTGTTCAGAAAAAATTCACAGCTCGTCAGCCAATCAGAAACGAGTATTTTTTGTTGGTGTGTTATTATAAAAAGTTATTATCATGCAGTTTCTCGTTCAATTTGGGATAATTCACACTCGTGTGTTTTTCAAAGAGCTGAAATTGCACTCGACCTACGGTCTCGTGCAATTTCAACTCTTTGAAAAACACTACTCGTGCGAATCAATTCCAATTTGAGATATTACCTATACTAAGCGCTCTGGACACCCAAACCCGAATTTGCGGGGGGGACACCCAACCTCCAACCAGACACCCCAACAGGATTTTAACACAAGAAAACTAAGCCTTGTATTCCTGTCAATATATTTATTTCTAAATTACTATTCTTATTTACAATATTTATTTATTGGTAAATTTATAAAAAACCATCCTATATTTTCAAACTGTTATTGATTATTATTTTTCATACTAGCTTTTTGTAAAAACTACGAGATATTTATATCACCCTTAATAACTAAATCATTTTTTCTTGAAATCAGTTTTTTATCAGTACAAGTCTTATTTTTCGCTGTCTCACCATGTGTTTGAACCGAGCTGAGTTATTCTAGCTGATTATTCTTCTATATATATAATAGACTCTTATTTAGAATGTGATATTTGCCCATGCCAGTGGTTTGGATGTACCTCAAGCGTTCATCATCAGCCACGGGTGTCTAAGTAGGTCCTGGAGATTTGCTCGGTTTTCTGGAAGCTTCTCAAGCATGATTTTCAAGAAACCGCGAACATCTGAAAAATGAAATATCAAAATTTTATGAACTAGAAACGTTAGTTGGTCTGCCAGCAGTCTGCCGTTCTCAGTATAGAGCGGTTTTCGTATGAGTAGGAAACTGACCGTACCGTACCGTGACCGTGTCAGTACCGTAATGTCTATAAAAACATTCGAAATTCTTGCCGTAAACGTACCGTGCATTGACCGTAACTGGTACGGTCAGTTTCCCACCCATACGAAAAGCGCTCTAACAGTTATTTAAGTTATTGAAAGACGATTTGCAATATGACTCAGGATTATTTTTTTAAAATTATGTGTTTTAGCCTAGAATTTCACCCTTCTAACACCGGGGCCCTGCTCTATAATTTGCAATCAGTTACCATATATTCAGTGAATTGTTGCAGGGTTAAAACAAATATGGAGCTACTAGCTTTGCTGAGAAGCAGCAGGAAAAGTTGCGCTTGATGTCGCATCGTATTACCGTAACCTACATATTATATTCTGGCATTCTGGGGGAGCTAGTGGTGAGGGGATGAGGCTTTCAAGGGTGGGGGACCAAATTAGTATCATCCCTTTTCGATTAGCAAAACCAACCCAAATACCTGTAAAATGTATTAGGTACTAATAAAACATCGTTTCTAATAAACATCATTTTTATCATTTCCAACTCCAGCCGCCGTTACAGCGTTGCAGTACAAGCTGTAATCATCTGAGCAACTGAGCTGGCCGGTCTCGATCGATCGCAATGACGTTGCAAAACAAGTTGCACGAGTCATTGCAGCGTACAACTCATCCTGGATTGCGCAAAAGTATTGCAAGACAAGCCAACTGCAATCGTTGCAACACCCGTTTTTCCGTTACACCGTGTAACAATGGTGCGTGCAACTTCACATCGCCATTGCAACTACGACGAGTTTTATTGCACTGTGTAACAGCGCCCTAAGTTACTATTATTAGCAAAAAAAGCTTACCTTGTGAAAGATGATTGGGTAGCTTTAGAGGCTGTAAGGCTGCATGCTCAGCACTCTCATAAGGAAGATCCCCTGTCAGCATATCATAGAGTACACACCCTAGAGACCATACGGTTGCCTGGCCACCATCGTACTGATGACGGCTGTGGTATTCTGGGGGACTGTACTCAGGAGTACCTGGAATCGAGAAACCATTGTTACTGTAAGACAAAACTAATCAAGGTGTATTGCATTGTATTTTGTTTAGTGATTTAGAACAAGACGAGAGAACTTTGCATTGAAATTAACTCATAATCACTTGACAAGCTACCATATGCGCAACTACGTTTTTCTTCTTCTCGCAAGGTAGGATCTAGCGAACATGCTCAAGTGTACCCTGACCTACCGACTTCTCCCTATACTCCATGCAGTGCTCATAAAAGTTACGATATACAATGCAATTTTTTCTGCAAAAAACTACGTAGTACATACTGGTGCAGCAGTATGTTCACTTCTGTAACAGATGCGCACAATCATTGCAGTTTCAGTATCGAGTCGATCATCGAGTTCTACTTATTTTACGTTTTCTTCTGTAACTACACGCAACTGCTGCCCGCAACGTTTACACAAGAAAAATTACATTGTATATCAGAGCCTTTTTTTTATTTTGTGACCGTTAGAAAAAAAATTAGCATGCGCGACCCGTTAGCCATCCATGGAAAGTCACACGAAAGAGTAAAGTAGCTAATTCCCGACTTACCAAAGAAGTTTGTGATTGGTTCTTTAGTAGAGTTGCATGCAAGACCAAAATCAATCAATTTGACTTTGCCTTCATCACTGAGATCCATCAGTATATTCTCTGACTTGATATCATGGTGTACGATATCTTGTCCATCAAGGTAAACCACAGCATCAAGCAATTGGCGGAATATTGTTCTGCTTTCTTCCTCGCTGATGGTATTATCATCTTGTTGAAATAGGTACTCAAACAGATCAGTAGAAACACGTGGTCGTTCCAGAACTAGCACGTGATTGCCGTCAAAGACGTGGTGATCAAGTAGCTTAATAATGTTGGGGTGTTGGAGATGACGATGATAGTAGACCTCAGCGGGAAGGCTTCGATATGGATCAATCTGAAAGAATACGAATTCATGGGATTAGGGTCTTGTTTGGCCGCGGCGCCCCTCTCGTAACATGTGGCAAAATGTCACGCCACAAGAATGGAAAAGACAGCTAGGAACTGGGCCCATTACCATTAGCGTTAACCCAGGAATAAATCTAAAGAAAACCATTCATTTTAACCAAGGATTAGCGTTAACAACTGGGCCCTAGACTGGTCTTATCTGCGTTCTGCAAGAAAAACTAGGGCTCGTGAAGGAATGAAATGTTTACCTGAACTTTTTTGGCACTCTTTATAGGTAGGTGTTTTATTGCAACCTAGACTGAATAAAAAAATTCGTTGATTCATTTAATTGAATTTATTTATCCATTGTAGGTCATTCATTCATTCATTCATTCATTCATTCATTCATTCATTCATTCATTCATTCATTCATTCATTCATTCATTCATTCATTCATTCATTCATTCATTCATTCATTCATTCATTCATTCATTTATCGCTTCACATCAAACAATCACATCAAACAAACGCAACAAGCACATGCCAATAATTAAAAAACTCACTGGTAACTGGTCTTGGATCCTGAACCCTTCATACACCTTTCCAAAAGAGCCCGTTCCAAGCAGATCACCTTGGAAATATTTGGAGAAGAATTTTCTCTTTCGTGATTCAGAGGCTAAAAAGAGTAGTAAAGATATAATTGCACAGGATCGATGGTTTTTAGGGGATACTGAGCCAGTTTGTGCAACATCCACGCTAAACAAGGTTTGCACATCATTTTGTTTTGGGGAAATACGTTAGTCGAAAAACGTACCCTAGCTAGCCTATGCATAAATCGATCTCGCAAAAGTAACTGTATACGTATAATATATATTTTCACATGATGGCACTTTAAATACCTCTTTTAGCGACCAGTATTTTTCGCTGAGGATTTTTTGGAGCAACAGTAGTAGGTTGCTCGTGAGTTTTTTCTTCTGCATCACGTGACTTCTTTTGTTTCTTCAAATCCTGAGTTTTCATACAAGTAGATTGGGCTGTGAAAGCCTCATACTAGAAGAAAAAAGACAAAAAAACGCTTATAGGTGGTTTTAGATGGCTAAGGTACGTTGTTTTTGAAGCACGCAAATGAAAGTTTGTAGCATAAATAAAAGTTTTAGCTATTCCAAAGTAGCCCTGTGATCGGAGGCAAAAGCTAATTGCTTAAACGTTTTTGTACCGTCTTACCTTTTTATTCCCAGGAATACTGACGATGATTTTCTTCTGAGTTGTCTCAGAATTCAAGTCACTTGATGTCTTCAAAGATCGTTTTGAACCACAACTGCATGAAATATCAAAAGTGCGATTAAAACATTACAGTCGGCATTTGTCGCTAGCTAACTATAAAGGCACTTTTTACGTAAAGATAGCTTAGAAAAACCTTATAGTCTTGTGTGAAAAAACGCTTCGTGAAGAACATTTCTACAGCGCAGTTGAAAAGTGACCATATTTTCACTTTTTGCGTTTTTTTCACATAGAACTCAAGTCACGTGACAACCATTGTACTTACATAGTTTGTAGCACTCGTGACATTCTCAACTTTCTAAATTTGTTTCAAAATTCGTGATTTTTAACGGCTAGCTTTTTGTTCAACCTCCTCTCTCAGAACTTTTTGTGAAAAAGTGAAGCGTTGTCTTGGTGATGGAATTTGTTTGTTTGATACGCAGTCTGACGCGAGACTCTTTCATTGTTACTCAAGAAACGTTTTTGCGCGCGCTGTCATGCACGGACAGATTTGCGACCCCTTTGTGCTCATTTTCAAACGAACGGTGCAAAACTCTGGAATGATATGATCAGTTACTTTTTGTTACCACTGAAAATTCTCAATATAGCGTATGCAAGCACTTACCTTTTCGTATGGGAAATCCGTTGCTAAAATTGAGCCCTGGTCGGCGCGCGCATGCATATTCACACATCATCTTACCGCGCGCTTCCGCGGGCTTAGGTAAAGTCAAGCACAGGATCTCCATGGCCACATACTTATTTCTATTTGTTAAAAGTAGAATACCAATAAAACGTTTACCAGAATCAAGAACAGGAAACAAACAAAATTAATTGATTAACAGAAAAACAAAAAACAAAAATTTTCTGGCTGACAATTAGTGTTGACACAGGAAACCCAGTAATTATCGATTTTGATAATTTCGGACTGAGCAGCCTGGCCTGGCAAATTCAAGATGGCTGACAAGAGTTTGGAATTTTGATTCTTGTTCGCTCTAAATCATGTCTCGAAAAAGAAGAAGAAAAGTTTTTCAACCTCGTAACGAATTTCTGACTGAAGATACAGCTTCTTCTATACGCCATGAAATAACTCAACTGTTTAACAAGAAATTCACACTGAAGGATAAACAACAAACATGGACACTGCCTGGCAGCGAATATCTTTTCAAGGAAGAACCTTTCACGCTTGCTGAGTTTCTAGTTTTGAAGGAAGACTTAAACTCAACGAAAAGTCTTTTGAATGACATGGACATTGAACAGTGGCATCAACATACTAGACGAATGCATAAAGCAGGATTTGTAGTCAGGAGTTTGAGAGAGCAGGCATGTGCAGAAATGTGTACTCAGGCGTGGGCCGAATTCCATGAGATTATAAGAACGTATGAGCTAATACCAACACAGTCCATTGAGAAAAAAGAGCTCAACTCAGTTCACTTGTGTGAGGCCCCTGGTGCATTTATTGCAAGTCTGAACCATTACTTGAAGAATAATGTGCCGCAAGTTCATTGGAAGTGGCTTGGCACAACTCTTAACCCTTATTATGAAGGCAACGATCTTAATGCTATGCTTGATGATGATTCGTTCATTCTGGAAACAATGGAACACTGGGACTTTGGTTGTGATGGAACAGGAGATCTCATGAATTTGAAGAACCTTAAATCCCTGAAGGAAAATTGTCAACAACTTATGGGATCTGTTCATATGGTAACTATTATGTTTATATGGTAACTATATGTTGCTTTTTCTTGCTCCCACAAAAGCCTTGAAAATGTTGTTTTGTTAGAAATTTTGCCAGACACAGGCAGCAGGATGCTTAGAGTTGATTATTTGAATCGCTGTGTCTAGATGCCTGCATGGCAGCCAGTAACAACCTAGCTTCAAAAGACTAAATGCCCGGCAGTCTGAAATTTTTTACAAAAATCAATAAAAAAATTTAGATTCAAGGCATTGATTCCCTCTATCTTTGTTGGAATCGATGCCTTGAATCTAAATTTTTTAAATTGATTTTTGTAAAAAAAAATCTGACTGCCAGGCATTTTCTACAAGTTTTGAATGTTGTGACCGGCAATCGTCAACCGTGCAAATTTTTCTAAGTGCCTCAAATGAGTGTTTCATACTCTGCCCAGGTCAAAGAATTTGCTCAGTTTCAAATCTGTTGAGCTCACGACAAGCGCTTGACATTTCTAAACAAAGATAGAAGGATTCGATGCTTTGAATCTTAGTTGTTTTATTGATTTTTGTAAAAAAATTCAGACTGCCGGGCATTAAGTCTTTTGAAGGTTGTGACCGGCTGCATCTAGACCAGAGGAGGGTGGTCAACTGGCACGTGACAAAAATAAGCCAATCATAGCGCGTAAAATTTTGTAAACATGATTAGCCGGAAGTCAACAAAATCGACGGGTAAGCTTTCAGAAAATGCATGTTTATTTCCTTTTCTTCTTATACAAATACTGTTTCTGTCAGGAAATCATCTCAATATGCATACATGGTACTGGTGTAAAAATCTTACAGCATATGATAAACGTTAGCCGCGAAAAATTAAAGGAGATTTGCACAATTTCCCAATGACGTAAATCATCGTCAAGCCAAAAAGGGAGACCCGAAATAATGTATTTTTCTCAATTATTATTGTGTGTGGATTCACTGTAACATCTGAAATCGTTAGAAAAATGTCTGTTCTATTTAAAAAGTGAACCCCACATAACCCCACATCTTATCGTTTCGGAGATATTTTCAGTTTTGTACGACAAGAGAACAAGGAAAACAGATCGATAATGGCGTCAATGACAACACATATGCAGTGAGACAGAAAGGCACTGAAAATAAAATTTGTATGTTACATTGTTGTTTTAGGTTTTAAAGTGTAACGTGGAATTGAGGGAAAGTGATCATAACCTTCAAATGGGGTTTCACGGACTGCACCCACGACTAAAAACCCAAAAGACATTTGGGGAAAACAAGAAAGGATTATTATGAAATAAATCTTTTATATACGGAAACTTCCACTCACAAAGTTGTACGAAAACAAGTGTGAAAAGAAAGTCAAAACAACATTTTTCGTTGTTACTGAAATTGCTGCAAATAAAACTTGTTTACTCTGCTTTTAACTTCTTTTTAGCATTAGCGTTTTGTTTTTTTAAATTTTCTCTTCTCCAGTTTTTTTCTCTCTAGTTTTTCCTCTGAGAATTTACGA
The DNA here is from genome assembly GCA_029948255.1 of Telmatactis stephensoni. Lineage (NCBI taxonomy): Eukaryota > Metazoa > Cnidaria > Anthozoa > Actiniaria > Isophelliidae > Telmatactis > Telmatactis stephensoni. Next base: position 25,663 of record JALIZF010001911.1, read on the forward strand.
ACCATTCGATTTCAGTGCTTTTTATTTTCCATGCAATATGAATTTATCTTGCTGTTCAAAATTACAAAGAAGCTCTTAACTGTCATATTTGAGGATTTTGATCTATAGGTGCGATCAGAGAAAGTGTTGTCTTGACAATGTCGTGGTCTTGCACAACAAGCTACTGAACGTGTGGTGCTTCGTAGCTTTGCGAAAAGGCTGAAGCTAAAACTCAAAAATCAAATATAATCATGCATGTAGAAGCGTATACAAAACGAGAACAGGCTATATTCACAGCATTTTCAATGGAGATGAAAAATGTTGTTTTGAATATTAACTTACCGGCTTGCATGCCTGCATGTTTTCATTTTCCCGCTCTTTTCGCTTGATTGCACAACTTTGTAAGTGAACGTGATGTTTTTTCCAAAACTCTTCAGTAATTTTACTGGAAAATCCGCCAAAGGTCGTCACAGATTAGATTACTAGTTTGTTTTCCATTGAAAATCAACATGATAACGATTTGGGCATAATATGGTTTGGTTCTTGGCTTTTCTTTTATTAAATTATCCTTGTCTTTGACCAAACTAACTGATTTGATCTCAAATGTTCTCTGCCACAGTCTTCACATGTATTTCTTCATGTTATCCTCACAAAAGCAGATTTTTTTACATAAACATAAGTTGTTCATACTTTTCATGCTGTCTACTAACACCAAACGAAGACAGATTCGCAAATATTTTGAAGCACGGAGATCCTCACAGTTCGACGGTCAGAGAAGACTGACAAGAAAAAAGCAAAATCGACCATCATGCTTTGCGCGCATTGACCAACCTCCTCTGCATCTAGACATAGCATATTTGAATGATGTTTTACATCATTAAACACCATTTATATAACTGGACATTCATAGAGTCAGTCCTTGACGGAATGTTCCTCTCTCACAAAAAGCTATAAATTATGTTCTAGCAAGAGAGCTAGCATTAGTTATCTTGGTTCTAGTTGTTATCTCTCTAAAACTAATCACTGCTTCACATCAAAAGGGCTTCAATCGTGCTACGTACCCCAAAGTGGGAAGTGACAATAATTCTTCTGATTCTCAAAGATGTCTATTGGCATGCCCCCCTAACCAAATTTATTTAGTAGCAATAATTATTAAATAAATAAGTAGCAACAGTAATTACCAGTGTACACCCTGTAATTATTCCAAACCACCAGTTATGTGATATGACTGACCATGTGTTAATACATGTACAAATGATGGAATGTAAACTTTGGTTTCCATACAGTATAATCACTATGATTGCTACATGTTACATTGTAGAGTGTGTTCAGTGAATGCAACCATCATATGGAAACTTCACTAGCAAACAACTGCAGTGGTCATAGCAATCACAGCTATTGCCATCATAGAGATAGATATATTGTTCCACCAATCAGTGACTGTAGCAGTTATGGGCTATTCCACATGAGAGTTGAAAAAAGCAAAAACAAATAAATGCTCAGTTTGCATCAAAAATGCATTTTAATATAGAAAAAAAATTGTTAGGCATTTAAGAAAAATGAAGTTGGTGATGATAAGACTGATTTCTATATCAGGGGGAGTCCTCAATGTTGGCAATTGATGAAATTGACAAATTTGCTTAAAAAATTGGCCTTTTCTGTGAAGGAAATGTGTAAACTTTGAAAATTTTTTTTGCTGCAAAATCTTCTTTATTTGTGAATGAAATTAGCCTAATTGTGTCTCTGAAGAATGAAACTATGCAAAAGCCAATTTAGTTTACTCAAAAGACCTAAATTGAGAGGGTTTTTGATGGTATAGAAATAACATTCCCAAAAATGTCATGTCTGCAACAGTTTATTGTCATGTCCGCAACACACTGTAGTCCTAATAAATCCATAGAAACAAGCAATATCAATTCTTTCATTTTGGATTTATATAGTGCAGTTAGTATAGAGTTTAGACAGTATAAACACTTTTTTTGAAAAGTTTCAAGTTTACAGGATTTTAGCTTTGTTCAAGAGTAACTTCAAACATGGTTGTTTTCCATGTCATGTCCGCAACACGTCATTTACACATTTTTTCTCTTAATATTCAAAAGTCAGCCAAAATGTTTTTATGCTAAGATCAAAGGGACAACCAGGAGTATTGATTGGATGAATTTCATTTGATTTGAAAAACATTATCTGGGTTGAACAGCCATTTATTACACTAGGTATAACCTCTGAAAGTCACGTCCGCAACGTGGAATTGCCCTTATATGGAAATGGCTATGATTGCTTCAACTGCTTTCAATTCCACAGTTTTCTGTGTTTATAATGAACAGAGAGTTGTTTTAAAAGTGATCATGTATATAGCTAATTGCACAAACATTTGACCCTTTCAAAGCATAGAAGCTGAGACCAAAAGGAACACTGGGAAATTTGTTTATTAGATGATTTTAAACAAGCACATCGATGTGGATGTTTCAAACAGTGACAGAGATAAATTCTTGGTATTTCCAACATGATACGTAGCAAATTCACAGATAAAACACATGAATATCCATATATTACTAGTGTAACCAGGAGCCATTTCAGTATCAGCTTCTAGGTTTGATGATTTTGAAAGGGTCAATGTTAGTGCAAATAGCTATAAACCAAGCCTATTTACATATTAATATGTTGTATTTATCTAATCAGGTAACAGCTGATGGAAGCATCAATTGTGCTGATGACCCTGGTGAACAGGAACAAGTAGTTGGTCAGCTGATATTTTGTGAAACACTCTCAGCCATTGAAATTCTATGCCAGGGTGGTAACTACGTGTTCAAGATGTTCACAGCACTGGAGTATCACATGATTAGCATGTTGTATCTCTTGTGCTGTCTTTTTCAAGAGGTACATCTCATCAAACCTGGTAAGAAATAATCACAAATCTCTACATAATCAGAGCTTACCGTTTTAGATTTCAAGTCACTCTAGCTAGAGCATTGATCAAAATAGGGCCAAATTTTAAGGAAGGAAAAATGATATTTGTCTTATCTTAATTAGACAACTTAGATAAGACACAAACCTCTCTGTATAAACAAACAGCACTTTTGACCCAAGACATGACATAGTGAGGAACTGTGTATTGAGCTGTTAAAGGACTAAAATTATGGTTTACTGTACATAGAGAGCTTGCATCTTACTTACAATGAGATGTGTCATATTTTCATTTGGAAAAAATGGCCTAAATGAGTGCCAAGTCAGTCACTATCGAGCCTGACATTCTGCAAGGTTTCAACTGGTGTGACATGATACAACTTTGATCAGTGTTCCCACTGTCCTTGACAAGTCAGGGAAATCAGCAAAAATTCAAGGCCAGGAAATTGTCAGGTTATAAATACCAGGAGAGTGGGAACCTCATGGCTGTAACATTACAAATCTCTGTGTATTCACAGTTTACCTTTTCAAATCACTCTAGAGCCTTGATCACAATGAGTGTGATGTCAGTCATGGTATACTGCAATCTATTCTCCACCTGTTGACATATGTAGATGAATTTTTTATCAGCATTGAAAAATACAGGCCCTTTGCAACATTACAGTATGCAAAACAAGAAGATTTCTGGATTCTGTACTTTTGGTTTGAGAATCAAAAAGCAATGTTGCTGTCAACATAATTATATTTTCTTTTTTACATGGTACAACTGATTCAACTAAGGTGTTTGGGAGGAAAGCCTCAAATCTAAGATACCATGTGCATGAAGACTGGCAGCAAGTTCAAAAGGTGTACTGTCATTTTGAGAAAAAGTGTACTTCCCACCTCAGCAGAAACATTTTTTATTATATTTCACAGTTTTACTTCGTCTACGTTAATGTTTTCAATACATAATTTCCAAGCTTTTGGATTGATAGATCTATCTTTTGGGAATGAACAAATGATTACAAACGACAACAAACAATTACAAATCCAGTGTGTGCACACATTTCACCTGTCATAATAAGTGTGTGAGAAATATATATCATGCGCTGACATACAGTTTGATGAAAATATATTTTAGTTCTTTGATTAAAGGCTGAAGCCTGGCTAATTGCTAACAACAGTGAACCAGTTCTAAACATTTTTCATATTGCAATCTTTTTGCCCATGTGATGCTTATAATAAAATATGACAAAATATGAAAATATTTTGTTGAAAAGCTGGCATATTAATTTGCTTTTTACAGTGTGTAAGAAAATTTGTCTTATGAAGTTTGCTCATGATTATGATTTGTCAAAGAAAATTTCAGTACAGTAAAAATCCCTGGTCTTCAACCAAAGCATTTTGCACTGCAAAGATGGCCACATTTGAATACTTTTTAGTCATGTGTTGTCTGAAAATCAACACGAGGGCATAGCGCAAGAAAGTTGTCATATGAAATTTGTTTAACTTGGTACTTGGGCAAATCCATTTGCCATAGAAAATATCATGATATGCAGATGGGTCTTTAACACACATTACATTTGTTTCTCAGGAACTAGCAAAGGTGGCAACTCTGAAGTCTATGTAGTGTGTAAAGATTATTGTGGAACTTTACCCATGGAATACCAAGACATAGTGCATGCCATTGCTTACAAAAGTAGCACCCCTGAGAAAGCACTATTTCCTTTGAAGCTAATTCCATCACAGTTCATTGAAAAACTTTTGGAATGTCAACACTTTTTTATTGAAAAGCAAAAACATGAGATCATGGAAAATATCCAACATTTTTATCACATGGATAAAGAGGAGAAACAATACATATTTCAGATGAGGAAACAAGTGGCATTACACTATGGCAATCTGGTATCCGGTCATCTCGCCCACGGACCGATTCGCCCACACCAATTCGCCCACGCATTTCACGAATTCGCCCACGCATTTAAATCACTTCAATCCACACCTACTACAAACCAGTCAAGGAGGTTTCATGATATAAATATGAAACTGATAGTAAAAGAACTGAAAATTGGCAAAAAATGTTTTCAGGCCGTTCCAAACGATATCTCTAGTACACATCATTATGGACGTTACGAACTTACGCTATAAGCCAAATTTAGTTCTTCGTTGATTTTTCTTATAAAATACTTGATCTACTTGATCTGTTTTCTACTGCCGGATTTTTTATTTCTAAGAAACGAACCAACACTATAAGAGATATTTGTTTTCGAAGTCAACCGCACAAACCAACTCGGCGAGTTAAGTACCACGAACTTCGAGGTTATTCAGTCATGGATACAGTAACTTCAAACACACTTGTTTCTATGATGAATTACCATTTTTAAAACAGGATCCGTCTTTCAACATTCAATAGCTTGGTTAACTTTAAACGGTAACAAAACTTAATAGAAGTTTTAGACGTGATTGTGAATGAGGTTTTCGCTAGCAATGCTGTGATTTGACGAAACCGATTTCACACCTTGTTTACACCCATCGTGGTAGAAGCGGACACCTTTTAAAACTTTCTAAACCTTTTTAACTGTCCTTTACAGTGATCTAAAACTTCGAGAGAATTAAAACAAAATTTGAAAATCTGTTGTTGCCAAATCGAGTAATTACTCAAAGGTAAACCACCAAAACCAGTAGAACTCAAAGCCGACCAGAAAGACGCCAAAGTTTTGTTTACGATACCAATATGTCAAAGTCAAAGTATCCATGCGATTTGTAGTGCAACATAAAGAAACTCTGACGGTTTATAAACTTTAAATATCAAAATATATTACTTATTACAGAACTTTTACTCAAAAATCTTGATTCAGTATCGCCTACAAGGCTTTTAATTTCGCGGGAATATCAAATTACGTTCGAATTTGTCAAGGAATCCACTTGAAACGTGGCGAAACTTTGAAGCCAAGTTTATTGTTTTGACTAGCAATTCTAAACAAAGTATTCCTGGACTAAGGACCTTTGAATTTCTAATCTTTGAACGAAAGTTAAACAGAAAGTTAGTATATTTCTCGAGACAGGTTTTTTTAGTTTCTACGAACGACTGAGACGCTTATCAGTTTCGAAATCTACAACTATTAAATTGTCTCGTTTGCTTCTGACATGTTCTAAAGTGGTTAAGATTAATCTGGAGTGTAGTTATCTAAGAAATTTCTGAGTTTCTTTCAAAATACTTTGAATATTGATCTGAAAAAAAAACCCCAGACATTTAACATACAACTTGAAGCAACATTAATGTTTTGGCAAGAAGTTTTAGCTCCAAAACTTTCATGGTCAAACCAACAACTAGTTGGGCGTGTCAAAAATGTTTTTATTTTCACTAATTTGCTGATTATAGAAATCGCTTGCTTACAAGGTAACTTTAGCAAATGAGGATTATCACTTGTTGTTATTTCAATATGTAATCCAAGCTGAAATTCTCAACAAGAAAGCAAACATCGTTCGAGTTGTAAACAATGTGTCAATTTCACGCTTCGAGTGTGTTTAGGTGGAGAGACTCGTTAGACAGCGTTTGATTTTTTTTCGGACATTAAAAAGTTAAAATGGCTTTTCTCGTGTAACTGAACTTTGAAAACCAGAAACATGAAAAGTATTATTAAAAGATCACTGATCATATAGAAGCTATATTATAAGAAGAAAATCTGACTTTGTAAACAGTTCGATTCGTGATCAAAACAATTGATTTCACGTCCGTGTTCATGTACTACAAAAGGATAAGCGAATTCAATATAAGTGTAAATCGAACTGAGCTACCGCCATATGAATCGAATTGACCGATGGTGGATTGAATTGACCTAGATCAAAATTACTTTGGATCGAAATGATGGTAATTTAAATGCATGGGCGAATTGGTAAAATGCATGGGCGAGTTTGTGTGGGCGAAACGGTCCGTGTGCGAGTTGACTGTAAACCGGCAATCTCTTCAATGTAAGACCATTAAAGGACTCTGACCGCATCATTAGTGGGTGTTATTTAAATGGTATACAGCACTTGCAAGCCAGTGATGTCAATGCAAATGAACAGTACAGTAACAGGAAAAAGACTGGGACCTATAATGACAGACATCACCATGACAACAGCTGGCTGGATTCCATCAAAGAAGAACATGCAGTGTTTGCATTTAATCCATCAGGCTGTACAAGTTTAACAGGTATTTCACTTTGTAGTTGTGTGTAAAAAGGCTATTAAACATTCAATCCTTTATTCTTGGGTTGCATGTGATGTCACAGCAGCCATCTTTGATGAACTTCAACAAAAGATTTCTCATTAGCATTTATTGTTTGTTCATCCAACATGGCTACCAGTTCTTTGTCTTTTGAATCCCAAAGGAATGGATGAAACCCAGCAATAGGTGCTGGCTAAATGAGGAAATCATATTTTGATAAACAAATCATCTGTACATTGTTTCCTTGGTGACCAAACTGTTAAGAAACATGTTTCAACAACATCAATTAATGCATGCACATTTCTAAAAAAAGTTGCTGCAATTAGTGTTGAAAACTATTGCATTACAACTTTACACTATCATAAGGGTTTGTGTTACTCCTTAAATTCCATGAAAACTCCTGGAATTTAATTTATGTTTTCAAGGGTGCCTGAAAAAGTCCTTGGATTTTTTCCAGTTCTGTTCAAACTCCTTGAAAATTTAGTTTATGAGAAGTTAAAAAGAATAACTTTGGACCCCAGAATACAGGTCCCCACGACTACTCAGGTCCTCATAACTCAGGTCCCCATAACTCATGTCCTCATAACTCAGGTCCTCATAACTCATGTCCTCATAACTCAGGTCCCTATAACTCAGGTCCCCATAACTCAGGTCCTCATAACTCAGGTCCCCATAACTCAGGTCCTCATAACTCAGGTGCCCATAACTCAGGTGCCCATAGCTCAGGTCCTCATAACTCAGGTCCTCATAACTCAGGTCCCCACAACTCAGGTCCTCATAACTCAGGTCCTCATAACACAGGACCCCTTTACTCTGGTCTTCATATCTCTGGTCTCCATAATGCAGGTGTGTGCAAGTCAGTTCCTTACAACATAGTTTCCTGAAATGCAGGGCTCCACAATTTATGCCAGGTCCCCACAACTCAGGTCCCCAAAATACAGGTCCCCATAACTCAGGTCCTCATAACAAACTCAGGTCCCCATAACTCAGGTCACCAAAATACAGGTCCTCATAACTCAGGTCCCCACAACCAAGGTCAACCCAGGTCAACCACGACCCATCCTAGTAGGCAACTGTATAGTGTCTTTAAATCTATAATTTTTGTTGAATTCTGGGTCTTAGAGTCTATAAATTTGTAGGATGTGATATAAGTGTAAAAGTCTCGGGATGAAATTGAAATGCAGTCAATAGTTTCGTTTTTTCCCCTATTTTAGGGCTGTCCCAGACAAATGATGGAATTCAACTGATTCCACTTTTACCAGTCCACGTACCGTGGCTGCTTCAAACACAGGACATGGCTGAGCTGAACTTCAGTTGGGAAAAGCATCAAGAAAGTTTTGAATTCACGTTTCTGCTCATCATATTACATTACCACTTTGAATACTGCAACGGAGAAAGCTTCTATCTTGGATTCCTCGCAGGAAAATTCATTGGTTCAATTATTACAACAAGCATCTCCTCAATTTACAACTGACAATGAAGCTTGTTGTTACTGCGGTGCTTATTCTATTGCAGTTCTAGATCGTCTTGTAAGGTTTACAGATGATAAACGAGATACCAAAGCAATGGTGATGAACTTGTATTTGCACCTTGTAATTGCTTTGCCAGTTATCTTGAATCCCAAGACATCAAAGTAGATAACTGTAGTGTCATAGAGAGCATGGAAGACAAGGAGAAACCTCAGCTAGTTGTACTGTTCATTGTACCACATTTTAACTCCATTCCCCCTTACCCCAGGAAGAATGTCAGTCAACCTGTAGAATTACTGTCCAAGAAAGATTTCCTAGAAAGTTGCATTAGTGGACTCAAGGTTTTATGTCCTGGTGGTACATTGGTTTGTCGTGTTTTCACATCTTTAACACGTTTTACTGTTGGCCTTCTTTTTGTTTTACATCGCGTATTCCAGGAAGTAACCTTCGTAAAGCCAATTGTGGGCTACCTGTGGCACCCGGAACGTTTTCTTGTTTGTAAAGGGTATCTAGGGTGTGGTCAAGAGGTGTTGAGTCATCTTGAGAAGGTCCGCACAGCAATGACCACATGTTTGGAAGAAGAAGATGTGTTCGAAATTGTTGATATAAAGAGCTTGTTTGAAGACAGGTTTTATAGTTTTATTAGAAAATTGAACGAACAGCTTGCACACGTGCAGCTCCTGGACATTGTTAGACTGCAGACATTTTATGAATATCCTGATACAAGGATAACAAACGAACAACGTGAGGTTTTAAGAAAAGAAATCATACAAAATTTTAATCTAAATTAGATGAAGAAACATATCGCGTATCCTAACAGAGAATGCCTTTTCACAATTAGCTAGATAGATGGCTTATCACGACTTTTCCAACTGGTGAGTTTTTCCTCAGTTTTAAGATATTGAAGGCGCGTTTTTATTACAATGTTGTGATGTTCTGCCCTTGCAACACATTGGGTTTCAGGGGTTTATCGTCTTGTTCCGACGTTTGTTTGATAAGACTAAGCACTCACTAAAGAAAGCGAATAAAAAACCCTGGAGACCAGTAGACAGTAGAGTATAAATTACCCCAGGGGGACCCCCGCCGGTAATTTTCAACCACTCGAAGATTGATCGAACCTTATCGACCGATACACGAAATCTCTCGAGTAAGGATCGGCTTTTGAAAGTTAATTTATTCAAAATCGCACCAGTGAATTCAAACAATAGCAGTTTTATCCCTCAGTGGCGGTATGCGAAATTCAATCAACGCCTCAAGATGGACACCAAACAATAGGGCATTCTTTGATACGGGGTAATCTTAGTAGTGTTTTCCATTTAGTGGAGCCACCGACCAGAACAGCCAGCTACCTACAGTTCCTCTAGTGCTCGACCGCTTAACTTGAAACGGCAGTAATTCTTATATGAAAGCTCTCACAGTTATGAACTTTTGTCCACTTAAGGTGGCTGGACCCAATTTCGCCAGTGCGCGGGTAGTCGAATTGAAGCGGCTATTAATCGCGTTACAGAATTAAGTTGACACAACTTTTTACGCATACCTACTACAAATAGACCAAATTTTATAATGATACTAGTTTGGTTGAAATCGGAGCTTTTTTAACATCGAAATTGTTATACACTAGATTTGAAATTTTGCCAATTTTCTCAAAATCCAGACCTCGACGAGCAAAACGATTTATGAGACTTTGTAAATCAAATGTTTGTCTATAATGTGAGAGCGTTTCAAGAAATTCTATTAAGCCGATTTTGAGTAAAAACGGAGCAATTATTTAACTTTGAAGAAATTTAAATCCGTGGGTGCTTTACTAAAGTAATTTTATAACCATAATTTCCCAAAGAAAAGTTGCAATATTTTTGGTTCCAAATAATACCAAGGCATGGTTCTTTATTTTGTGAATATGTCATCGTATTTGCAGTTTTTGATTGCCGTTGAGACGACTGTACGTAAAGCCGCTAAATTGCCGCGTTTAACTCTGAATTTCGACATCCACGTTAATAATACTGGTTCTTGAAAACTAGTAGATGAATTTTTTTTTATTTCTCGATATTGAATATTCAATCCCTTACTAGTAAGGTTGTGAAATTACAAAGCCATTGAAGTTTTTTAAGACCATTAAATAATTTTTTAAATATTGCCATATGTGCATCTCTATTCTCCGAGTTGTTGCCGGTGTTTGATTCAGGCTTTATGATATGCATACCTGCATGCGTGTCGCTTTGGCGCCTCGTGCAAAAAATGCAAATACATGGAACTATTAAGTCTTCCAAGTTACCTGGACTGGTCAACTACTTTCCTTCGTCTTTTTAGCCTTTAATGTGTTTTCCAGCAATATTTCACTTCTCCGTTTTCTTTTTGCACAAGGAAATATCATAGTTCTAGAAACTTTAGTAAGGAACTGCTACGCCTACAGCGTTACTCTGGATATCACTGGCGTGACTTTCCATGTATATTTGCATTTTCCGCACGAGGCACCATGCAAAAAGCATGCAGGCATGCATATATTAAAGCCTCAATCAAATACAGGCAACAATTCATAGAGTAGGGGATGCACATATAGCAATGTTTTGTTTTTAGTGGCCTTAGATAGTTTTAATGCCTTTGTAATTGATACAGCTTATTGGTAAAGCGTTGAATATTAAATAACGAAAAATAGAAAATAATCTATATGCTAGTTTTTGAGAAACAGGATCATCAGCGAAAAAGTCGAAATTTCGAAATAAAGGCGCAAATTTAATAATTTACCCACGGTCATCTCAACGGCGATCAAAAACGGCAAATACAATGAAATTTTCGCAAAATACAGAACCATGCCTTGGCGTTAATTAGAACCAAAAATATTGTATCTTTTCTTTCAGAAACCATTGTTATAAATTAAAGTTACAATGTACTATTGTACTCACAGTTTTAATTCTGAGTAAAATAATCACTCCGTTTTTACTCAAAATCGGCTTCATAGAATTTCTTTAAACTTTCCCATATCAAAGGCAAACATTTGATCTGCAAAGTCTAATAACTCGACTTTTGAAGTTGAGGTCTGGATTTCGAGATAATTGGGCGAAATGTAAAATCAAGGCCATCACAGTTTCGATGCTAAAAAACTCCGATTTCAACCAACCTAGCATATTAATAAAATTTGATTCATGTGTAGTAAGTGTACGAAAAATTATGTTTAACTTAAGTCTGTAACGCGAGTTTTAGACGTTTCAACTCAACTACCCGCGCACTCTCCAGCCACCTTAATTATTGGAAGGCTGACATTTTAATGGTATGTGTTTTGTTTACATCGGGGTTACCATAGCGACGAAATGATGACGTCACCGTTTTAGATCCCAAGAAATTTTACGCGTTTTTCGTCCTAAACTTGTAAAACGACACTTTCGTATAAGCGGATTTTGAATTAGTCGAGGCGCATTTTTTTAACACCAAAAATCACAATTTCTTGTCAGTTTCGAGTCAATAATTTAAAAAGGAAAGCAGCATGACAACTCTTGGACTGTCCAAATGTTGTTCATATATCAGACTACCTCTCACCAAAGGGAGAAAACAGTTGACCAAAAGATTGTTCTTTAGGAACACTAAACGTTTTTGTATGAATTTCGATAAAATTCAGCCCAATTTCATGTCTAAGTGGGCATACGACGGCGGAGATCCAAAGCACTTTCTGACGTGTCGCTTCGTTGAAAAGCAGAGAAATATGTGAACAACATTTGGACAGTCCAAGAGTTGTCATGCTGCTTTGCTTTTAAAATTATTGACTGGAAACTGACAAGAAATTGTGATTTTTGGCGTTAAAAAATTGCGCCTCAAATAACTCAAAATCCGTTTATACGAATCTCTCCAAAATTCGTGTGCTACTAGGCAAAGACCTAAATATTAACGCCTTGTGTGTCGTTTTAAAAGTTTAGGTGGGAAAATCCATAAAATTGCATGGGATCTAAAACGGTGATGCCATCGTTACGTCGCTATGGTAACCCCGACGTAAACAAAACACATACCATTAAAAACGTCTTTATGTAGTAAGTGGACGAAAGTTCATAACATATAAGAACTACAGCCGTTTCAAGTTGGCCGGTCGAGCCCTAGAGAAATTGTAGGATGCCTCCTTAAATGCTACATGTCAATTTCTAGCTCTGGCTGGAATCAGTCTTGGAAAATATCCTTACGATAAATATTTAGAGAATTCTTATTTTGATATTAAAAGAAGTTTGTCGATTAGGGTAACTTGTGTTAGTGTTTAACAATTGAAGATTAATGTACATGTTGGTTATTCAAGCAAAACAAGGCATTTCACCTTTTCGGTACCGTATATATATGAAGTAGAATCTTACAAGTTGCGTGGGCGCAATCTTACAACGCAAGACGGAGTCTCCATCCGTAAAATTTTGTCAAGTACTCTCCCTCCATCCCCGGAAGAAAATACCATAGTGCACACCAAGAGAGATAGATATTTACATTTTTAGCTGATTTGCTGCTGTGCTTTTTATATGGTCATAAAAACATTCCTTCTTGACAGGACTTATCAAAACGTTAATGAAAATCAAAAGGTGAGACGACTGGAAATTGTGTTTTTTCTTGTTATTCAAACCCTTTCTACTGAGATCAACATGTTAACCTTCATTGATAACAACACACGACTAAGTACAATTATATACAAATCACAGTATCAATCAAGATAAATGTTGATGTGTTATTGTTTACCATCTCGATATCAATTTGAGTCACACGTCAAAGATTTCTTGTTATGTGTTGACATCTCAGTTGTTATTGACGTTTAGGAATTAGTAGTCATTTAAAAATAAATTTGACAAAATCGGGCCGAAGAGAAGGAAATTTAAAAAGTCATCAAATTATACATCATTGTGATTGCTCTTTTCATAGTTCTATTAACTATGCTCATTTTCTTTTCTTTTCCTGTCATAATTTTCGGTAAAAGAACTTTCCAGAACTTGAACAACTCGGAGTGACTTCATGGTTGTCATGGTAAAAGTTTTTGTTAAGAGCAGTTTTCCTGCTGATCTAGCTGGTACGCGGAAATTATGCGATCAAACAACAAGATGGCTGAACTAGGTTTCGTTTCAAGCCTAGAAAAAGAACTGACTTGTTCAATCTGCAACAACATCTTTAACGAGCCCAAGACGCTTCCCTGTCTTCACATCTTGTGCTTTATGTGTATCAAGAAACGGAAGGAAACTTGTAGGAGCCGAAGCCAGCGATTTACTTGTCCTATTTGTGTGGCACCACTGGAAATAGAAGATTACGACAAGCTCAATTCTTCATTCCATCTGGAAACCTTACAAAAGCTGCTAATTGTAATGAAAAATAAAGCAAGTGGTCAAGACAAGCTAGACCTACCGAACTGTGTTTTTTGCAAGAAACACGTTACTTTGATTGCCTTCTGTCCTGAGTGCGAAGGCATGGTTTGCGCTGACTGCAAGAACGCCCACACTACCGATAAACAACTCAGAGAGAAACATCAAGTGACTTTGTTTGGTGACTTGAGGCAAGAACATATCAAGGTCTACATTGCCAGTCATCAACGATGTCCTGAAAGATTCCACGAAAAATACAAGCTCGAATACTTTTGCAAAACTTGTAAGAAACGTATATGTCAACAATGCACTGCAACAGATCCGCATAGTGCTCATAATAAGAGCACTATTGAGGATCAAGCTGAAGAAATCAAAGAATCAATTCTTCAAAACTTGGATCGAGTCAACCAACAGAAACAGAGATTCCAACAAGAACTAGAACTATCCAATTGCAAGCAAAACATACGACGCATGAAGGACGAAATCATCACAGCAAAGGAACAAGTGAACGATCAAGTACAAGCTCAAATCAAAATCTTGCAAGATCATCAAAACGCAATGACTAGAACCTTGGACCAAATGCTTCTTGAGCGCGCAACAGCAAACGATGAAGAGCAACGAGAGATTACTGCTGCCATTGGACAACTCGATGCACTGAATGAACAGGGCCGCAAAGCTTTGCAAGATCAAAATGTTCCTCATTTTATTCTTGAAAGTCAATTTCCTCAAAGATGTCAAACAATTTTGGAAAATACAACCATCCAGTATTCCGCTACGAAATTTTTACCTTTTGGAATTGAAGAGAGCACGACCGACCCATCTCACAATTCAGTAGTTGGACTACCGAGTAACATTGAACGTGGAGGACGAGCTGTCAAGACACTCGACGGTAAGATCGACTTAAAACCAGTAAAAATCTTTGGAGAAATGGGAGATGGAAAGACAAAGTTGAATGTTCCCTGTTCACTAGCAATAAGTGTTAATGGAGAAGTAATCATTACTGATCATTTGAATCATCGCATTGTTACATTTAATGCTGATGGGAACTATGTACGACAGTTTGGTAGATATGGAGAGGAAGATGGTCAACTAAACTGTCCATGGGGAGTAGTCACGTATGGAAACCATGTTCTTGTCTCAGATAATCCAGATTTTAAGTGTGGTAGGATTCAAGAGTTTGACATGGACGGTGCTCACATTA
This sequence comes from Telmatactis stephensoni, assembly GCA_029948255.1. Classification (NCBI taxonomy): domain Eukaryota; kingdom Metazoa; phylum Cnidaria; class Anthozoa; order Actiniaria; family Isophelliidae; genus Telmatactis; species Telmatactis stephensoni. The sequence continues at coordinate 40,714 of JALIZF010001911.1, forward strand.
AAACTATCTACAAAAAAGAACGAGTCATACTACGTGGAATGTGTGTTACCGATGATCGCATCGCAGTGTGCTGTATGCACCTTGAAGATAAACTGCAGTCAGGAATAAAGTTACTGAGTAAACAAACTGGAGATGTCGTTCAAGAAATTCCAACTGCAGACAAAACACCATGGTACATTGCTTATGCCAATGGCAAGTACTTTGTGTCATATTTCAGGAAGTACTTTATTGATGTTTATGATGTCAATGGTACTTTCCTGTACAAATTAATTGGAGACACAGGGGAAAAAAAGGCCAGATTGATTTTTTAAGAGGACTTGCCGTTTTTGGAAAAGATATGTTACTCGTCTGTGATGGTGGGAATCATCGTGTTCAAATTTTGACCCAAGAGCTGCAAGAGTGCCAATTTTTAGGGTCTTTTGGTAGCCATGGTTCAGATCTAGGTCAAATGGATAGGCCCGCTAATGTAGTTGCTACTCCAGACGGTAAAGTGTTAGTGTTAGAACGAAATGGCAAGCGTGTACAAGTGTGGCAGTGAACATATGTATACAGCAATTTATATATGTGATACGTGCACTTCAATTTTAATATGCAGATAGTTTTCTTATCTTCTATCGGATATTAGCTCTCTTCTGATGGACAGGCAGGGGAGGGGAGGAGAGGGGCAGGGAGGGGAGGGGGGTGTTTGAGAGGTGAAAAGGAGCGGGAAAATCTAGAAGGCACGAAGTGTGAAGCTTTATTTCTTGTTACTCGATCTTTTTCTTCTCTTTTCGCCAAAGAGCATGTAATCAGGCTACCATGGGAAATTTATAACAACAGTAGATAAGTGAATTGCTTTATAAATGACCATAAAATACAGCATGCATCAGTAGAATTATAGTCTTCTCTATTTATAAGAAAAATCTTGGTGTTATTAGTGTTATTGCTGTTTCTACAGCAACAGCATATTTTCTAATGTCGGTTTACGCCTACAGCCGTAATAAGATTTTTGCAGCAAATGTATAGCTTTGTATTGGTATAAAAAGTATGGAAAAATTGCACAATTGAACAATATTATTTTTCATTATTTTTTTTCCGTGTAAGTCGAGTAGACAAATGTGTAGTTCGTTGTTGTGTTATTTTGAAATATGGCAACAAATTTGAATAAACGCTTTTGTGTTTCCGCGTGAACTCGAGGCTTGTCAGTCCCGAACAATAGTTATTAAAATTTGCCGCCATATTTCGATTCGGTCAATATTCTGACCGCCGGCGCCCGGTTGGCTCAGTTGGTAGGGCGCCGGACTAGTGTGCGGGAGACCGGGTTTCGATTCCCGGTCGGACCAACACTCAGGGTCTTTAAATAACTGAGGAGAAGGTGCTGCCTTTTGTCACTACATCTGCAAGTGGTTAGACCTTAACGTCTTCTCGGATAAGGACGTTAAACCGTAGGCCCCGTCTCTCCAAAAATCTACTACACATCAGTACCTTGGCCTTGCATTGGAGGGACGTTAAAGAACCCACACCACTATTCGGATAGAGTAGGCCATGAAGTTATCGGTGTGTGTGTGTGTGCGCGCGTGCGTGCGTGTGGGGAGGAGGGGGGTCTGGTCTTTTACAGGCACACCACTATTCGGGAGAGTAGGACATTAAGTTGTCGTTGTCTCTGTGTGTGTGTGGTCTGGCCTATTACAGGGCCCACTGTCAATTAGTTTCGCGCCGTTGTGTGTCCCTGCCTTCGTAGGAAGGAAAAGCAAGTAAATCTTAATGGAAAAGAACATTCTAACTCACTATTCTCTCATGGCGCGGAGGGACACGTACAACAATATTTCATGTACTGCATAGAAATATTTTGTAAAATTTTGAAAACATCTTTTGATTTTCATTGATTTTTCCAATGAGTAGAATTGTAGATACGGTCAAAACTGATGATCAGTTTTGACCATTTCATGATTAAATTAAGCAGTTGTATTTATACCTCATTGCAGGAGACTTGCCATAATTTAGCAGACTTTGTGGAGAAGGAGAGAGGAAAGGGAAAGTTAGAAAATAAGCCTTCCTGGCAAAATGTTAATGGCTAAAGGTAATCTTGTCTTTTCTTTTAGGCCAGTTTGTGTGACCCAATTAACCAATATAATTATTAAGGCTAGCTCTTATTTTCTGCTTTCCTCTCTCCTCCCTAGCCCTCCGCTACCTATGAAAGACATTCAATTAGAAAACTAGCTTTTTACTTAATCTGGGTTTCGCCCAGGACACTCTACTGCTACCTGTCTGATAAGTCAGATTAATGATTGGCTACAAAATATTGATAATGGCCTTGTTAATGGCATAATTCAGGTTAACCTCAGAAAAGCTTTTGACACTGTAGATCACCACATCCTTATTTTTAAATTATCTGCACTTGGTATTCATGACAGTGCTTTCAATTTCTTCACATCATACTTAGAGGAAAGACAGCAACAATATGTAGTAAATAACATCATTACTTTATCTATCAAATTCAGGGGCGGATCCAGGGGAGGTGCGTTGGGTGCGGACCCACCCCCCTTTTGGACGACGGCGAAAGCTTTTCTCAAATATAAACGTTTTCCATCACTCGTTTTTGGGTTGCTGTGGTTGTATTTGTGGCGGGTAAAACCAGCACACCACGCGCGCCTGCTACTTTAATCATTTTGGGGCCGGGAAGCTTTCTAAAAAAACGCACCCTTCTTTAAAAAAGCTGGATCCGCCCCTAAACCGTGAAAAAATATCATGCAAGCTCACCAGCCATTAAAAGATATCGAGTAAGCATAGAAGTCAGTGTTTAGGCCCTAACTCGAAAACTTAAAGCCTGTATCTCCCAATTGTTTTTATTTTCAAACTGAGTTCTTGTTGGAGAGCATAGTGATCTTTTATCCTGTTATTCCTAGACCAGCTTAGACCCATATTTTCTGAGATATAAAGGTATCAAATTTCCAAATGCAAGTGTGGTGACGTAAAAGGAGTCAACACTGCCAACTTCTTATGGCTTTTACAAAAAAAGGTCTTCAGTTTGATAGCTGGAGTTTTCACTAAACAACAGGTTTTACGAATGGAAATAATCTACAATTTGAAAAATTCACGTATCTTAAATTATCTTGTTTTTGTATAATAAATGATGACTTCTTTTACGTCATCAAATTTGCATTTTGACGTTTGAAACCCTTATATCTCAGAACATGTGGGTCTACGAAAAACAGGATAAAAATATCTTCACTATGCTTGCCAACATAAAAAAAGTTTGAACATATGGGTAAACTTTAAGTTTACTTAGGGTCTATGCATTACTCAAATATTATTTGTAATCCTAAACATGTCACTCTTTTCCTTGAAAAATAACAAAAAAATTGTAATTTTATTTTTTCACATAATGCAGAAATAAAATTGTATGTATTGTATTGTATTGTACTGTATTGTATTGATATGCATGAAGACTATACTGAGCCCGTTGCTAGGGAAACTTCATATTTTTGTAAGTCGACTAACATTTGGAATCAAGCAGTGATACTTATGAGATAATCAACAGTCACAAATTTCTTGAGTTTGATGGCGTCATCACGTGACGTCATCAAATGACGTCATCGGAATAGAAAATTTCTATAATGTTTGCAGTTTCAAGACATCTTTATTCAATTCTTACATAGTATGGCCTTATTCGTCAAGGTGCACAAAGTTTTTCATTACGTTGACAAACAATTTTTAGAGCTCTTTTTTCCGTCTTCGTACTGACATTTTTGCTGACAACTTCGCTATTTTACATTTTTCTAGAAAACCCATACGTAACTTTGAGGAGCATAATACATAAAACATTTCAAGATAAAAACAATTATTTTAGCTGCAAACTCCTCAAAGATTATAGAATTCAAAGTGAAAACCAGCTGTTTGCGCATGCGCACTGGAGATTTCAGATGTTCGACACTCCATAGTTCGGCTGTGTCATAATGAACAGCTTCAATATATTTGGTTTTTTAAGACCCAAAGAAACGGGGGCATTCCAAATTAAAGTGACATTTTCTCAAAAAATCATAAAATCGAAGACTGATCAATGAGCTCTAGCACTCGCTTTTACAGCCAACATAGCAACCACGTTGCTTAGTAACGAAATATGTCCCAGCACCCTTAAAGTGCCTATAAAGTCTAGCCAGAAATAATTTCTCTAAAAAGAACTTGGCCTCTGAAACAAAAATATTTTGAAAAGTGGATCTTTCAATTTCTGTTTACCGGGAAAAAGCGCTGCAAATTTGGAGAAAAAGCACATTTTGGGCATCCTGTGGAAAAATTTGTGTGAACCCTGGGAGACTGAGACCCAGGAATAAAGTTTAATTTAGACGCTACAAGCTCTTAATATCCTTGTATATTGTTGTTGCTATAAACACTGACTAAGTTCTGCTAAAAATTCTATTTCTTTGATATAGCTATTTTCAGCTCTTTCTTTAAGTCAAAATGCCGTGACAAGATACTTGTCCCGGACATTACGTCACAATGTGCCTTACATTACGTCACAATGTCAAAGTCTATTATCAACCAAATGAGTTTATTATTAACCAAATTCGTCCCAGCCTTCCAAAGAACGCGGATTTTTGTCTGGAGCGACAGCTTTGAACGGACGGATACACTGGAAAAAAACTTACATCTTTGACGTCGCTTTAATTATATTTCCCCAAGATACTCAACTTTTAAAAAATATACATTTTCGCTAGGGTTTATAGGCACTTTAAACTATTTGGAATCTAAATAGATTGTTGGAAGTGAACTGTTATGAGATCCTTTGTGATGCACAATTTCGCCGAGCGAACATATAGTTTGGGAATTCGAATAGTAAGTAGCACAAATCTTTGTGAAGGGATCAATTGTTCTTCAAGAAACTTGCAAAGGCATAGGATATCCACTTGAAAGTAGTGGCTACATAGTCATCTACATGACTTAAGTTCTACCAAGTGGCTTGCGCTTCGCGCTTGCATAGGCAGAAATAATAACACCATAGGCTAATTCATCTTGTTACTTTAGTGTTTCTTGAGTAATGCTAATGTGCACTGCAAGAGCATCCCATGTCCACGGGAAACTAGTCTCTGTAATCTGTAATTATCTATATTCTAATTTTTACCGAGCGGCTCGCGTTTTGCACGCGCATTTTAAACAGAAATAAATAACACTGCAAGCCAAATAATCTCATATGAGTAATGCTCATATGCGGCACTACAAAAGCATCCAGTGTGTATGAGAAAGTGCCGGAGTGAGTTGTTGTGATCACCTGTAGCTCAATTTTTGATGAGCGGCTTGCGCTCCGCGCTCGCAACTCAGAATGTTGCCTTTACAACACTTTCATTAGAATATAACTTATTTTTCTCAGGGTGGGTGGTTGCGTACGTCAAAACGTAAAAAAACCTCTTATGTTGCTGTCAAAACAAACAAACAAACAAACAAACAAACAAACAAACAAAAACAAAAAACAACAGCTTGGAACTTTTTGGTCGCCGATCAGTGCTTCCATGGAGCAATTCCATTTCGATTCCATTGCTCAATATACAAATTTCATAGAAGAATTTTGTAAACTTCTGACTGGCGAATGGATATTTTAATTATCTAATGGTCCGTCACTAACAAGGGTCTGTGTTGGGACCCCTACTATTCTTGTTCTACATTAATGACCTCCCAAAGTGCCTTCAGCATACTTCATATCAGAAGAGATCTATGGACGTTGAATAAATAAATGTTTGAATAACCAAGCACCTAAATATCTTGCGAATCTCTTTAGCCTGTTATCTTGTCAACTTAACTACTCATAATATTAGGGGTTCTGCATCTAAACTAGTGTATATAAAAAGGTTTATCGTACACTGAGTATGTGAAGAGAAGTCCGGCCTACAGGGGAGCTAAATTATAGAATGATCTTTCACAGACTGCTAGGAACCAAACCAATATTAAATCTTTTAAGAAAGCAGTCCTGAGTGATCTAATAAACGCTAGCTGGCCGGCATTGACCATACTTTTAATTATTAGTGTTAATTTTTATTATCTATGTCATTCCAATCTTTATATTTTTGTATTTTTGAACTTGCTTATACACATGTATTAATACTAATTAGATTTATCTTTTTTTTTATATATATTTTCATACTTTTCCACGACTGTCATGCAAACCAGTTTTTTCTGTTGGCATTATCGTGTATAAATAAAGTGCTCGCTAGCTTGCTTGCTTGCTTGCTTGCTTGCTTGCTTGCTTGCTTGCTTGCTTGCTTGCTTGCTTGCTTGCTTGCTTGCTTGCTTGCTTGCTTGCTTGCTTGCTTGCTTGCTTGCTTGCATGCTTGCTTGCTTGAGGTTGGGAATTTCAATTTGTCGATTTCTTCTTGCAAAGCCTCGTCCGAAACATGGATTCTTTGTCGTTGTACAAAAGCAACCCATAGTTACCCATTTTTGTAGGAAAAACGCGCACAGGCTCTATATTCCCCCTTGGGAAGTTGTTGGGTTTCCATTTTTTTTTTTTCGAATTAAATACTCGTACAAGTAGATGGCTTCTGTGGCGTTTTTGAATCGTTGTATTGGCCGGTTTCGTATCTTTTCGAATTGGGCTTCTTTTTCTTGGCGCCACGTTTCCAAATCGAAACCAACCGATCGGGTTTTTATGAGACACGTCAAGACATCGATCGACATGTTGGGCAAGGTTGCTCCATTGTTTTTGGAGTGGCTGCACCTTCTTCTTCTTCCACAAAGGCCAAAGTCTCTTCGATCCGCAAATGGCGCAAAATAAATTTTTTGGAAGAATTCCCATTTCTTGTTGAGTAACTTTGTTTGGTTCCATTTTATATATACATAGCTAATTGCACAATTACAGCATAGAAGCTGAGACCGAAAGGAACACTTATGGATGGATGCTTAAGCGACCACCCCTCCCTCCCCCTCCCCCTCCCCCTCGAAATGATCTGTAGAGAATTTGTGCTGCTTTGTGAGCACCAATGTTGTGCCTTGTAAATCAGACACAAGTTGCAAGCGCCGGTTGTAGGTTAAATTAATGCCGTGTAATTCGGTCTTTAATAAAGATCCGGACGCACACACTGTGAAACTATTTTAGCATCGTTGCACCTTGTGTCCACCCCTGCAGCTCTGTACAAATTTGTCGGCGGACTCTTATAGTCAAAGCTAAGCAAACGGGGCGATCACTCAGATTTCATCATATGGAAGGGGAATCATGAACAGACCTTTGAGTATCAAGTAAGCCGTCAATTCGTATACACTTATTTCAAAAATCGTTGTCGCAAGTCAAGCTACGAGCGTCAAGCCAAGACCGAAATGAATGCTGGTTTTATGATGGTAATGTATTCAATCACACTTGTTTCTATAGAACTAATTACAAAATATGGTCATTTTCACGTGCTTGTTACTATATTGCACTTTATTCTGTTGATAACAAGTGTGATTTGAAACATTACCACCATAAAACCAGCATTCATTTCGGTCTTGGCTTGACGCTTGTCGCTTGAATTGCGACAACGATTTTTGAAATAAGTGTATGTCTGGGATATCAAAAACATACACCTTTTCATTTTCCAAATTAATCAAAAACAGCCGTTCAGTAAGATACTTTCCAGGCAATTTATAGCAAAATCTAACTCATTATAACAAGTTAAATCCGAACAAACAAAACAATAAATGCACTCTACTTTCTAATAAAACGTTGTGCTGAACACTAGCGGCTCTAGATCTCCCGAGTGCCAGGTTATTATTATGAGAACTCGAGAACCTTAAAGAACATGAACGAAGGCTGCATCAGTAACATTGGTACTCGATAGGAACCACGTTTGTTGGTTGGGATCACGAAAATTTCAACCACTAATAAGAGATCATTAAAATGGTTTATAAGATAACTCTTATATAACGCGCGCTCTGATTGGCTAAAAACCCGTGTTTGATGAGAGTATCAAACACGCTCACTTCAATATGTTTTTTCGCCGGTGTTTTCAATTCTTTTTCTTTTTTTCGTCTATTTACGTGGAAACACGAGCCGTAGCTCTCTTTCTAAGAACACGAGTGTTCTTCCAACATCAGGGGGGGATGAAATGAATATAACGACAGTGTCGCAACGAAAGTTCTCCCCCACTCCCCCCCCCCCCCCCCGGCAATAAATAATGACCTGTCCGTTATGTCGACGAAGCACAGACGGAAGCATAGACCAATCAGAAATTCTCACCTAGGATGTTTATGATGGAGCTTAATTCAGACGACACAAAACATATAGAAACCCATGCATGAGTAGGAACCTCCATTTACAATACTGGGTCGACTGTGAGACTCCCTTTTATATTCCTAGAGTCAATTACCATTACAAAGATTAAACAGTAGAATGAAGCGACGAATCGATGGGCCCATATCACTTTCGACACTACACACGTGGTTTGGAGTTTCAGTTTCAGTAGATATGCCACAGTAATTGCCGCTCTTGTCGCGTTACACACCAAGCTACCGTATACTGTTTTACCATCATGCCTAAGTCTTTTGCGCGCTAACATTAGAGTGATTTAGCAAACACGACGCGATGCTAAAACAGGACGTTAGATGACGAATTCATCATTCATATTCGTTCGTTGTGTGACTAGCATGACAACGTCGCGACGCCATGTCGCTTGCTTTTGCTCCTCTTCTTGACGTCGGCAACGTCAACGGTCATTTTGAACAAAATTCGTCAGCGCGCACGGCACCCTTTTTAACGTCGCGTCGTGGTTTGCTAAATCACTCTATTGCCTACCAAGTAAGACTTAATTGCAAGCCGTATACTTTTGTACCATCACACCTGAGTCCTTTGCGCGCTGGCTGTCAACTAGAGAGGTTAAGCATCGAAGACGTGGACGAGGACGAGTTTATACTGATGCGTATTTCTAATTTTATTAAATAGAGTGATTTCAATAAACCTGGGCACTACTACTAATTAAGCAAATAAAAATTCTTAGATGCTAAATGTTTTGTCTCCTTTTGGTCCTTTGCATCTAGTAAACACAACAGCTAGCTAATTAGTATTGCCCAGGTTGATTGAAATCACTCTAAAAGTCAGTATTCATATAAACTGCAATAATTTTTGATTAGGTAGCATTAAATTAATAATAATTGTGATTTGCAAAAGCTGAATGCACTCAACCGTTTGACTCTAGCTACGTCCGCTTTTCTCCAGATTCTCGTCATAGAACGAGTTTCAAGGTTGAGTACAGATCACGTTTTCTCAATGCTGCTATATACGCCTATTTCAAAAAAGGTTGTCGTATGAGAGCTCTCATCATTGCAAGTCATAAACCACGACGGCTGGTAGACTTCTCATCCCATCAAGTAACTTTTTTCTTGCTTCTATTTCACTGATATTTTCACTTTCATCCAAAACTTCATATCATCACTTGAATATATTTAACATACATATTGCTATGTTATTCAAACTGAATACAAATATTCTATGAAATTATTTGTCCAATATAAATATAGCTGTTCATTCACATATATCTTGGTTATCGTGGTAGTTAAACGGATTCCAGGGCTTGTTTTTGCTCCAGAAATTAATACAGTCTCTTCTTTCAAAAAATTAGGATTCACTTCACGTAGTAGTAGCTGCGAATCACTGGCCATTGTAGAGAAACTTTACCATAGCACAATGAACCACGTCACCTTATTAATTCAACTGGTTTGGTAGTTATATTTAACACTTATTGACTGGGACCGAGGGAAACAGTATGTTTTGTGGTCCCGAGAGACGGTCGAGGGACCACAAAACATACTGCTTTCCCGAGGTCCCGTCAATAAGTGTTTTGTTATATACCAACTGTTAAAGAACAAAATAAAAAGCAAAACGTCGCTGCCTACAGTTAAAGTTTTTAATCAAAATTCACACAAAACTGACATTTTTTCACACAGTTTTTTTTAGAATTGTTGCAGCTCTTTTGGTGACATTCCTGGTTGGTTATCATCTTTTTCTCGGAATAAATGTTGTATATTGGTCTCAAAAGTTTGACAATAAACACGAGTTTTGCCTCATGCATGTCCGAATGAATGAATTTGTAAACGCGCGCTGCCAAAAACCTGCCTTCAAAGCTCAATTGATCTACTTCCGGTTTTGTTATTACCGGTCAATAAAACTCACTGTTGCCCGCTGAGAGTTGTTGCTGGGGAAACAGCAAAATTTGTTGACGTTCACGTGATGCGCTCTCGCCCAATCAGAGCACGGAAAAAATTGACTTTGACAGTTGGTATGTAACAAATCAAGTTGCTTGCACAGGATATACCTGTTTCAAAAAACGTTGACGTCGGTCAATCTGAATCTGAGATGAAACATAAATAAATTGCTTTGTGTTCCTTGACTAAAATAGGAGAAAACAGAATTCAATCTCAAACATCATAACTTATATTCCAATATGAATAACAAACTGCATCATTTGGCTTTGTATAAAGCTATTTTAAAAAGGTTGACGGGATGAATGGTGAATGGCAATCGGCGACTGGTGATTGCACGTGACCGAAAGGAAATTTGGGGTAACAGGAATTGCTTCATTTTCATTGATTAAATACCCCCCAAGCAATACCGGTATCGTGCACTAAAGACCTTATTGGACACAATGGTCGATATGCGATTCATATCCCCACGCCGGATAGCGGTCTAACAGCGTGACCACAGTTACTTCCGGTCGTGCAATCATCAATCGCCGATCGCCATTTGCCCCGTCAACCTTTTTTGAAATAGCTATATATCAAAGTTCGCAGCTAGTTTCAGCTATCAGATTCAGATTCAGACTAACGTCAACGGTTTTTGAAATAGGTAGAGTATATACACCTAATTCAAAAACGTTGGTCAGACGATAGACCTAAACCACGTGCTTATACCGAAAAGGAGTATGGGTATTTGAAAATGTCACTCGATTTTCGGCTTTGGTCTTGACATCAAACAAACAAACAAACAACTAAAAAACAACGATGAGGCAAGTTAGATGTAAATTGTCGTGCTGACAGTTTCAGCAATTTCTGCCCATATTCCCTTTCGGGTGAGTCACGTAGGTTTGTGGCCTTTTGTCCGACAAGGTTTTTTTTTCCTACTGTAACCTTGTGCGAGTTGCCAAGGAACCTGCCATCGAATCGTTTCAAGGCAAATTAGCTGGAAATTCAGCTTTTGATTGTCGTCGCAAAAATACAAAAGAAAACCTATAGATCCAAAAAAAATTGTTCTAGAGTCGGAGGCTTCTTTGCTGTTTTAATCTTTCATAGCGACGCTTGGCCTCTAATTTGTGTAATTGACTCTGTTCTATTTCTTCATGACTGGGGTGCCATAATTTGGACAGAATTCTTTCTATGTTGGCAGCGAACACTGTATGTGAAGGCAACACTCGACGGTGAATCTACAAAGATAAAACATACAATAATTAGTAGTGACGTACTCTCCCTCACTCATGATCAGTCACGTGACAGGTACTATTATACTTCATTCAGGGGGAAGGTGGAACACTACAATGCAATACTTTATTGACAACTCCCCATAGGGGTTTCTCAGTGACAATGACAATAAAAATGGTAATAAATTAAACTATGTATATATACATTATTAAAAACACCAAATAACAATTAAATTATGCTAAATGAACTACTTAGTAGACCATCAAAAATCATGACAAGTTAAGGTGGCTCGATATAGTTTTTTATTGACCACGCTTCCGTTTTTTATAAATGTTTTTGAATTGTGCCTTAATTTATTTGCCTTAGTATGTAGTTTATTGTCCATGTAGTCTCTTGTCTAGAGCTGCTCGAGTTCGAGAGATATTTTACTAAAATTGATTTGAGCCATCTTTGTTTACCGTCGCTATGGCAACACAAATAGAAGTGAAATAGACAAAAATCAAACCTTTGATTCAAGTCCAATTACTGGTGTAAAAACCGTTTTGGTTGGTCACGAGTAAGTTGCTCAATTCGTGAAGTGAACCGAATGGAAGCATTGTCAAAAAACTATAAATCGAGCCACCTTAAACCGACAACCAAAGTAAAGAATATTTCATGCCCCCCTACATCCAAATGTAATCTCTCACCTCAATGCCCTGTTATGACAATAGTATTTAAAGATACAATAATATTGAGCTACATGGATAAGAGTTATTCACCTGTAAAGCATCTCTGAGGTCATAAGAAGAAATTGGTGATGTTTTTGTTTGCTGACTATCAGCTGTCGCTACTACCAACGCTGCCTCAGCTGCTGCTTGTTCAAGTGTTCTTCCATTACTGTTGCTTACGATAGTGGGAGTAGTTCTACACAGAACAAGGTATTTTGTCAAAATTGTTTAAAAATACAGCAGATTTTGTGATTTGTACAGTCATATGGACCATATAATTGTCAAAAAACGCACGAGATGATGCACAATGTGGTACATTTTGTGAAAACATTCACTTGAACCAGTCAAAATATACAGTCGATCCCGAAAAGGTTGTTCAGTTGAAAAGATGTTTAGAGAACAACAAAGTCATTTGCATATTACATGCTTTTAAGTTTTTACAAGAATCTTCATGCAATATCAAGTTACAAAATCCCAATGCACTGCTGTAGATAGCATTAATAAGCGATTTTATCTGAAGTTTCAAATTGAAACTCGCCGAGAATTTAAAAAAGAGTTTTATGCAAATGACTTTGTTGTTGTCTTTATGTCTTTTCAACTAAACAATCTTTTCGGGATCGACTGTACAAAGATATAATGGTTAAAAGTTATATATGGTTTCAAAAAGGGCACTAAACTACGAGTTCATAAGAAGATTATTCGATTGTTTCAAGGACAGACCTAGGGGAGGGGTGCAGAAAGTGCGCATCCCACATCTTGCGACCAGTATCAGTTCCCTTGTTTTCTCGACACGTTTCCAAAACACATAAAAAACCTTCGGCAAATAAATGGGGTCGACCTGTACTGTCAGAACGAAGCTTCTGAATTGTTGAAATGCCAAAAAACAAAGAATGGGTGAATTATTGTGAACAATGTGTTTTGTTTTAGCCTTCATTGTTTGTTTTAGTGCTCTTTGTTATTTCAACAAATCAGAAACTTCGTTCTGATCGGTACTATTTGAGCCAATGTACATGTATTTTAAAGCGCGATTCGAACGAGTTCAGCTCAGCTCGCGCTAAAAGCATTTTAACAACAGCCAAAAATTTTGGACAAAACGGGGTATAATAGTCTGCATTTTCCCACAGGAATCCCAACTCTCCAGACGTGTGTCTCAGGCTACGCCTGCACAAGCTACAGAATCGTGCGCAGTTAGCGTGCGCAATGCTAAATGGAATCACCTTAACCAAGAGAAAAATGCCCTCTTTAGTGTGGACGGAAGGCCTAACTGTAGAACAAAAAGATGCGCTTTCAGATTTATCCAGGTTAGTATGGATGTAACCTTGTTTACACTCCCTGATAAACTTTCTTGGTCTTACCTTTCTATTGTTCTATCTTGGTCTTACCTTTCTATTGTTCTATCATCTGGTGGCCAACTGACAGTACTGTTCCTGAGATGCATCCTGGGATATGCAGTCCCTACAGCATACCGGAAGTGTCCATCTCGCAGTCGATAAGTACTTCTTTTTGAACAGCAGACAGTTAAAATATCTTTTATTAGATACTGAAATACAATAGCATTGCATGAAACTGAAATAAAGTTACACAAATCTAATCGTCTTATGCATATATTGTGGTTTAATTTTATCTTGATTTTCATTTTCCTTTGTTTTATACTCACATGCCATACATTACCAGATAATGTAAGATAAAGAATAGTCCCCTTCACAGTTCTCTGCACCATCTTGAAAGGTAGCCGTGCCTTTGCATCGAAGCGAGATGAACTGTGAGCGTGCAATGATAGAGACCTGTGAACAATTGTCCTAGGTGTTAAAATAGGTATGTATCATTGCACGCTCACCGTTCGTCTCGCTTCGATGCAAAGGCACGGCTACCTTTCAAGATGGTGCAGGGAACTGTGAAGGGGACCATTGAACCACAATACAAATTTACTCAGCTTAATGTTTAATGCTTTCTCTTTTGGACAGCACTGTCTATTGGTTGAATCCTTATCCATTGTCTAAAATGATGGCATTTTCCAGTAGATTTATTCACTTGATAAGGATTTATCCAATAGATAGTGCTGTCCACCATTCATGCAACTATATGGGGGCCCAGACTGATTTATCTTGAGGCAAGGTTTACTAAATCCAATCTTTTTGGGTATAAGATTCTTTTGTTTGAGGTGAACATTCTTTCATGATTTAGAAATCTTTAAAAAGCATTTCAAACTAAGAATCTTATTTCCAAAGGAACTGAAATGGGAAAATATTGAGCCAAGCTAAATCAGTCTATTCAGCAATCTGTGAAGACTAATGTGATAAAGTTTGAATTAGGTCAGGGGCTCCTGCTATGTAAGGTCACATTTATACCACTTTTATTGAGAAAGCAGATGCAGTCAACTCTCATTATAGTGGATACCCTTGGAACTATCATTTGGTGTCCACAATAACAAGAGTCCATAATAGCGGGAGTTGTTTTCATATATTTTTTTTGTATTTTTGGCTGCCCTAGGATTTAGCCTCTGTCCGTAATAACGAGATATCCATAATATCAGGGTGTACACAAGGTACATGTATGAGTTGACTAATAATTTGAATTAGTAAGATTCTAAAACTATTCTGCCAATTTTTAGCAATATCCCAATGCTGCCCTATCTCCCCATGCTCTTTTTTGGTGGTATTCTGAGTCCCACCATAAAAATGAGTATAAAAATCTGGCATCTTGCTTTTCCTTTTGCAGTAATCCTCTATTTTTGTATATTAATCTGACAATGATTGTACATGCACACCTAATGCACAGTAATCTCAGGCTACAAATTAATATTAGAGCACTCAGTTTTGGTATCACTGAACACAGCACAGTTATGTCTGGAATTCCAATGTTTTTATAGATATTATATATATACATGTAGCACTGACATGGTCGCTGCACAGGGCAGTACATTTCACTCTCATACAAAACCTGTTCTATTTGCTTGGTAAATAAAGACATTACCTCTGTTGCATATTGTAGTAAATTAACAGTTTCATCAGCAATATTGTCCAGCCCTGCATCCCAGGCCCCAAGGTATAACCGTCCATGTATTGTTGCTGTGTCTGGTAGCATGAAGTCATAAGAACATAACCCAATTTCACAATCCTCATTGATATCTAAATTAAAAACAATATACAGAAAACTGTAATTTACAAAAGATGGAAGCAGTACATGCAGACTCAGTGCTGCATTTCATAAAAGAAAACAATGGGCTATCAAGTTTGCATACGTTTGCCTCTTCTTCTGCTTTCATCACTTGTGAAACCAGACTGCCCCTTCAGTTTTTGTTTTGTTTTGTGTGGTGTGGTGTGGTGTGGTGTGGTGTGGTGTGGTGTGGTGTGGTGTGGTGTGGTGTGGTGTGGTGTGGTGTGGTGTGGTGTGGTGTGGTGTGGTGTGGTGTGGTGTGGTGTGGTGTGGTGTGGTGTGGTGTGGTTTTTGCTTTACACAGGTCGGGGAGCCAAAGGTACACAATAGATTATGACCATAATAGACCATTTCACGGTTGTCATGGCTCAACCTCAGCCTCGATACCGTGTAACATATTCTTTAGAATTGGACTACAGCTCGTGGAATTTTAAAGTGTTTTGATTGTTTGTTGATGTGTGCATTCCTTACCTTACCATGGGCTACAGTCGATTTCTAAAGAATGTATTACACGCTGTCGAGGCTGAGGTTGAGCCACGACAACCGTGAAATGGTCTATTATGTGCTGCATCAGGCAAAGTCTTGACTGGGAAAAGGGTGATAGACTACAGTCAATTCAACACAGTGTTCAGACAGTTACACTAATGACTCACTAATGGGTAAGGTTTACCAAATTGATGTCAATGGTAGCGAAAACTCTGCATGACTGTCCAGGGGCAGACCCAGGATTACCTTCAGAGAGGTTTCACCATCTTTAGTAGGGGTGCACCATCATATAAATTGGAAACTGCTTAGAGGATATTTTTGAAAAAATATTGAGAAAAAAGTACTAAAAGTCACATCAGGAGGGATTGCGCACCCCTGCACCCCTTCCGTAAATCTGCCCCTGCTATCTGAACATTGTGTTGGGTTGATAATAACCAACTGTAATGAATCCCATCTGAAAACGTTTGTCTGTAACAGAGCGTAATTATGCAAATGGAATAGTAGAATAGAAGTATAGCTGCAATAACTACTTACCCTTTATTTTATATGGTTCCATTGAATGATATATGGTGGAGAAGAAGAAGGAAAAAAACATATTAGTTTAAAATCATTTTAGACTTCAATATCTAAGGATAAAAACAAACTTAAGAATCTCATCATGATGAAAAGTTCATTGGAATTGCATTATAAGCATTATTATAAGTGTTTTTCTTTTTCATCAAAATTGGTTGTGCACAACTGTTAAGTGATAGAGGCAGATGATTTTTTTAAACACTGTATTTTTTGGGGTGTCATTATGTTACATTGTGTACCAGTATGGTACATTCTTTCTTAGCTGTGTTTTCAGGGAGTCATGTTTGTCCATTGAATTCTCTGAACTCAGAAATTGCCCATAACTTTCCTACTTTGTAATTAATACTTAAATTTCTACAAATACCTTGAGAGACATAAGGGGAGCATCTATGAATGGATCACTCGGCACAAAACATTGCTAAAAAAAAACAGAATTCCTCAGTAGGAGATATATACATATATCAAAAATTATCATTTTATATAAATTAAAACGAATCATGAATTATACATGTATAATCAAATGATGCATTTTTAACTACAAACCTCAAAATTCGTTTTTATTGGTTTCTTTTGCTTTTTAATTTTGCTCTTTTTGATGAGCTGGGGTTTTTGTGGTGCTTTTTGAGGAGTTCTTGGATGTGCAGCTGACAAAATGAAAGGTATAAGACAGTATGCATTAACAAATAGAGGAAACTATCACATCCAAATGTTAAACAACAAGCCTTAAAGCCTTGTCACAATGTCACAAGTTAAAATCAAAGTATCTCAAGATTATTATTCAAACATTTTGAACAGTTTGAAGATTTGTAATGTTCTGTGAGAACTTCAGAATGTGTGTATTTAGCAATCAAACATTGACTCTGCCCCCTAACAACACTTGACAATTAGTATAACAACAGCACTTCAAACTGTCAAAACAAACGTGAGAAATGTTCTTATTATAAACACTCAAACGCACTCTGCTGTACATGTATCAACTGTAAGGACTTATCAACAACAAGGACTTGTCCTTAAAATACGAAATAGCTCTATCTGTTGGATAAATCATTATCAAGCCAATAAATTTACTGCAAAATGCCATAGTTTTAATCAATGATCTGAAGCTTTCTGTTCGCTGTTCGCTGTGTGTTCATAATTTTTCTGTGAAGTTTCTAGGGTGTCATGGGGAATGTTTAAGGGTTTATCTATAACCTGAAGACGACGACCAAAGGACCGCCAAAACGTCGTTATAGATAAACACTTAAACATTCACCATGAAACCCTAGAAACTTCACAAAAATTGCCATGATAGTTTTATCCATAACTTATCCAACAGACAGTGTTATCTGCCTTTTCATTTACCTGGTGTTTGACCTAAGGCTTGGCACTTGGCCAGTATTGCTAACAGGAAGTTATTGTGAAAATGAACTGAGAAAAATAGAAATAAATACAAAATATTTATTATTAACTTTATCAACCAAAGATGTGCATTATAGTAATCAGGGCTGTCAACTCTCCTGGATAATTCGAGAGTCTCCAGATTTTGGGTCCACCCATCTCCCGGTCTCAAGATTAGACTCTTGAATCTCACAGATAATTGCTCGAATCTTGAAATTGCAGCCATGTTAACCGAAATATTGTCATCACCCCCCCTCCCCCCACCACTTAGCATGAAAATGGACCTCAGAAAAGCCTGGTAAAGCCCGGCAGTGTGCATATATTGTACATTTTGTCTCTCAAAGTTGCCAATCCCCCCTCCCCCCCACCGCTGAGCATGAAAATCAATCAAACCCAAGGAAAAAATGGCGATCTCCAGATACAAAAGCCTTGGGGTTGACAGCCCTGAGTCATAGAACTTAAATATCACTTGGATGTTTTTTACAATGAAATGAAATAGTACTGCAATGGAGTACACTTCAATATATTTAGTCTTGAAGTAAATAGTGCTGTTAAATTAAGTAGCATTCATTTGAGGAGTTTGAAAAACAAGAGATAACTACGAAAGTTGAACATGTTGATGTCTCATGATGATCACATGACATCCACTGAACACCCTTGATGGACAAGTCTTTATAACTCTCACCATTACAGGGATATGATTGCTGTAGTGCGTCCCAAATACATGTAACGGTGTGTCTCAATGTTATAGTACATTTTGTAGGCAGGGTGTTTCTTTAGTGTATTAAGCCAGTTCACACTCTCAGCCACCATTTTGAATTGCGACAAATGTGACAAAATTTATAACATTATCTGGATCACTTTGACTTCATGTAACTCAGCTCAACATTGTTGGATTTTCAAAATTAACATTACATTTTTTCTCTTAGATCAACCCTCAATAACTCCCACCAACTTGAAGCGATTTTCATTTCCCTTCAGGTCGTTTTCTATATAATTCTACCCTTGATAACTCAAACTTTCAAGACATAAGTCAAAACATAGATAGGATATTTAATTTATTTCAAAGCAACACAAACAACAAACCTGTTAGTTCATTCCTATAAGACCCTTTTTAACTTTTCTCGGTTTAAAACACATTCAGCTAGTATGTTTTAATGAAAACGAATATACAAGCAAAACATGGAATTCATTCCCATCTCCTGAAAAATCGAACCTTTTTAAATTTCCCTTGGAGGTTCAAGTTATTGGGATTCTACTGTATAATGAAAATATGCAAATTAGCTCAAAATTATAAGACACATTTGTGAAAATTAAGAAGATTGACTCATAAAAGATAGTTAAAATACTTACATTATTGGCCCAGTCTGACAACTGGTATGCATGCCTGCTAATAATCAAAGTTTGAATTTTGAAAATCTAAGTAATTCTTATGGGAAGCCCAATGATCCCCATTTCTACTGATTTTGCTTGTTTGTCCCAATTCAAAATGGCAAATGACAGCATGAACTGGCTTATTTGTGGGATATGCAAGTGCATTTTATAATAGTTTAAGACCTGGTTTTCATGAGTAATAGAGGCAGAAGCAATATACACAGACTCTGTAATATTAATGCACAATGTGCTCCATGTACAATCTTTCACCAAATCCAGTCACACTGAAAATACTTGCATATGTAGTTTCTGATAGAGTAAACTAACTCTAACGACTTGAGACTTACTATTACTATTCCCTAAACACTGTCTTGCTTGGGTATCAAGCTCGTCTTTTCCAATCTGTATAAAAACAACTGTTAGATGGTGCCAAGGAGGAGGACACAGACCACAATCACAGACCACAATTACGTTCCTTGATCAGTTATTATATGACAGGTAACTTTAAAGCTTAAGTTAAAGTATCAGTTACAGTCAAATGCAAGAAGCGAAAATGTTTCTTTTCTTTCGACTTTTGGTATTAAACAAGTTTTAAACATTTTTTCGTGTTTTTGACGTTACCTTCTGCTTGTACCACGATTTCATCGCATTCCAATAGCTACAGATTTAAAAGCGAAAGTCATCCATTAAGATACAACTTATAGAATCATTTTCTGTCACAAATCATATTACTCACGTCTCGGAATGATCTCCTAACGCTTCCATAAGTTGTCGTCGACAAGTTGTGAGATCGGCCGCCATCTTGAAAATTCTTTTTGTTGAAACGAAATACTGCTGACACAAAATCGCTGACACATGGAACTGATTTTCACACAGGTAGCCCAAGCTCAACTCTTGTAAAGAAGGTTATGAGTCGGGAATCGCTCAAAAAATTTTTCTCTTGTTTTAATGTAATTTGATTTGGCTGCCTGTGATTTTCATAACACAGGAGGACCATCACATACTAGCGATATTTAGTGATGGGCTCCTGGGGAGGATGTGCAGGGGGGGGTGTACCCCCTTAGAAGAGGCGACTTTGAGTCCTTTCATTCTCAATATTTGTCCCCCCCCAAAAAAAAAGAAAAACCTGAAGTCGATGCACTCACTCCTGAAGATAATCCTGGATCCGCCCCTGCATATGAAGCCCTCTATGGCGTTAACAGCCGTAAAACGGTCAAAAGTCTAGACGTTAGGCGAAAAAAAATAATGTTTGACGTTCAAAAAGCAATGTCAGTTAATTATTAACTTTTCTGTTACAAAAAATAACGGGACGAAATTAACCGTAACCGTAAAAATCCAAAATAGGGAGCATAAGCAGGAGACATGATATTCAGTTAGCCTCCTTCGCAGGCAACTCCATTCCGCGGGATTCCTGTGTTGGGTCAGAAAACCGGCCGGAGGGTTTCTAGTTTCCCTCTCCTCATTTTCCACAGGAAATCCAATAGAAAGGAGTAGCCTGCGGAGGAGGCTAAATATTCAGTATATGACTGCTTTGCAGTATAGTTCTTTATAGTGGTGTAGAGTTGAGAAGAGTATTTCGAACTATGACGTCATCTGTGTAGATAATGATTTATAATACTGAGCATGAAGGACTATATGACTACGACTATAAACATAGACACCATAGATTATTTAAGGGTCCGTTCACTTGAAGGCGAGCTGTCCCTGGTAGCAGGTATAACTCTTTTATTTTGTGTCCCTCAAGGAAAAGAAAACAAAAGAGTTATCCCTACTACCCAGGGACAGCTCGCTTCATGTGAACGGGCCCTTAGGCAAATAAACTGACCAGCTGGTCACTTCATTTAGAACCGTGCATGTGTTATTACAGTAACGAGGATGCACAGAATACTCCATGCGTTTTGAGTGACCTAGCTCCAAAAATACGTTTTCAGTTAAAAGCAGCGATCAACAGCCTTACAGTCGGAGAACGGGATACACTGCTGCATGAATCACTCAATAATCAACTGAATTAATATTAATGTTGTACAACTACTACGTATTTCAGAAAATATAGACTTAAAGAAACGACGCAATAATAACTACTATATACGCGCGAGTTGAGAATAAAAGGGAGACAAACACCAATTGCAAGTGATTGTCAATTACTTCAGTGAAAAACGGTTATGGAGATCGAGGGAGGGGGACGGGTGGGGGCACTGGAGGGCGTAGTATAAGAGCACGAAAAAACAGTAACGAAAATCTTCAAGATTTCCGGGAATTTTCAGACATGTCCAATACACACGAATCGAGTCGATTCGTAACCGGTGGTTTACGATTCGTAACAGATCGTGAACCTCATTGATATGCAGAGATTGCGAATCTTATTAATATGCACTGTGAATCTTATTTATATGCACAAATTGTGCATATTTATATATCCTCTTTATAATAAAATTAAATATTCTAATTAGAATAAGATATCAATTGCCGCTTATGTGTGGTCTTCCTGTGGTTCTTATCTCATTGTACACACCACCACCACTGCTTGGTCACCCTGTGGTTATTGCATTCAGGGCCATCAGGGCCCGGGCTGTAAATCGTACGATTCGTGTCGATTCGTACGAATCGTGAATGTTCTTTACGATCCGTGCATCTTATTAGTCGATTCGTCGATTCGTGAACATGATATCAACTACGAAGCGAAGCTGTCTGGATTACTATGAATATATTGTTTTGTCGTTTTCAAAAAGCCCATTCAGAGATTCATTAATTTGTGTTCTAACTCCAGCGACTAAATAAAGACTTCATTGACATCTAAACCGGTCATTCCAAAGTAATATTCGTAGAAAAGCAGTCACTGATGATCGATTCGTGAATTTGATATCTACTACGAAGCAAAGCTGTCTGGATTACTATGAATATATTGTTTTGTCGTTTTCAAAAAGCCCATTCAGGGATTCTCTAATTTGTGTTCTACATGACACCAGCGACTGGATAAAGACTTTATTGACATCTAAACCGGTCATTCCTAAGTGATATTCGTAGAAAAGTCACTGATTATCGATTCCTGAATTCAGAAATTACAACGAAGCGAAGCTGCCACATTACTAAATAAAGTCTTCATTGAGATCCAAACGAGCCATTCCACTAAAAGTGCTGATATTCGTAGAAAAGTCAGGGCCAAACTAAATTTTGTGTATTGCCGTTTTCAAAAAGCCTCCTGAATTTGTGACACCGAATCATTGCCTCAATCAGACGATCTGTAGGCTTATTGTTTTGTCGTTCTCAAAAAGCCAATTCTTGGATTCTTTAATTTGTGTTCTAACACCAGCGACTAAATAAAGACATGATCATGACATCTAGCTAAACCGGTCATTCCAAAGTAATATTCGTAGAAAACTGATCACTGATTTTCGATTCCTAAATTTGAAATATTACAACGAAGCGAATTGAAGCTGCCTGGAACTATGATGACAACAATATTGTTTTGTCGTTTTCAAAAAAGCCCATTCTTGGATTCTTCAATGTGTGTAAACACCAGCAACTAAATAAAGACTTCATTGAGATCTAAACCAGCCATTCTAAAGTGATATAAATATGAAAGCCCCCTGAATTTATGACAGATCATTTCTGGGCAAACAAATTAAGGCAACATTTTAAATTGTTTTCAGTCTTTTTGTCGTCAATTTCAAAATGTTCATCTGATTGATCACCATTTCTAAATGTTTTAATGTTTTCTAATACTTAAAACAGTGGGGGTATGTTTTAACGCTTTCTCGACCCAAACTATTGATGAAAAAAGTGTTTATTTGTGAAAAGCTATCACCATTGTCCAAAAGGGGAATCAACCGCATTCAACGCACCTCCCTTGGATCCACCCCTGTAAAACCATGCAAAACTACTATAAACCACTACTTTAATATCAGAGTTCTTTATTATAATATCAACAAATGCATTTCTCAATAAACAAACAATACATGCTACAATAACTTATTTATTTATCAAGATGAAAGACTAGTGGTCATATTTTTTGAATTAGCTGTTAAATGCACATTTAGTATATTTTTACAAAATGAGTTCTTTTGAAGTCAATTAAGGGGCTAAATTTATTGTTGAAAGTGATAAAATGACATACAATCCAATTTTCATCTTGGTCATAAATACATAAACAAATGCAACTCTATTACCAAAAAAAAAAATTATTTTATTTTTTATCATTATGATATGAAGCTAATTTATATTTTAAAAATCATAAACAAATTGGAGTATTTTTTACAAATACAATCATGCTATCACAATGACATCAGCATAAAATAATTTCTGCAAACTTCATTTTACACAATATTTATAAATTCATGAAACATGAAAAAGTTAAAATTCATTATTTAGAATGCCTTTTTTGACATCTTCATTATGGTTGTCTAAGACATAAAGCATTACAAAAAGAAACCACCACCTATTCATGTTTTGATATTATTGAAAATCTTGACAGCCAAGAAAATAACTGCTTGCACACTTCAGTGTTTACATCCTACAAAACAACAATAGATTAACATAAGTAATAAAAATGAAGATGAAGAATATGAAATGTTTGTTTCAAAAAATTTTTCCTGTGACATATACACAATATATACATGTGCACACATAAAAAATCATGTATCAAATGATGTTCAAATAATAACAGCCCATCTAATCTTCTTACAGTGCTTTAATTGGGGCCACTTGAATTATAGTGACCAATCAAAAACCAGTAAAACCATACATGTATACTTAGAACTAATAACTGAAATAAACACTCAAATTATAGTATTCTCATACATGCTGATAACAATGTAGAGTTGAGAGCTGCAATAAATTGATTAAATATCAGTTCATCTAAGTGGTCCTGGTTGAATTAGCAGCATTATAAATCAGTTACCTTTCAAAGATATAAATTTGTAAAGATTTTTTATGTACAAGATTCAAATTACTAAAAAAACACTGGAATCAAGGCTAAAGCACCACACAGAACTTGGATTGAAATATTATTAATAGAAATATTACATTTATTTTATGATATATCCAATTTCTAGTATTGCATTTTCCTATAAATTAACATTATGTACATAAGAATCATTTATCAAAATATGACTGACAACTTATGACTTTTTCATGCAATCATGAGCTAAGTTCTTCATTTTTAAAATTGTAAAAAATTGTTTATGTTCTGCAAATTTGTAATTACAGTATCAGAAACATGAGCTATAGTTAACTACATAACTACATATACATTACATTCAGTTTTAATGTGTCATTCAATTATTAATTACAAATAAAATAATCCTTACTAAATTGTTTTCATGTTATTGAACTGTTTTTAATATACACATATTAACTAAATCAAAATTGCTTGTGTGAAGACAACTATACACCTGTTTCATTCTATTCTCTTGATAGAACAAAAACATTGTCAAATCAGAAATAAAATCTTGTTATGTATATCCAGTTGAGGGAAATTCAAAAGGTTCAGTTTTGGAGAATTTAGGCCAAATCTCACTCAACAAAACTAACTTATTGATTGGAATAAATATTCTCTAATGAAGATGACTAAGCTTGCTAGTATATTTTTCAGGAGACTAAAGGGTAAAGATTACAAACCCTTAAGCAAATGCAAATAAAAGCTTGATAGTAGCAATTTTTGTTTGTCTATTACCACAGGGAGCCCAATTCAGTTGAATAAAAAGGAAATATTTAGAATTATTACTTATTTAAATTTGAAAAACACAAGTTTGAGTCTGGAATTAATGACAAAATTAATAAGAAAAAGATGGAATTTTGTATCCAAAATAGATTTGTTTTAATATTTATTATGAATTGCTGTAAAAACCATTAGACCTTGAGCAATACAAATTGAAAATACTTAATTCTATGTTTTCTTCTCGTTTTCTTGATATGCCAGATACATGTAATTAAACCATGTTATCAGACATAAACTGGAAGAGACAATATTCACCTAATGTGTCATTCTATTCTACATATTAATTAATTAACTAAAGAAGAAAAATAACAACAACAGCCACAAAAACAATCCAAGATATCCCAAATATAGAGAAGACAAAAAATCAAAATATGCTGTTCTGCAATATAAAGCTGTTGAAATGCTTTATTTAACTTGTTTGAAAATATGAAAGTTTTGGCACTTGTTTCCTTTCTTAGAATTATTAACCACTACTGCAAACTCAATTATAAAATCTGACACTGAATCTGAATAGTCAAGTTTCCCATTACTAGAGATAACTAATGTTCCTGACAAAAGCAAATTTATACAGGCTTAATTAGCCCAAAGTCAATGAAATTATTCAAAATAGATGCTAGGAAATGCACAAAATTTTGATAAAAAACAACACAAACATCGCATTTATTCCCATGGGTTTCCATGGAAAAAAGGCTAAGCTTGTACAGATGTGCCTTTTGTCAAGAGGTTCAATGTCTCTTATAAAGGAAAACTAGACTATTACTGTTAATATCTATAGGTCAATGAGCTTGCAAATTGATATAATTCACCAAAAGACCAAACTGTTATAGTATATGCAAACTTAGAACAAATGGATTAGCAATCTTTATTTTAACTTTTTCAAACCCTTTTTTAAACCAGAGTGAGCCCATGTGTGACATTATCAAGTCCCCACAATAACTCGATTCTATGTTTGCATTAAACAAGTTAAAAATGGAATCTTCTTTGGCCAATAACACAGGAGGCCCAATTCATTTGAAACAAGAGCATAAAAAACTATTAAAACTTGAGGCGCTGTTACCAATGCAATTTTTCTTGCAACTTGCAATGCAATATGCCATTGTTTCAGAAGAGATTCCCTTTCACAACAATGGCATTGCATTGCAAGTTGCAAGAAAAATTACACCGTGTAACAGCGCCTTTAATAGGGAGCTCCACAATTAGGTAAAACCTAATTTCTATATTATTCTATACAATGATCTTCCTTTTAATAAGATAAAATCACATTGAAACAAAATAAACATCACTAATCACTAAAAGGAACAATTTAAAAAGTGGAAGCGTACTAGAAGAAAACTAGTTTATGCCACAATAAACAAAAGTAATTCTTTGAAAAATTCTCAATTATTATGATTGCAGTTGATTGTCAGATGTTTATCTACAAAACACTAGAGCTGCCAATGTGCAATTCACATATTTTCTAAAAGAAAATTCTAATTTGTTTGTTTTAAACCCATGCCATGACTGAGTTTCTTTGAAAAAACAAATGATTTGAAAAAGACAACATAATTTCAAAACACTTGTTGTTGTAGGTATCAATGAAATTCATCTTGTTATAATATTGCTTAAGTCAACCAAGTTTCAAAACATTTTCAACAGTTTGCTTATTAGACTAAAACACAACTTTCATAATGGCTCCTGCTACTTGGCAAAAATAAATTTAAACAACTATTTAAATCATTGAAAAAATATGAAGTTATGAAATTTCTTAATTTACATGAGTATAGAAGTATCAAAACATCCAGGATCAGGAATTAAATCCTTAACAGAATTGATATTTAAAAATGCACCAAAACAATACCAATAAGGCTTTTAATCAATTTCACATACAAAACAGCTATTTTTCACGGTGAATATTAGACTTCTCTAATTTTATAGTATTCAATATATCTTAAGTAACTCGTAGCATTAATTCACTTTCTGTTAGAAACAGCTAGTTTTAAATCGCTATAAAAGAGTAATATCGCTCTTCAAGCTGTCTCGTTTCGCAACGTATTACGATACAAGATGAGTGATTTTCATTTTCACATTACTGCGCCTTCAAACTCGTTACGTCTCCAAAAGCAGACTATTTTGACAAATAATTTCGATATCTTACGTTTTAAACAACTTTTATATCAATTTAAATTTATTTTCTACACATTAAAACAAACTTTAATATAAGCTAACAGTGAGGACACTCAAACCATGAACACTTGACTTTAATATTAAGTTTAGATTATTTAGATTTTCTGAGCTTTCTACTCCTTCAAACCTTCTAACAAGCTAGTAGGATTGAGCTGAAATATACTATGTGATCAAAATGAAACTAAATTCTAGCTCATTCTCTCAAGGAATGCATGTTAAAAACAATTTTAACCAAGTGTTCACGGTTCCAGTTAGAGTGTCCTCACTGTAAACTTTATAGGTAGCTAAATCTTATAATAAATTCGATACGTACCACACATCAACATCGATCCCAGATGGTTAACATGCTTTACTCAAGTCGGTCCAGTTCCACTAAAATCAATTCAGCGTAAAATTTAACTTATTCTCACCATTCACACGAATCGATAATGAGATGCACGATTCGTAAACCCCTTTGACGATTCGTACGAATCGATCGAATCGTACGAATCGACAGGCCCCCTTCGAGCAGCTTTGAGTCTGCCAGAGTCTAAGTCCACTATATGCCCATCTGCGCATGTGCGCGACACAGGAATCCCAACAACATGCGCTAACCATTTACACGAATCGATAATGAGATGCACGATTCGTAAACCCCTTTGACGATTCGTACGAATCGATTGAATCGTACGAATCGACAGGCCCCCTTCGAGCAGCTTTGAGTCTGCCAGAGTCTAAGTCCACTATATACCCATCTGCGCATGTGCGCGAAACAGGAATCCCAACAACATGCGCTAACCATTTACACGAATCGATAATGAGATGCACGATTCGTAAACCCCTTTGACGATTCGTACGAATCGATCGAATCGTACGAATCGACAGGCCCCCTTCGAGCAGCTTTGAGTCTGCCAGAGTCTAAGTCCACTATATACCCATCTGCGCATGTGCGCGAAACAGGAATCCCAACAACATGCGCTAACCATTTACACGAATCGATAATGAGATGCACGATTCGTAAACCCCTTTGACGATTCGTACGAATCGATCGAATCGTACGAATCGACAGGCCCCCTTCGAGCAGCTTTGAGTCTGCCAGAGTCTAAGTCCACTATATGCCCATCTGCGCATGTGTGCGACACAGGAATCCCAACAACATGCGCTAACCATTTACACGAATCGATAATGAGATGCACGATTCGTAAACCCCTTTGACGATTCGTACCAATCGATCGAATCGTACGAATCGACAGGCCCCCTTCGAGCAGCTTTGAGTCTGCCAGTCTAAGTCCACTATATGCCCATCTGCGCATGTGCGCGACACAGGAATCCCAACAACATGCGCTAACCATTTACACGAATCGATAACGAGATGCACGATTCGTAAACCCCTTTGACGATTCGTACGAATCGATCGAATCGTACGAATCGACAGGCCCCCTTCGAGCAGCTTTGAGTCTGCCAGAGTCTAAGTCCACTATATACCCATCTGCGCATGTGCGCGACACAGGAATGCACAATCCATTTAAACGAATCGATAATGAGATGCCATTCGCAAACCATCTTTACCGTTACGTAAATATTCATTATCCCTTGGTGTAATTATTCATGTTTTATGCATATCAATAACCTGTATTGTCTGCAATGCATTTCAATGAAGTTCACAATCTGTTACGAATCGTAAACCACCATTTACGAATCGACTCGATTCGTGTGTATTGGACAACCCTCGGACTGAGCGGAAAGCACTTGGTTATGGTACGTCAAACCACACTCCCAAGCCTTGCTTTAGTTCTAAACACAACCGAATCTGTTTCCACTGTGTTGAACCAGTTTGACTAACTAAGGAGTCACTAAGGTGACTCTCTTTATTTACAACTTTTAGACAGCCTAGAATTATCTAATGAGCTGTGATTCAACCACGTAGAAAAACTAAATCCAGATGAAAACAAAAAACAATTAGATACATATATAACGTCCCTTTGTCTTTCTCCGCGGCTTCATTTTAAAATCACCGTCAAACGTATGGAAAAAAACTGTAATTCATGCCTATATATAAATTTTAGTTGATTCCTGTTTTCCGTACAAATCATATGCAAAATATTTCTTAAAATAGAACACGAATAGAGGAACGTTGCTGACCTTAGAAGTGAAGTCAACGTACTCCATGTTTTTTTTTTTTCTTTCTATAAAACCATCATTTTTTCAAGTATCCTTTTCAGAAACAATTAAAACTGCAAAGATCGACCGAAACACATTTGTTAAAAAATTGTCATCGTACAATATTCCGGCGATAAACTTACTGCAGATATAAAAGAAAAAATAAACATCGGAGGCCACTTGCTACGATACTCTCGTGATCGAGACCTCCCATTTAGGAACTTGTCGATAACTCCAATTGATAACGACAAATTCCTTTCAAGAGTTTATCAAATGATTTATAGATAGATGAACTTGCCATGACAGATAAAAGGAAGGGTATGGCAGATTATATCAGGAGCTTTGGAGTTTGGGAATTTGATTGAAGAAACCGGATTTCCTGTGGCTAGGAAGAAACACTGAGACTGGTCTCCAGTCTTCTCTTGCTTCTGTTTACACAGGATGCCCAGTATCATAGGAGCTTATCGGGGAATCTAGATTTGCAAGGTCCTTTTATATATACGCATCATGTTGACAATAAGCTCTTATGCAGCCCATATTTTTGTAGAAGTCCTAAAGCAGAAAGTGACGTTCCCACATTTTTTAAATTTCCAAACCATCCTCCCAGAATTAAAAGAAACACAATTAATTGATTTTTCAGGAAAGTTTATTCATCATTTCACCAAAAAGTCACTCCTCTAGATCTTAATTTAGTCAGTGTTGTTGGTTGCTCCAAGGAATAACTTTTTTCCTGTTAAAGAAATACAATAATATCATAAATAAAGCCGGTGAAAAAAGCAAAAGAAAAAAAGGCCCATCACTGTATATCCATAACCGTCTCCGCTGATAGCTCTTGATTCGGTCTTCTGTACGACAGACGGACGGAGAAGCACTAGAAACAACATAGTGAGGAGACAATTCCTCGTTTTAAGTAATACAATTTTTCGTGCGTTTTACCCCGTCCTACCCCCTCCCCCTCCCCCGTCTCGAGAAACTGAAGCACGTTTTTAATGTAGTTTAGGGGGATCATCGGGCTCTCCGATGGAGCCTTTGGAGCTCGCTCGGCGTTGTCTTGTCAACTCATGATATATAACAAACCACAGTCTGCCGTGCCCGTGTTTCCTTGGTGGCTGTCAGGCTGTCAACGCATATTGCAAATTTGGAAGAGGAAGAAACAATTAGTATCAAAGGAAAAAAAGATGGAAACGTAATCCTCTCGCGCATTTTTTGTTGTTGTTGCCCGTGTCACCAGTTTTGCACTGATCAAGGCTTTATATTTTACTGCTTACCTGGTTTTCAACATTTCACGCCATCTTGGTTTTACAGACGAAGTTCCCAAGGCGCGAAGTACAGGGAGAGTCAACATAAAGACCACTTGGCGCGAGCATAACACCACAGTTTTCCTTATAGCCACCATTCGGCTCTCCTGACACCCACTTGAAGAATCTAACAAGTGAGTTATCCTGCCAAATCCACAGGGACTCCAGCGGTTCATCTCTCATGCCGATAAAGTACTTTCCACTTCGTAAATGTTTCTTCACAAACGTCCATTCTTCGCTATTATGGATGTCTACAAGATGGCCCCCAAGTCTGCGGCAGCTTTCCTTGGAGTCGTACCAATTGACGCTATGACTGTTGTGGTTGAAGAAGTAGCAATTGGTTTTGAAAGCAATCCATCCATTTTGACAACCTGTAGGAGTAATCAGCTTTTATCCTGTTGTCAGTAGTAGTTACTATAGTGCTACTCAACAAACGTACAACAATACCCTGCCCAACTCTTTATATGAACTGCTAATGGTAGAGTATACAACATTGGCCCTAGGCGCACGGCTGAAATCTGAGCCTACATTGGATCCTTTCAAATTCATCGAACAGCTAAGACCGAAATGACTTTTGGGTATACACTTATAATAATTGGATTGTCATATGTTTTATTTTATGAATGCGCTGCAAAATCTCTCTTCTGGAATACCCAAATATGTCTCAGTCGCTGTTTGAAGCGGCTTCTTTGAAATCATCAACAGATTTCCCGATGTTCATTCCGGTCAAGGCTTGTATGTGTTCAAACTTCAAACTTCAAACTTCATTGATTTTGAAAGGGTGGAACACTGTTTAAACGTGCGAGTACATTTACTCAAAAACTTGAGTAAATCGATGCGTCCACAGTAACTCACTTATAAGAGTAAATTTACTCAGTCATTTGAGTAAAAGATACGCAGTTACTCAGTTATTTGAGTAAAGGGTCCTCAGTTACTCAAATAACTGAGTAAATTTACTAGGATAAGTGAGTTACTGTGGATGCATCGATTTACTCAAGCTTTTGAGTAAATTTACTCGTGCGTTTTTGCAGTTGAAGGTATATGGTTAAGTAAGAAAGCTTGACTGCATTGATGTCTCGGAGGTCTAGAAGATGGTCGTAATTGTTGAAGATCAAAATAATTTCTAAAAGATAGCGAAAGAAGACATTGATAGGACTACAGTTAAATAACTTACGTGGCGAGGGTTTTGGTGGAGGGAAGGTAGGGTAAGTTGGTGGTGGATGTGGTCTACATGACTCGGATGCAATGTTTCCAAGGAGACTATACACCTTGTTTTGGTTGTTAATGTGCGTCACTCTCTCCTGCTGTTGACCAGTTATTGCCAGTAATTCAGAAGCTAGTGGACTTGAACCAACTCCCACAGCTATGACCTTGACCTTTTTACTCTGTAGAAAACCAGACGTACACTATAAAAGACATGACCTGCAGGAATCCGTTTTATCAGTGATGACATTCTCAATCATCCGCGAACATGTCCTAGCTCCTGCACTTTTGCAACAGGCAGGTACTTTCACAAAAAAATGTTAACGTTAACATTTTACTGTGTTTTCAATCGTGGGGAGCTAAAGCCTTTTGAAATATCCAAAGTACCTGTCCAGGCTAGTCCTACAAATTGTTCAAATGCGGATCGACATGTTAATGGCTGAGGAAGTTTTTTTAATGAGATTATCGGTACGAATTATTGCACTCAAACTTATAGTGCACTGTGCTGAATTACTGAAGCTGATTGGCTTATCAGCGTGCTATAACATTGCTTATAACACATGATTTTCATGGTGTAGTGAGGTATATCCACTGCCGCTAGGATATGGATTTCTCGTTCATTCTACATGCAGCCAGCGCGTGCGTGTATTTGTCGGTAAATCCCATAAAAGATTCTCTAACTCTCCCTAACTCTAACCCGGACCAACGCTCAAAGTCTTTAAATGATTGAGGAGAAGGTGCTGCCTTTGTAATAGGGTCAGGTCAGGCTGGAGCCTGCTACTGGTAACATGTAACCCAGTACTACCTGCCACATGGACGGGTCGTCGGCGTCTAAACCGGCTCCCCCACCAGGTTCTTTCTGGTGAGGAGGGTGGCATGACACCCAGCAGGAATAAAAACAAGACTTGTTAAAGGGCGGATGAGCTTGACTGAGCCAACGGCCATCATGCATCAGTGAACTTTTATTTTATTGTGTTTTGATTGTAATTTTAAACAGTAATTTGTAGTGCAGTAATTTGTAGTGTATTTTAAAATTAATTTTAATGGTACGGACTGTGTAGCGGCAGCTCAAGGCGCCATCCTATGCTCACAGTTTACCATGCATGTTATATGTTTTTGTAAAGCGCCTAGAGCAGATTTTGGATAGGCGCTATATAAATGTTCATTATTATTATTATTATTATTTGTAATTACATCTGTAAATGGTTAGACCTTCATGGCTTCTCGGATTAGGACGTTAAATCGTAGGCCCCGTCTCCCAAAACTACTACACATTTTCTTGCATTGGAGGGACGTAACCCACACACTGTTATTTTTAGGGAGTTGATTTAACTCGACCATAAGAGTAAAATTAACTCTTTATAGTGGAGTTAAATTTAAGAGTTAATTTTACTCCAAAATTGGAGTAAAAATAACTCCGATTAAGAGTAAAATATGAGCTTGAGGGTTAAATTTACTCTAGTTGGTGGAGTTAAAAATTATGTATAATCTAACTCCAAAACTGGAGTAAAAATAACTCTTATCAAGAGTAAAAATATGAGCTTGAGGGTTAAATTAACTCTTAATAGGAGGAGTAAAAGTTTATGCCTTCTCTAACTCCAAAGCAGGAGTTGAAATAACTCTAATTTCAGAGGGTTAAATTAACTCTTATTAGGAGGAGTAAAAGTTTAAGCATTTTTTAACTCCAAAACAGGAGTTAAGATAACTCCAATCCAGAATCATTAAACATAAGTTTTAGACTTGATTTAACTGCAACAAAACTGTTGTTTAATGGTAATTTATTGAGCTGGCAGCGTTTAATACTATATAATAGTAACGAAGCTGAATGCCCCAGAGCCCATTAGAACTCGCTATCCAAAACGCTACAACCGAAATTTTGTCCTAATAGATTTTACACGGTTTTCATTTGCTGGCAATTATTAGATTCAATATTCGATACAATATTTGATATTCTTTCCACTGCGAAAAGATTCCTTTGTGATTTCTGGATTCCTGTGTGTGATGGAGAACTGGTAGCTAGTAACAAGACTTTGCCAACCAATGACAGCACAGCATTTTACCACGTGATCAAGTTTGAAAGTTTGGCGGACTGGAAGCCATTTCATTGTGAACGGTTAGAAGTTTGTTGTTTACTGAGGGTTTGCTCGAAAATTCCTTCTTTTGTACTAAAGGGATTGCTCTGATAGTTGTTCACTGTAGCCAAGAAGATCCAGGAAAGCTTCGTAACATTGAATGATACAGTTTTGGGAGAATAATTGCGAATACCGACTTACTCAACGAAAATTTTCGACTTGAGTTCAGTGTGGTTCGATCGTCGATTTGTGGCCGTTTCATTTTCAAAATTGGTAAGTTGTATTTTGTTATAAACAACTGTTCTAAAACCTAGTTCAGACGCCAGACCAGCAATGTGCCTTGCAAAATTCATGAAATGAATAACATGAAAACTTCAGCGTCTAAATACCAGTAAATTCTGCGGTTGAATATTTAGAACTACGTGCAGAAGAAGTAACACTCAGAACTATGGATTGAAATCTATTAAGCTGTATAGAGAAATTAAGCTAATGTTTTCTTCATGATATATAGATTCAAGTAAGCATATATTGAATGTGATTGCTTGTTGTTTACTTGTCCGGAACTTCGGAAATACATTGCAGACTTGGGAATGGAGTATTTACATTGATTGTTATTTTGTTTCAGGTTGACATGAATATCCAAGAATTGAAGCTGCTACTGAAAGTTCATTACAAGTTTGATTATTATTAGTGATATAAGCAGTAAGTTCTTTTAGTGTGATCACCATGAATCTATGAATTTACTAAGTACTGAAATGCTACAACTCTTGAATAATATAAATTTCCTGTTATATTGATCTGTACTTATATTGAACTGCAAAATAGTTTGTTAAAAGTTTTGTATAACCTTATGAGCTTTCTTTTTATTCAGAATTTTGAAGTTTGCTTTTCTATATTTATATTGAACTGAATGAAGTGTATTCATTAGAACTTCTTTGCTTGTTTCATTGGTTTCCCAGTACACTGTACATTAATTCCTCCTATGTTTGATACAAACATTTTTTCATGTCTTAACAAGTATTTCAAACAAACCTTTTTCCTAAGAGAAATGTCATATTGAAATCACTGGGGCAAGCAAGTAAGGTCTATTATTTATTTCCTACTTAAGAACATTTCCTAATTTGATTTTGTTAGTCTGCTTTTATATTTTGTGACATTTATGGAGAATATTCATTTTCATTAAAGATCCTAATTGTCAATATTTACTGATTTAGTTTTTGATCAAGACAGAACTTAAACTCTAACTTCCAGAGTAAATTGATGACCTACTTTTGGAAAATGTATTTGAAGAGTAAAATTCACTACTTGATAGGGTCAAAATTACTCTGGTACTGGAGTTAGATTCACTCTTGCAAGGGTGAATATAACTCTTGAGAATAGTCAATCTTACACTCACTTGAGAGTTAATTCAACCCCAATTGTAGTAAAAATATACTCCCAAATGAGTAAAATTAACTCTTTGGATTAGTTAAAATTACTCTGGTACTAGAGTTAGATTCACTCTTGCAAGGGTGAATATAACTCTTGGGAATAGTCAATCTTACACTCCCTGGAGAGTTAATTCAACCACAATTGTAGTAAAAATATATTCCCAAATGAGTAAAATTAACTCTTTGGATTAGTTAAAATTACTCTTTTTCAAGAGTTAAGTAACTCTCATAGGAGTAATTACTACTCCTATATTAGAGTTATTTTTACTCCAAAATTGGAGTTAAACTTTGAGGAGTTAAAATAACTCCAAAAAAAGGAGTTATCTGGGACCTTTTTTTTAAACTCCATTTTTGGAGTAAATTTAACTCCCTAAAAATAACAGTGCACCAATATTCGGGATGAGTAGCCCATGAAGTTGCCAGTGTGTGTGGTCTGGCCTATAATACTACACGGCCCACTGCCAATGGGCTGTCAAAGATGTTGTAGTGTCCCAGCCCTCGTAGTGAAAGAAAATCAAATAAACTAAACTAAACTGAAATATGCTACTATCACCTACCATTAAATCGGCAAGAACGATAGGGTAAGGAGCGTTACTTGAAGTCTTCTTTCCATCCGTCAATACAACAAGAACGTTGGGTTTGTCACGTCGATCTCCTCCAGAAGAAGAGAATAGGTAATGACTGGCAAATGATAAGGCTTTGTCTGTGCGTGTACCTTTAGACGAAAAGGAAAGAGTTTACTGTCTCATTTAGCTTTCTTTGGTGTACGGCACACACTTTTCGCCATTTCTCAGTGCCGTACTCGGAGTTTTCAGTCGTTAGTGCCTCACACTGGAATCTACGTTAATGCCGTGCCAAGGAGTTTAAAGCTTTACACCATGCAGACAACGGCGCCAAAGAGAAGTCAAAACGCCAAAGAATGAATTTGGAGCGTTTATTTGATTAGAGATTCCACGGAAAAGCACCTTTGCATGGTTGAATAAGTTCTACAACCTTTCTTTTGCGGACAATAGTTGATTTTACAACACTTGATACTAATCTCGCAATCTGCTTTATATTGGTTGATTAGAGTATGTCAATAGGCTAGGACAGACAACTCAAAACCATCTTCAATTTGTTGAATTGCAGAAATAGAATCTACATTGTCTTACTATTGCAATGTTGCGCGCAACAGAGCGAACAGATGGTGATACCTGCGGCTTTGCATTTCAGTTTTGATCTTCTCATTAGAAATATCCTTTGTAAACGTAAAAAAAATGGCTCAGGCTCCACAATTAGCCAGGTGTATGCATGCATCGTGCATCATGATTGTTGCATCGTAGAAAACAAAAACAGCTTAGCCTGTCGCGCGCAACGTTGCAATATAAATGTTGTATTATGTTTCCAAGCCTTAAGTAAGTCAACTTTTCATACCTCCAGACATGTATGGGATATGAGATATGATCGTTTTTATGCGGTCAGGACTCTGTGAACCAATATCTGCAAAGTTAGCCATTGGCAAAGTATTGTCATTGTAACTGATGATACCCATACGAGTTCCTTGCTTAGAAACATGTACTTTGTCTACGAGTTGGCGTAGAAAGCTTTGCGCTTTGTTGAAGTCCTCTAGACGAACACCACTCGAGCAGTCGATGGCAATACCAAGATCAATGGCACCAGCACACGAGGGGGGGTTAGTTGGGATTATCGGTGCTAAGTTGAGAAAATATATAAATAATCTTTAGAAATCGATTGAAAATTATGAATTTTATTAAGTGTTATCATAAACACTCGTTATTGCTTATCTAGAATGTTAAAAATGAGCATTGTTTGATTTTGTCACTTTTGCTCTTTCAGACTCGATACATAGAACAATACTGTGCGCTTAATGAAATGCAGCTTACAATAAATGAGATCTGACTCAAGATCTTTAAAATAATCTAGAATAATTCACAAGTAAAAAGCTACTCAACCAAATCAGTGTTATGCTGAGTTCTGCAAACCTTATACTGTCAGCGCATGCGCACCAGCAGAATTTCATCTCTCGAGTGGGTGACAAAAGGGCCCCATAAAATGCTGCTATATATGTAATTAACAGTAATTGCTACAATTGCACGTATCAGAGCAAGAGACAATAATACTAAAATAGTGAAATTCGAGGATTGATATCTGCGCGATGTGCTTGGCGCAGGTTATTTTTAGTAACAGGATGTTGACGCCATATCGCGCGTGTAAGGCCCTCTAACGATGGAATTTGATTTTACGTACGCGCAGATACGAAGCGTTTTTCCTACGGCAATCAAATTCATTGCGGCGTTTGCGCGCAATGGTATATCGCGTAAACATAAGTACTAGTTTCATGTCTTGTATTATAGTCTCTTGATCAGAGTCATTGATGAACGTTTTCTATAACAACCTCCTTTGCAGACGAACAGCTCCATTCTCAAGGCGATGTGGTTGTGCCAATGCGTAGGTACAATCCTGATGTAGCGCGCATGTGCAATAGGTGGATCAAGTACGCTGACCACAATGGTATTCCTATCAACATTTCCTTTTAACTCCTGAAAAATAAATGGTAAAGAAAGCTAAGGAATAAGCTATGCTCTTTTCATCAAATATGAAGACTACATTGCCAGATATTTGTTCTGCATGGAATTATATTTCAGCAACCCTGCAATAAATATCTTACTACAGAAAAATTTCAAGTTGCCGTGAAGGCACGCAACTGCTAATGCTTGTACATCTATAGCGTTGATCTTGAATTAAAGATCGGCTGCTTCCCTTCATATAAATTGCAGTCCAGTTTGTAATTATTCCATTTTTAATTTGGGAAAAGAGGAGATTAATTACATTCGGCGGCGTTGCGATGCAGTTATGTAAAAAATCATTACAATAATAGCACAAGATCAATCTTAACAAAGCTACTGTAAAATTAAGCATAATAACGTCTAGTTTAACAAAGAAGCTATGTTATAAACATTAGTTAAAATGCATGTTACCTTAACAACTCCATCCTTCTGATACGACACAAAGGTTTTACCATTGTTGCTGTATTTCACAGTGTACCTTGTAACCCAATCGTCTGCATTATGTCTGCCTTGCATTGCTATTCGAGTAACTTTACTATAGCCACCAAGATCAACCTGGAACCACTGCTTGGCATTGGTGTATCTTGCTACCCATGCGCCACCGCGGGATCCCTGTGCGGCCAAGTTTAAGCGTCCCCA
The DNA here is from genome assembly GCA_029948255.1 of Telmatactis stephensoni. Lineage (NCBI taxonomy): Eukaryota > Metazoa > Cnidaria > Anthozoa > Actiniaria > Isophelliidae > Telmatactis > Telmatactis stephensoni. Next base: position 78,963 of record JALIZF010001911.1, read on the forward strand.
CTGTGGACCATGGTTAGCGTTACTCCAGGACGACGAGGCTGACAGGGCCGAGTCAACGATAACGCGGTTTTCCAGGCCAGCAGGCTTAGCACAGTTTGGTGTAGGAGGTCTAAATCCTTGAAATATACAGTCATTCTCAAAAAGGTTGTCCAGATGAAGACTTTAGTCATTAATAAACATATTTGCATATATCACATTTTCAATTTTCTGGCAAGAATTTTAACTTTAGCTACAAAACTACAATCCATTATACACAATATATAATATGCAATGTACTTTGGTATTTTAAATTGAAACTCCTGCGAGAAAATTGAAAATATGATATACGCAAATGAGTTTATTAACGACTAAACGTCTTTTCATCTGGACAACCTTTTTGAGAATGACTGTATGTAGTCCTCAAATACATTTGCCATTTATTCTAATACTAAAAGGATTTTTATGTGACTGCAAAGTCTCATTAAGGTAGTTTTAGGGGCCTTTATACCGTTAGGAAAAAGCGTTAGATATTTAAACAGGTGTAATGGAAAACCTCTTTTGAGAATGAGGGGAAAAAATTGTTGATTAACTTTAGAGGTACGAGGTAGCGCTGGGCCGGGTTGCAGGTGGTGTCACGTCGACCATCATAGACGAACTTTAACAAAAGATTGCTTATTCGCTCTTATTATTGTGTACCGCTCTTGATCTTTCCATTATCAAGTGAGTGGTTAAAACCCAGCAATAGCTTATCAGTCCACACTTACCTGATTTACAGCCATAGAAATCTACTCTCATTGCAATTGCCTTGTGCCAGGTTTTAGGATTGACACGAATATAACGCGCAACGATTGGTGGATTCAACTCGTGACTGACTATAGTGTAACGGTCCTTGTTGCCATAAAATAGCTAGAAAACAAAGATTTTAACTTATAATTAACCGTCTCACAACAAAGAAACATTTTGAAGTTCTTGCCGACTATTTAATAGAATATACTGTGAAATTTTAGCGCGAAAGTTATTAGCGGTTCTTGCATAGAGTAGCTAGAAAATTGACGTATTTAACATTTACGTAATCCAGAAACATTTCATATTTAAGACATACAGACGCGAGTGTTAACGCCGACACTAGTGAAAAACGTCTGCGCATGCGTGCATATTATGATGTTTTCTTAAGAAATGTGTGAGTTTTAGCTTGAAGTGAAATGCTCGTGTTTTCAGTGTATACATAAAATTTCTTTTGTATACTTTTGTGAGACAAAGATATTCCATTAGTGAAGACATTATGTGAATTCTAGCTCTAAGTTTTAAGAATTGACCTTAAGTTTTGACATTTTGTGAAAACCATTGTTAAAGGCAAACGTAGAAGCAAAATTTGCATAAGTTTACAAAAGTACGAAGACATGACTACGAGCATGCGCAGACGCTTTTCACTAGTGTCATTAACGCCATGAATATATTTAAAAAATATGAAATTTGCCGCAGAAAAAGAACGATCAATCATTGCTCAAACTTCTAGATACTCAATAGCTGAATCAAATAGCTGAGGGGTCAAACTGATTAAGATAAGAATACAAAACAAAAACAAACAAACATAGTTAGAAAAAAAGGAAAACAAGCAATTAAATAAACAAAGAAAGAAACTAAATTCTAATGTTAAATCACCTTTTCAATCCCCTTTTCTTCATAAGCGTCAAACTTATAACCATCACTACTATACTTGAGCCCGAAGCTAGACACCCACTGGTCAGCGTCCTGACGGCCTTGAATAGACATGCGTGTAATCTTGACAGTATCGTAGAAATCAACACCAAACCATTGTTTATCATTTGATGTCTTGGCAACCCAGCCACCAGCCGTTCCTGATTTGGCCTGAAGATGAAGCCTGCCTTGAGAAGGTCCTGATGAACCGCTCATCTGAGATGATGCACTGAGCTGTGAATCACTTATCTTACCATTCTCTACACCAAGCGGCTTCATGCAGTCTTTGGGAGTCGGAGGAGTGAAACCTTAAATACAATTAAAAACGCATTGTCATACATAATCCAGCACTGGTGCAAGTCAGCGGAGTAAACCTAAGTGCATATATTCAGAATACAACTTTAAAAGTTTGATTTTGCTGGTGGAAAGGGATTTGAAATGGTGTGAAAGGAAGCCCGTCATTTTTCTGCCAAAACATAAGGGCTACGATTTGTCTCCCTAGCTGAATAGTACATGGGTACATACTGACAGCTGGCAATTTTCAACGAGGTTTTTATTAGTTCTCAATCTTGTTGTTGTTGTTATTGTTGTTGTTGTTGTTGTTGTTGTTGTTGTTGTTGTTGTGTATGTGTTTGGGGGTGGGTGGTAGGGGGTTGTTGGTTTATGGATTATTGTTATTGTTGTTGTTGTTGTTTGTCAAACTGTTATGGAATCAAGGAATTGACCATCATATTTAATATTTTTAACAACATATTACCGGATCTGCATCCATATATCTCCAACCGTATTGCAATTGCATTGTGCCACGTCTGGGGTCGGATTCTCAGGTATCTGGCCTTTATGCTGGGGTAAAGAATATGTCCTGAAATGAAAGCAACAGTCATTGTAGGGGCAATGGCAGTATGGCAGTGGCGATGCTAGCGAGGGCGAAGAAATGTTCTAATGAGTTATAGCACACGAATTGTAAAGAGTGGAAAGAAAAATAGTTTGCTTCTGAACCCAGGCTCGATCTAGCACCACACACGAGATAAAACACTGTGCGTTATTTCCTGGTGTGGTACCCCCACGCGCGACTCTCACTAGAGCTAATTACAAGAAGGAACCAAGACAAGCAACCGTTTTCAATGACATGTTCTGAAGTCTCGTTCATCAATCAATTCCAACGCTAGCTACCCCTTTAGGATGCTGGCATTTGTGGCAAGGTGAATAGCCACGTACCAGATTTGATTTTCATTTTTAATGGTACCCAATTGCAAATATTGACTTAACGTTAAAACCGGAGAATACAGTGTACGTAACGAAAAATGACAAACAAAACTTGCCAATAAGTTCACACCACGTGTCCAGTCACGTGTTTCCTACTAACCTGATATAGTGTTTCTGTCATGGTTGCCTTCCAGTACCTGTCCATATTGGTGATAGTGACCACCATATACGCTGTACTCTAGCTTATACGATGTAATCCATTGATCGGCACGGAAATTACCTTCGGTGGCAATCCTGGTTACCTTAGCAACTTTACCGATGTCAATTTGTAGAAATTGGCCAAGGTCGTTTGTCTAAACATGAGATAAAATGACTTTGAAACAATAGATAACTCGTGGATATAGTATTAGGCTGGATGCGTGTTGGCACAGGATGCGCGGTAGATATTTTACAGCCCCGATTTTAGTCGTAACTACTCTTAACCAGCTGATGAAATCAAAATGACTAAAAATAATAATGTAACTCGTGCGTAGATCTGGAATCAGGTGACACGGGTGAAAAACGCATTGCGCATGCTTGAAAATTCGGCGGTGATTCGTGGACGCGTTCGCGTTTACAAATAAAAGTACCGTCGTTTCAACTGTCGTCTATTTGACTAGGGAAAAAATTAACACTAACTTTTCACGGACAGCCTTAACTTTAATTCAAGGTTTACTAAACCTCCAATGGTTTTATTTAAAACTTCCGAGTATGCGCAATGCGTTATTCACCCGTGTCCGAATCAGGTAGTATGCACGCACGTTCGTGCAGCGTACGTAGTTTCCTTCGCAGTCGTTTAGTTTTGCTCCATTAACGTGCACGCAGTAAAATATGTTACGTAATTAATAATGCTGCGAAAAAATCTGTAGTAATTGTTATAAAGGTAAAGCACTATATTTAGCGTTGGTAGTTCCTTCAGCACAAAGTTAATCTCCCAGGAAGCCTACGGTGCGCTCTTTCCCCCCTACCTATCAGTGCTTGTTTTTAGAAACGAAAAGACGTAGTCTTTTGGTTATTAACAGTGTTTATATTTTCTCATGCTTCACCTTAGCAACCCATGCACCGACAGGCATACGAAGGCGTGCAAAGAATGGCTGGGATTGCTGGTCTTTGGATGACGTAGCAGTAATATCAGCATTGGATATAGAACCAGTCGTTACTCCCAGGGCTTCGATACATTTTGGACCAGGTGGAGGATCAAATCCTGGCAATTCAATGAACAAAACAATGTTATCAATAAATAGATGAGTGATACAAGGTAGGTTGAGCAAAAGGTGGAAGTCGTACAGCGATTTGATTGTTTGATTTGCGACCATATCCTCTAAATATTACCTTGTCACGCAAATGTAAAGATTTAAGTCGACACAGGGTTTGGCGCACTTGAAATTTGCGGAGTCACACGAAATTCGTGCTATTCTAAAAATAGCCAAAGAGCGTCACATCACGTTACATCACGTAATGCGCGCGTCTCGCATCTCAATCACCTGGCTATGTCTCTTACATGATTATACTTAGCTAAGAAAAATTCATAGTAAGATCTCCTTACTCACCCATTTGACATCCATAAAACTCTACTCTCATAGTTATAGCACCGTACCATGTTTTGGGGTGTAAACGTATATGTCTAGCATAGATTGGAGGCTTGAGAACTTGGTTCACTACTGAATATCTGTTCAGGTTTGCAGAGAATATCTGTGGACATTTTATGTATAATGTTATCATATTTGTTTGTTGATTGTTACATTTTTGTGCGGATAAACGAATTAAGGATAAACGAGGACGTGCGACTTTCAGGTTTTCTATTTAAGCTTATTTAGCTAGCCATACAGAGATTTCCCTTTGCTTCCCAATTTTTCTCCGTCTCCATCTTTTGTCTTTATTTCCTCCCTCCCTCCCTCCCTCCCTCCCTCCCTCCCTCCCTCCCTCCCTCCCTCCCTCCCTCCCTCCCTCCCTCCCTCCCTCCCTCCCTCCCTCCCTCCCTCCCTTCCTTCCTTCCTTCCTTCCTTCTTCCCTTCCATCTTGTTTCTCTCACAACCTATCAAAATGCAGATTCTTCTGCGAAACACATATCCAGGAAAATAAAGTAAATAATTTTCTTACCGTTGTCCTATCTCTTTGCCTGTAAAAGTCCCAGAACACAGCATCTGATGAAAAGGACACTGAGTAACTCTCAACCCATTGGTTCACGTTTTGACCTCCTTGAGTTGCAATGATGTTAATTTTGGTGATTGGACCCAGCTCGACCTGCAACCACTGATTAAGGTCGTTTGTTTTGGCACGCCATGCTCCTCCGTGAAGAAATAGACGAGCTTTAGAGGCTGCAGTGTTTTTGCTGTATTCAGACGAGGCTCTGATGTGAGAATCGTAGATGTTTCCTGTTTCCATGCCCAAGCGTTTGTAGCAGCGACTAACCGCAGGTGCACTAAATCCTAATGTGAAAATATATAACAGATATTATAAGAATATTAAAAGAACAAGGGTGTTAAAGAAAAAAAGATTATTAGCAGTCAATCAACTTAAAGGCTGTAACAAGAGACAATAATACTAAGAGAGCGAAACCGGTATTGATGTCTGTGCGAAGTGCTTGATTGGTTATTTTTAGTGACAGGAAGTTGACGCCATCGCGCGCGCAAACAATGAAAGTTGATTGCAGGAGAAGACACAGTACGTATTCGCGCGCGTGTAAAAATCAAATTCCATTGTTTGAGCGCCTTGCGCGCTCGATATGGTGTCACAACCTTAAACGCTAAGCACATTGCGTAGACATCAGTCCGTGAGTTTTGCTCTCTTAATATTATGGTCTCTTAGTTGTAATTGACAATGAGTAATATGATTTTCGGCAATTGGCCTGGGGGGCGGGGAGGGGAAAGGAAGGCTGTTAGTTACCCCTGGGGAACATTTCTCAGTAAAAAAGGCAAGGCTGGTAAGCCTAACGGTTATTCCTACATTTCATTGCGTTGCATGAAGGTTCAAGGTAGGAAGATAAAGTAATCTTGTGGCTAAATGATACAACTGTTATTCACATCCAATGCTTTGAACTACAGAAGACAAGTTGAGGAGTAGAATGATTGTACTTGTGAATAGTAAAGAACGTAGATGACAAAGGAGTGATCGAGGAGAAGATTAGCACAATTTGTCTACCTGATGTACAACCGTAGAATTCAAGTCTCATTGAGATATGTCGTGACCAAGTCTTGGGATGAACTCTTAAGTAACGAGTGTAAATTGGTTTGGGGAGATTGTTAGTAACCACACTTGAGCTGTCTTTATTTCCTTTGAAAATCTGAGGACATCAAAAGGATTTTAATGAATTAATGAACAAATAATGAATGAGTGAATGGATGCATGGATGCATGGATGCATGGATGCATGGATGCATGGATGCATGGATCTAGATGGATGGATGGATCGATCGTCTCAACTTACCATTCTCCTTCCTTTATGAGTATATGGTACAAAGTACTCCCCATCTTGACTGTAAGACAACCAATACGATGTAACGAAGTAATTCTTCTCAACTCTTCCTTGACTAGCAACACCGCTAAGCTTCACAGCCTTTTCGAACTTTACTTGCAGCCACTGTTCTCTATCATTATACTTTGCACTCCAAGCTCCTGCATTTTTACCAGTTTGCATCAAGTGCAGTCGAGCCAGCGCTGGTCCATCATTACTACTTAGCTGACTTGATGCGGTGATTGCTGGAGCTGGTATAGTACCACTACCCATACCCAAAGGATCATTTCTATGGCACTCAGGACTTGCCGGAGGGGGTGGACGTCCTGCAAAAAACATAGGATAATAAAAAATAACTTTTCTTGTTAGGAGTTAACTATTTTTGGTGGATGTAATTTTATATATATTAACAAGTTTTTTTCCTAGATCCTAATTTCACAAATAATCTTTAATACTTTTTCATTCCTTCCTTCCTTCCTTCCTTTCTTCCTTCCTTCCTTCCTTCCTTCTTTCCTTCCTTTTTTCCTTTCCCCTGCTTTCTCTCTCACTCCTTTTCACCTTGTTTGACCTTTCAAAGTCCGAGGACTTGCCGCGCACTAAAGTATTAATCCCAAATAAATACCTTTACAGGACTCATCCCGAATAGAGTTGAGTTTGTATTTCAAAGTATCAAAGCTTGAAGCATGAATTACATAGTTTGGATCACCCATTGCTATCTGTAACAGCTCGTCATAGTCAACTTCTGGTCCAATGCCAACAGCAATAGTACGTACACCCTTATCCTACAGAGAGACAGTTACAAAGTTAAGCTAAACAGAGTTACCGAATCAGTTAAGGTAAATTTAAAGCACTAATATTTAGTGTCGGTAGTTCCTTCAGCTGAAATTAAGCTGGTCTCCGCCTGCAGGAAGCCAACAACGGTGTACTCTTTACCTTCCTCTTACCATCAGTGCTCCATTTTAAGGGTATTTAAAACTAATTAAAGCTACAGAATGGAAAGAAGTCGAAACAAGCAAGAGGTCACTGGTAATCGTACTCAAGCCCTCTCCCTTAAAAACCCACGCACTAACAAACTCGTTCATCGAAATGTGTTGACGCTGCAATAAAGCTAGCTAAGATCACATAATTTATACCTGCAATGGTCTCAAGACCTCTGGGTAGGGCCTGCTGTCTTTGCCTGTCTTACCATCTGTAAACACCACCAACACGTTGGGCTTGCCAGCTCTCTCCCCTCCATAAGGTGTAAATAAAGCAAGAGCAGCAAGAAGTAATGCTCTGTCAGTATGCGTAAACCCACCAGGATAAGATACAGACTTGAAACGTTGCTTCAATGCAGTGAGGCTATGGTACTTTTTGTCGGCCATGGTAAACTCCATGGATGGGCTGTCACTGTACGTTATCAAACCAAAATGAGTTCCGTGAGAAGACACTTGGTAGTAGGACACAAGTTTGGCTAAGAAACTGAGAGCTTTGTCGAAGTTTTCTTGCTTTACACTTCCCGAGCCGTCCAGGATAAGACCAACGTCCATTGCTCTGATACAGGCTGCATGCGAAAAAAAAACGAAGAAACAGTTAGAGATAAATCCTTAAATCTATTATACAACTGATACACTCCTGAAAAACGGATATTCAGTCATGAGCAATATTTCTGAAGCCACTGCATCTATATTTAATATTCTACACATTTATATATAATGTTTTACAGTTTCTATTAGTTTTGGTAAATATAATGCAAGGCTGGGAAGAAAGCCAAAGGTACCGGTACTAGAGAAAGGCTGGAGAGGAGAAAAGCAACACAAGCACAACTTTTATTCTTTAATTATCTTCTTCTTCTTCTTCTTCTTCTTCTTCTTCTTCTTCTTCTTCTTCTTCTTCTTCTTCTTCTTCTTCTTCTTCTTCTTCTTCTTCTTCTTCTTCTTCTTCTTCTTCTTCTTCTTCTTCTTCTTCTTCTTCTTCTTCTTCTTCTTCTTCTTCTTCTTCTTCCTCCTTTCTTTCTTTCTTTCCTTCATTCATATATTCATTCCTTCATTCTTTCTTTCATTGTTTCTTTCTTTCTTTCTCTTTCTCTCTTCCCTTCTTTCCATTCTTCCATTCTCCCTTCCTTCCTTTTTTTTCATCCCCACTGCAGATTACTTATGTATATTCTTGAATCAGATGCACCTTGCTCTCCTCTCCATCGCCTTCAGCTCGCCTCGAATTAATTCTTATTTCTTACAAAGCACCTCTGGGCTCCAGAGTAATTACTTACGTGGTGGGCAAGGATTTTCAGCACATGCACGTGACTGCTGATCGTCACCTTTGCAACTCTTCCCTACTCCTTGTGGCTTAGGATTGGTGCATGTTCTGGAACGAACATGAGTCCCTCCTCCACAAGACACGGAACATTTTGTCCATGGTAACCAGGCTGACCAACCACCGTCAACATTAACTATTGAGGCTGAAAAATACAACGATTTAATCCTTTTCGTATAGTTACCTATACAGTAGAACTAACCGTGAAGTCGATATACACAAAAGAATTAAATCAGAGAATGTTATTTTCTCCTATCTGGATAGTACGGTAAATGTCTTTCTTATCTGTTATTTGCTATTTGATAAAGTGAGCTAGGCTACAGTGGCAGTCATTTGGCGGATTGGGGATAGCTGTCCACACTCACTACCACTACATTCAACTAATATTCTATACTATACAACACTCAACGAACGTTTTTCGAGTTGGATGATAACGCTGCAAAATTGACAACAAACGCACAAACGCTGGGTTAGCCTCGAATCAAGTAAACTATATTGAAAATACCAGCGAGGAAGACATAAGATATTGACAATGAACAATTAATACAAAAATCAACTCTATCCCCTCGAGTCTTTCTTGAAAAGGCGGGCTGGTTTTCATGAGCGACTGAAGCAGAAGCGGAACGATCATGCGCAGACTCAGTATGCACTGTTCATTGTCTTTTTCACTTCACTGAATCTGCGTATATGTTGCTTTCGCTTCTGCTTCCGTCAATCTTGAAAACCAGCCCTAATCGTTCATAATATAAATGCGCTTCTTGTTTAGAAGCTCAACGGTTTCGAGCAATAATAGAAATTGGACTATCGAAAAAGATCAGTCTGACTCACTAGGACATGGGTGTGGATTGCATGCCGCTCTCTCGAGATGGGATCCAAGGTGTTTACAATCACGGCCTCGTCCCGATGGTTTAGGGTTGGTACAAGAACGGTAACGTGACTTATAGCCTCCACCACATCTATTAGAACAGCTCGACCAATCAGACCACGAAGTATAACCACCATTGGTGTCTAAAGCTACAAAAATGTTGATAAGATATTAGTTACAAATCGATATGAGGAGACAAAGAAAAGTTCATTTGCATGATGGCATCATTCAGTTCACAAGAACCAGCGGCCAGTTTTAGGGCAGCTGCTGACGCTTATTTTGTTTAATTTCATTTTACTTATGTATCCTTATGTATCGATTTTTTTCTTAGCCATTTTTAATACTTGCGCTATGTCTTAACGATCGATGTTGCAAGTCAATAAATGTAGAAGTAGAAGTAAAGGACTTGTTTACGAACCGACCCGTTAACTATGCGTGCCGGTTTGAGTTAAAAATTACGGAAGTGCGCACACCCATAAATTTGCCTGTAACATCATAAAAATTGAAATTAAGGTAATTCGCTTCGAGATTTAATCTTATTGGGTATACTGTAAGTTAAAGAGGCCGTAAAGATATCTAGAATACGCTAATTAAAAAGTTGTCCTTCTTATTTAGCCCACACTAGGTTAGTAAAATAATTGACTGTTATTAGTTCACAGAAAACAGCGGATAGATCGATAGTATATAACTGATGAATATCATGCAAATGAAATTTGAATATCATTTTTAAGTGAACACAAGGGACCTATACATGCATGCATGCAGTCTATGGTCAGCGGCTATTGCCTTTGGCGCACGTGATGAGTTAGCGAACACTGAACAGTTAATTTGAAAACATGATTCAGCCCTGGTCCTGGCAGTGATTTTTATTTTGACGGTTGATAAATCGATTTTAGCAACATCACCACCACAACAACAATAAAAACAACAGCAGTAACAACAACAATAACAACGATGACAATAAGAACAGTAACACCAACAACAATCACCTACCTTCCAATTTATAGATGTAATTAACGAACTCTCCTCCCGTGCATTCATGGTCTAATTTCTTATTACATGGTTTAGGGTTCTTTGACAGAAACTGGAAGGTTGGACTCGCTGAGCCGTGTAGCATGTAGTCTTCTGCAGCATGGGGACCACTCCAACACTCGCCAAAATTCTGAAGGCCAAACACTTTCCAGCCTTTTTCTCTTGTTTTAGCAGCGCATCGACAGGCAAGACTTGAAAGAAGATACATTGGTTTTCATTGAGTATGCTTGGTTAGAGGAATTAAAAATGGATTCTAGTTTACGATTTTTACGATTATTTACCGTTTGCATGGAGTTGTAATTTTTTTCTCATTGCAAAGCCAATGAATTAAATCTGAAAATTAGATTAGACTTATCTATCTGAAATAATTTGTTCCCAAAGACCACTGCACACTAGTGGGATAAGGATTAGTGCAACAGGGGCGTAGCGAGGCCTGAGCAAAAAAAGGGGGGGGGGGAGAATTTTCTTGGGACCCTTTCAACACAACAAAAGCCCAAAACTCACTCTGTTTAAAACTTTAAAGTGTATCTTTGACATCATCCTTCAGATGACGGTTTAAACTCGAAATTCCCCCCACCCTCCCCCCTCCCCCCTCCCAGCTACGCCACTGCAGCGAAATTCAAGCAACAGGTGCAGACTTAATGACTCTGACTCGTTTATCTCGCTTGTGAAGATAAATCACTAGAAATTAAAGTTCGTTGCTCACAATCGTTACCATCGCAGAAAAATACGTTCAAAGATTGTAGCGATCATATGGAAACCACTTTAAGCTAGGAATGCACCTGTGTAACGACTCGCTCCATTTGTACCAGTCTAGTATATGACCATCGTTGACGTCACTCTTCTCAGTTCTATCATTCAAAAGCATCTTGGTCAGTGCACGTTGTCCATCGACGTCCAAAAAGCCTCCAATTTTAGTGTATGATCTTTTACATGTTGTATGAGGTAAAGCACCTAAAACTGACAACAGCAGCAATACATGAGTTAGTATAATGGCTATAATGTTGGAAGCTAGTAGGGTAGTACCTCGCATGGGACCACAGTCCCGTTCGTACCTCCCTCATTGGGTGTACAACTTGATTGATATTGTTTATTTTGTTATCATTGTACATTGTATTTTGCTTTCTATTGTTTCCCAATAAAGCTGTTAAAACAAAACAAAAACAAACAAAACAAGCTGTGAGAGACAAGGGAAAGTTATGATTTAAAACGTTGCTGGAGTAGATCATAAGATCATTGTACAACTGCTACGTTTTGGCTACGCCCTTTAGGAATCATAATTTCCGAATAATCTCTTTTATTATATGGATAATAGTTTTTTACCGGAAACTAAAACACTAGCATTTTCCATATTTTTACTAGTGAAGATATGAAAAAGTTATGTACCAAACGTCCCGGATGAACGCGCGCGTCCTAAAAACATTTTCCCGACAGTTTCTTATATGTTTTTATTTTAGTTTGCCTCAGTTTGTCCATATAATAAAAAAGAACATTACACGTTGGCTTGAAGATATGAATTTTATTTTCTCGTGTTAAAAACATTACCACTCGAAAATTACATTCATATCTTCGCGCCACAGTGTAATATCTTCTATATTTCTTCTCCTTCAAGTAAAATCCCGGAATTTATATGATGACGTACTGCTATATGTTACGATAAAATTACCTGCCATCATCAGCCAAGCCCAATCGAGGGACAAAAAGAGTGGTCGATGATAAAAGACGCAAAATAGATATAGTACGAGTAACCATCCTAATCGTGTGTTTGAAGCCATTCTCCCGGCCCGTCGATTTATGTCTGCCCCACCCACTATGAGATGTCTGCATCTCGAAAAAAAGATTTTATCGAGACCTCTATAAAAATCTTTTAACTCTTACATGAGGTAATTTTCAGTACAAACTATACTACGTTATGAAGCGGCCAAAGGAGTGTGTTGTGGTATTGGTTTTGCGTCCTTGTATCTGTGTTCTCTCAGTGTGTTATATCTGTTAGTTATAACTTCAGATTTAATTCATTCGTTTAACTTACCAGTGCAAGCCAGACCAAGCAGCAGAACGACTGAGGTACAGTCCAAACACGCCATGGCTTATCTGCAACCTGTATTAGGGATCGAAAATGCAACGTATTCAATTCACTAGCTGAAAGCACAACCAAGTTTTATAAATTGTATAACTATAGCTAGCGGTCCACCTATAGAGGAAAACTATATTAAGGTCGATATCTTTCTTAAGGCATATCTTTTCATGGTACGTCGATCCGGTCCAGACAAGATTCAATTGTAATTATTAATTTTCTATGTAAACTTTTCGTCTGAGATAGATGACAACTTCCTATAAGATGGACACTGAAAGGAATTAAGCCCGCATAGCCTATAAGTATACTCTGCACTTTCTATAGCTAATATAGCAAACAACTGGTTATAAAACTTTGTTGTGCATGCTCTGAAAGATAAAGCATCAAAAGAAGAGACCAAAGTGTTGTAGACATAGAGAGCTGAGAGAAACGCACACCATATAATAAGAGGAACATACGGCTAGACCAGGCTTTCTCAGAGACTTTGCACGGGACAGCAATGCAATGCAATTTTGTTGTTGCTATTGCTAGTGTTATTATTTTTGGTACTGAACGTACATTATGTTAATAATTAGTTATTTTCTTTAGATATAATTGTTTCCAGCAAAGTATCGAAAATGTACAAATTGGAGAAAACCTCGCAACTGGAAGAAATTCTCTCAAAGAGAGGCTACCTAAAGTTACTAGGAAACGAGATATTTGCTCACCAGAACCAAATAATCGAAGACAATCCTGTGGTCTCAGCAATTACACAATGTCATCAATTTGAACATTAAACGTTTCGGTTCGTTTCATAAGTTCTTTTTGTTCTTGAGCTGGCAAAGTTAAGTTAAAAACTAATTTTTGTGTTCAGATATTAATTGGTCAGATATTATTCTAAACTGATTATTTAATTAGCCAATACAAACAAACTACTGGTTTTAATCTGAAAAGGCACTTAGATAATTATTATGACCGTTACACAATAATGAAATGTTTGTCATGATATTACCAAAAGAGGGTTTTATTAATGAGGTTTTCCGTAGCAATTTAGAAAAGTGTTAAGAGCTTTATCGGTAGCTAAGGCAACGGGGAATAGCACGAGAGAAATAGAAAGAAGTCAAAATAAAATGAAATTAATATATAAAAAATAATAAAAGAGAAATATAATCAAGAGAAAAATACTGAAGTAGAAGTAAATTAAAATAAATCTAGTCAGTGTGCTGACCAATTCAATTAAAGAAGCTGAAGAGAAAACCCAAAGCAAACTGAAACTTAACCAAGCAGAAAATTGAAACAATATTTTTTTCGGATAATAAAATGCAGTCTTTTAGAAAACTGTGATTTACGATTCTGAAAACTGCAGCAGTATTTCAAAGGAACCTAAAAGCGCCAATTGCAGGCAAAGACTATTGCAGAAATAACGCAGTTCAACAAATAATGAAGAACAAAACAAGACAAAACAAATCCACAAAGAAAAAATACAAAGAATATCAGATGGAGCAAGTTGAGAGAGTAGTGCACAATTCCCTCGTCTTTGAATAACATTTTTTCGTTTTGGTACCAAATTGTTCGAACTGGTATGTATTCCCAATCGCACAAGCTATAGCTACGAGAAGTTTCACAAAAAAGAACGTCGCGCTACTTCGAATGGAACTGAGTTTTATGTTTGTATATGCATAGAACTTGAGCAAATCTTTGTAAGTAAGCTATTCGAAAGCTGACTCTTTTTGTCAAAGATGTCAAAATTTAGCTTGAAAAGAGAGAACAGAACATAGGAAATATTTGAAAAGTTTTTGAGATTCAGGAAACTGAATCTATCACCACTAAATTGTTCAACAAAAGACAAAAATACAGAGATTTAAGTGTTGTATGTACTTACCACAGCCTGTTCCTAGAACAATTAAAAATGTCTTGTAACACTTTGCAAGTATATATATGTCTCATGCTTAGTCGAATATTTGAGGCAATAAAGGGGTGTGTTTACTTTTGGGTATTTGCTAATAAACGGATATTATTATTATTAAGATTAAACTAACTAAAGATAATTGAAAGATTTTGTTATTAAATCATACCTTAATTATACATTTTTTCCCTTCCTTCCTTCCTTCCTTCCTTCCTTCCTTCCTTCCTTCCTTCCTTCCTTCCTTCCTTCCTTTAATTCCTTGTTTCCTTCCTTCCTTCCTTTTTTCTTTCCTTCCTTCCTTCCTTTCCTTCTTTCTTTTTTCTTCCTTCCTTTCTTACATCCACTATCTATCTCTTCATTCATACGTTAGGGCTTTTTATTTTTCCACTGCAATTTATTTTTCCACTTTAATATAATTAAGTAGGAACTTAGTCAGTGCCACCAATGTAGCTCAATTTCAAATGTTGATAATCATCAGATAATCATCATTGCAATGAAATAAAGGAATAACATAAAAAGACACGGCGGGTTTATATACATTGAATACTTATATCTGCAGAAATGTAAATATACCATAAAACCATGCAAAAACCTAAATGTATTGACTTTCTTTTAATCAGTGAAAGCAGTAGTCTATTGCTAGGAAACAGTAGCATTATGTGTCACGGTGCGCGTGCAAGAAGTAATCCATTTTTAGAACATGATTTCCTCTCAACCAGAAGGTTCACTAAGGTCTAAAGCTCGCCGCACACGTCGAGAAACTGTGTGAGGAAACTGCCACGCGAAGCACTTTTCTCACTGCGTGCTCTTTTTACCTGCTCTATTTTTGGACTCGCGTAGTCAAAGATGCAACGTCTGCGGCGAGAAATTGAGCTAAGTACCTCGCGTGGCAGTTTCCTCACGCCGTTTCTCAACGTGTGCGGCGGGCTTAAAGACTCTTCTGGTTCACCGCACAAAGCCTCAGCTCCATTTTTAGGTAAAAGGAAATAAGACTAACGAAAGCTTATGTCAAAATAAAAATTGTTGCTAGAAAATAAGATTTACGATTAACCATTTTTTATAATTACGGCTAACGGTTCAACTTTTTCTGTCTCTACGCCTAACGGCTACGTTTTTTGCCGTTTTACGGCTAGCGGTTAGCCTCATCGAGACCCTCTTAAGCCCGCCGCACACGTTGGGAAACTGCGTGAGGAAACTGCCACGTGAGGTACTTAGCTCAGACGATTTCTCGCCGCAGACGTTGCATCTTTGGCTACGCGAGGCCAAAAATAGAGCAGGTAAAAGAGCACACGGCGAGAAAAGTGCCACGCGTGGCAGTTTCCTTACACAGTTTCTCAACGTGTGCGGCAGGCTTAACGAGCTCGAATTGTTTCGCCCCATGTAAGGAATCCGGAAAGATGCAAGATTCTGTGAGCTGTCTTATGGATTCAAATGGCCGGATTCCGGATTCCAAGGGCTGGATTCTGGATTCCAAGGGCTGGATTCTGGATTCCAAGGGCTGGATTCTGGATTCCAAGGGCTGGATTCTGGATTCCAAGGGCTGGATTCTGGATTCCAAGGGCTGGATTCCGGATTCCAAGGACTGGATTCCGGATTCCAAAATCAAATTATTCGTGGATTCCGGTTTCTGAATGCCCTTACATGGTTCGAATTGTTTGCTGCTTTGAAAAGTTCTTATTTCATTGGAAGTACTAATGTCATCGGTAAAATAAGTTTACTATTGTTCAATGAAGGGTTGTGCTTCAGACGAATTAACTAATAGGGAGGTTCACAGGGGGCAGAGGAGGGTCCCTTTTGACGTATC
Source organism: Telmatactis stephensoni (assembly GCA_029948255.1). Taxonomy (NCBI): domain Eukaryota; kingdom Metazoa; phylum Cnidaria; class Anthozoa; order Actiniaria; family Isophelliidae; genus Telmatactis; species Telmatactis stephensoni. The sequence continues at coordinate 95,290 of JALIZF010001911.1, forward strand.
TTTACTTAAAGCCTTTTACTTAATACTTTTGTCTTTCCGCGCGCCATCTTGTTTTTTTTGTCATTTACCGCTGTACAATTACACCACGCGCTCGCTTGATATTTTTTGTTTACATTTCTCCGATCGCGCGAAATAGACTAACTAGCCGTTTCTAACAGAAAGTGAAGTGCTGCGAGCAGTTTAAGTACTCATATACTGTATTTAATATTCATTTGGTTGCGGATGTGCACATTAAACATCTGTCAATTTAGCCATGGTCGCCATGATTTAGCTGAACTAGTGAGAGTAGTCTGTGTAAATAAAGCAAACTTTCGATTCACTAGAAATTTTAGCGATATGATGTGGCTGTCTGTGAGATTTTACCTCTTTGAAGAACGTTCGAGTACAACTTATCGTCTTACAGCTTCAACAGTAGCTTCGATCGATGAAAAGCTTGTAAAAGAACATTGCCTTCCCCTAGCTATAGAAATATCACTTAACATTTTGTGACCTTGATGCATACTTCTAGTAACATAAACAACTTGATAATAGTTAATTGTGAATAACAATGGTTTAATTACCTCGAAAAAATACCCAGCTGAATCCTAATTCATATCATGTCGCCATTCTGTTTCTCACATCGTACAAACACAAGTAAATCCGCCTTATCTCGCAACTGCTCTTAACCAGTTGTAACGACCAGTTGTCGCGTGGTGAGTGCAGTTGTCATATTTTAAGTGATATCCGATGACCATTAATTATCATTCCAAAGATATTTCGATGACGTCACGAATCATCGTTCATTCCACGTATCCACGTATCTACCAAGAAGTCGAGTTCAGAGCTGGTCTATAAACACGCCGCGCATGACACACAGGAATCCCACTCCAAGATTAGTGTCGCTGCTCGCTTCGCTCGCAGCAATAAGTGCGATCGCACTTATTAGCTGACGGGAACGATTCGTACAGCGGCAAATAACTAAAAAAGATGGCGCGCGGAAAGAGATTAGAGCATTAAGTAAAGATACGTCAAGACACCCTCCTCTGCCCCCTGTGGGAGGTTTTAGCACAAAGTACGATTACGCAGGCCGCCCCAAAAGGGTTTCTGGGACTCAAGGCTCTGACCCTGAATGAGCAGGGCTCGATCCAGGGCTCCAAAGAAAGAAAGAAACAAAACTCCTGAAAATTCAAAGATTCAACCCGGACACAACTGTCTCGTAATTCTTTGGTGTAATTTACGACAATCTGGTTATTCTCAAGTCTTTGGTTATTAATCAGCCAAAGTGCTAAAAGCGCTACACAATGCTACATGTTTTGGTAGGATTGTTTTATTAAAAAACGCATAAGATGCAATCATCAACAAAATTCATCATTCTAGTTGTGAGAAACGTCTTTTGCTATCATTTCGCTTAGGTATTCTGCTTCATGTTTTACTGTATAGGAACACTCAATTTTACGGCGACTCAGATCATTAGAGTGAGTTTCGCATAACATTTGACGAGTGGGTTCCAAAGTTCGTTCTGAAGTCCCAAAGTTCAAGTGGTGCTTTGAAAGTTTACGAGCTTCGTTTTGTTCGTTGACGAACTTCGAACTTATTTTTCATGCGCAAATTCGGAAATTCGTTGGAATCGAGTTTCTTTGTTCATGCTAGCCATGATGGAAGTTTCCTGTTTTGATGATCAAATTGCGAACTTCTTTAAGCAGAGCTCTTTCTTGTTTTGTGATACAACTTATTCTCAGTGCAAACCTTAAAATCTGCTTCATAAAACTAAAGACAATCTTGCAAAATTAGAAATGTTTATTATATTTCTAAAACTAAACTTTGTATTACGTCTATACTAGTACGAACAACTTGATACGTATGCTCTATAACCAACTGGTGCGGTTGTCTATTATACATACAGGTCTCTGTTTGATAGATATATAATACTCCATATTTACACTATAAAACAATATTCTTGATTTACAGGCTTTTTATATATAATATAAACATGATCTATAAAAAATATCTAAGCTAATATACCCTTAATTAGGCAGGTTTTTAACACCAACGCGTTCAAAAATACAGTTTTTTATATTCAAATGCCGCATTAACACACAATCTAAATGGCGGGCTTCCTGTGGATTAAAAATTATGACTATAACGCATGCGTATAATGTGGAATACCGCTGGAGACTATGATGGCACTCTCAAGAGATGCCTTCTAAACTATAACATCGTAAACAATAACGGCTATTGGTGTACGTACAGAGTATTTGAAAAATTCACACTAGAGAATTTACACTGCTCTTTGTACAAAACGTGAACAAAAACAAATTTATTCTGATTTCTGGTCAATTTTCTCTGTACTTGGATCATAGGTTCCAACACAGCTGAACAATCGGTCAGATCGGTCAGTGGTTGTACTCCGTGTTCCTATTGTGTCCTGAGTTCGTTTTCTATACTCCTCTGGTGTGACGACTTCACATTTGTGAGAGATGGTCTGAACATCGTTCTCGTCTACATGAGTTGAACGGTACAGCGAGTGCTAAAATGAAAGAAGTCTAAGTTAGTCACTTACAGACAACCCTTAAAAGCTTTTAACGTATTTCTCTGTGCGAAGTCAAGGTTGGAATGAGTGGCGCCGTGTGGCTGCTCACGTGCTGTATAGCCCTAGAGGGGGAGTCAGGCAATTGCTAACGTTGCTTGTAGCAATACTTAATACTTCTATGCCACTCACGTGGACCATAAATGCAAATAGCAGTGAGAAAATCTCCTATTTGCAAACGAATATTTTCCTTTGACGTATTTCTCTATACATTGCCAAGCAAGAGTTTTGTGGAAAGTGATCAACTGCAGGTCTTTTAGCTTGGCAGCCTCCCCCTTGATTGGGTATCACACAAGTGCTACCCTGCAGAGGGGGTAGGGGATAAGTTATTGACTCCTTCCTAGTCTCCCTTCCATACCGACAGAGGAAGCCCAATAGTAAGGAATTCACCGCGGACTAAAGATAGTAGTCGGCTTGGTCTTTCCGCTTTTATCATTAATTCTAAATTCAACAAGAGCATTCCATATTAGGCTATTGGGCTTTTTCTGAAACCTTTCCATTACTACAAAGTGTTATAACGAATGCTTGATTGGAACTACAATAGCTTTGCAATGCAAATACGAGGTCCTCTAAACGATTATATTATCGATGAAATTCGTGGTTACACAAGCTATTATGATTGGATTATAGCGAAACGTATGCATCACACACACGGGACAGACAGACAGACAGACAGACAGACAAACAGACAGACAGACAGACAGACTACTCGAGAACACAAACACTGACATGTCATGCACGATTCCCATGTCCATAAGCAGAACGAGATAAGCAAAAGTCCCGCATTTAAAAGGCTTATTCAAAGCATAGGGATGCAATGAAAAAAAGCAACAGATATATATCTATATCAAAGGAGGATACGACAACAACTACCTTAAAAACAAAAAATTAAAAGCTTTGGATGAATGACACCATACCCTATATAATTTGTACAGATAGACAGACAAACAGACAAACAGACAGACAGACAGACAGACAGAAAGTATACGTCGAAAACATTTATACAAACTACATTAACTACCCTATGCACAAAAAACTATGGACTGACTGCCAGCCAGCCAGCCAGACAAACAGCTACAGACAGACAGCCAAATAATCGGCGAAAACACTAATTCATACAAACAACACCAACTACCCAAATCGTTATGCCTAACAGACAGACAGACAGACAGACAGACAGAGTGACTGATAAGCAGACAGACAGAAAAACAAACAAACAAACAAACAAACAAACAAACAAACAAACAAACAAACAGACGGACTGACTGACTGATAAGCAGACAGACAGACAAACAAACAAACAAACAGACAAACAAACAAACAGACAGACAGACAGACAGACAGACAAACAAACAAACAGACAGACAGACAGACAGACAGACAGACAAACAAACAAACAAACAAACAGACAGACAGACAGACAGACAGACACATCACCTCACGCAATAAGGGCATATACCTTAGCGTCAGATGCCTTTCTTCCTGCCTTGGTCTCCTCGGGGTGATAATACCACTTGACCCGTACAACCATGTTACCACCACACCCCTCCCACATGCTCTCTATCTTGCCCACGTACGGTAGGTTATTCGACTTGTTAGAGGTGAATACTGCACAGTCACCAACCTATAAGAGGTCGATTATTCAATGTTATGAATTAATCACATGATTAATGGAATCAATTAATGTTCATAGAAGTGTCTCTTTAGAAGGGTGTGGTGCATTGGTGAAAGCTTAGATGTAAACATGAAGAGTGTTACTGACAGCACTCGACCACACTTCACGGTAGAAAAATCTCACTCACTATTCTAACGGGGTTAAATATACTCTAAATTAAAGAGTAGTAAGTCTCTATATAAATTTTGAGTATCCTAGACCTCAGGAGAGGATAGAGGGGGTGCTTGGCTGACTGGGCCCTATTTTGTTTTACTATTATTCAAGTTAAAACTATACACCTGGTATCATTCATTAGTATAGACAAACCAAGAGGTTGTTCACTTTTGTAGTGATTTAGCGATCATGCGTCAGTAAAGTCAATGGAACGTATTCTAATTCTCAAGACAGAGAGAGATGATTGTTTTGTCCTGGTCACTGTGAGAAACCTTTAATCATTTTGTCTTTCAACACCCAAAACATAAACACCAGCACATTAAAGGATTTCAATCACTCACTGAAATGGTTTCGTCTCCTCTAACGATTGTCTTGTAGAAAACTTTGCGTCCTTTTCCTTTTCGTTTGTTTTGATGGTTTTTTCCTGACCACGCCCAGAGTTCACCTAGAATAAAATATTTTATTATTAATGAGTTTTGACTTGTTTGCATTTTGAACTATCAGAGTGAGTGAGTGAGTGAATGCTTGACTGACTGACTGACTGACTAACTGTTTGACTGACTGACTGTTTGACTGATTGACTGACTGACTGACTGACTGACTGACCGACTGACTGACTGACTGACTGACTGACTGACTGACTGACTGACTGACTGACTGACTGACTGACTGACTGACTGACTGACCGACCGACCGACAGACCGACCGACAGACCGACCGACCGACTGACTGACTGACTGACGACCGACCGACCGACTGGCTGGCTGGTTTTTACCTGCTGACTTTTCTTGCTTTAGTCTATCAAGAGTTGACCGTCTTCTCTTTCCAAGGCGTGGCTACAAGAAAAATACAGAAAAATATTAATTGAAAAAGTGTAATCGCTATTTTTTACAAGTCAAAGATCCAATATCAATGATACAAGGGACGTTGACATCTTAATAAATGAATAAATATAAAATAAATAATATTTTCACAACAGCATATCCACATAGTGGTTCTTTATCTGTTGGCACTCTCACTCACTGCCTCGACATTAAATATTTTACAAACAACCCTCAACTCACATGTTGATTTTTTCTGAGCGAAGAAAAAGCGGAGAACCCGGAGAAAAAACCTTTGTGACATGGTAGAGAACAACAATCAAACAAACTCAATTCCGACATATGATCCAGCACCCGAGCTGGAACTCGAACCCGGACAGCAGCGGTGAATGGCCAGTGTTCTCACCACTAGGTATGCCACCCATAATACAATAACACCATCACATTTTCCGAGCATCACCATGCAGTGATTTTCAGAGGGTCACATTTCCTACAATTGTAGAATCAAATTTACCTGAAATATCTTGTTTTCTGTTTGTGGACTGTCATCGAAGACATCACTACAAGAACCGCTATCCTCGTCCTGAGAAGTCGAGTCCTGTGCAGGGCTTTCACTGCCAGCTATCCCTGAACGAGGCGAGCTGTTCAAATTTAACGTCAATGATCTCTTCCTCAGATCGAGATCCGACAACCGTGAGGATCTGGCTCTAGGTCTAATCGTCCCAGGCTCCTGTGGAGGTTCCTCATCGTCGGTATCCTCTTCGTGGTTCTTCTTCTTAGTCTTGGATTCCCTAGCCTTGTCATCTTTGCTGTACCTAGTTTTGGTATCTTCTGTGGCCTCTGTTCTTTCTGTGCTTTCCTCAGCTTCTTGTTCTTCTCTGGATATTCTACTGCGTCGTTTGCTTCGTTTTTGTCGTGTGGATCTCAAATTGGAATCTTCATCATCATATTTGGTAGCATTTCCTAGCTTGTTTCGTGAGCTACTTTGCTCTATGTGATCAGCGTTGTCTTCATCGTCACTATCCTGACTTCCTCGAGGAGCGTCCGAGTCCGTTGCCTCTTCACTGAGCTTGCGATCTCTTGGCTTCACACGTCGTTTGCCACGGCCTCTAGTTCGTCGAATCGGAGCATCGTCGGTGCTGTCCCAGCCCGAGGTGTCATCATCTTTGTTCTTGTGCGAGGTTTCCTGGTCCTTCGATCTTCGATTGGATGGTGATGTTCCCCGTGATGAGGGAACTTGAGGACGTCGTTCTGGTAGGACTACATCAGACTCTACGTCTTAAAGAGACAAGAGACAATTCGTTAGATGCTACACTTGAAAATGGTCACTGAACTTATAGGTTCGCTGGTTTGTTACAACCACAAGATAATAAGAAAGTTCACCAATAATCTTACCATCGACTTGGACAGGACAATCTGTTTTAATCTTCCGCAGGTCAGACAAAGGGAATATACCACTGTCGCCATCGTCGAACTCCACCCAAAGTTTTCCTTTTTCTGACTTCTCATCGGGAGGAGCTGAAAACCAAAGGTACAAGAAAAGTTTTATGGATGACTGAAGGTCACTGGTTTTCGATCCATCTAATACTTTATGGTAGACAATAAAAGCACATCAAAAGTTGAGCCGGTACGTAGTGTTATCTCAACTGCTTCGAGTCCCTCACAGTTATGTCTACCGTCTTGGATGACAAAACAATAGTTCAAACTTAAAACTGTAGTTCAAATTCGCTCTAGCCTGTGAACAGGTTCTGGAGAGGGGGGAGGGGGAGGGGCATGAAAGGGTTCTCATTAGCTCCCCAACTGCCACCCTTCCTCTGTCCCTTCTTCCCCTCCCTTCCCAGAGCCTATTCACAAGCTAACTCTCTCTTGCATATTAAACGTTTCATCCTTAAGAGTTGTAACCACGCGGATACTCTAGTTTGGCTATCAACTGCAAACTTGCTATATCAGAGCTGTACTCACTTTCGATGACACTGCCAGGATAAAAACACCGATATTGTGGACTCCAATGAGCACATACTCGTGTTCCTACAGGAAGATATTGCACGGCAGGAGGAATGATGTCTTTTACCTACAGAAAATGAGTTGAGAAAATGAGTTGTTTGTGAGAAGATTGAAATTATACTCAGTGTACGAGGGCGAGATGCGAAATAAGGATCACACAGGGAAGGCAAAACAACAAAGTTGTGGGGTCACACACAGAATCACTCTTCTGATATAATGGCAAACAATAACAATTAACGATGAAGCTATTGACTTACTGCATGTGAAAGAAGCTGTTCTGTAGATCGCAAATGAGGCCTCCGTCCACGCTCGCCAGGTAAAACAATGCCGTATCTAGAATTAAAAAAAGCTATCAAATTGCCAACCAGACACTTCGAATGGGATCCCAATTATCAGCAATAAGAGGAGAAGGGGAATCAACAAGCATATATACAGCTCCTGCAAGTATTATATAGTTCTCCGATCAGCAATTACAGATAGACCAGCATTGTTTCGACAGTACCCTTAGCTCATGACTGTCATATTAGCTGCTGCTAACTACCATAAATAATGAAATTAAAAATGAATATTTCGGAGTTGCAATTACTCTCTAAACTCTTTGAAACTTTGAAGATTGTTGCTTTGTATAATGTGTGTTTCCTTGACAAGATATGAGGATTTATAACTTTGAAAATGCAGCAAAACGATGTAACCAATGCTAGCAGTCAGGAATACATACAAAATCCTCTCCTTTTCACTGCGCGTTACTTGAATTCTTTGATATTGAACCAAAAGTCGCATAAAACTGTTTTGAAACATTTCTCATATAAAGTACTTTTCTCGCATAACACTGATTGATCATTTCTTGCAAGAAACTTGAAAAATGAATTATGAAAGTGGTGCATGTATTTCAATTTAGTCAGTTTGACTTACAAGTCGGGTTCCTGGTAGAAGGTTATACGGCCACGGTAAAACACACGGCCAACAGGAAGTAGCATCTTAGTGTTGGTGTTCAACTCATCTTTGGTGAATGAGATAACAGGTTCTGTCGAGAAAATCGAGAAATGTTTGAGTTGCAATATAGTGGGCTTTTCACTATTTCTTTTGTTTCTTTTTAAAATCCTTTTCACTGATCTAAGCTTTGGATTGTGGTGGTGACGATTTACCACTGCTTGTGATGATGAACATGGCGATAACAATGACTATTATCACGACGCTTGAGAACGGTCATGGTGATAGATATTAGTTTATATAACCGTTAAATATTACGAGCGCAGTGATTGGTCGAAAACTGTGCAAGATTCCAATACACAGCACAGATGACGTCACAAAAACTTAAATACGCGTGCTCTGATTGGTTGAAATATTTCGACAATATAAATAAGTTTTATTCATTTATCTGTTCTTCTTCTTAGTTTTATTTGGAGACTATGTTATAGGTGGTATCACCTGTTTAGTGCTCCTCAACAGTTTATTGAAAGTTTAATATATAAAAAAGTAAAATATAAACCGTGTTTTTGTACTCTAATAGATAAACAAAAGACGTCAAAATTTGACAAGAACAACAGTCACCCCACTCGACTTCATCTCGTAGAGTACTTTTTCCTGGCGCCACATTTTGACATCATCTGTGCATCTAACAGAGTAGAGACGCAGGGAAAAATGGAATCTATTTGTTAGATTGTGAAGAGATTAGTGATATTAGTGGTGGTGTAGAAATAGAAAACGAGGCAGCGTGCTATGTTGAGTTTTATAAAATAACTACGATATAACGCGCGCTCTGATTGGCCAGAGGACGCGTGTCGCGCGTTCTCTATGAGAACACACAGCACGCGCGCGCACATTTTCAAACTGTCTCCAACGAAAAAAGAAAATAAAACTTCAATTTGTATTTTATAAAAGAAATAGAAAACTCGGCAGCAATGCTATGTTGAGTTATAGAAGCACTTGGGAATTGTAAGAAGACTCGAGAAGTGTTAGGAGAAGCACGAGGCGTAGCGTGCACGCGCGCGCGTGCTGTGTGTTCTCATAGAGAACGCGCGACACGCGTCCTTTGGCCAATCAGAGCGCGCGTTATATCATAGTTATTTTATAATGGTAGATATATTATATTAAGAGATTATTCAACAATCGCACTAATCTAACCTGGCGGTAGTTCATCATCTCTCTCCATCAATGTCTCCTCCACAGAGGTACTTTCAGCCACAGTCGCCTATTGTTAGAGAAAAAAACAATTTTTCTTCAGCACAATTATGCGCTAATTAAGCACATTAAAACAGAATAAACCAATGACGAACCAGACAATAAAGCAACTTTCTCTTAAGCCCTGTTCAAACGCTCCCAATAAGATCGACCATTTCATGTTGTCCCTAACACTGTTGGCAGTCGTTGGACAGCTTTTCAGTTATACGGAACCAACGTTATTTACGCTCGGAACAAAAGAAATATTAGGCATTGTTGGCTCAGAGGACGTTCGAACGCATCTAATATGTTGAAGCCAACAAAGTTGGCATGGGAGTTGTTGGCCAATACTATTGGGACCGTTTGCATGGGCCTTTACACACCTTTGAAGTCTGTTCCTTTTTCAGTGAAGCATTGTCGGTCTTCAGGTCCTCTTTTGATTCCGAAACCATAGCACCATCTTCTTTATCCTTTTCCTTCTCATCAATAACATGACTTTCTGAAACATCTTTCGACACCTTATTTTTCACTACAGGTTCTTCTACTTTCAATTTCTCTTCAGTATCATGATCAACCGACGATTCGAATGCAGTCTTTTTGAGGATATTCTCCTGTTCCTCTGCGTTGTTCTGTGAAGGAGTTTCTGTCTGCTGTTTGTCTGCTGTAGTGTCATTGTTTTCAGCGATGGCTTCTTTCTTGATATCTTCAGGTTCTTGCTTTATAGGTTTATCTTTGTGCTCAGTTGTTTTATCAACAGATTTCTCGTCCTTTGGTTCTTGCTTGGGTTCCTCTTGTGTTTCTTCCTGTAAGGTTTCTTTTTCTTCTGCTTCGTCTTCTTGATTTTCATCACCTTCTTCTGCCAAATCTTCATCATCTTCGTCATCTGCCTCTTCGTAGCTTCGCTAAATATCAAAATACATCAAAAATATTAAAAACGTGATTTTTATGGCTCTGGTTCTCGCAATTCAGGCTCACCAAGTCTCTACTAAAACGCCTGAAGTGTACTGGCAAGAACGTAGACGTTTGTTACGTCATAAAAGCAGGGATCTCTCACAGCTAGGACTCTTATTACAATACAGTAATCACAGGCGTAACATAAGGCCTGGACACACAACTTCTCTTGCAGTACTACAAGACAGTACCAATAACGTATTTCTAAGTTGCAAAAGGATAGAAGAGCCAGGGGAGGATGAAAGAGGAAGGGGGGGGGGGGGGGGGGGGGGTGAGATGAAGGGGGAAGGGGGGAGGAGGGAGGAGGGAGGAGGGTTGTTGCACTTTATCAACCAAAACAAATAAGTAGACCCTTACATCTCGTTTAGCTGCTTTTCGCTTTGGAGTCCTAACAACAAAGTCAGGGTCTGTCGCGGATGATGACCGTCTTTTCTTTCCTTTTCCTGGGCTCTTTTTCTTCTTTGTTTTGGCTGCAGGTTTTGTGGTTGTTACAGGAGATTCTTCCTCTGCTGGTTCCGTATCACTGACTTCTTCAGACTTGGAAGGCTGTCACAGGGAAAACAAAATCAATTGAAAATGTATGCCCTGCTGACAGGGGTGCTCACAGAGCTCACCGCCAAAGTTTTCAAATTAAAACCAGCCCTCCAAAAGCAGCCCTCAGAACATGCGTGCGCATGTTATCAAATTATACCTGGTCACTAATTAACCCAATATGGCGGAATCATGTTGCCTAACAACGTGTGACGTATGTGATGACGACACTCAGCGCATGCTCAAACGGAATAATGGCGAATCTGGGTACAATTTTTTTTTGACGTTTATGATAAAATTTAGCAACAAAAGCGAACAAAAAACTGAGATCAATCCTTTGGTATCTAACATGAACCGTACCTTCTTTCCTTTACTGATTTTCTTAGGCTTCTTTGTCCAGCCAAACTCACTAGTCTTGGAAGTAGGACTAGACAAAGGGCTTAAGTCCGCATTGCTTTGAGGTGTAACACTACTGTTAATGAATATCCTCTCACTTCGCCTTGGTTGCCAATCACCAAATAAAGCGAAAGATTGCTTTGATTCTTCGGTTTCTTTTGGTAAACTAGCTCGAGATTTCCTTCGTTTCTCCTTGATTGGTTCTGGCGGTGGCGTGATGTCCCGTTCAAGCTCTTTGGGTGCTATCGTAACTTCTTCTTTCTCTGCACACGGCTCTTTCGGCTCTTGCTTCACTTTCTTCTCGATGGGAGCTTCCAGAGGCTCTGGCTTGGGTGGTTCTTTTGGTTCGACAGCTTCTGCCTGGGGTGGTGGAGGAGGTAGAGGAGGAGGGGGAGGAGGGGGTGGGGGAGGGGGAGGAACTAATGGTGGTTGCGTTACGGTTTCTGGTTGAGGTGAGACTTCGTTCTCTTTTTCCTCCGACATCGAATTGCCCTTCTTTGGAGATTTCGAATCCTAAACAAAATAATAAAAACGTTCCAATATTTTATTGAAAAGTTTGACCGAGAAAAGGTTTGAATAGCATCGTTACCGGTGCTGGTGGTTTCTTCTTTTTTCTTTTCTTTTTTGGTGGATTCGTAGGATCTGTTGGCAAAACAATTCGACGTTAAAAATCAGACTTGTTCAGAGGTAGTGATTGTAGAGAGGTGGACATTTCAGAAAGGTGATCAATGGAGCTGAGAGAGGTGGTCGGTGTAGAGAGGCGGTCGTTGAGGAGCGATTAGGGAACTTAAGCAGGAGACGTTTTTGTTAACGCGGACGTCACCGCAGTGTGCGTTCTTCTTCATCCATTCGCCATCATAGATGATGTGTCCGTTTTCGTTAAGCAGAAGGTCAGTTAAGGCTTTTTCATCTTGTACCAAGAACAGCAACCTCATCTATGACGGCGAACGGATGAACGAAAACGTACGTGTAACGTCCATAACGTCTCCTACTTAAGCTCCCTATTGTAAAGCGGTGGTCATTGAAGTGATAATTGCAGAGAGGTGGTTGTTGAAGAGAGGTGGTCGTTGAAGAGTGGTAGTCATTGTAAAGAGGCAGTCACTGTGATCACTGTGCCTCATGACACAGAGTGGTCTATGAATTATGCAGTTATCATAGTTTGAATACCTGTTTCGGGGCAAGGAGAGTTTGGTTTCTTTGGCCTTCCTCGCTTCATTCCTTTCAAAGAAGCCCTCTCGAAAGGCGACTCCCGTCCAAGTTGCTTCTCTTTTTCAAAACTTGCAGAACTTGCAAAATCAGCGAGCATATCCAAGGCACCCCCACTGAGACACGTTGTAAAAACCTCATCGTTTTCACTGGAATCCTCTTCTCGTTCAACTTTCTTTTCCTTCTCATTGTGCTTTCCGACATCTTTCTTTCTATTCGAGCTTTTTTGCTCAGTGCTATTTACAGTTTCTGGGAAGACAAACGCAGACTTTCCTTTAGGAGTTGAAGGAGTTTTGGACTTCTTTTTCGACTTCTTAGGACTTTTAACTTTGTTATTTTTACTGGTTATTGTAGGACTTTCAGATAAAGGGCTGGTCAAGTCTGACGACAAACTTTCTTCAGCTTCAACTGTTTCATTGGAGAGCTTTTCCTTTTTAACCTTCTTGGACTTCTTTTTAGGTTTTGTTTGAGGAGCAACACTCGGACTGGGCTCGGTAATTTCTGGTTCTATGGTAGAATTTTCTTCTAACACTGATCAGAAACAAATTGTTTTAATCAATATGACATATTTATAACTAGGAGAACGTTCTTAAGGACTTTGGACAAATTTTCAGTAGCCTTTAGTTAACGGATATTTGGCGATAGTATAAAGGTAGCTGGTATTTTGACAAAGCTCAAGAGTTCAAAGGCCCGAACAAATAATGCAACGTTCCCTGTAACGTTGCCTACACAGCAGAATTATACAGGGTGTTCACCTCTGCAACTCAGTTCTACTTCTGTTACGTTGTGCACTACGGATAGAAATCGGCTCCGCTCTAATTGGCTCCGCTCTAAAGATGCGCGCAACGACGCAAGAAAAGTTGCATTGTATCGTAGTCCGGGCCTTAACTGTGGGTTTTAATAAGTATGGTCCTTACTTAGCGGTGAGATGGCACTGATAAGTTTTGCCATGTTTGAGCTGTTGGTGCTTGTAGCCATGGGAAGGCCGTTGGACGAAGACTTGGGTTTTGATGAACTGGATGAGAATTTTTTGGAAGACTTCACGCGAGGTTTGGCCTAGAAATGACAAAAAGTATTGAAATACTGTAAACAAATAAGTGTTGCAATGCACTGCATAAGCACAAGCAACAACATTCGTAGACTCAGTACTGTACTGCTCTTTAGAAGTGCCTACAACACACATGCAAGCAACGTACACAGATTCAGTAATAGACAGCTCATTGGCAGTGCTTGTCTTTTTTCACACCTCTGTGATCAACATGATAATGAGTCGTGATAGTGCATTTATGCTTGTGTCGTTAAGGCCTAGTTCAAACGTCGCATCTCACATGTACTGAATTCAATGTAAATGAGATGATAATGAGTAGAAACAAAAGATTTGACTAATTTGCATTAAATTCGGCACATATGAGATGCGACGTTTGAACTAGGCCTAAGAGCTGGTTTTCATGATCGAGTGAAACCGAGAAATGGAAGCAACATACGCAGACTCCGTGTCGCTTTTTTCGTGTAGGTGCGAAAAAGACAATAGAGCTAGACCTTTAAAAACTTTAGCCGTCTGTCCTCGACCGTTTTTTCACTTAAGTGAAAATATCTGTATTTTCTGTTGCTAAGAGATTTGCTCTTTATTCGCTTGTTGGATTGATTTAAGGATTAGATTAAAATATAAAATCAAAATCAAGGTCAAATTTTGCCGTTTGTCGTTAGCGGTTTGCCGACAAACGGCAAAAATTGACCTTGATTTGGGTTTTAGATTTTACTCTAATTCTACTCTAATTCTTAAATCAATCCATACAAGTAAATAAAGAACAAATCTTTTAACAACAGAAAATGCAAATATTTTCACTTAAGTGAAAAAACGGCTGAGGACAGACGTCTAAAGTTTGTCGTTTGGCGGTTGCCGTTTACCGTAAACGTCAATCTCTACACAGTAAATTTGATGGGACCATAATGCCCCCAGTGGGTCGTTTTGGCTTTCAAAAACAACAGCTAAAATGGCTCTTGTGAGAGCCAAAATGGTACCAATGTACCATTTTGGCCAAACAAAAGAGCCAATATGCCATAATTTGGGGCCTAAATGAGGAAAAGGTATAGAAAAATATAGATATGATGTAAATGGTATCCTGTGCTGGTATTTCAAGGATACTAACACAAAATAATGGTACTTGTAAAAAGTAGCAACATTGATGTAGCCCTTCAATTAAGCTGTTTTGGGCCTCTGTAAAGGGCCAATTTGGCCCTAATATGGAGGAGCTATTTCTGGGTCAAATTTTGGCCCCTTTTAAGGGTCTAAAATGGTCCTTCCATTGAACGGCCCTCTGTAAGGGCCATTTTGGCCCTAATATGGAGGAGCTATTTCTGGGTCAAAATTTTGGCCCTTTTTAAGGGGCCACTTTGGCTCCATCAAATTTACTGTGTAATAAGCAGGGTATTACTGAGTTTGTGAAGCTTCCATCGCTCATAAAAACCGAGCCTAAAATGTGAACCACATACGGTTAAGTCTCATACCTCAACTGCAATAGGACTAACAGTTTCTGGTGAAGCTGGAGGTTGCATTTCCTTCTTTTTACTGACACTATTTTTCTTCTTTTTCTTCTTCACTGGTTCAACAGAATCTTTGAACACAGGAAGGTCCTCACTCGTCACAGACTTCAAGCCAGGTGACTGAGGACACGACGAAGGGGAGCTCCCCCCGCTTTTGATGGTATTTTCTATTGAGTCACCGGGGGTATCGTCAGCGATGTCGCCGGTGGAGAGGGTTGGGGTGGTTTTGCCGCTTTTTAAACTGGCACCAAAGTATTTCCTTTTTCTGGGTCGTCCAGGTCCTCGTTTGATGGGAGTACTTTTACCGCCATTGTTGTCGTCATTTCTATCGATATCAAACAATCAATGTTGTTTCAGTCAAGTTAAATAAGGAGAGTATTTTTATAGTGAAGTTTTATCTTTTGCCTTTGAGGTGGCTCCGGCATAATTCAACTGAGTTTTGGCGAAATTTAAACTCGCTCGCTTCGACAAAAATTTCGAAAACGCCATCAAAATCTAGGATAATTGAATTAGTGTTGGTGTCAAGGACGATAAAATTGGTGCATTATTGGCGCGAAGCGAGCAAGTTTAAAATTTCGCCAGAACTCGCTTGAATTATGCCGGAACCACCTTAACTATATATTCGTACGTATCTTTACGTCCCTATTAAATTTCTATCAACAAAACTCAAATCGTACAAGCATAACGAAAAACGGTAGTTATACGCATTTTTCAGTAAGAACGTTATAATCAACATTTTAGAATGTTTCCTTACCCGTGTTTGCCTTTTGGCTGCAACCTGGCGAGTTCACGGTGTTTTTCACGATATTTCTTCTGTAGTTCAGCTAGTCTCATTCGAATGTCTTTTTCCATTACGTTCATGGCTAATACCTCGTTCAATGATGCAGTTACACTATTTACAATTGATGACGGGCTGTAAAAATAACATCATCATCATCATTATCATCATCGTCGTCGTCGTCGTCGTCATTTGTTCAACCGTGATGCTTACTATTGCTGGGTTGCCTGTGACGTCACGGCAGCCATCTTGGATGAACGTCAACAACATATTTCTCATTAGAGTCGTTCGTTTTCGTTCATGCGACATGGCTACTGCTTCTTTATCTCTGTATTCTCGGGGGAATAGCCAGTGAAACCCAGCATTAAAAGCATCACCACTAGCAACATCGACGACAAGATGGAGGAGGTAGACCAATTATAAAAGAGTGATATATTTGCATGGTACCGTATATTGAAGCCGCGAATTATGGCTATCACAATCACCGCCATGAGCCGTCCCCCCTCAACACCACCACCACCACCACCACCACCACCAACAACAACAACAACAACGACAACAACGACGACGACGACGACGAAGACGACGACACTGAATATGGAAATTGAGAACAACCTTCTCACCTTTTCAATTCCTTCTGACGTGTCAAGGAAGTAAATCGCTCCTCTCGTGTACGTCTCTTGGCAATAACCCTCAACTTTTCTATCTTTTCACGAATAATCTTCTTCTCTTCCTCAGACTTACTGCTCTGAAGCGATAACATGATGGAATTCTCTTTATTGTGTGCATCGAATTCTACTTTAAGCGGCTGAACCGAATTACTAATGGCCTGAACTTCAAAATCCTCTTCGGCATCGGAACCTTCAACCCAGACTATGTCTGATTTAGACGAAGGACTTGGGGCTGTGATATTACTGTCCTTGGATAAGGACATCAGTAGATTCATATCTTGGGCCTTGTCGTCCGGTATTTTTCTCTCTAGCTTCAGTTCCTCTGTCTTTATGTAAGGAGTATCAATTCGAATCACCTCAAGCTCTTCATCCTGCGCGAGCTTTTCTGCTCTGGCTACGAGCAGTCGAGAATGTTCTACGTTGGAGTTACGGTAGTTCTCTGCGAATGAATTCCTCGCGTTATTTGTCGAATTAGCATTTGCCTTTGGTTGCTGTCGAATGAGACTTAGTACATTAAAACTGTCCTGAGAATTCCTGGCTGTGGGCTCAGTTTTAACTTGAGTGGAGAATGGATTCTCATTTGATGCTCGTCTTGGCATAGAAGAGAGGTCGATCTTATTGTCCATTAGTGGTCGTTCAGTTACAGAAGAACGTGGACTAGTAGCTGTGGAAATAAAATAAACTAAAATTAGTCGACTAATGATGAACTTGAACTCGACAGTGCGCATTTTCTTACCACCCTTTCTCAATCAGTCCCTATTTTTATGGATACTGTTCAATTAAAACTAAAGATACAAGGATGTGAGAGATGTCGAAACAAGTGTAAGGTCACTGGGGATTGCACTGGGAACATCTCACTTTCAAAGCCGTGGATTACAGCGCTTTTCGAAATTATCTGACGTTCAGACTGTCCGTTGGAATTTGATTATTCACTTCGATCCGTCAATCCGGAAGTTAAAAATCTATCAGAAATACAAAGAACTACTAATACTAAAACGATATATAGCAAATATAAATCGTCTAACACTGGGCCGTAGCCACCATTTAAAAGGTGGCTCGACCCAATTTCGCCAGTGCGCGGGTAGTGCTTTACGTACAGTCGTCTCAACGGCGATCAAAAATAGCAAATACGATGACATATTCACAAAATAAAGAACCATGCCTTGGTATTATTTAAAACCAAAAATATTGCAACTATTTTCTTTGGAAAATTGTTATAAAATTAATTTAGTAGAGCACCCGCGGTTTTAAATTTCTCCAAAGTTAAATAATTGCTCCGTTTTTACTCAAAATCGGCTTAATAGAATTTCTTTAAACGCTCTCATATTATAGACAAACATTTGATTTACAAAGTCTCATAAATCGTTTTGCTCGTCGAGGTCTGGATTTTGAGAAAATTGGCAAAATTTCAAATCTAGTGTATAACAATTTCGATCTTAAAAAAGCTCCGATTTCAACCAAACTAGTATCATTATAAAATTTGGTCCATTTGTAGTAGGTGTGCGTAAAACGTTTGGTCAACTTAATTCTGTAACGCAATTAATAGCCGCTTCAATTCGACTACCCGCGCACTGGCGAAATTGGGTCGAGCCACCTTAAACATTGGTCCGGTTTGTAAAAGTTGGTCCGTTTTTTTCGTTTTCCTACACGAATTCATGCTTTCAAAACTGCAATGACAATGGTTCTAACCGTAAAAGTTGGTCCGGTTGAAACCTGACTAACCGTACCGGTGGCTACGGCCCTGTCTAAAGATCGTATTAGGTCGTTTGGTAGGTACAGTTTTAGATTTTAGGTATCTTTATTATTGATGTGCCAATAAAGCCTAGCCAAATCCTTTTGAATTTAGAAATACATCATATAAATAAACGTTTTTGTAGTATATAAATATTTCTGAATAAAATCAACTCCTCTCTAAGAATTAAGCAATTCAAATCTGAAAATGCAATGAGATGACGTCAAAGCAGGAATTTGCTTGATTTTGATTTTAGTTCTGAAACAAGTGTATTTCAGTTAAGTTCAAAAATACTAACCATACTTTGTACTTTAGCAATGAGATTGTTTTGCAAATAGAAAAATTGTATAAAATGCGTATCTAGTGTATTTGTTTATTCAATAATTCCTGCTTTGACGTCATCTCATTTGTATTTTCAGATTTGAATTGCTTAATTCTCAGAGAGGAGTTGATTTTATTCAGAGATATTTATATAAAACGTATATATGTATATATAAATATAGATTCAAAAGGATTTGGCTAGGCTTTAATGGCACTTTAATTTTTTGATTTTTTTTGTTTTGGTGGGCGGAAGTGAATGATCAAATTCCAACAATTTCTGAAGGTCAGAGTTCGCATTATTCAGTCGAAAATCGCTGTAACCAATCCTTTTGAACCACTTACCGCCTATTCAATAATAATTCAACAAAACTCAGAACCTACCGTTTTCACCTTTAACAACATTTTCATTAGCCCCGGGTCTTCTGTCTATTTGCTCTGATCCATGTAAAGAACGTTCCTCAGAAGGTTTATATCCCAGCTGTTGGTTGAACGGGAAGCGAGTCCCAAGATCCATGTTTGCAAGTGTTGCTGCGGCCGATACAACTTGTGGTGATACTTCAGAGCGGGTCACTTCGGTGAAATGTGATGGGTTGTGCGGCACCTCCCGAACATCTCGAGGATGATCTCGAGGGACATCAGTAGGTGAGTATAAAGATTTTGAAAGCGAGGCTTGCATTCGTGGGAAGGGAAATTTTGGTTGATCAAAGACGGGATCACGGAGCATGTATTGTTGGAATTGGCGGGTCTGTTCCTCCTGTTTTGGAAACAAGTTAAGCTTCAAGTTAAATATAAAAGCTACAGGTTTAAACGAATTAAGCTATAAAATTAAATCAAAAACCTAAAGCTGCATTTTAAAGAATAGAACTACACGAGAAAGGCACTGCCCAGAAATAGAGAAACAAAAACAAACAACAACAACAAAAACAAAAGCAAACGGCCAAAAACAAAAAGACACAAAAAAGAGATACAAAAACAAAACAAAACAAAACGAAAACAAAATCAAAAAACAAGGGGTCCCAAAGTAGAGCACTGCGGAACGCCGTATCAGAAACGTTTTGCACGCGAATGGAAGAGTAGGAACAGAGACAGATGTTTCCAAATTAAAAGCGAATCCACATAAATAGTCCTAATAGGAGACTTGCATTATTGCGTCATACACTACAACTACCAGAATATGTTTTGCCTACATTCTTTTGTAAAGTATTCAGACAATTCTCCTATTGATCAGCACATTCTTTCGGGGCACCACCACTTAAAAATATTACACTAATAATATTAAATTAATACGAAAATTCTTTCCAAAAGGAAAAACCAAGTCCCAAGAGTGATCCCTATAGTACACCCCACCTACTTTAATTTCTACCAAATTTCTAAAAGTTCACTTGGTAAGGATGGTGAATACCTGTTGAATTCTTTCCTTGGCTTTTAATCGTTCATCCGAATATTCACTTAATGTCGGCTTAACTGGTTCTCTGGGAGGAACATACTCTGCCTTTTCGTTATGGACAGTACTGTGTGCTTCCGTTGACTCTGACTTAGAGGGTGGACGCTGGTTGGAATTCTCTGGTTTGGTATCAAGATCTTCGCGTCGAGAATCGTGCGAAAATGCTTTTGGTCGTTCATTAACTTGCTCGGGTTGCTTTTCCTTGTTAGGAGGCTCTTCTGGTTTCTCTGTGCGCTGTTTGTTTAGAGATGGATCATCTCTTGATTTCGGTCTTTGATCTGTGCGAGAATTTGATTCTTCATCCTGAAATGACGATAAATATCGACTGTTATTTTTATCGATCAAATCAGCGTAACTATCATATCTGGCACCACCATTAAAAAACTCTTTAACGACGTATAAAATAATGCACCCTTTTATTAAGTTTTAGTCATTAATTTATTATGATTGGCTTCCGTTATCATATCCTGTCAAACATTCCTGTTTATGATAAGGGATAAAACACGCTACACTAAATTTTCGCCTAGAAAATCTCACGCACTCTACAATAGCCTGGTCAAAGGTTACCCCGATGAGAGGTGGCTGTTTTCTCAGGCAAATTATACAGCTATAATTATGAAATATCAATCATCCATGCAAGAGCGATCCCCTCTCTCAGATGAACAAATGTTTTCTTCTGAGTCCAAATTATATCGTCATTAATTGTTGGCATCACCACCAATACCAATCATCATCATCATCATCATCATCATCATGGTTAGCTATAGGGTATAATCACCTTTTTCTGTGCTTCAAAATATTTTTGGTAAAAAGGATAACCCTGCCACCATCCCTGTTGCTGTGCCATCATCATGTCGTGTTTGTACTTCTCCATTTGCTCATAAAAGTGTTTGGTCTGCTGCTGGTGGAACTGCTGCCATCTTGGATCTTCAACAGATGCTTGATGCATCCCCCAGAAACGTGCGAGTTGAGGATCAAGCATCATTTGGGGGTCAGCCGCTGAAATCAAAATCAAAATCAAAGTATTATCTTTGCTACTTTTAATACGACAGCCACGAGTGATTTGTTTAAAGTATGTAATTTAAGTGTAGGTGTACCGATGTCGTCATAGTATATTTCGCGCGCTCTGATTGGATTAAATATTTTGATAAACATATTTTCAACAAGTTCCATTTTCCGTGCGTCTGTACTGTGACAGATAAAAAAAGACGTCAATAAGTCAGGATGAGATGAGATGAGATGAGATGAGATGTCGATAGTGAGTCTCGCGTTTGGCCACTTTTTGACGTCATGTCATCTGTGTATCTTTACAGTACAGGCGCCCGGAAAAATAAAATCTAATAAAATTCTTGCCTAATCCTATTAAAGGTTAGAGTTAAAAGGAAAGTGTTCGTTCATAGCGTTGGTGAGCCTCGAAGATCAAAGTATCAAAGCGCTCTTCCGTGAGGCGGGGAGCTCTGCCCTGTTAATCAATTAGCAAGATTAGAAAGACATCAAGGCAAAAACGAGTGCTCAAAAATGGAGAACTAATCCCATTCAAAGGTCACCAGGCTATATTGATACTAAAGCGGTTTTCGTATGATTCTGAAAAATGGAGCTGCACGCACGGTCACAGCACGGTACATTCACTGCACGACACGGTCACGACAAGATTTTTGAATGTTTTTATAGACATCACGGCACTGCACGGTTATCACACGGTACGATCACTGCACGGCACGGTCACGACAAGCTTTTCGAATGTTTTTATAGACATTACGGCACTGCACGGTTATCACACGGCACGGTCACTGCACGGCGCTGGACGTTTCTCACACACTGCTCAATGCTATAGCTGCTAAAGTAAGTCCTTACCTAAGGGGTTAAACATACTTGGATTTAGCAACGCTTCAGGTACCACCACCAACGAACCAGTCAAAGGATCCTGCATAACTGCCCCCCCTTGTGCTGGGTCGATCATATGAGGCTTATACATACCACCATAAAACATATCGACGGGTAACATGACAGGCACTTCACCTGGTCGGCCCATAAACTGCGCGTTCGGTTGGAAGGGTAAATTATTGCCGTAGAGGTATGCAGCTTGAAAGCTTCTTTCAGCGTTTTCGCGCGCAGCCATTTCGTTCTCGCTAGGAGTTCTTCGAGAACTAAAATTGGCACCAAATGGAGTGAAATATGAGGTGTTAGTTGTGCTCGCGGGAGGAACATTAGGTGACGTGATACGCGAGTGTCTTGATGGGGATAACGTTCGTTTCTCTTCTGGTCTCCCGTTTCGTGTTTGCGAACTGACACGTTCATCGATAATTTTCAGTTCTTCGTCATCGGAGCTTTTGTTACTAGAATCGCTTTTAGAATTAGCAGTTTCTTGTTTGTTACTTGGCGGTCGAGTGCTTAGCTGATCAGCTGAATGATATCTGACATCATTTTCACCATCTTTCTTTGCGGGGATTTTGGTCCTAAGATTAGATCCCGCATCAGATGGTCTCGTTGATTCTGCACTTCGACAAGAGGCAGCCGCTCGCTCCATCTCCTGTTCCCGCTTTTCAATTATCTCCAAAGTTACATTAGGCGGTACAAACACCTTATCTTGTCCAAGAGATATCCTGTTTGAAGGGCGAGGTCGATCGTTTGGGGAGTATCTTGTATACGAGGTAAATGACGAGTTGTTATTCCTATCGTTTGCTTTTTTCGAATCGTCGAAGCTCATCGTGCCACTTCTTTCGTGAGTGGTTGCGTCAATTCTACGACGCGAGTAATCACTCGTTTGCACTCCATCCGCAAACTTGTCTCTACTTTCACCATTTGGTTTATCTTTAGCAGCTCTCACAGAGCGTTGACTGTCATCCTTTTTACTAAATGCGGGCTCAAACCCACCAGCATTTTGCGTCCGCTCATCTTGATTATCTACGTATCTACCGTTTGCAAAATAAGAATGTGGTGGTGTTTCCCGTACCGATACCACATACGCCTGACCTTGTTTAGGGTACACCGTAACTTTGTCCGACTTCAACGCATTTTTCTTATCATCACTGACTTTATACCGCACATTTTCCGGTAAAACCGGTTTTTCGTTTTTACTCAACGTCACTTGGTTCTTCGAGGATTGGTCACTTTGAGAGGTAACCGCTGGGTTGTATGTTTGACTGCTTACTTGATCTCTGTTGTGAGATGCACTCGGCTCTAGACCTTTACTGGGTTCCTTAGAAAAGTATGAGCGATCAGGAGATATCGATGACTCTTTACTCGAGTCACTTGTTCGATTACGTGTATCTTCGGGTTCTTTGACATTTTCTTTATCATCAGGACGTGGCTTTGCGTGCATAGTTCTTCCATAACCGTATCCCTGATACGCTGAATGTCCTGGATAACGCGTCGCATAGTCACCCCGTTCCCAATAAGCCGGAAAGTTTTCATAAGCCGAATTATGTCCCAGGTAATTCACTCTATGTGAATCGTTTAGTTCTTCAGGTCTGTCTCCGCGATGTGAGAGCAGACCTTCGGTAGCGGTTGACATTGGATAGTCACGTAATGGATGATAGACCGTGGGTCTGACGGA
Source organism: Telmatactis stephensoni (assembly GCA_029948255.1). Taxonomy (NCBI): domain Eukaryota; kingdom Metazoa; phylum Cnidaria; class Anthozoa; order Actiniaria; family Isophelliidae; genus Telmatactis; species Telmatactis stephensoni. The sequence goes on from JALIZF010001911.1 coordinate 118,799, forward strand.
CGGCCCTGAAGTTGACGATCTGCTGCCATCCGTTGTTGCTGGAGACGACGATGAAGAGAACGGTGTGGAAGGATGACCTCTTGGCGCGATAGGAGTTAATTTTGGCATCCCCGCAAACATACCAGATTGACTTGACGGCGGTGGTCTTATGTAGTCAGTCTTTTGACTGACATAGTCCTTTACATAGCTAACAGGTGCTTTACTATTCACTGTCGGGGTTTGATAAGGCCTAAAATCGCTCAACGTTCTCTCTATACTCGATCTATGCTGAACATCGCCGTTTGACGTCACTTCCGGTCTATCACGTGATCCACGATATGAAGTCACGTGCTTGGATGGTTCCAGATCGCCGTTGCGGTCAATATACGGTCTAGGGTACTCATCATTCGATTGCTGTGCTTGGCGCTTATCGACAGATTCTGGTTTTCGTGAGTCTGTTCTCTCGATTGCAATTTTGATGACACTTTCTGTTCTGACAGGCTCGTTGGATTCCACTCCAGCATCCGAGGTCCTGAAGAAAAAGAATTGACATCAGTATAAAATCTAATCTAACAGCCCTTTTTCTCAAGGTTGCGTGTGTGTTTATGGGGGGGGGGGGGGGGGGGGAGGGGGAGTGGGAGGGGGTGGGATGGTTTTAGTAATGTCCGAGACAGCCTGGGCCGCCGAGGATGAAAAGATCATTGCGCGAGAGTTAAACAGATTTTAAAAATACACTCAAAGAATGACGAATAGTTTGCTGTCTAACTAAAGAGTGTTCCCGATCTGTGGCCCAATCCTTGAAAAGAGTATTTAATTTTGAGGATACTGACTCAGTGATAATGAGCAAAAAGAAAGAACTACTAAGGGCATTGATTGAAAGAATAAATGGGAAAAATTTGCTAGTGAGCTTAACAAAGTAAATATAAAATCCATTGAGGCTTAACTCAACTGATCCATTAACTCAGTCGTTCTACCGGTTCAGAGGATGAACGGGTCATTAGCTCATTAGCAGCCTACGATGAGGTGACAAAATGTCTAAAAGGTTTTCTTAATTTAGCTTGTTGGGCAGATATTTAAAGCAATGCTAATCAACCGATATCTATCGGACGGACAGGTAGAAGGATGGATGAACGGATGGATGGATGGATGGATGGATGGATGGATGGATGGATGGATGGATGGATGGATGGATGGATGGATGGATGGATGGATTTGTTTGTTCATGCATCTCATTTACTGCATTTCCATACCGTTCTGATGATTGCATGCTTGCTGAAGGTTCTCGTACTTCGTCCCCATTAGGTGTTCGTTGTGCGTAGTTGGCAGCATAACCAGGTGGGAAGACAGCCATCTGTGCAGGGCTGTATCGATAGAGGAAATTCCCAAGCGCTCGATGATCCATTGCTTGGTTTGTCAGGTAGGGAGGTAGTCCCATTCCTACAGAAATAGACAAATGGTTTACAGTTAGTGGACAAGGACATCACAACATATGTTCACAGTATAAATAAGTTGCCTTTTAAGTTCCTGCATGAGAATTTTCTACAATTTCTACAATTGTCTGAGAAAACTTGCATTCGCACTCAGGACAATTTTGTAGCTCTTTTGCTGAACGTAGAAAAATTAGACTGAACAAGTAACAGATCTGTTGACAATTTCTACAGAACTCTTTCTTGGTAAATAAAAACCACAAACGTCAAATGACTACTGCAGTCTCGCGTGAAGGAGTTTGCGGGCGATTTCCCACTCACCAAAAGAATGAAAATTTTGGGTAATTAGATGGTCATTGTAGTGTGTTGTCGTCACGCCAGTAGCGCGCATATCGAATTAAAGCCACTGCTTTTGTTGATCAACAAATATACGAATATGTCTCTACTTTCGAGAGCATTGTATGCGTTTTCGATGAAAACGATTAGCGTTTTCAATCAGTTTCGAATTCGTTTTGATGCAAAGCCAAAACGCATTGAGCTACTGACAAAGTGTATACTTTTAAACTAATAGAAACGCTTTAATGTTGTTGGCTAACCATATTAAATCATTGGGGTTCAACCTTGCTATCTCGCAACACAAAATCGCTCGATTTAGTGAGATTTCAAGATATCCGATCGACAGCCGTTTTTCTCGTGTTTGCATGCGTATATATTTGAATTCAATTGCAAATTATCAGACATTGACGGGCCAAAATTTCAACATCACAGCAACATATCAGCGAGAACAAGAACAAATCTCTAAAAGATCGTCAAATGAAAACGATTTGAAGAAACAAAACTTCCAATGTCGTCTCATAAGAAAAGGGGTTAGTGAAAATGAAAACTGAGCCTATGAAAAGATTTGATCTACGAGAAATGGAACAAACACGGCATAGATTATCAACATAAAGAAAATAGGTTTGCATGTATTCGGCGGGATTCTACTTGAACATAACATTCTACCAACAACACTCGGTTTCCTAGTTACTGAAGATTGACCAGAAAATCCATCAACTTTTACACAGTGAGAACGTAGAGAAGTCGACGCGAGTTTAGATAGCTATTGGACTGTTGTCAAACCAGAGACTAACCCACGCACGCATTAAGTTCGTCATTATTTTATAAAACTTAATTTTAATACCTTTCCGTTTGACTAATCTTTCGCGTTTCAGACTCTGTTTAATATGAAGGCCAATTGTCCCTGGTAGCTGGGATAACCCTTTTATTCTCTGTGTCTTTTCGAGGGAAAAGGAAACAAAACAGCTACTCCCGGCTACCAGGGGCAACTAGACTTAAAATAAACATGGCTTCTAGAGTGAAAGAAACGCGGAACTCAGCACATCTTCAAGACGTACCTTGCTGGGTAACGCATAGGTCTATTTGCATCTTCTTGATCTTTTTGTATCAACCAAACTTTACATGATTGTTGAATTATTTATTGCAGTCAATAGTTATCACGACCACAAAACCAAAATGGTTTACCAAAGCAAACAACTGCAATGCCCGAAGAAGTTTCAGACTGAAAAATTGCAATATTTTAATAATCAAATAACTGGGCACTCCGTTGTTTAGGTATATAATATCACTAACTCAAAAATCAAAGGCAAAAATAAGATATCGGTTGAATCATTGACTTATTCATTCACTTGACTCAATTTTATTGGCGCAATTAATTAATGGTCCAAAGGTCTGTTCCAAAGTCGCTTTTTTCGATATTTTTCTATAGAATTTTCACGACAATTGAAAATGAACTTCACTGAGAATTTTCCTCCGACAAAATCTCTTTAAACCCTTCCTCTTAATTTCCACTTGCCCCTTTTAATCCTTCTCCAAGCTGATCTTTAGTCACGCTTCTGATTCCATAAATATCCTATATTCTTTTATTCGTCCGAACAGCAACCATTTAAATATTTACAGTAATTTTATTTTACTATTTAATTTGTCGATATACACACTGATATATACAACGAAAGTCGCTTATTATGTCGTCGAATGATAAGCCAGCATATTAAATCTGATGATGATGATGATGATCAACATCATTCATCAATGAAAGAATGAATGAAAGGACGAATAAGAGATCGAATGACTGAAAAAATGAAAGAATAAAAGAAAGAAAGAATGAGTATAAAGACGACGACAAAGAATTAAGACGAAGACAACCTGGAAAGTAAAGGAATGAACAATGAAGGAAGGAAGACATGAGAATTTTCACGTTTTCAACAACAGGTACAAGAACAAGAAGAACAAGAAGAAGAAGAAGAAATCATGAAAGATCATCCGATCCTCATAACACACACACAAAAAAAGATCTATTTTGATAATTGATGATAACTGCAGCGTACGTGATCAGCTCTTTATAAGTACCAGTTTATATTATGTTATTTATTCTGCCAATAACGACATTGAACATTAAACCTCAAGAATTTAAGCTTAAAGAACATTTATAATAACATCGACGTATTCATCTAAAAGGCTATCAAGTTCAGTACGGCTACAGTCTGACCTTGTACTGATTTTGCAATTACCGACAACCTACTCTTTCAATAGAGGGATTTCACAGCAGCCATGTTTGTGGTCAAAACAATAGAGTTTTTTTCCCAAGAGAAATCAAATTTTTGTCATTCAAAAACTTTCTATTGTACTTGCCCACAAACATGGCTCCATGAAATCCCTCGATTAACTATTAAATTCAGACATGTAATACGTGCATATCATGAGCTTTTCTACAAAGCACGAACTATTCTTTGTGCAATAAGTTTTCTCAAATTAAAACGCAAACAAAAGGAAAATTGTTACACAAAAAAAAGGCAATTGTTAACACAACAAAAATTAATACATTTAAAGTTGCATTCCGAAGGCATTTTTCTCAGTTTTGCTAAGGAAACAAGACCTTAATGGTACAGCAGTTTGGAAATGGTCATAAATTACGACTGAACATTTGTATTACGTTTAAACCTATCAAACCTTAAGTTTGAAGTAACAAAAAATTGTGTGCCACTTAGTGTTGTATAATGTACGTATTCGTTGTATACGTATAAATGTACCTGTCCATATGACATAATAAATTTTATCTAGTAAGGAAAGATATGTTGAAGTAAGTTTCGTAACGTAACACATGCAACGTACCATTTCTTTAATTCTCGTCATGAGTGATTCTGTATGTATGAGTTGGAGTATGAGTGCCCTATAGTAATAATTTTTACGTTTTATTTAACTCTTTATTGTAAAAGTGTAGTTATATACAAAGTTATCTTTAGCATATACTGACTAAACAAAGTAATATAATTGTAGTTATATATAGTGCCTCGGTTGATAGCAGCATTTTCAAGCTCGTTACGCTCATAACTCACTGAATAAGTTACGTACCAAATATCAATAAGGATATCGATATCTATTAAATCGATCTTTTAGGGACTTTAGGGAGCAAGATGCACAAGATTCCACAGTATGTGTCTGACCCTAACAGTTTCGTACAATGAATCTCGAAAGGGCTTCGCTCACTGAGTTCCTACGAAAACGTGGCAAACACCATGGAATGTATCTTATCTCAGCGAAATGATCATATTACTACAAGCATTTGTTTGACCTTACTGTCTGGGTTGGAGACACAAGGCAAATGTACTTCAAATATTTGAAATTGTTGTTCGTTTCGCTCTTGATTTTGGCATGGCAAACTGTTTGCGGACGTGTTTTCAAGAGAACGAAATGAATAGCATAAAGCGTGTGAGAAACTGAAACGCCTTTGACAGTTTTCCAAGAAAGGAAATAAAAAAGGTAAGAAGAATGAAAAAAAGAAAAGCGAAAGGGAGATTGGAAGATAAAAATGCAGCAAAGCCAACAAAAGGAAAGAATATGAAAGAAAGAAAGAAAGAAAGAAAGAAAGAAGAAAGGAAAGAAGAAAGAAAGAAAGAAAGAAAGAAAGAAAGAAAGAAAGAAAGAAAGAAAGAAAGAAAGAAAGAAAGAAAGAAAGAAAGAAAGAAAGAAAGAAAGAAAGAAAGAAAGAAAGAAAGAGAGAAAGAAAGAAGCCTGTCTTTTATATTTTGAAAGCCACGATATAGAGGTAGCAAATATAACCCAAATCTTCATATAAAACTCTAGAACAAACCACATGCATATTCAGAGTTCGTTCAGCATGATATATCATTAGAGTCCAAAAAATCTCTCTCATCTTTATTCATGTTCAATTATCAGCGTGTGGTGACAAAAGACAAAACAACTGAACAATATTTTTAGCTGGTAAAACCAAAACAACGAATTCTCTTTGGTCGTCAATACACTATCAAGCTATCTGAACTAGCCTTCTGACGTCGATACAACACCGTATCTTTTCTAATCAGTTCTTCAATATTTTTTCACCATAGAAACAATAATAAATCGTTAGCAAACAAAGGTTTTTCATAAGTACGTGTTTACAATGAGTTAAAACATCTTATGGAAACAAAACCAGGGCTTTTTTAAAAACGTATAATATGTAGCATATTTTAGTGCCAAGTCTCAACTAACTGTTTTAATTGCTAGGCGATTTTCCATATATTTGTTGGAGCAATTAGATTACTAGGAAAATGTATGTTCTTGTGAATAAAGGTTCTAAAATCCTTATTGCCATCTTAAATACTTGTAAAGTACAATGTTTTGTACGAAGATAGAAGTATAAATGACAAGCTCAGTGTAATTTTAAAATGTTGTTTTCAAGTGGACAAGGAAGCAACTGTTGGAGATCAATTTTGTATATTTTAGGTGTTATTTTTTATCGAGATGGAACTGATCCACCACATCTCAGTGCGCAGTCGAAGCAGGTCGAAGAAAAACCGCGTAATAAATGCAACACTCATGATATGCTTGAGGATTTAGATCTAAATCATCCATAATGAGATTATTTTTGGTCGCAAATTGTCATGAGAACTTAGAATTTTTTTAGCAATATAGACTAGTCAAAATAAAAGACGTGAATGATGGACAAATTTGTCAGTAAATTTGTGTGGTTGTCAAAGGTCGGAATCACTAGGCTTTTTATTTTGATTTCACGTAAATTCAATCCATTTTTGATGAAAAAAAGGAGGAAAAATTTAAATGAACAAAAAAATAAACAAGGTCATTTTAAGAAACGAACAAAGAACAATATGTCGGGCATTCAGCATTGGCGAACAAAAACACGATTATGATTTGGATATCACGCAAATATTCCATAAAAGTTATATAAAAGAGGAGCGATGTAAGACAAATACACAAATGAAACAGAGTAAGAAATTAAAAACACGGCTCTTTATACAATAATTAATTCATTTTACGATTTAGATCTATTTTTGTCGATGTGGTCTGTTTGACATACCAGACATAAATACACAATCCTAAGACGACGACACACGATTTTTTTTTTAAAAGATTTCTATTGATATGGAAAACGAAAGAAAATCGAACAAACATGAAATGACTCTTGTAATTGCATTCGAAAAACGTGTACTTCGAATCTTAATGAGGAACAATAGAAAAAAATCTGATTGTACTACAAAAATATAGTTTACATACTCATTCCTATCAATCTATATTATTAACCAGGTACTATAATGTTTTCGCGTGCGATAAGGAATGCTATGAGCTTGAATTACAGCGTGAAGTACCCTCATGTGATATGCATATACTGTACTTTGTAATCTAACTTTTGGCTGGATATGGAACATGTGATCGATCAAAAAAAACACGGTACGCTCGACTGATCAGAAACAGTACACGACCAACACTCCTTAGACAAACTCAAAATAGATGGCTACTACTCGCGATTTTTAATATCAGTTCTATGAGGAATAATTCTACTTTGAGGGCATTTTCACTTTCCCATCAAGAACGCCTGCATGTTATCAAGTTGTAACAAATTGTCCGAGTGTTTTTGTGTTTTTTAGTTCAAAGCTCACAAAATTATTACGTTTTTTGTATATTCTTCGAGATCAGCTGAACTATTAGGGGTTATAAAGCCAGAGGAAACGCTTTTAGAACCTCCAAATGAATCATAAATAATACAATGAAAATTTCATTCAAAACCAGACACGAAAGAGCTCATCAATTTCAAGATGTTTTTGATCGATCGCTCGTCTCCTGTGTTACGACTCAGCAAAAATCTTCCCACTTACTCAAATAGAATATTATTGTTTTGAAAACCCAACGTTGGGCCTCCAAAATAAGCCGAAGTTGTTGATCAAAACATAAACAAAACGATGTACCAGAAATCGACAAACACACGACACACTAAATTGAATTCATGTTTCGAATGTGCATAATTACTTTTTGTGACGCCGTGTCAATCTGATGAAAGCCTAAAACTGTCGACTGGTAAAAATTTTCACGAGCCTAGCACTCTCGAGCCGACAGTTATTCGCCAACAAATAATTTTCTCGTATTATATAGTCATAACATTACAAGGTTTTGATATTGCATTTTTCCTAGGCATAATAGCGAAGCCATTTGAACGTGTTTTTGAGAAGCACTTCGAGAAAAAATTGCCGCCACACCACGCCACAATTTGGGGCTCTTTCTATTTCCGTAGCATACATCTGTGACCCGTGCTTTCACATTGAAAACCGAAATTCGCGGTATATTTCGACTTTTTAGGCTTTGGGAATTAATCTGCTTTACCGGATATTTCGAAGAAAATTGGTTGCAGACAGATTTGATAAAATCTTTTTATGAAATTTAGAAGGTTCGTCGACAGAGAGTGTAGACAAACACGGAGCTGACACAAAGCCAAAAGAATAATTAAAAGAGTAATATGAAAGTCAGGAGGCCTAAAAGCATAAAATAATTCCGATCTACTTACATATACAAGCCACAGACCAACCAAATAAAAAGTTTCAATTGTCCCAACGTAACTCATCCAGGCACAAGGCGGTGATCAACTGTTTGTGCCTTGAACGAACAAACCTCACATAAAGTGCACAGTACCTTCGTCAATTCGTAAGAAAATAACGTGTACGAACTCATAAGCCGTTTTTAATTCTAAAAACTAAGGTCGGAAAGCAATAAAGTGTATTCAGTTCTGTCAACAAATCTTCCTTTAAGGACAAGTTCTTTGCCGACAATGACAGTAGAACTACGTAACCCGAACCCCTTGTGTACCAAGTACCAAGGTTCCTTGTCGACATAAATCCACCAAGACTTTCAAAGAAACTATCAAACAATTACGATTTTCTAACGCATCTAGGCACTGCAGTACATAGAAAATTATAGAGGAGTCAACAGAAGCCAGATTGGCGCGAGAAAAACGGCAAAAGTTTCGAGAATGCTGCAATGAGTAATACAATGCCAGCACTTCGTAACAACTGGTCGAGTCTCTGCTACTTTGGCCTTTTAACAATCTTTATTTTCCTCTAAAAACAATACTGAATAAGTGAAAATGGTGGTGTTGGTGTTCTTTAAGTCGGCAAAATTCAGATCGAGTACTTTGGGGACAATTTTTGGACGAATTCGCGCAATTAATTATTGAAAGTAGTCGGAATGAAAGTGAACCGTCACCAGTTCGCTTACCTGAATTGCTCACTGTATGGAAATATTGGGCTTGCAGCGGAGAAATCAATGGTTCTGGTTTTCTGCTGTTTAAAGCATCACTGCCGTTCCTTCCTTCTCCGTAGGGCAGGTTTTCGATCGAAGACTCGCCAGGGATTTTTCGCTGTGCGGCTCTATTCACACCAAGGATGGCTTGATTCTCGTGAACTTTTGGATGAATATTTGCACTTTGATCTAGTGCTTGTAATTTTGTCTGAGAAGAGAGGACTTTTTCTTGCGATCTGTCCATTATTTCAAGCTCTGAGTCCTTTTAGCTCCAAGAAATCGTCGAGAAAATTCACCCGGGCATATTACGATCGCGGTAAAGTTCGACTATTGAAAGCTGTGCTGCACTCAAAGGCGGAAAACGTGAAAGGTAAGTTCTTTGAGCCCTCTCATGGGGTGATGTTGAGTTAGTACTATACAAAGGCAACGACGGTAATTGGCTAAAAGCGTGCCCCCTGCGGACCCCGTCGCCACGCTTACCAATCATGTAAGCAGAGCCCTGTCAACTTTAGCGATATTTGACACCTCTTGTTAAAGACAAGAAAACACAACTTTATAAAGAACAGGACTTGGCATGAACCTTGGTGTGTCAGATATACACGAAGAAAATCGAAGCCAGGGCAAAAGTTAAGAAAAGATTCGAAATCGTACGAGCTTTTTTGCTGCGTCACTCATGCAATTGTCGCTAAGCCTACTAGCATACTATTTACCAGTAGTAGTTGTTTGTAAACAAATCATTGAATGCACTGGGATTATTTATTCTTTGACCACTGTAGACTATGAGGTTGAAAACCTATAAAGTCGACAGTTTGGCTACGAGATTTTTTTGGCCTTCATTTATATCCAGTTCGCCTGAGGCGATCTTTGTTTTGTGATATCAGCTGTCTACCACAAAACATATCGAAATTTCTATTCAGTGTTCAGCGGAGTGAATAATATAGCTGTGGTTCTCTGTTATTACGGTAACACAATTCCCTTTATGGAATGCAGTCAATGACTTCTTTTAACGCTTTCGTGCATGAATTGTTTGGTAAAGCCAAGTCTAAACTTCAGTCGTATTTTTGAGACTTGGACCTTTCAACAAATTTCCTTTGTAACACACAACTGATTAAAATGCTGGTCATATTTGATGACCTTTCAAAATCGTCACTGGCTTGAGTCATCACCGAAGACATATTTTTTCATCTTATAAGGTTAGAAACTTTGCGCTTATTGATCTGACAGATATTAAATTCGAGCGTTCACATTTTCGAAGACTCGATCGCTAATTGTTTTCATTAGAACAGCATTATGTAATTGGCAACCAACAATCTTGTACAAATGATCAGAACGTGTGATAATAAGCTAGTGGCGTTTGTTTAGATTTCTGGAAAGTCATAACACGTGCGTTCGAGAACAACCCAACGACGACTCCCAAAATTTGTTACTACTAGTAGCTTTCGTTACATAAAAGTGTCAAATTTTGATCTTGAAACTGACAGGCTGAGATGACTAAGCAAAGTGAAAGAGAACTAGGTTTTTATTTTATATTTAGAAGATTATGTCATCGATTTCTGAGGCAGGGAGGCGCAACTGAGTAATACCATCTATTATTTTTTTCGCTGATAAATACAGCAGAAGTCATTCACCTGTTCCCGATCCAAACTTATCAAACTCAAGCAACAGCCAGGTTTACAAAAAGTAGTACCGCATCACGGCTACTCGGAAAAAAATATTGTGAAGGAGGAAGAACTGCGAGTGATATGCGATGAGACGGAATCTGTGACGCGGGAATATAATTCAGAACGTGACTAACTCAGCTGCCTCAGGCGTCGTGACAAGAATCAACAATACGTGACGGACTGAATGATCATTGAGTTAATTAGATATAATATTCAGTATTCGCATCTTCACTCTTCGGATCTAATTATTGTTATTCACAATCAGAAGATTTCTGAGATAACCATGTACAGCTCCTCACTACGTGGGTTAATTTTGGAAAATATACATTGATAATGAATTCCGTGATATGTAGTGACTTTTTTATGATGCTAGTCGTCGATAAGGCTAGAAAATTATCATTAATAATATGCAAGGAGTGAAGTGTAAACTGAAAAAGCTCTATGTGGTATTAGGGCTCTCTACCTCTTTTGGACTTATTCCTTTGCTTCTTCCCTTCAGCGTTTTATTCCCCATCTCTTTTTATATTTTTGTTATTTATTCCGTCACACCAGATTATTCCGGTTTATCGTATCGTTGCTAAGCGATAACTCCAAGGCAGTACATAATGCACCTTTTTTTATTTGCTAGCAGACATAGTGACTTGAAGCGCTGAAACCCAAATCATCATGATCACTTACTCAGCTCAAAGACTAGCAAGAACTGATCAACTGATCTCTTTACAAGAGATTTAAAAAAAAAAGTCAAACTGACCTAAACCAAAAATTAATATACCGTGTAATTCAATTCAAATGATCCGTATCAACTTAACATTATGAAGATCAATTAAAGATCAAATTCATTCTTCCATCTCAGGTTATTTTCTTAATTTCGGCTGATTTGCCAACACGAAAGTTGAAACTACTTTGGCAACCACACACCCCTACTGATCAAAGTATATATCCATCTTAAATGTAAATATATATTTAAATTTGTAAAAAACTATTTTCTGTATATTTAATGTATATATTGTAAATGTGTGTGAATAAAAGTTCAGTTCAGTTCAGAGAAATGATATCTTATCTACTTGTTCTATTCATTTTGTTCTTTTTGCCTCTATCTTACTTTAAGATGATATCTAAATTTGGCTGACATTTAGGCAATATATACGAATTTTTATTTGTTTTGTATTGTTTTCTTCTTTTTCCTTTCTTTTCTGGCCTTCCTTTCCTTTCCATTCCTTTTCTTTTCTTTTCTTTTCTTTTCTTTTCTTTTCTTTTCTTTTCTTTTCTTTTCTTTTCTTTTCTTTTCTTTTCTTTTCTTTTCTTTTCTTTTCTTTTCTTTTCTTTTCTTTTCTTTTCTTTTCTTTTCTTTTCTTTTCTTTTCTTTTCTTTTCTTTTCTTTTCTTTTCTTTTCTTTTCTTTTCTTTTCTTTTCTTTTCTTTTCTTTTCTTTTCTTTTCTTTTCTTTTCTTTTCTTTTCTTTTCTTTTCTTTTCTTTTCTTTTCTTTTCTTTTCTTTTCTTTTCTTTTCTTTTCTTTCCTGTTTTTGTTTCCTTTCCTTTCCTTTCCTTTCCTTTCCGTTCCTTTTCTTTTCTTTCTTTTTTTAACACGAGATTTTGGCCGCTCTTGAAAACAGTTACAAATTTGGGCTTCCTGTGGATTACTAGTACCACGTGAGTCTGAGTACGAATAGATATTTACCCCATCATGGCAGACAGTCCATACTCTGAAGATATTGTGAAAAATTCACAAGGAATTTTAGGTTTAGTCTTGCAGGATGGCGAAGAAAGTAGCGAAGAATCAGACAGTGAAGACGAAGTCCTTAAAAAAGGTCAAATTTTGGTGTGTTGGTATCCCTCAGGTCACGAAGAAACTTTGTCCATTTCAAAGGTACTAAGATTAGAATTAAGACTTACGTGTAAAAATACTTGTTGAGTCAATGAGTTCATTCCACTCATATTTGTCTGCATCGAGTGGGATGAATTAAGTATTTAAATTTAGAAAATGGCAGTAATTTCACTCAATTTTTTGATCACTTTTTCGAATATATTTTATTTCCAGAAAAAGAAATCTTGATTTGTGGTTTGAATTGAATTTTAATTATGAAAGAGAAAGGTTTATGTGTATGTTATTGTGTTGATCATGCATAAATTTAGACCCGTTGTTTTTATAGCTGCTCTAGTAAACTCTATGATTCGTGGCTTATTCAGATACATCCAGTGTTTCAATATATTTTTGGATACAATGGATTTTATAAATTATTACAAAAAGTGTGAGTCAGTTATTTAAGCCATGTACATTTAGATTTTTTATCAGTTTTTTTAGAATTGATTGAAAGAAACAGTAAGATTAACACCAGCTGCCATTAAGTTAAAAGGTGCAAGGTTCAATTACTATAATCTTAAAAGCTGTCATGATGATCTAGCCGCATCCAATACCAAAAGAAAAGTGATACATATATTTGAAGCATTTTTGTTCTTGGCATCAAGGGCTCTTTGATAAGAGCTGATGTTGTAAAAATCCACAGGGGTATAGATCATTTGAATGATGGACGTATCATTATTGTACAACTACCAGTCAAATAATTCTTTATGAATTTTCTTATTTATTCGTAGTTTTATTTCCTCTTGAGAATAGTAGAACAATAATTAAGAGGAGATTTTTTTCCATAACGAGCAATAATGGTGAAAAGTGCCAAAAATTAGACCTGAATCGTGTGAGTTTTAATCTCGTTCTGGATTATTACACTCAAATCCTCTTTCTACTGGTTAAAAACTGATGTACCAAGATAAAATACCTAACTGACAGTAGTTTGTTTAAAATGGATTTTTGAATTGTACAAAGACTTTTTCTTGAAGTTTTGTTGGGATTAAGCTTTTCCAAGCTGAATATAATTAAAGAAAACATATTAATAGCAAATATTGAGCAAATGAAGGACTAATTAAAACCTCATTTTCGATCCAAATTAATTTCGCTTTGGATAACACTTTGATTCAACTTTCATCGGCCAAAACTACTTACAAACAACTTAAACTTTCTGACAGAAATGATCATTTAAATGATCTTCTGCTGGTAACATGAAATCTTTACTAAGTCACACTTGCTCTTTTTATAATAATATTGTTCATGATCCTTTAAATTCTTCCATACTCAGGTTCAGCTAGCAGATCGTTCATTGTTACCTGGAGACTGCGTAAAGCTAGCAGACCCTACTCAATCAAAGCAGAAGGGATTTGTCAGTGACGTTGAGGTGTTTGCTAGTGTCAAGGTGTTGGCTGCAGGTCAAGTTGTCAGGAATATTGACTGTAAAGAACTGCAACCTTTACAGGTGAAGAGAATGTTTTTATATATTAATTGTTCAGTAATACACTCACTCGACAGTTAAACAGCAATAAAAAAGGGTTTGAGAACACTCTTGACTATAAAATGAATGTTTGTGAAGATAAAACATCCCTTCTACGATTAACAATCAAAACAGGATTAGACGCCATCATGCCCGAAAGGACAAAACATGTACAGACTTCAGGGCCGCGTTGGATCAATCCAACCTTAAAACGTCTAATTGCTAAGCGCCAAGCTGCTCTACATAAAGGGGACACAAAAAACTTCCGTCGTCTGAGAAAATAATAAAGTCAACAGGGATCGCAAAGTGTGTCGAGCTAATTTCTACAAACACAAGGTTGAGAGCCTTAAAAGCTGCTCTCCATCCATTTGGTGGAAAGAGATCAAGAAACTTAGCAGTATGTCAAACCCTGATGCTCAAGATCGCAACATCCTAAACTCTCTCCACCATCTCGAAGGCACCACCGAAATGTCACCTAGTGAATGTGCAAACCACATCAATAGAACTTTTCTGTTGCCCATGGAAAAGTTCGAACCCTTAAGTAACAACCCTGGTCTTCAAATACGTCCATCAGAAGACCCCGTCGTCCTAATGACTGAAATGTCAGCTTTCAAGAAATTGGTGAGTCTCAATTCTTCGAAAGCCCACGGACCCGACGACATCCCGGGATGGCTGTTGAAAGAGAATGCAGATCTCTTAGCTATCCCGATCTGCGACATCATCAACTGTTCGTATCAAGAGGGGCGGCTACCTTCTGCCTGGAAAGAAGCAAATGTTATTCCTGTGCCTAAGCAACGACCAATTAAAGATGTTAATAAACATTTGCGGCCGATATCACTCACTCCTATCATCTCCAAGATTGCCGAAGAACACATCGTGGAAACCTACATCAAACCTGCTGTACTTGATATTCTAGACCCACAACAATTTGGTGCAATTCCTAAGTCGAGCTCAACTCAAGCTCTCATTAGTTTGTTGCATAAAATGTGCGTGAGTACCGACGGAAATGGCGCTGCTAACTGGGTAGTCCTACTTGACTTCCGTAAAGCCTTCGACTTAGTCAACCATAACATACTGGTAGAGAAGCTGTTGACATTGAACCTTCCCAAGCAAGTCGTGTGCTGGATCATCGATTTCCTAATGTCCGGGAAACAACGCACAAAATTAAGTAACGAGTGCTACTCAGAATGGTTACATGTACGGGCTGGTGTTCCTCAGGGCACTAAGTTGGGACCTTGGTTGTTCCTCCTCATGGTCAATGAAATTCACGCTCTAGGCCTTGACGTATGGAAATTTGTGGACGACATCACTGCCCTAGAGGTCGTTCCCAAAGGCGACCACAGCCATGTACAGGATGCAACTGATAGCTTGTCTGCGCAATCTCTCTTGAACGACTTTGAACTCAATGAGGCCAAGTGTAAAGAACTGAGAATTTGCTTCTCGAAGTCACCACCAAACTTCGACCCCGTGGAAATAAATGGCAAGCCTCTTGAATTAGTTTCAAGTGCAAGAATATTGGGTCTGAATGTCAGTAGTGACCTTAAATGGAACGTTCACGTGAATCAGCTTGTAAAGAAAGCCTCTTCCCGCCTCTACTGTCTTAGACAACTGAAGAAATCGGCCGTTGCTCCAATAGATCTTATCATCTTTTACATTACTTGTATACGATCATTACTGGAATATGCGTGCCCAGTCTTCCATCGCGCTCTCCCTGGATATCTCAGCGACGACTTAGAAAGACTGCAAAGACGTGCGCTACGGATAATTTTTCCTTCCCTCTCCTACAGTAGTGCCATCGTGGAATCTGGTTTAACTACCCTGCACCAACGAAGAGAAGAGATATCTCAAAGAACCTTCAATGAGCTGGCTAATGACAATGAGCACAAACTTTACCATCTTCTTCCTGTACGATCAAACAGTAATTACGCTACTAGACACCAAAGGAAATTCAACCTACCTAGAGTTAAGACAGAACGATGCAAAAACAGTTTTATTATAAGTCATATTTATAAGTAGTTTCTCCTCTTAAGATGAGTTTACATATACATAACTTTAATCCTTACCATTGTAAATATATAAATATTTTATTTAATATTATATTGTAAATAGTTTGTAATTCAGCCATATGGCTGCAATGAATTATATTAATAAACCATCTATCTATCTATCTATCTATCTATCAAAAAATATCTATGCATACTGGTACCCCACCAGAGGGATCAGGAGTTAGTAGGGAGGGAGATCAGATGAAAAAAAAAATAACAAGAAAGAAGTAAAAGAAAATTTTCAAAGCATTGAAACACATGCCTGAAGGGTGGGGGTCCAATTTCAATTTCCTCCTTGGTGGGATATGGATATTTTCTGGAACCACATATGATTTACTATTAGGAACCTTTTGTTCTGAATACTCTGAGTATTATCAAAATTTTACCTTGTTTTAGGATCTCATCCCTGGAGTCCATGTTAGTCTTGGTCCATGGCTTGGCATTGTCACTGAATCACATCCAAAGTTGATTTTAAGAATGAAAAATGGTTCAAGGTATCTCCATTTTCTCTCTCAAATTTCACAATTTTAATTTTTCTTCTGAATCAGTATTGAATCCTAAAAGAATAAGAATATGTATTGTATTGGAAGCGAGGTTCATGTGTGTTATAGCCAGTCAAAGTGTAAAGTTTCAATTATGTTTAGGTGCTGTCTGGAAGGGGAACAAACGGAAGTGTTATTTGATATGTCAGATCAAAGGGATGAGGTATGTAAGACAATTATAAACCTACTGTAAGGTGATCATTATGTATCTCTCATAGGTAGACACCTTTGTTAAGCAGACATAATTCCTGTTAAAACACCCATATGGTATGCCTCTGTAAGGAAGGGACATCTCCTCAAAGATAAGAACCCTTTGTAGGCTAGACAGACATGATATATTTCTGTAATCCTTTTGGAATCTTGTAAGAAGGACAGCCCTTGCACTGTAAAGCAGAACTGTAAGCTAGACACCCATATAATTAAGGCAGACACCCCTCATAAAGCAGACACTATTTTCAAGTTTTCAAGGCATGTAACTCTTGTAGATGAACACCCATGTAAGGCAGACAATACATGTACATCACTTGTAAGGCAGACAAGCAAACTAACACCCTTGTCAAGGACATGCAGATCTAGCATTTTGACTGAGTAGTTTCCAACTCGACCGAAGCTTAATATCATTAAATCATATGATACCATTTCCAATAAATGCATATTCTGAGCATTAGCACCTACAATAGACACTTTACTTGTCTAGCAGTTTCTAAAATGATGCGAACTCAGACACTGATCAAAACATTCATTAAGCAGGAAAATATATTTTGCTGTTACAGATCGCCCTAAGATCATACATGTATTAAGTCATTTGGTAGGTTTTTAGAGATCTATATGAGTATTTTTGGTTGGTTGTTTGAAGTGGGGGAAGCAAGAAACCAAATTCCAATGGATTGTTTGAAGGTCAGAGTTCGCATAATTATGAGCATTTCAGTAAAACTACCCATATAAAAGATCAGCTATGAATATAATTTATAGCTTACTGAGGAAACTGTTAGCTCAAGCGTAAACTTAGAGCTTAATATTTGCCCAACTTCCTTGTTTACGTTGAATTTCAATCACAGCAGTTTCACAATTGAAGAATAAAGTTCGCTCATGTGTTTAATTTTGTTTGTTGCGAGTTCGAAGCACTCTGATGGAATAGAGAACCTCACTAGGGGTAGATTGGCCTTTTTATACTTTTGTCAGTAGTTTCTGGACTAGTTCACACCAATTTTTAGCCAATCAGAATCAAGTTGGAATGGTGAATTTGTGCTTGGTTTTCCTGTGGGTTTCCTGTGTAAACTACTTGCCAGGTGTTTTATTTCCGACTGGTGCAGTAGTTCACACAAGGAAACCAAACTGTGAACTCACATGTTATGATAGCTAGAAATTCCTGTGGGACCCCTCCATCACCAAAACTTGAAAAGGGTACAAATGGAGCCTGGGAACAAGTAAATGTGGGTTTCCTATGGGAATAATTCAAAATGGCATCCAAATTGGTAACGGTACAGTAATTAAAAATACATTTTAACTTATTCCATTTGTATTTATTATTTGTATTATCTCAATGTTTCTTTTTGCTGGAAAAAATCTGTCGTGAGTGGTTTCCGGAAACTAAGTGAACTATTCTGGATCTGCCCCTGCTTGTAAGATGACACCCTGTAAGACAGGCACCTTGGATGGACTCCTTTGTAGAGAAACACCACTTAGGCTAGGGTGGATACCCCAGTGAGGCAGAGACCTCTTTATGGAAGTCCTACCAAAGGAAGACAGGTGCAACTGTACATAAAGGTCTCTCAAATGCAGACTGCAAGAGCTTGTCCTGTCAGGTGTTCATTTTATGAGAGGGATTTCACTCCGTATACATTGTAAATAAATAAAATAAGTAAGAAATAGATTTGTAGGGCATACATGTAATAATCAAAAAGCAAATACAGCTAGGATGCAGCTCAGCATATAGTCAAGTTTAAGGCCAGTAAGTGGCGCAGTATGCCGCCACCATACAACCCATGTCTAACAACAAAGCTTAGCTCAGATTAACTGGAGTACCCAGAGAAAAACCCTCCTTGCAAGGGAGATAGCCTCCTCCGCAGGCAACTGTTCACTTTTTTGCTGGGCCTCCTGTGTTAAAGACAAGTAGTGGCCTGGACACCAGGCGAGAAAAGGCACAGGAAGCCCAAAAGGTTGCCTGCGGAGGAGGCTACAAGGGAGATACTAACTAATTAGTTAATAAACATATGTTCCAGTGCCCAAGCTGGGGCTGAAACCTTGACCACAGTGGTGAGAATTAAGCAAGAGGTGAACCATTAAAACACCCTTAATTGTCACCCTTCAGGTCATGGAATCAAAGCTGTTCTCAGCTGACAAAAATATCAGGGAGCACCTCACCACACCAGCTTTACAATTTACCATATATTTTCTTTCATGAGAGACTAAATTCTTAGTCACCTCAGACACCCAGGCCCTGGGGGGAGGGGGGAGGGGGGACTCCACTGTAAAAGGATTGGGTATGCTCATCGGAAATATAATAAAATACCCCAAAAAGATACCGGAAGTCTTTTAAGAAGGGCGTGGCTGGACGATTTTTAACCCCTAAGAGATACCAGCAATAATAAGCTAATGAACAATATTATTATGAACATAAACTTGAATGGTCGACATGCTTTTGTTGGGCATTTTTTTTCCATTTGAGAGCAAGATAATAAGCAATGGGCTCTTTTGATACCCTAAGAGAGACCAGGGAATGCTAAAATTCTAAACATTTATAACACCCTAAAAGATACCAAATTGCTGATTTGTACCCCTAATCCCCGATCCTTTTACAATGGAGTCCGCCCCCTCCCGGGACCCAGGCACTGCTAGATCACAGCCTTGGGAGTAGTCTATACTATTGTAATATAAATATTATAATATTATACTAATATTATTGTTCACTGTTACTTTGTCATTATTTTCAGGAGTCTCCATTTTACTCAGAAACATTTTACCCAGGCCAAGTAGTAGGAGGTCCATCAAAAGTGTTCAAAGATGCAAGGTGGTTATCAGGAGCTAAACCTATTATGCACAGTCAAACGCAAGTAAAAGCCACAGTAGAAGAGGTATGTATTCTTATAAAAAGACTTCCCATTAAGGTCGTTATCAGAAGAGCTGGAGGGTATGACGCCCAGGCACAAAACAGGCATAGGCATCAGCATAGGCAATGTCAAAGGTGTCAGCATAGGTGTTGGTATAGGCATAATGCTGTTTTCTGTACATATTCTTTATGAATGCAGGGCTAAGATTGGGCTAAGTTGTATTCACAACTATTGATTTGTTGATCTCCTGCCTTAAATAAACTTTTGTAAGTGATACAAATTGAGACTAACATTAATGTCTTACTATTATTCTGTTCACAAAGTTAACATGTTGTGCATATAAGATGACAGTGAAAATTTGTTGCAGTACTGTTCAAAAAATCAAACTAGTTTGAATTGATACAACATATGATTACTGGTGACAGAAAAAAATTGTTTGCATCATTGAGATATGAATTTGCAAATATAGCATGAAAGGAAATGCTTCTCAGAACTGCCTGTCTTTGTTATCTTTAGGACGGTACCCAGATGTTTTGTGCATTGACACTTTATCGTAAGATCAGGAGTGCACTTCATGAAAGAGCCAAAACATTAGATTGTTACCTTTTCACAAGTTTTCTTTGTCTGGGCAACAATCATGTCTTTTGTAGTAAATGAAACATCGAGACCCGTGAAATTTGACTGAAATTTTACAAAACTTTACTTTTTTGAGGAACCATTAAACACCCATAAAACGTTCAATCATTTGGTTTTTTATCTGCATGTTTTCTTTATTCAGGCAACCATCATGTCTTGTGAAGTAAACTGGCAGGTTTGTGGTGCTTGTAATCCAGGTGAAGAATCTTCCATATTGGGACCACCCTCTGGAACAGTCACAGGGGACCAACTCACTAGGTAAGGCAAATTAACTCTGACAATTTCACATAATAAAAGTTGCAATCCACCAATAACAACCAAATGCATTATTTTTTGTGACAGACTTAAAGTTATCAACCACTATCGACATGCCAGCATTCAAATCGGCGATAAAGCTTTTTACACTGTAAAAGAATCTGATCTTCAAATGGTTGCCAATACCCTGGGATATAATCCATCTAACCCCCAAAGCACTACCGATGGCCACGCCCCAAAACAGACCCAAAACCAAGTACCATCTGAAGGCAATACACCAGTAGACGAAGAAAACAAAAGTTGGAACGATGACCCAAAGTTGAACTATAAGAAAGGAGCACACGAAGAATCAGGACCAACAGGAACATTATCAGACTCAACAGACGAAGACTTGCTAGAAAGTACGGGACCTGATGGTGGCGATCACGGGGCGCATAAACCTAAAGGTACCTCCTCACAGGGGACTAAACATGACTCATCTTCAGGACCCTCAACGGCAAGGTTCCCTGTAAGTCGCCGGAGACGTAAGCGTGCTAAACGGAAACGTAAAGCGATGCCGCACATGCAGGTAAACGTTGGTGATCGTGTTTGCGTCGAAGTCACGTGTACTTGTACTACTGTGAAGGTCATTTGGCAGGACAGAACTAAAAGCGCAAGTGTCTCCTCCACGCACCTGACACCTGTGTTGCATTTAGACGAACATGAATTCTTTCCTGGAGATTATGTCAGTGATAAGAGAGGTAAGGTAGATGTTGATTATCCCGGTTTTCCTTTTTCTTTTTCTTTTTCTTTTTCTTTTTCTTTTTCTTTTTCTTTTTCTTTTTCTTTTTCTTTTTCTTTTTCTTTTTCTTTTTCTTTTTCTTTTTCTTTTTCTTTTTCTTTTCTTTTTCTTTTTCTTTTTCTTTTTCTTTTTCTTTTTCTTTTTCTTTTTCTTTTTCTTTTTCTTTTTCTTTTTCTTTTTCTTTTTCTTTTTCTTTTTCTTTTTCTTTTTCTTTTTCTTTTTCTTTTTCTTTTTCTTTTTCTTTTTCTTTTTCTTTTTCTTTTTCTTTTTCTTCCGCAGTTCAGTATGGAAGAATTTAAGATAATTCGGCTTGGCACGCAGTTTGAGTCTGAAGATCTTTTTGCTTTACCACTATTTTTGAAATTCGTGTGCCATAAAACAAGTAGGTGGAAACAAAGTTTGTGGGAAATGCGAATTTCTTTTGTTTGAGAAATTCACATTCCGAACAAGGTTTCTTGTCCCCTATTTCATGGCGCATGAATTTCGAAAATAGTGGTACAGCAAAAAGGTCTATTTTTAAATAATATACAAATAATGACGTCATTTTTGCGATCGCGCGCGGGAACAGAAAGATTTCGATTTAAAAGCCGGGAATGTCTGTATCTTCTGAAAATATTCTTTCCCTCCCCCCCCCTCCCCTCCCCACCCTCCTATTCTTTTGTCCCCTGAATGTGGGCTAACTTATGATCGTTATCTTTGTAGTCACAGCCGACACCACAACATATGGTACTGTAATAACCACTAACTCTGATGCACGCACTTGTGACGTCAAGTGGTTTACACGCGAGGGACTGGCACTATCCATTGAGCGTGACGTCAGCGTGTACGATATCACGGAGCATACGGACTTTGTTTTTAACCCGGGGGATGTTGTTGTTCGTATGGTTCCACCGGACTATTGCACGTCTCCAACGGCAACGTCGTCGTCATCAGCATGCATTGGCCAGGTAATTGCAAGATACCATAATACTAAGAGAGCGAAACTCAGTATTGATGTCTGTGCGATGTTCGTGGTGACTAAAGGCCCGGTAATACCACCCCGTGCGCAACAAATTTCCTTTGTTGCAAAAAGTAGACAGTGCTTCTACTTCGTCCAACAAAGAAAATTTGTTGCGCGTGGGGTGGTAATAGGAGCAACATTTGCTCTGCAACTTGCAACGCAACAATATTGCGCGACAAGTTGCACGATTTTGTTGCTCGTATTACCGGGCCTTAAGGCTATTTTTTGGTAATTTCGCCATCGCGCGCGCAAGGCTCTCAAACAGTACTACTATTATTCATGATAATAGTGCTAATAAGTCTATCAATCTGGAATGTAATTATAAGGACTACGTGAAATATTTCGGCCTGTTAATTGATCGAAATCTCTCTTGGAAAAATCATATTGATTATATAAGTAACAAAATAAGTAGAACTGTTGGCCTATTATCCAAACTCCGTCATTTCTTGCCATCCCCGACCTTATTAACAATTTACAAATCTCTTATTCAACCTCATTCAACATATGGAATAAATGTCTGGGGTCAGGCTAACAAGACAACATTAAGCAAACTATTGCTTTTACAAAAACGCGCTCTAAGATTCATATTTTTTAAGAAGACATAAGCTGCTGTTCCACTTTTTATTAATGCAAATGTCTTACGTGTTACTTTGTTATATCAGAGTTAATAGAGACAACTCTATTAACTCTGGTTATATGCTGAATCACTGGCACTTCTTTTGTATGATGTGTCCAACACAACTACGCCTTCTAATATTAACAGCCTTTTCGTATCTACTAACGTGGTCCATTCTCACAATACAAGATTTTCTGCGTCTAATAATTTGTATTTTAAATCTTCTCGATTACAAATTCAACATCAGACAGTCTTGTTCTAAAATGGGTGTAAGATTATGGAATCAGATACCAGCTCATCTAAAAATGTTTCAAAAAAGCAATTTAAAGCTGAAATAACACTGTGTCTACTCAATAACTTACAATCTGAAGGCTACCGACTCAGTAAATCTAAATACTCTATTCAAAGATCGATAAGACTATCTAGTTCTAGATTATTTTCCTAAAATTAATATGCATTTCAATATATTTGTAAATTGGTGCATTCTTTTGGCGTTAACCTGATTCTAGTGTATAAAATTATACCTCGAAAATCTGATGAACCTGACTCTTGACATCTATTGAAGAGGATATTTTTTCAATTACGAGCAATAATGGCGAAAAACGCCAAAACTAACACCTTCGTGCAAGCTTTGGTTCAGATTTTCGTTCTGGATTAACATTGAAATTCATTTTTTACCGGTTAAAAACTGATGTACTAAGATAAAATATCTGTTTAAAACGTTAGAATGAGAGTTTTAAGCCGAATGTAGAGAAAACATATAGTAAATGAGCAAATGAAGGCCAAAACCTCATTTTCAATTCAAGTTTTCGCTTTGGATTAACACTTTGATTCGACTTTCATCGGCCAAAACTACTTACAAATAAGTTAAACTTTCTGAAAGAAATGCTTTTAGTTTTATACAACAGCTATTTCAATGATTTGATATTGAATATATTGCTTAATGTTTAATCTATGTCATTCATTTGTCTTATACCAAACTGACGATGAAAACGGGACAAAACAAAGGAAATTATGTTGAATAGGCCATATGCACTAACAGGTCACGTGACTCTATCTCCCCTGAATCAAGCAGCACCATTAAAATGAACTCCAAAAAATGAAAGAGCACCTCGATATTAGTAAAAGTGCAAAGTTTCAGTTTATTAAATGAATAAGAAAAAAAATGACAGCAAATTTAAGCCGAGATATTTTCTTAAGATTCGTTCGGAAAAGCGCGCTGGATGGCACGAGCTTGCCATCCAGCGCGCTTTTCCGAACGAATCTTAAGGACGTTCGCGGGCATTGTTCACGCGCACTTTTACTGCGCACGCTAGCGCGCGCTACCTCAACTAAATCCAAGATGGCGGCCGAAAAGAATTTTTTTCGGTAATGACTTTTTCGATTTTTTTAAAATGGAAATTATTTGAAAAAAGAAAAAAAATTAAAAAAAGGAATTTTACCGAGGAAAAAAAATCGTTCAGGTTGAAAAACTGCAGAAAAAAGGATGGAAAAGATTCTACTGGACCCAGTCTCCTCTCGGTATTCAAGATGGCGGCCAAATTTTCAAACTTTGCGGCTCTTACGGCTCAATATCTCGGAAACGAATACGGTGACCCCCACTTTTTATTTCAGTGTTTGACAAAGAATTACATAGGCTGTTAATATTCTAAATTTGAGAAAAATATTATGGTAAAATCATAATAAAAACACGGATTTCCGTGACAACTTTGAGCGAAGTCGCGGCAAAAGCGTCGCTCATGACTGCCAATTCGAATTAAAAACAACAGCTATTTGTTAAATATTTACAAATATTTTCACATAATATTATTCCATGGATTATTGAGTGGTCGTGTAAATAAACATTGAGCAATCCATTTAGTTTTTCTGCAAAAATGACTTCTATGCTCGACTCGTATAGATTGGCGCGCAAGCGATCTTCTACGAGAAAGTGGGTGCACTTTGATGTCACCTCACTCCTCAACGAGCACGGTGACCCCCATTTTTTCTTTGCTCTTTCAATTTCTATGATGACATTATCTCACCATGCGAAGTATGAAGGAAAAAACATGGTAAACTTTTTTTCCCGCGAACGTCCTTAATTATAAGAAAATATCCAATCTTAAATTTACTGTCATTTCTTCTGTATTACATCTTATGAGCTGAAACTTTGCACTTTTACCAATATAGAGGTGCTCTTTCTATTTCTGGCTTTCATTTCCACGGTGCCGCTTGATTTAGGGGAGATAGGATCACGTGACCTGTTAGTGCATATGGCCTATTGCTGTTCTTTTCATTTTTCCCTCTTCAAGGGGCTCGTTCGGAAAACAACAACAACAACAACAAAATCGGAGTAGTAGACCATTTTGAACCCCTATAAAAGTACCTGAAGCACTCGTAAGTGGGGCCTGGTGCCGAAAGTACGAGAATGATATCCGTTTCCATCAGCCGCAGTGATAGGAAATTTTAATTTTAAGCTTTTAAATCATCAGGAATGGTAGTTCAAAGCATCTACATTTTCTTAAATCTTGAACAATTTTTGTGGAGGCTTTTTATTCTAATATTGATTTTGAAGCTGTAAAGAAGGGGGTTGTTTTCGCCATCTCGGCCATCGAAAAGAACAGCCGTTATCATCATTTGGTGAGGAAAACCCAGACTAGACCATTAATTCTAGCAACGAGATTTGCTTGCTTGTATGTATGTTTGTTTGTTTGAAGACATGTTTGAAGACACATTGTTTACACTGAATGTTAGTCTATGAATGACCATCAATTTTTAAATATATTAAATATGTTCAAATATATAACAGCAACTGAAGGATGTTTGAGTTATTTACAGAATATTTGACGATCATAACACACATCAACAAACAATTGCATTTAAAACACTTTAAAATTCCACGGGCTGTAAGTCAAATTCTAAAGAATATACTGCACGCTGTCGAGGCTGAGGTTGAACGACAAGAACGCTGCGCTCGGGCGCAAATGAAGCTACTCGGGCCACAAATGAACAATATGCCCTCCAAAAGTCATGTTATTGTCCTATTGCAGCTGTTTTCCCTACTGAGAAAGTCAAAGTTTTAAAGTTTATAAATACATTTGTACATGGATGCATGAACGAATATAGAATGCAAAAAAGCTCTTCTTTCGTTTTGGTCAACACCACCTTGCAATTGTTAATTCTTTTTTATTGCTCATCGAGGTTCTTCTCAGCACCGATTAGACTTTCTCAAAGTCGTCAGCCCCGCTTTTTAATTTTTGGCTTTAGTGGGACTGGCGTCGTCTCCTCGCGCGTCAAAAATAAAAAATAAAATAAAATAAAGACTAAATAAGAGAGGACGACTTGTGGCAAGTCTAAGCACCGATCTGCTCGTTTCTTACTGGTAGAACATTCAGTACAGACAGTTCTTTGGGGCCGGGATTTTCTACGTCTTGGTCTTCTCGCTTTCTTCTCTCAGCGACCAAAACCGAGGCTGGCTTTTCGTTGCCTATCGGCTGTAGATCTTTCAGTACAAATGGTTGGGGAAGGTTGGGGTCATCTTTGATGTTTCTGCGGATGCCAAATAATTTAAAGAAATATCTGCGAAACTCACTGATGCGCAGTCCGTAGATAATAGGACTGTAGAGTGAGTT
This sequence comes from Telmatactis stephensoni, assembly GCA_029948255.1. Classification (NCBI taxonomy): domain Eukaryota; kingdom Metazoa; phylum Cnidaria; class Anthozoa; order Actiniaria; family Isophelliidae; genus Telmatactis; species Telmatactis stephensoni. Next base: position 145,303 of record JALIZF010001911.1, read on the forward strand.
CAGGTGTAAGAACAAAGTTGTCCATGGGTGGAGGGCGAAGAAGACGGGGCCGCGGACTGTCGGGCCATAGTACAATTCCAGAAGCAAGTCGATAAACATGTGTATATAAGAAAAGAAGAAAACTCCTAGTAGAATAGCAGCTGTAATTACCGACTTGTAATTGGAAGAAGCATTCAGATGGTTTCTTGAGCTTGGTTCGTGGTTGACATTTTGTTCCTGCCTAGATATATCACGGTTATGTTTATGAATAACTGCAAAGATCTTGATGTACCAGTACAGAATGCAGAGTAGAAGAAGACTTGAAATGAGAGCCATGTAAAATACCGATTCGGGTGGCAGTATTGTCACTTGGTTCACTTGAACAGCAACTTGGATGATCCAGTTTGCTATTGCTACGTATACAAGCCTACTTACAGTTATACGGTTTGAGTATTCGTACGGATCGGTTATGGCAACGTACCGTTCATAGGTAAGGCATACTAACTGATAGAAAGATGCACTTGATAAAAGACAGAAGCAGAGATAGAACGCACTATCTAGACTACAGCTGACTTCGTTGCTCAATAAGTGATACAGTTCTTTAGCAACTAAGAGAGGCTGAGAGATCAGACCACTAAGAAAATCTGTTACGGCAAGAAGGGCCAGTACAACGAATCGTTCTTTTTGCAGAGCTTCAAATTTCACCACAATAATTAGGGTGACGGCGTTGAGAAATACGACGAATGGTATGGTCAGAAGTTGAAGGACAACAGCAAAGATACTGGATATACTTGTAGCTTGGTTGGTGAAAGAGGGATGCCATGAGATTGGATACACCAACGCACACTGTTTAATCTCTGTTTCGTTCATCGTGGAAGAAGCGTTAACGAAACTCATGTTAGCTGATGAGAACCTTCAGTTGTGTTGCTCGCACTTGATCACATTTGAAATAAAGTGAATCCTGGTATTATCAACCCATTAACGTTCTGTTGACAGATGTTTGGTAAATTTCACTGTGTACTTTTTTGCTAATGACGCTCAATGTTAAAGGAGTATTGTATGCTAAAAATAAACATTTTTATTTAGTCATTTAGACCGTAAACACAATTTTAAAAGTTTTTCTTACGAATTTCGAATCCATGTTTTTCAAAAAAATCAATAAAAGGTTTTAGTATAGCTCTTTGATGACGTCTAGTATGGGGAATAAACTAAAGTAAATGTCCGTCCATGCACAAAAAGCCTCAAATTCGACAGCTTTGAAAAGGCCGGAAAATGGATTGTGTTTTGAGTTTTTCTGTGTAGTTTGAAGGACGAATTATTAAACGAAATGATCTAAAGTGACGCCAATTGACCGCTATGATGGATCGAGAAACCCGTCGAATCGCATTTCGTTTCATTTCATTAAAGCGATATTCTTTTGGCCAAAAGTTGTTTTGCACCTGACTGCTTGATTCTTTTATGTGCCGTAATATATATAAGATTGGATTGAATTTTCATTCAATGGATTAACTTTAAAACTTTGGACTTCGTCTTTGCACATTTCAGTGACTCCTGACGAGGCCATGCAACAAAGCACTTTTGTACTTGTTTTTGTCGGCTGTTTTCAGTTTACATCATAAACGACCCTCTGCAGATGTATGTACCAAGTATCAAGGCTTGGGTTTTGATCGATTTGTATGTATTTTAGGTTTTATGAACATCACGACTTATCCAACGCGGAAATCTCCATATTTTGGTAATTTTCATTTAATATCCACCAACTGAATTTTTTTTCATGAACGTTGACTTTTGTTGGAGTGTCACGTGACTTGCTGGACCATGTTTTTCACTGAAAAACTTCAATTAAAAATGGGGTACACAAAAAACTTTTCAATATTTATAAATTGCATGTTTTCTTGTTTCTTTTGGCAAGGGCTTTCCAAATTAGCCTTTTCCGTTTGGAAAAGTAGTTCACATAAAGAGTTATTTTAGAAAATAGGTCACGTGACCTAATTTGCATATATATTTTTCTCAAATATCTTCTTTCTCAACATCGATAGACCACATGCAAAGGCTAATTCATATATGTGCTCTAAGTACCTTTAGAACGATGTGAATTTCAGCTTCATTTAATGAGACTTTGTACTCCCCGTTCTCAAAAAAACGTTTTTTGATGCCTTAAGGTCACGTGACCAAGAAAATGCAAAATAATTGGTCTCAATCTGTCATATTTCTCGACCTACAGCTCCCATAAGAATATTGATAAAATATCTCTAAAAGCAACAGAATTATTTAAGAAAACAAATTCTGGCTAATTGGCAGAAAACCCAAGCCTTAATATGCTTGAGTTGTTTTATAGGGCAGACAAACAAATTAGTCGCTCGAAGGATTAGCCAAGCACCAATTTAAGAGTTTTATCGAACCTGGAAAATACGTAACAAATGATAAATACAACAATGATTTTGTATTATCTGAAGCTCGTCAGTGTATGAAAATTGAATAATAAAAAGTTAACGCACCCTTTGCTCGTGAATTATCGGGATTTATCTTCACTCGTTTACTAACAATGAACTCGAAATTTTCTCATACTGCACTCGGCTAACGCCTCGTGCAGTATTTAATAAAATTTCTCGTTCATTGTTAGCAAACTAAAGTATGGCTAATTGACCAATCAGATCGCGCGCTCGTAAAATTCTATTATATAAAGTGTAATAGTACTAAATACGCTAAAATGTATTTCACGGGTTTATGAAAACCACTCTAAAAAAATCCTTGTTTTCTATTCTTCAATAGTGTTATTTTTCTTTGATGTAGCTAGTACTGTTTCAAGGTTACGTGCGATCAAGATTGCACATAACTCGTGAAAATTAAAGGACAAAATCTAAACACTGTAAAATAGCACAAAACCTTTTGTTTTCCATTGTTTAATACCACTATTTTGCATTAGAGTGATTTTCACCAGACTGTGAAATAGTTACTAAGCTAATATACATTAGTAGATCCCAATTCCAGTGTTTCCTTTTGTTGGATTTTGAGTGCTATACACTAATAGCTAGTTAGTATTTCACAGTCCGATGAAAATTACTCTATTTAGCTAGTAGAGTGATCACACTTAACCCGTGAAAAAGTACAAAATCTAATTAGTACTAAATAGTACAAAGTCCTTTGTTTTCCATTATTTAATAGTGCTATTTGGCATTATTTAGCTGGTACAATTTCAAGGGTTAAGTGCAATTACTCTACCTTTTTCACGGGTTAAGTGCAGTTACTCTAAGTGCAATCACTGTACTCTAGCAAAACAAAAGAAAAACAAAGCCATCCATAATAGACGTTTTAGAGACGGAAACATGCGGCTGGTTAGGCAAGGCTCTCAAACAATAGAATTCGATTTTTGATGTGCGTGCGGATGGAACCTTTTGCTTTCGGCTTTTGAATCCTTTTTCTTAAGAGCCTTGCTCGCGCGATGGCGAAATTACTAAAAATAGCCTTAGTCGCCGCGAACATCGCACTGACATTAATACCGAGTTTCGCTCTCTTAGTATTATCATGGTCTCTTGGTAATTGGTAGTTTTTGAATACTCATATTCCATCAAGCACAATGCAGCTACTCGTTGTTAATGTTGTAAAGGTGCATGGTGATTTATGATGCCGGTGATGATAATGATGTGACGATGATGATGATGCTGTTGATAATTGTGGTGGTGGAAGTGATAGCCAATAATAGCCTGATTTTCTCTGCTTATATGACATAAGCTATCGCTGAAAAAGCGAACTCTGAAAATCGACTGGGCCTCCACATACAGCTACAAAATAAAAATGATAAATAGATGGTATAACGATGCAAGCATTTGTTTTTGCAGGTGATCAGCGTTGATGAAAATGGTCGTGTTTTCACTCGATGGGTCGATGGAACGACATCTTATGTCATACCACAAGAACTATTCAAAGTAGATACAGAGGTGAGCGTAATAGAGATAGAAGGGCCTGAAGCAGGGGACATTTTACTCAGTAGTCCTAAACATTAGATGTTCAGTCATTTGTTTCATATCTCCAACTCCCTCGATGTTAATTATTTGGACATTCTGCCGTGTTTGCGCTTCCCTATTCCATTTTCCATTTGTTAGTCTAAGGGTAGGCTGCCCTTGGATACGGTTGAGTGCCGACACGACAACGCATCTCTGTCTCTGTCTCTGTCTCTGTCTCTGTCTCTGTCTCTGTCTCTGTCTCTGTCTCTGTCTCTGTCTCTGTCTCTGTCTCTGTCTCTGTCTCTGTCTCTGTCTCTGTCTCTGTCTCTGTCTCTGTCTCTGTCTCTGTCTCTGTCTCTGTCTCTGTCTCTGTCTCTGTCTCTGTTCAGAATTCAAAATTCTCAGAATCCAAAAAGGAGACTTGGAAAACTATCAATGAGGTCCTTTCAAGAAGGTCTAAATCTAGCTCACATTTTTAGATTTTACAAAAGCCTTCGACACGGTAAATCATTTTATCCTTCTCCAAAAGTTAAAATATTATGGCATTGCAGAGCAGTCGACGAGGTGGTTTAAATCCTACCTGACAGGTCGAACTCAGAAATGCTACATAAATAATACCTTATCAAGTCCAAAAACACTTGATTGTGGCATACCCCAGGGTTCAATCCTTGGGCCATTATTATTCATCTTATATATAAACGACCTACCTAACAGTATTCATTTCTCAAATGCCAGAATGTACGCCGATGACACAAGTCTCACCACTTGTGGTACATCACAAAAGTCATTATTCAACGACGTAAATGCTGACATTTCTGGAATCTGTAATTGGTTGAAGGCTAATAAACTTAGCTTAAACTCAGCCAAGACTGAGCACATGTTCATTGCTTCTGATGATAAATTAAGGAAAATTATCCCTGAGCCACACATACATTTAGATAACAAACCAGTTACTAGAGTCTCAAAGGCGAAAACTCTAGGTGTTGTAATTGATGAAAGACTGTCTTGGGCCGCTCACATTGATTATATTTGTACGAAAATATAATCTGGGTTGGGAGTGTTACGGGGCATAAATCACCGGTTTATGCCATATTTTTTAAACTGTCTTATTCGGAATTTTATATTCCTTGTCTTTCTATTTTAATGTTTATCTTTGTTGTTTACCCTATTTTAATTTAGGAAATGCTATCCAGGAATCTTATTGGTTGCTAGTTTTGTTACTTGCGTTTTTCCAATAAAGCTGAAGTTGGAACTCTCTGAGCAATCAGGTGCTTACGGGTGGTTCACGCTATAGGCACTTGAGAAGTGCCAGAGAGTACTCCATGGCCCTGGTTTCCCTGGAAACCCTGGCACAGTTTTTTGGAGAAACACTGGTAATTATATTCGAAACCGATTTGTTTCAATGATCTCACTCAGCTGTTATGCTGGCGTGCTTCCCCCTAGTTATGCATGATAGCACGCCCTATACAAACAAAAGCTGCTTGAGCTCTTTGGACAGATTGTGTTTCCAGTAATTCCTACTTTCCTCATTTCTTGTTACCTGTTTGTGTATTGTACTTTTTCCTCTCTGTTAGCTATTGTAACTAGGTATTGTCTTGCTGGAATCATAGAGATTTCTCTTTGAAACCTCTCCCTTGATGGTCCAGTAAACACAACCTAATGAGCTTGCCTTTTCCTTAGCAACCAATAGAATTCGAGCATTTCCAATACTTTCCCCCTGAATTAGTTGTTACAATTACTTAGCTCTTAGTTAGTATACCTCACTCGCTATCTTATGCCCAAACTGTAAAGACTTATGTTGGAGATATTAAATTGAATTTGTAACGGTATTCTTGGTCCCCATTCACATACTGTTACAGGAAGCATAAGGCAGGTACGTGATTGCATTCCCTTAGAGACAGCCATTAACATCTATAACTCTCTAGTCTTACCTTGGTTCGATTACTGCGATGTGGTGTGGGATAATTTACCAGCAACATCGGCTGAAAGATTACAAAAAATGCAAAATCGAGCTGCTAGAATATTAACAAAAAGCAACTACGATATCAGTATCAGATCCAGTGATATTCTAGCTTCTCTTGGCTGGATAAGGTTACAAAGAAGAAGAAGCGAACATAAAGCATTGATGATGTTTAAGGCACTAAATGCTCTTGCACCAAAATCAATTAGAGAGCTCTTTCAGTTTCAAGAAAATACCTACGATCTTCGTGATGGAGAAAAGTGCCTAACCCTACCAGGCCCTCGCACTGAGTACCTAAAAAGAGCGCTCTCGTATGATGGTGCAAAAGTATGGAACTCATTACCCTCAAACGTCAGACTGTCCAATAGTTTAAAAGCTTTTAAAAGGAATCTCTCGTCTGTTGGATCCTTGATATTTTAAATTTGTGATAGTGTTATGATATATTTTTAGGTTATTGAGTATTTTTTCATCATTATAGTTTTATGTACATATATATTTTTTTCTCGGTTTTCATGAAGACCAATTTTGTCTCTGTCTCTGTCTCTGTCTCTGTCTCTGTCTCTGTCTCTGTCTCTGTCTCTGTCTCTGTCTCTGTCTCTGTCTCTCTGTCTCTGTCTCTCTGTCTCTTGTCTCTTGTCTCTTGTCTCTTGTCTCTTGTCTCTTGTCTCTTGTCTCTTGTCTCTTGTCTCTTGTCTCTTGTCTCTTGTCTCTTGTCTCTTGTCTCTTGTCTCTTGTCTCTTGTCTCTTGTCTCTTGTCTCTTGTCTCTTGTCTCTTGTCTCTTGTCTCTTGTCTCTTGTCTCTTGTCTCTTGTCTCTTGTCTCTTGTCTCTTGTCTCTTGTCTCTGCCATCTCTGTCACTTGTACCCCAGACTACCTCTATTCTACTTTGTGTGTGCATGTGGCCGGGGGGAAGGAGGTAGCCTGCGTTGTTGGCAGTCTGCGGCTTTTGGCTGGGTCTTTCATTTTTTCTTCTCCCAAAAAAAACGCAGACCGCCAGCAACGCAGGCTAGGGATAGTGATCTATTGTTACTCATCCTTTTTGATGATTTTTTAATGTAGGACGACGATCATTCTGCAGACATGAGTGAACATGGTTCCCATGGTAACAGTGACGACGAATGGGAAACAGCCAGTGACGACAGCAGTGACGAAGTGTCACATGACCAGGATATGAATATCATTGTTCCAGCTAATAATGATCGCAATCCAAACGAAAATGCAGAAAACGCTGAAAATCGTCAAGAGAGAGACGAAGAGAAAGCAAAAGTGGACTATAATGCCGTCAATGAAATGATATCCAATCGAAATCCAGGTATAATTTTATGCAGATGACGTCATTATAAGATGCTGCACTTGATTGGCTTTTTTATTCGTGACAATAAACACATAGTGGATTAAAGATCTATTACTGCTATACCATACACAAGAGAATGCAGACACGTGATCAAAAGCATAGTCAATTTAGGGTTTGTCGAAACAAAAATTTTACTTAAATCATCTTTTTTTTTCGATCAGGTGTGTGCATCTTCATAGTCAATTTTGCGTTGCTAAAACTGCGCAATGGAAGACGCTGCAATCTGGAGGCCGTTTTGCTAAAGTCTTTGAAATTTAATTTCTCTTTCTGTTTCTTCTGCAGCCTTCATGATCTTAGGAACAACTCCAGATGAGCAATATTTCAAGCTCTTTCCATTTATGCCTCAAAACCAGAGGAAAGTTTTGATGGTGATCCAAAAAGAATTGTCTCTTTTACACAGCTCACTACCATCTGGAATACTCGTGAGGAGTTTTGAAGACAGAGTGGTAAGTGTCTATTGTATTAGAACAGATTTTGTATTAGTGTGAAAAGGACCGCGCCGTGCTGTGACTGTGTCAGTGCCATGATGTCTATAAAGGTATTCGAAATTTATGGAAATCTTCTCAGATCTTCGCAGATCACTGACGCGTACCCTCAAGGTACGTACTTGGACACAATTTCTTTCTTTATCTAGGATCTCTACAGAGTAATGATAATGGGGCCACCAGGAACTCCGTATGAACATGGTCTATTCTTGTTCGACGTTCGACTCACACCCAACTACCCAAACACTCCCCCACAATTCCATTACTTGTCTATGTGCTCTGGACGACTCAATCCTAACCTGTACGAAGACGGTAAAGTTTGTGTCAGTCTTCTTGGTACTTGGCCTGGAAAGGATAGCGAAATGTGGACGAATAAGTCGAGTATCTTACAAGTGCTGATATCCATTCAAGGTAACGGAAGAGGATATTTTTTAACTCAGAACTGATGACTTTTTGAATATTTGCTATTTTCTATTCATTATCACTTCTACTGTAGGAAAATGCACAGAACATTCTTTCACTCGTGTCGCTTGTTTCGCTTGCAGCTTACTTTTGTATAACAACATTTATCTTTTCTTTTCCGCGTGTTTGTATATGGTCGCACAAAGATCAGAAACGTTTGTTGGTTTGCTTGCTGTTTGTTTGTTTGTTTGCTGCTTGTTTGTTTGCTTGCTTGCTTGCTTGTTTGTTTGCTGCTTGTTTGGTTGTTTGCTTGCTTGCTTGCTTGCTTGCTTGCTTGTTTGCTTGCTTTGCTTGCTTGCTTGCTTGTTTGTTTGTTTGTTTGTTTGTTTGTTTGTTTGTTTGTGTGTTTTTGTTTTTGTTTGTTTGTCTCTAATATCACATACTTTCATATGCAGGTCTTATACTAAACAGTGAGCCCTACTATAACGAAGCGGGTTATGAGAGACAGCGAGGCACACAAGAAGGATTAGACAACAGTCGCCTTTATAACGAGATGGCCATACTAAAACTGCTTCAGTCCATGACTAAGATGATTTCAAGACCTCCTGCTGGATTTGAGAAAGAAATTCGACAACACTTCGTTGAACATGTGCCAATGTGAGTTGTGGTGATAGCTAAAGGCTCGAACGTACGGCGCGACTTGCTGTAACGTCGTGCGCGGCGTTGCAAGAAATGAGGGATAGCGTCGTGTATTAAACGTTGCGACACGCGACATCGCATGCAACAGCAGAAAAGTAGGATCGTGTTATACTTTTGCGATGTCGCGCACAAGTCGCACCGTGTAAACACATTCTGTGACGTCGCAAGAAGCGGAGACACGATGCAACAGATGCAAGGTGGCATGGGTTGCGTAGTGGTTAAGCCACTCGCCTGGTCCCGTGTTCGAGTCCCGGCTCGGACGCTGGATCATATGTGAGTTTGAGTTTGTTTGATGTGTTGTTCTCTACCATGCCACGAGGGTTTTTTCTCCGGGTTCTCCGGTTTTTCCTCCCTCAACAAAAATCAACGTGTGAGTTTTTAAATTGTATGCAGAATATATCGAATGTAGGGGTAGCGAGTGTGCGAATGAGTCTCCAAGATATTAGCAGAAATGCTACTCAGAAAATCCGAGGATAAATAAAGAATATTTATTTTTTATTTAAGGTCGTGCTCGATGTCGCAACAAAAAAATACACTTCAAATCAGGCAAACAGACAACAGGACCCGGTTGTACGAAGGTTGGATAAAGTTATCCACCGGATAAGAGTTATCCACTGTATAGATTTTGTATAGATTTTATCCGCTGGATAAGGATTTATCCGCTGGATAGCGCTATTCACCCTTCGTACAACCGGACCCAGTACTCTCTTATCACTTGTTGCAACAGTTTTGGACATCATAAGTCTGAATAGCAGTTCTCTAGGGAGGGTGGAGGGAGGGGGAGGGAGGGGGAGGGAGGGGGCAGTGGAAGGAAGCTGGCAGTTTCTTAACTGAACAAATCATTCAATGTTTACATCGTACATTGGTTCATATAAATATTACTCTTAATTTTTGGTTTAGTTTACTGCGGAAGATCAAGTTCTGGCTCGAACACAAAGCCGACGTTTCGTCAACTAGCTCAAGTGAAAGTGGTCAGAAGGCAGAGGAGAACAAAGAAAAACACATAGAAGAGGAGAAACCGAATGAAAATGGCGAAGCCTCAAATCAAATCACTGACAATTCTTCAGGGATGGGTGCTGAAGGAATTGTGAACGACGAGAAGCCAACAAACCCACAGAAATGTCAAGAAAATGTTGAAAATAGTGTACAAAATGGAGAAAAATCTAAAGATAGCCAAGAGAGCCAGGTACAAGGAGCTACGGCAGCCGTTTGCTTGAAGAACTCACAGCAAAATTCTGCTAGGTAGTATAAAATTGCCGGATTTTCCACTTTTCCCACTTTCAAAGGGTTTCAGAAAAAGTCTTCAAAGTTGTGTGCAGCACCTGAGGAAAGCGATGGAAGAAAACGGTTTAGGAGTGTGTCTTCCACCTGATAGTTAGAATTTTAACTTCCTCTTTGGCTAATCAGTCTGTCATTTCAATTTTACTAAATGAGAGTCCTTAGATTTATACCCCATTCACACCAACAAGTGAAAGACATGCTTAAATGTGGTTTAACTAATCAAGGTTAAAAATTAGTCAATACGGCAACCCACAATTAAACAAGGTAAGAATTTGATTTAAATATCTTCGAAAGGTCGTTTGAAATTTGTCTGATGACTGAAAAGCGTAATCGACAAAATGGAAAAACCAAAACCCGGTTTAGTTAAACTAGTTAAGTTGGTGTGAATGTAGTCTCCCTCGCAGCCGCTAGCTGTGTCGTCACGCAACGCTTTCTCCCAGGGTAGCGGCTGCGAGGGAGACTAGTGTGAATGGGGCATAAGATAAATGAATAATATACATGTACACACTGTAGAATCAAGGATAAATCTAAGGTCATGAAATTCAAATCATTCATTCAGCTTCGTTCCACCGATTTTCAGTGGTGACATAAGCATTTGATTAAACAACACCAGGTGAGCACAACCATGAGACTAATTTGTCAAGAAGCTCAGCGGGCTATGGCAAATGGAAACTGGACTATTCTAAAAAACGCCCAAATGCGGAGCAACATCAAATTCGGCTGCCAAAGGTTTGTATAAGGGGGCGTGGAGGGTCATTGTCCTGGTTATGCTCTCCTGACAACATACATAGTAATAGTAGTAGTAGATCATCTCTTTTTTATATATATATTTGCATTACGGTACAAACAAACAAGTAAACAAAATATTAGCCCTATGCAAGGGTTGCCGTACCTTCGTGTAAACGGGATCATAGGGCACGTTTACATGGCCGGTTTCGCCGGTCACAGTCTGAGTGCGTCACGCGACAAGTTTCTCATGATTTTCCGCTGAAACTTTAACATGGAAACAAAGACAATTCATTTACGTTTACATGAGACTCTTTTACCGTGACGATACAAAGGTCTTTTCGTCCCAAGCTGAAATGCGTCGCGTGACAAACTCAGCCAATAGGGCAGATTTCGTATGATTGTGAAACGGACCGCGCCGTGCCGTAACCGTGTCAGTGCCGTATACGTAATGTCTATAAAAACATTTGCAAATTCCTGCTGTAACCGTGCCGTGACCGTGCGGTAACGTTTTCACACTCATACGAAATCTACTCTAGAGTCGGTATAAGTATACCATTCATTAGTAGTCGGATCGATTTCTCGTTTCTCGCAGGTCGTTTCTAGCAGTCATGAGGTTTTACGCCCTACTGGCATTGTATGTATGTACTTGAGTGCTTTTAATACTGCATGAGGATCTGAAATCTTCACTTCAGACTTAAACGGACGTGAAGAAATAGCGTATATATCTTTAGGTCACTTTTGAGGACCGAGTCAGTCTGGTTTTGTGAAGCGAAAGTAGCACTATCCACTGAACAAATCCTTGTCGGTTAAAATAGATATCGTTATGCAAAACTTTGCTGTATAATGATTTATTCGATTAATGGGGCTATTTAAACATCTGCTTTTGTCAAATAAAGCCAAAATTTAAAATATATTTATATCATAAATTGGTACATGCAGGAAGCATTTATTATCAGTGATACAAGTCAATTGTACTCTTATAAATGATTAATTTAAATTTGAAATGTAATTCTTGAATTAAAAGCAATAAAATAGTTAAATTAATTCTGGCATTATGCACAACTTTCTGAGATACTCCATAGCAGGCTCCTATATAGTTCATTGGGGGCCTGTGGCAGTGGGACGCGCGATGCAATTCCCTTAAGGCGCTGTACTGTGAATTTTCTCGGCAACTTGTCTCGCAACGGCGTTGCGAAACAAGTTGCTGAGAAAATTATGGCGCTGTTACACTGTGCAATTTTCCCCAGCAACTTGCAATATTTTACTCGTACCCAGAGCTCCTCAAACGAAATGAGAAATTGCGCATGCGCTCGTAGAAAACGTGCCTCGAAAATTGCGAGGAAAGTTGCTGGAGGAGTTGATTACACTGTGCAACTGGCTGTGAAGTTGGCTGCAATCCGTTGCGAAAAGTAGACTTAGAGTTCTACTTAGTGCAAGACGCTTACGCGCAATAAAAACCTGAAAATTGCGAGACACTTTGGTATGTTTACACTAGCAATGTCTTGTGCAACTTGTCTTGCAACAAAATTGCAAGACAAGTTGCAAGGAAAATTGCCTAGTGTAACAGCACCTTAATTAGCTTTGTGCGTATACTAGAAATAGCTGGAATCTACCATACTTTTTTCGTTAAGTGGCAATGAAACCATTGCTTAAAACTTGTGCAAAACTAAATGATATTTACGACAAATTTATATATATTTTTTTTTCTGCTGAGTGTGACCGGAAGGTCGAATGTGACTTGCGACCTTGTGCGATTTGAAGCGACTTTGGGCGACTTTAGGGCCTGGATTAGGACTTACGAATATTCTCGTTTCCAACATCTTTAATTTGTTTCGGCTTTTTTCTAAATCTGCGTATTTTAGTGTGACTCCATAAGTGCTTCATCCTACAGGTATCTAAAGCCATACGCAATTAGCCTTGTTAAACGGAGGCATGGTCGAAAACGTCAACCGACACAACACAATAAACAACAGCAACAACAACACGCTAGTGGAACAAATTAAACATTATTACGTTAGCTTTTTTTAAATGAAATGTGGATTTGTTTAATTAAATAAAGAGTCATCTTGGGGTGCACTATTCAGAATTGATAAATGAATCATTATATTTTCTGATATGGATTTTTGCTTCTGTTCTGTTAAAAGTTACACGATTTTCATAGGAATAGTCTCTACTCCTAAAATTCTCGAATTTCCGAGAATCAATTTTGCGACGACTTGGGGATCTTTATTTTTTGTGTGTGTATATGTTGTTGTTGTTTGTTGTTGTTTGTTTATTCTTTTTGTTTGTTTGTTTGTTTGTTTGTTTGTTTGTTTGTTTGTTTGTTTGTTTGTTTGTTTGTTTGTTTGTTTGTTTGTTTGTTTGTTTGTTTGTTTGTTTGTTTGTTTGTTTGTTTGTTTTTTGTTTGTTTGTTTGGTGGGGATCGGTTTGCGGCTGGGGAACAGTTTTGCGGCGGTAAAGGTCGTAAAATAGAACGGGCTTCCTGTGGAATTCGAAGGCTCGCCAAAATACAGCGGTGTACCATAACACACACAAAATGGCGGATGGAGGAGGGAAAGATCCTGCAAGTGTAATAAAGAAAGCCAGGTATTAGTAACTCTTAATCACTGTATTTAAAACTTTACAGAGATTGGTTGCACATTTAGTTAATTTTTTGAACATTAATGGTTTAGATTGGTGGAGGATAATGAGTTCCAACAACTTTGTGGCCAAGTTCTGGGTCGACTGCAGAGTGGTGATAGAGGAAATGAGTGTATTAGCCAGTTACGAAGATTGTTTTTAATTATCGCTGCAACAAGACGTAGAAGACGGTATACATGATGTTTTAGCTTTATATACATATTAGTAAAATTGTATAAAATGACAAATGACAGTCTGGTGCGTGTGATGGTCAAATGCTGGCAGCAAAAGACGTCGTTTCACTTCTGGATCCTCTATATCGTGGTTGGCAACATTGAATTGCTGTTGAATTATTTTAATAAATTTCTTTTTATTCAATCTGACTATGAATTATTAAAGAAGAGCTTCATCTTCTATTGTATCCAGTGAGAACACCATTGTTTTACCATTGAAAATGGGCCAGTCTGGTTCATTTCAAATGACAAATGTATTACATTCAAGTTACTTTGTTTAAAAGACATCTAGATACAACATATGTAATACAATCCATTGCCGAGCTTTTGAACATCAGATGTAAAGGCATCTCATTGGCTGTTGAACAAAGTAACTTGAATGTAATACAATGCTAAAATCCTTAACCTGGGTTATAAGACAAATATGTACTTATTGACTGAGTGGGAGAGCTGGACAGGAAAATATTTGGCTTGGGGTTTATGCTGCATGGACTGAGGGCAATGAGGTCTGTACAAATGACCAAGAGCCAAATATTTTTCCCCTCTGGCCCAACCTAACTCAGTCAATAAGCATTTTATTGTATGACCTGCTCTTTTGTTTTTGTTGTTGTAAAAAGTGGCAAATAAGCTCTCAAATACAAATAGAAACATAGTGCATGGAAACAAGCAGGGCCGTAGGGGTTTTTATGATGTCCCGCTCGAGCAAAGCCATACAGCACCAATCATGTCATCTTTTCTGAATGTTCTATTAAGAGCGCGCGAACAGGGAATTATGGGTCATATGATAATACAATATAAATACTGAACAATCCTTGTTTCCATATCTATCTCTAATAGGGTGACCACAAATATGATTGAAGGGCTCAAAGAGGTGGTTTCAGAGCCACAACAGGGTACCAAAAAGTTCAAGCTCCTGTGTTCTGCAATTTTACGAGAAATGGCTCCATTAGTTCAACTTACAGTTTGTAGTCTTGATCCACCAGTTGATCAAGCAAGCATACCGATACTTTTACCACTGGCTTTGACACAGGTACAGTAATTAATCATATATAATTAATCACTGGGGTATATATTAAAGGGTTATTAACCGAGCACGAGGTCTGTATGGGAAAATATTTTCCCATAAAGACCGAGCAAACAAGGTTAATAACTTATTTATTATATGGCTTTGAGAAGTCCCGCTAAAACAATTGCTAAACGCAAACTTTTCTTTTCATCCGGGACAGCGGTCCTAATATAGCAAAATACAGACCATGCGTTAGCCAATCAGAATTCAGGAAATTATCTAGCCATATAATAATAATCAATATTTAATATTGATTAAAGTGTACGCGATGTGCTTGGCGCTTAAGAAGACTCGAAATGGTTAATATATTGAGTGCGTGCATGGATATAATGATGACGAAATACAAGAGGTTGAACAAAACAATTATAGTACTTTTTTGTCAAATTCTAGCATTTTCAATACAAAATAACTCAAAAACTGTTCTTGTTATGGTTTAACACATAATTTTCTTTCTTTCTTCAGCCTTGTGTAGAATTATTGAATGCTTTCACTTATTAGTCATCCATTTTATTGTTAGGGAAAGGAACTGGGATATTGGTGTAATCATGTACCATTAATGATCAAGTGAGTCTGAAATTATCTGAGAATTGTCCCTTGTGATGTTGTGGTTATATGCTATTCCTTTATTGGGTTTCCTGTGGGATCAAACTGGGAGAGGGAAGACTGGAGGCAAGAGTTTGTTGTTTTCATTCATTCCCAGTCTCTAATCTTTGACACAGGAAGCCCAAAAGTATAATAGGAGTTGCCTGCAGAGGAGGCCAGGTCACAGTCTATTTCACACTCATACCAAAACTGCTCTATTGTTACAATTATGACAGTTATAATCTGCTGATTATGATGGTGACAAAGATAGTGTGGGAGTTGAATATCACAGACTACACGTACTGTATTGATGATGATAGTACTTTCCTGGATATGCTGAATGATACATTAGATACATACATAGTTAACATGGAAGATATACATGTACATGACTGTACACTTAGCTATAAGCTAGTTTCTGTGTACTCCACAACAAAATAAAATAATAATACACTATACTGTACAAACTATAAATTAATTGTATGATGATGAATAATTATACTGAACAATAACGATGAATTATAGTCTTGTACATGTTGTACATGATTGTACATTGTACATGTATCTGTCCAAGAGTTAGCTTACTCAAGTCTATTATTTTATTATGCAGACTTCTGAGGCTTTCATTAATTAATCAGGATTTTATCTTATAATCAAATAATCACAGAAAATCAAAATTTATTATCACTAGCTATGGTTCAATCTTTTCCTTTTTTATAGGTGGATTACAAGTGGTGGAATTCAAGTTGATCTCCAGACCACAGCACTAGCATGTGTCAATCACTTCTTTATCTCCCATGAAGACACCATACCCCCAGGTAAAAATACATGTGACTACAGTATGAAATTTATGCAAAGTTCAAACCAAGGGAAGCTCACCAGTCAGGAGGGGGGCAGCCCAAACCAAAAATCCCAATGTCCTCCTTAGTCAGTTGTGGGGTGCCCCTAAGCTAATGACGTTGACCCTCACATGTGGACATTCTTGTGGATTGTTGTGGATCCATGATAGCTTATTGGTGTGTTTCAAACATTCTTTAGAGAATGGACACCATACAATAGATGCTATACAGAGTAGATATGATAAATCTTTTGTTGAAGTTTATACAAGATGGCTGCCATGACATCACAGCAATATTGATATTAGAATGATATTAATAGCAAATACATGCAAATGCCTTGAAGCCCGCAGATATCATGTTTACTAAAATACATTGATATGCAAGAAAAGGATGGTTCATTTGTATGGTTTACTACACAGCTTCTTTAAAGGAGTTGAAAGTTTGACTTGAGTAATCATGCAATCCTACATTTTTGTTTCATTTTTGTCCATACAGTAGAGGGTTACATGTAGAGTGCACATTGTCTGTCCCGCGGGTGATCATATGACATACAGACATGCTAAATATCATCCTTACCTCTTCAAGAGCATATTCAAAACATTCAAAATGACACCTGACAGATATAAATAGTTATTATTCTCACACACCACTGGGAGCTATTGTCAAGCTGACCACCACCAACTGACTTTTATATTTCTTATAAACAACTCAACATAAATACATCTTATTATTTATTTATCTTTTATCTGTACATGTATTAATACCAGTGAGCAATACCCTTGCTCACTGATGCATTTTAATTTGCAGTTTAAATAAAGGTATTATTATTAATTTTTTTTAAGCATTATAAGCATAGCAGCCACTTGTAACTAGTGTTTCACAAAAACCTAATCAAAATCCTCTTACTGGTTAGCAGAGCTGGCCTAGGGTTTGGTTGGTACTTTTAATTAATAGGCTAAAAACTAAAACGCTGATCAAATGACTAAAGGCCCCAAGGGCCAGGACCCAGTGGTGTGAGAAAAGGCATTTTTCAGGTCTTTCATTCCCCAGCCAGTAGAAAATACAACTTTTCAGGTCATGATAATGATAGTCAAACCATACACTATTAAGGTGGTGTTGCACGAGATGATTTTTAATGACGATTTTCTGCGCAATGTTGCAACAACTTGCAATATTTTGCGTTGCAATTTTCTGACTTGGATTCAAAAACTCGTAACGCGTTGCCAAAGCAAAAACTGCAAGGAAAATGGTTCCGAGTGTCATATATGTTACACGAGAAAGATTTTTATCGCAATGCCGTTGCACTGAAAATCGTCATTAAAAATCGTCTTGTGTAACACTGCCTTTAGATTTATGTACATGTACTTGTACACTAATCAACCAACCACCTGTGCTTCAATCAGTATAAAATAGTCTTAAGATTTGGATATTGATATTGTTTTACTTCCTTCAGATGATGTGGGTCTGATTTGTCATCAAATGTCTCGTTGGCTCAGACATGCAAGTACAGTTTCTGCACGCAATCCTTATCAAAGACAGATATTCAGTGGGCGGAGTAAGGGGGTAGGTTACTACATTAAATTATTTACAGATCTATTATTTAATCTTTCGTAAGTCATAGTTTGTACAAAGCAAGCATATTGGCCATTTGCACAATGCAGTTATGAAGATAATGATTAACACTAGTGATGCTGGTGTTAGTGATCTTAACTTTTATTTTGTTATGGAGGACCTCCCTGAAAATCACAAGCTGTGAGGGAGCTTCCTCTTGAAAGATTTATGATGATGATGATGATGATGATGATGATGATAATCTACTGTCTGTCTATTTACCACTGACATTGATTTTTTTGTTTTTCTAGTATCAGGCAGTCACAGAAATTGATGGTTCTTTGTCAAGATTTTTCTACACTGTTCTAAGTATTGGTAAGTTACTCATTGATTCATCAACCACTTATTAACAAGTTTACCAAAAAAGTATTATCATCTTTAATTTCTCAACCACTTACTGAAACCTTACCAAACACAAACTGACATCTTACCAACCTTTGCAACCACTTACTGACACCTTACCAACCATTTACTGACACCTTACCGACCACTTACTGACACCTTACCAACCACTTACTGACACCTTACCAACCACTTACTGACACCTTACCAACCATTTACTGACACCTTACCGACCACTTACTGACACCTTACCAACCACTTTCTGACACCTTACCAACTAGACTGTAATTATAGTCTCACTTTCACCTTACCAACCACTTACTGTCACTTAACCAACCACTTCAATCTGTGAATCTCTTCTTTTCTTGTTGCAGCCTATTATTGCTTCCCTGACCAAGTCCTCAATGTCCATACCTTCTCAATGCTAAGGTCATGGCTGTTAAACAGTGGTGCCATTGAAGCAAACAGTGATGAGGGTCCTTTCTACAACCCACAAGAAGGACATTCACCCAGCAATAAATCCTTCTCAGTAGGCTCCCACTCCAGCTCACCAGAGATTCTTAACCAATCACCCAAAAATGGCTCAACATTGACCACAAAAATTGCTGAAGATCAGGTATCTATGGATACCATCTCTGTTGGTTCCCAGTCCTCCAGAGGAATCAGCATTCCTAGATCTCTGTCGCCTAGCAACCAATCCCCAGTGTTTGATCAATCACCTCGCAGTCAGCTTCCAGAAACTGGCAGTGTTGGATCCAGGCCACAAACCCCACTAAGTTTCCCACTCACAGAAGAGGACACAGATGAAAGACCTCCAAGCAGAGCAAGGGAGCGTAAAATTTCCAGAAAAATCAGCTTCACAAAATTGTTTATTCAACAAGGACCCAAAACAGGACAGCAGGAACTGAGAGAGAAAACTTGTGAATATTGTTTAAGGGTGCTTGAACAGAGTGAAAGGAGTAAGTCTGCAGCAGATTATCAATGCAGTTTTTGTTATTATTAGTCTCCCTCGCAGCCGTGTTTAGCCTCGTCATGCAACACTTTCTCGGAAAAACATGGCTGCTTCAGTGAGCACTACATTCCATTCCAATTCGTTAACCAATCAGAGCTTGGCTCTCAAAATCAAGGAGCCATTCGCGCCAAAAGGTCTACATATAGCATTCTGTTGACTTGGAGAATAATTGGATTAACCTTGGATCCCTAAACAATGGCTAGTTTACAAACACTTCTGTCTCACTTCATTTCATTCAAAGTATCTGGTATCAATTTATTGAGAAATATACAAAGAAGAAAGTTTTACTGATCTTCCATCTGTATATGTCTTTCGTATTTAAAAATTTGAAATTTATTTTTGATAGTGCAATGTTTACTCTCTTTGCGGTGTTGACAGACATAAAACTCATTTCCGGAACGCGGAAAATGGACCGTTTGCTGATGTATCTTCTGATTGGACAACTGATACAATGGGAACGGAATGCAGTTACTGAAGCAGCCGTGTTTTTCTGAGGGAGCATTGTGTGATGAGGCTAAACATGGCTGCGAGAGAGACTATATTATTATGAGACAAGTGCGAAATGAGCTGTGACATGCAGTGACTGTGTTAGTGCTGTAAAGACATTTAAACAGGGTTCCTGCTAAAATATTCCTTAAACTCATTGAAAACTCCTTCGACCTCATTTGCGTTTCCAAGGGTGCTTGAAAAGCCCTTGAATTTTAGAAATTCTGCTCAAATTCCTTGAAAACCCCTTGAATTTATACTTTGGACAAAAACATAAGGGACTTTAATGTGATGGGAAGTATAGAAATTGCCTTTTCTTCTTTTACATGTAAGGGAGGGAAGAGGATGTCCTACATGTAGTATTTCAATAAAAACGTCAGTAAGAATTGGGCTAATGGTATTCCTCGAAAAATCGTTTTTGGGTCCTTCAATACTCCTTGAATTGCACTGCAATTTGAAATTCATCTTTGAGCATGAACCCAGTTTAAAATTCCTACCATGAGAATGCTGTGCCATGACCATACACATGTACCTTTTTCACAATCATTTGAAAACTGCTTTATATATGTACAGTGTAACTCCCTAAAAACACCTTAATTTGACTTTCCTAACTTTGATATCATTGCCTGATTCCCCATAGGTCACCTCAGTGGAGGGGGAGTTTCTTAGAAAATAGACATGTCATTACAACTGTTTTCAGTATTTGGTTGAAATGAGTGACTTCTTTTGAAATTCTAGGACCAACAAAAACACAAGATAACATCTTAGTTGAAGCTGTAAGTAGACGACCCCTTTCTGGTCAATGTAAAATAGATGGCATAAAAGCATATTTTAAATTTAGAGATTTGTTATCCCAAGGAGATTCCAGAAAGTACCTCCTTTCCCAACTGCACACCCATAATCAAATTGGATAGCTGAATGTATCACCCTTAAACACCTTGATATACACATACTGTACTCTCCTCATCCAACTACACACCTGTCAAGAATCTTGATATCTGTTCCTATCACATAATAATGTACCTTGTTACCACATTATTTCTCCTCCATCTGCACACCCATCATCAAACTTGTGCTGCATATATGTCACCCATAGACATCCTATCGTACAGTACTTGCCCTTCCCAACTGTGGTCTGAGAAATCTAAATTGCTCTCCATCATCCATAGTCATCCTCATGCACGTCACTGTATGGCCCATTCTCATCACCTATTATACAGTGACCAGTTGTTCAAAAGAGGGTTAGCACATGGCTAATGGCAATGGTTTTCTTTAGATTTAACCCTGGGTTAACACTAACTCACTTTCAAACCACTGGGCCCAGTTATCCTTCCCTCCTTTTACTTCTTACATGTACCCATTATCTGCTTGAATAGTAAGACCTTTTTATCTCAAGACACTCTACTTACATGTATGTATTTACTTTTATTACCAGTGTTTAGTTGAAGCAGTCTTAATGCTGGATGTCCTGTGTAGAGGTGACAAGTCACTGGTTCCTAAATTGATAGACATCGTCAGAAGGCTTTATAGTAGGGTGACGGCAGATATGAGCAAATGGAAAAGAGCTGTTCTTCCAGTTGTACAATTTCTTCTTAATCATGGTAAGTATAATGAACAGGGCTAACAGTCAGAGGAAAAAAGACAAAGTGGTGATGTCGTAGACCTGTGTGTACAGTAATCACACATGGCTCTCAAGCTGTTCATGAAGAGCATGCATAATACTGATTACTAAATTGAATCTCGACTGGGTTTTAGGTGAGGCTGTTGTATTTGACCCTGAACCAGCTTGTAAAGTAGTATTTGGTACCATGGTCAATGCATTCTATTTAAGGTATAATTACTTTTCTTTTCTTTTTTTTTTCTTTTCCCTTTATTTTAAACCAGTTCAATTTACAGTTCTTTCATTTTCAGTTCGTCATTCTCCTTTGAGGTAGTCATGTTTTGTCTTGATAACATGGAAAAACTTTGTACTTCAACAAGTGTCTTCACAAAATTTTTCCCTAATCTGTTCAAGGTAAAATTGATGCAAAAGACAAGTTAGCCTGTGTACAGCCGTTTCCGTATAGGGGGAGAGGGGTGGGAAATGGCTGTACACAGGCTAAAGACAAGTCACTTGTAGCTGTTTATTATAGTTTATTAATTGCATGACCAATTTAGAAAATTAGTCTTAGATTTGCCATACCTTTCTATATACCTTTCTTTCTTTGGTCAGAAGCTAATGGGAAAAGGTTAGGATAAATATGGGATGGGGAAAGGGAACAGAGCAAGTAGCCTCTCCTCTTTAGCTTGATCCACCCTACACCCTCTTGTCAATCCTCTATGGCCACTAATCAGCTATTTAGATCAGGGAATTGAAGGGTACGCGGTCATGACGCCCCATTGCCATGACGCCCCCTGTCAAATCCGTTTATAAAGGTTTCGTTTAAAAGATTGCGCCTCGATTTATCTATAAGTATTCTTTGAGAGTTTTTCTTGCTGTAAACTTGGAAATAAGACATAGGTTATACACTATGGGGCGTCATGGTAGATTTGGGGGCGTCATGGCTATACAGTGGGGCGTCATGGATGGGGCGTCATGACCGTCATTCAATTGAAGTATACAATTTAATAACTATTGATAGATAATTGTTACTGCTGCTTTACCATTGTGATTTTGCCACTGATCATTGATGTCAACCTTTGATTGCTTTGTAGATTCTTGCATGGTCACCAAGAACATTTTTAAGTGAGTTTATGGAATTACTCCCTGTGATGATGTCAGAGGACTCTGTTGTTGAGGTACAGTGTCTAGTATGACTTCTGTACACTAGGTTCGTGTCATGTTTTGTGGATATTGTTGTAATGTTAAATAATGATCTGAAATGTTTTAAAAATACCAGTCTCCTTTATCCACAGGTGTTTCATAGCATTCTTGACCTGCCATGTTTATCAGCTGCTCTTTGTGCTGCTTGGGCATCAAGGGGTAAGACTGCTGCTCTACTCTTGTGACTTCAGTTTGAGTACATCCAGTTTTGAATACATCCTCTCAGTGTACAAGTCCATAAGACCCATTGTACTCTTGTGATTTCAGTTTGAGTACATGCAGTTTTGAATACATCCTCTCAGTGTACAGGTCCATAAGACCCATTGTACTCTTGTGACTTCAGTTTGAGTACATCCAGTTTTGAATACATCCTCTCAGTGTACAAGTCCATAAGACACATCCTTTTGATGGACACCACTAGTACTGTTGTCTCATTTTTATTTTATTTTTATCTGCTTGCACTGCACCTGCACCACTTTCAAAACATTTTACGTTGAGCACCCTCACTCTGCACAAAGCTCACAAGAATCTTCAATTGAAGGAGGTGGGCTCCACTTCGAAGAAGAAGAAGTAAAAAGGAACTTACTAATAGGTCATGGACACCTCTAAATGATGGACACCCTCTACATGTTAGACACTCTTCTATGGACATACCTCTTGGACAGACACCTCATCATGGTAGACATCTATGGACACCTCTATGACAGACATCCTGGGCCCGGTTGTACGAAGGTTGGATAAAGTTATCCATCGGATAAGAGTTATTCACTGTATAGATTTTGTATAGATTTTATCAGCTGGATAAGGATTTATCCGCTGGATAGCGCTATTCACCCTTCGTCCAACCAGCCCCTGTACAATAGAGGCTGATCTATGGCACACACCTCTCTATGATGAACACCCCTCCCCTCTGTGACAGACTTCCCTCTGTGTGGGCACTCCTCTTTGACAGACAGCTCTCTATGATAATTATACCTCTCTATGATATACTTATAATGGATACTCCTCTATGAAAGACATCTGTATTATATATTTCTTTATCTTGGACAAAAATCCAATTTTCTTTAATCCTAATGCTCATTTTCCAGGAAAACCACCAAGTAGCAGTAGCAGTGATGTGTCTAACGTCGTGCCACCTTCTGTTACCGCCTACCTTGACCCCCAATACAGACCATTGTTTAGTTTTATATTGAGACCTGAAGCAGGTCATGGAGACACGATTAGTAGGTGAGATATCTGCCGAAATCAATGTTTAAGAACAAGGACACCCACTTGTTTGGCAATTCCCAAGCCTTCTCTTACTGGCACCCTCTCTTGGTTTGAATTTATATGCGGTATATATGCCGATGTAAGTTCATTTATAAAAATATTCGTTGTAAAGTACTAATATTTAGCGTCGTTCCTTCAACACGAAGCTAGTTTCCCAGGAAGCGGACGGTGTGCTCTTTATACCCCCCCCCCCTCCCCCCTCTCTCTCTCTCCATCAGTGCTCCGTTTTAATTGTACTTAATGCTAATTAAAGCTACACAGAATTGAAGGAGAGGTGAGGTGAAGTCGAACTCGAGACCCCTTCCTCAGAAGGACGCACACTAACCAACTTAGCTATACTTGCCTTTTTGATGAAAAAAACCCTGCAAGAACACTGACGAAACGTAGGGCTAACTTTGTGTCTGAGTGAGTGAATGAGTGTTCCAAGTGATACGTTGGTATATTCTTACTGCTCAATATAACTCATGACCCTTACATTTCGCTTATCCACGAGCTAACATGAAACTAGGTGCGTTGCGTAGAACTGTCATCTGACCAACGAGCAAGTGAAGCTCAGTTGGTTAGTGCGCAGCTTTCTGAAGCAAGAGGTCCGAGTTCGATTCCCAGTGACCTCACAATTGTTTCGACTGCTTTCCATTCCAAGTAGCTTTTAAGTAGCTTTAAATACCCTTAAAACGGAGCACTGATGGACAGAGGGGGTAAAGAGCGCACCGTCTGCTTCCTGGGAGACTCGCGTCCAGCTGAAGGAACTACCGACGCTAAATATAGTACTTTACCTTTACTTGTATCCATGGACGGAAGGGTAGAGAGGAAGAGAAGATTTGCCGCCTGCCGCCTGGATAAATACTTGAGTGAAAGAGCACAACGCTCTCACCTATACTATGATTTTGACGTGACTGATTCAATGGCGAGACATAACGACACGCAAAACCATTGTCATTTTTATACAGTTTGTATTTATTTCCACTTTTTTTATTTGAATAAAAATAATGTTATCGTTATGATACAGGCTTAAAGTATTACACTCATTACTAGAAGACATGGCAGATCACCCTCGTGTTGTTGTCGCATCACAGATTGCACCAGTTCTACTTAAGTAAGTGAGTTTGGTTACCCTGGGAACCAGAGACCCGAGAGGGATTGGGATTCCCCCTCCCCCTCTCTTTCTCCTCCCCAATCCCTCTCGGACCTCTGGTACCCAGGGTAGAGTTTGATACTTTGTAGCATTCTTAATGATTTTGTGACTCTTTTATAATCAAATGCATATTGGCATGTTCCAGTTTGTACTTTACTGTTCTTCTGGAAGAAGCAGAAATTGAAACAGTCAGCAAGTTGATACCAGTTATCTTAGAGAGGTCCGTCTTGCTGTTTGAACCACAGACCTACAAACTAGAAATCAGAAGGTAGTACCTTATTTGTTCAATGTTAATTGAAACTCTAACTCGACCAAGTCTATAGGTGATGTTGCACGGGTTTTAGCGCTACATTGTTGCGTTACTTCGAAAACGCTTGTATCGCGACCAACAATTTTAAACTTTCAGTTGGATTTTGGTAGGGATTGACGAAGCAGAGCAATTTAATTGCTGCAACTGCCGCAATTTGCATTGATTACTGCAATCTTATATAGTAGAACCTCTGTAATACAGACACCGAAAGGTCGGAGAAAAGTGAAAAAAAAAGGTTTATTATAGAAGTGTCCGTTACTGATCGGTTTAACTGTACCATTAGGCAAATGAAAACTATTAATGGGATAAGGTCATGATGATTCATTTGTTGGTATTTTTGTAGAATAATGGCGGACAAGCTAGTGATAATATTCCAGAAGTACCCTAGCCTTGTGTCCACACATCAGCAAGACTTAATGGAGTTCATCACAGGCTTTAAGAACTTAGGTTCTGATAAAGAAGAAGTATTTATTAATCTGGTAAGTAATTGTGATAATACCACTTTGCAATAAGTTTTTTAATGTTTGATTCACGGCACGCCTTGACTTTTCCAAAAACATTTTTTCGTATGAGTGTGAAACGGACCGCGCCGTGCCAAGATTGTGTCAGTGCTGTGTTGTCGGTAAAAACATGCGAAATTCCTGTAGCGAACTTGCCGTATTCACACTCATACGAAAACTGCTCTACAAGCGTGCGGTTTGTGGAAGAAGCAATTTCAGTTTTCAGTTACCCGCCATTTTCTGGCTTGTTCGTCGCGCGCTTGATGCCAGACTTCGGGATGTGATTGGCTAGATGAAGTAAGCCAATTCAATGTTTCCCACGTACTTCACAAAACAATCTGACAGTTTTAAAATGGTTTAACGTCTTTTTGTAGGTTTGGTCTATAGGAGAGTTTGCATCAACGGCGTACGAAGGAGGATGTACTGTACAGACGATAGTTCAATATTTCGAGGTACAGTATTCAATAGTACAGTTTCAATATTTCAATATATTATAGTACAGTTTCAATATTTCGATGTACAGACAGACAAACCGGCAACATTCCGACTAGTACATGTACTACTTGCATCGAGCAATACATTAGTTACTTCAGTTGCTTCATTTGCATGGTTTTTCTTGTACTGCAAAAGAGAAGCAATCTTGCTCTATAACTTATGATATAATGGTGTATTTGTCTTTTATAACTGATTAGCTGTTGTTTTGATCTTTATTACTTACAGACACTGGAGGCATTAACCTATGAAACTGTTATGCAGACAGCTCCAGGAAAGGTACAGCTCCATCCCTAATAGTTTCACCTTCAACAAGAAGATTGATCCCTTATCAGATAATGGGACAAACTCTTTGCTTTTATTGCAAGGGAAGTCGAATAGCCGATATATAAAGTCGTAAAGTAGGGTAACCCCAAGACTCCGCCGCAAGCAACACTCGCAGTTTTGAAGAAAAAGCTGTGTCGGGTTTCTTGTGTTGCGAAGTCTCCATGCGTCACCCTAACTCTAGATCTTACTCTTTTGCTTTTGGTGTCTTTAGAGGAAAGAAAACGATTGTATAAGCCCAGTGTTTTGATTTGCCCTATCTTCATTTGATCGAGGGCTAAGAACCTCATCTTCAAGGCGGATGTTAAAAAGTCTCATCAACAGTGTTGAATAGCATCCCATCCTACCCCACCCTTGTCACTAATCAGTACATGCAAGTAACTTCACTCACAGAAGGCTTTTATTTTCCAGGTTGTATTTTCAGGCAAATTGGTGTCAGTATTTATGACTGCCTTAGCTAAGGTATATTCTATTTATTTTGCTATTTGAATTTAGAGTACCAGGTTGCACGGTATAGCAGTTTTAGTTTTCGCATGATAGTGAAAAAAGATACTGACACAGTTACTGCACGACGCGGTCCATTTCACACTCGAAAGACTCTTGTACCCGAAGTTATAATACATTGCCACCAGAACACTCGACTGGGAATTGGGGGATAGGCTACTGTGGAGGTAGAAAATTGTATACTTTTGTATACCATTCAGGTGAGATTCAGGGACCTAGAGGATGGGGTCCATGCATGGTACTTTTTCCTTTCAAGTTTATCTTCACTTACGAATTTCACGGTTTCTTAATTGCTTTCTTTTTACCTTTATTGACAGCTTGCGGTTTGTTAATTTTTTTTACGCTTGTTTACAGCTCGCTTCACGTTGTCAGGATTGTTTACAGCTCACGGTTTCTTAGTTATTTTTTGTTTTTGTTTTTGACCTTTGTTTACAGCTCGCTTCACGTTGTCAGGACCTCATTCAAAGAGCAATCATGTGCTGCAGTAAAGTCCTTAGACATAAACCTGTGAGTGTCCCATTTACACTTGATTTATTACGATATTCGGTTAATTTCTCTGTATAATTGTTGTATCATTGTCCCAAACGCTTTAACTTCAAACCACTGTGCAAAGTCATTAGTCAAACCTCCGTTAACGGACACCTCCCGTAAGCTTACATGCCCCAGCACTCGGTCTCTGCGTTTTTCCTTACTTATAATACACTATACAAAATTACTCGATTCTGATTGGACGAGAGGAGTACAATTATATCGTTAATTGTACTCTGCAGAGTACCTAGTAAGTGGCTATGGCAATGACAATCGTAAATTGAAATTTTGTATAGTGTATCATAAATAAAAAATCGCACAATCTTCTCGTACAATTCAGAATTAATAGTTACTCGTAATGTTTTGAAAACTCTCAAATAGGACTCCCCTAAAGGCTCGTCCTATTTTGAGAACTTTCAAAACATTACTCGTAAGGCGTTCCAAACTAAATTGGCTTTTTCCATTTTATTTATTTTTACTTCATTTTTGATCTTTTTTTTTTTTTCATTTGGCGAATTTCTAATTAAAAAGCCTGATTGTCAGTTATCTGTTTATCCACTGGCAGTACGCGTACGATTTATCTAAAAAACGTTAACTTGGTAGAAATTTTCTAAAATGGAAAAAGCCAATTTAGTTTGGAACGCCTTTCGTACCTATTAATTCCGAATTGTACTCAAGATCGTGCGATTTCCTATACAAATAACTACCGCCTTCCATAGGCGGACAGTCACCTCTTATAGGCGAACACGGACACCTTTTCCGAGTCCACAGAGGCTAAAATAACCTCCCTAAAGCGGACGGTACAGGAAATAAAGACGCTCTATAAGACTTGCATGATATACATCTATTTCAAAAAAGGTTGTCGTGTGAGAGCTCTCAAGCCCACGCGACTTTGACTTTTGACTTTAGCATCAGTAAATGAAGTTCTTTAGTGTATAAGGTCAGAGCAAGCTGAATTTGAATAATCGTGTGGCATTTTTGTGGTTTTATAACTTTAGTGATTTAGTGAGTCGCGTAGCTTGATACTGACAACGTTTATTGAAATAGGTGTATATAGACCCCTTAGACCGCCCAGTCTAGTCTCCCGTAGGCGGATACCTCCCATAAACGTACACCAACTCGTGGTCCCGAGTGTGTCCGCCTACTTGGGATTTGACTATAGAATGTAATTGTAATCAAGCTTTTGTCAGAGGAATTACAATGGGCTATTAGCAAAGCGTTTCGCCTTTCATTTCTGCCGTTCCGAAATGATTATAATTTTATATTAAAAATCTTATATATGTGTTTATAGGAGATGCTGTCGGATCCTGACTGCTACGATAACTTGGTAACACGAGCCCAGGAATTGATTCAGCTGCTCAAACTTCCTAAGTGAGTAATCTGATCAGGTTAAGTTCTTTAAACTAAAATTTTTTTTCTGAAGGATTCAGAGGGCGGAGGTCAGATGGGTATGTTTAGATGGCAAAACAATGCATGATACAATGGCCTTGAATAAAAGATTTTAGCGAGACATCCTCAGAAATATTATCCTGTTGCTCATTCTTTCGCCCCCAGAAAAATTAACCCTGGGAACATTGTCTTAAAGTAGCCTCCTCCGTGGGCATCACTGTTCTTGGGTTTCCTGTGTAAAAGAGTGGCGATAGGGGAGAATGATGGGAGAAGGGAGCTCAGTCTCCGCTCGGTCAAATACCAGGAAAAACAAGGAGTTGCCTGCGGAGGAGGCTAGTCTAAAAGAACTTGTTCCGTTAGTCAAAATTTATTATGACGTCATTTTAACGGTTGTTGTTAATCGCCTATACATATTAGATGCTGATTGGTCGATCTGCTCAAGTCGACCAATCAGACACGAGAGAAAATTTACTTCGGGAACAAGCTCTAACAGACAACGTACTCAGGGGTATTTTCTGTAGGAGGGAGAAATGAGCGACAGAATTATGCCCCTTGGTTCCTGAGGATGTTAGCGAGATTCCTAGCGGACATTCTTGTAGGGATTTTGGGAATCTATTGGAGATTTGGGTTTCCTGTGTGAAAATTACGAGCGCGCGAGAAGTGGATCGCGGAGATTCCATATACACCTATTTCAAAAAACGTTGTCGGACCAAAGACCCCAAGCATACGCAACTCACCCGAGAGGGAGTATGGGAAACATTATTAATGCAATAAAACCACACGAATATCAACATGACATCCAAATCTAGCTTGCTACATCCTTATACAACAAATAACTTTCATTTCTTGTGGTCTAAAATCAAGACCAAAGACGAAAATTGAGTTAGGTTTTGCATCTACCCATGCTCCTTTGCGGCTTAGTCGCGGTGCTTTAGGTCTCGTCCGACAACCTTGTGTGAAGTAGGTGTATGTACGCTGTAGTAGTTCTCGTTCATGCATTCAAGCCCGGTTTAAGTAAAAATACAATAGTTTGTCCTTTTCACATGGATGGACACTCAGAGTAATTTTCTTGTGAAGTCTGAACGCTGCTCGAAATGTAGCGTTTAATTTCTGAGATCCTTTGAATTTATATTGCAGTGTTGCGCCGGTTATTCTTTGTCCTGATTCAGAGTGGATAACTGGAAGGTATGTTAAAACAGTATTCAGTTATGTTACTATCATCAGTAGCACCAATGGCACCATCGTTATCATCATTATCAATATCATCATCATCATCACTATCAATATCATCATCATCATCATCATCGCTAAAAACGATAATCATCGCTATTACAATCAATATCCTTATATCCTTAATATCAATATCCTTATATCCTTCGATATCGTTTACATGCACCCTTGTCATCATCATCATCAGTGATATCATTGTCTAGCCATCACAAGTAATATAGTAGCTAGATTTACGTTTTCGTTTTTGTTGCGTAATAGATGGCACAGGGACAAAAATACATCGTTACCTCTTCTACTTCAATCGACGAAAATGGTGTTGTCTTGAAGTTAAGCAGTGGTCTGTTCAGATTTTCTACCGTAGCTACACAGAGTTAGTCAGTTACTTTGTTGGTCTGTCTGTCTGTCTGTCTGTCTGTCTGTCTGTCCGTACGTGTATTGGTCTGTTTATCCGGTCTGTCTTTCTGTCTGTCTATTCTCATTTGGATTGAAAACTACAATTATAATATAATTGAAACAACAATTATGCAATTTAGACACGTGAATACTTTATTTCTATTGATTCCATGTGCATCGAAACATCTCCACAGAATTAGAAGTAAATGGGAGATAATTCACTAGCGACAGGTTGACATACGCAGCAAACACGGCTGTTTAGCACTGATAACAAAATATCTTCCGAGTAAATTACGATCCAAATAATAAAATTATTAAATGGGAATGATTGGAAGTAAAATATCTGTAAATAAAACAACAATGTATAGGATATTTTATTAACAAGCTAGATAAAGATTTATATTAAATATTTTCCAAAAAAGAAGAAAATTGTTGTAATCGTGAAGCGCTTGCCCCTCTTTCTTATTGCTGTTGTATTAAGCACACATTTTTATGCAACCCTTAGCGAGTTTTGTTAAAAGAGCATTAATGAAGCTATATTTTGGATAAAGTATTCGACGATCATGAGTCAAAAATGTAATTATCTTGAAGTACAATGTTTTTACATAAGAGATTCCTTCTAAGCTTTTACCAGTTAGGAGTTTCTTCATCCAGGTGGGGCCTAGCCTCCTTCGCAGGCAACCTTTTATATTTGGGATTCCTGTGCGAAAATTAGGGAAGGAAAAAGACTGGGGACGAAAAGGGTAGGGAAAAAGAAGAAGGGCTTTTTACCCTCCCATTTGGTGCCAGTCCTCTCCGAGCTCCTACAGGAAACCCCAAAGCGATAAAACTCAAAAGAGTTGCCTACGGAGGAGGCTAGATGGGGCCCACCTTTTCAAAATTGCGGAAGTTTGAAGTGGCACTAGTCAAAATGACAATATTACGAACGATATACATTTGATACATTTATACATTTATGTTTATACGTTCATATTTAGTTGGAGCAATTATGGTGAAATGACATTTATTCGCGAATCTTTGCTTGGATCTTTCTGCTAGTGAGAATTCCTCGTTTGAACACACGCCTACTCCTTGATTCTTCATACATTTATTTAGTTATTTACATTTACGTTGCGTACCTAGTTTGAAAGCGTTTACGTTACGTACCTCGTTTGTACACACGCCTACTCCTTAATTCTTCATAATGTATTTAGCTATTTACATTTACGTTACCTATCTAGTTGAACACATTCAGTACGTTACGGCGTACTTCGTTTGAACAAACGCCTACTCCTTGATTCTTCATACATTTATTTAGTTATTGACATTTACGTTTCGTACCTAGTTTGAAAGCACTTACGTTACGTACCTAGCTCGTTTGTACACACGCCTACTCCTTAATTCTTCATACATTTATTTAGCTATTTACATTTACGTTACGTGCCTAGTTGAACACATTTGCGTTACGTACCTCGTTTGTACACATGATCCCTACTCCTTAATTCTTCATATATTTATTTAGTTATTTACATTTATGCATACTTCAGCTGGTTACGTACCAACAAAGATTGCGTACCTAGTTTGAAAGCACTTACGTTACGTACCTAGCTCGTTTGTACACACGCCTACTCCTTAATTCTTCATACATTTATTTAGCTATTTACATTTACGTTACGTACCTAGTTGAACACATTTACGTTACGTACCTCGTTTGTACACATGATCCCTACTCCTTAATTCTTCATACATTTATTTAGTTATTTACATTTATGCATACTTCAGCTGGTTACGTACCAACAAAGATTTTGCCCATGTTACCTTCATCGAAATGGCTTAGAAGGAATCTCAAATGCACAAAACTCTACGTCAATGTGGAGTAGTGCTGGTGGAATGGTGCCTACTATGACCCAGACCTTTTCTTGGAATATGTCCAGGGTGGTGTGGGACGAGTTTACCCCCAGGTCCTCCTGGTAAAGCTTCCAGAAGTACAGCTACTGATAAGAACACGAAGTAAACAACGAGGAGAATACATCCCATTCGTTTGTCCAATTGCCATTTGTTAAGGTGTACAACTATTAGAGTAACAAAAACTGTACCAAATAAACATAAACCAGTATAAACAATATGCCCGCTTTGAATAAGAACGACGCTGTGTGGATGAACAATAGTAGTTGCTAAAAACCAAGGGAAGCCCAAGACACAATATATCAAAAATGTTACTACCAACACAATTAGCTAGTGCCATGTCTCCCATACCGTGTTTGGCAACGACAAGACTGGAGATCACATCCGGGACACTGGAGCCAGCAGCAAGTAAAGTCAGTCCCATAATGCATTCCGGAATGCTTAGGGTATCACCAATAATAGATACTGCCCATACGAAGGACGTACGAGATCATAGCCATCCAAACTATTGATAAGATGAATGTAAGTGGGTACCAGGCTTCCCACTGCTTTTTACGACAATCAGGCATTGTGACGTAGTACATTAAGTTGATGGGTAGCAGTATGATCCAAATGACCCGTTTTAGGGAGGTCTCAGGTGCTTGGAATGGTGAGGTGGGTTCAAACCCGTGAACATGAGAAATCTCTGTGCTACTTGTGTTTTTATCATTTCCATCTTCTTTTGAAGAAATATCTTCCACATTTTCACTTTCCCTCTTAGTTATCTCTTTTGGGCTATCATTTTCTGGACGATTGTCCTTGTCTTTAACGAACTTCCAAAGGATCTTCCATCTCAACCATTTCTACTCCTTTATGGATCTCAAAACACTTGCCACACATGCTCTCGAAGAGTTCCTTCCAGTCTTCTATTAAACACCATAATTACAATATAAAAAACATACATAAGGGGAAATACCAAGGCCTCGTAAAAATGAACTTCATTGTCTTGTATTACTATTAATAATCCTGTCAAGTGTACCACGTAGACTAACGAATCTCGTATCAGTGGCCAGGTATGCAAAGTAATCACCATGCCTGTACATAAGCCACATACAGCTGTAATAAACAGAATATTAAACATAGTAGACCCAATGATAGTACCCAACCCAATGTCTCCTTCGTCCATGAATACTGATGCTATGGCGATGCATAGTGTTGGCATCGAACTTCCTGCTGCCATGAATGTAGCGCCAGCTACGTCTGTTGGGATACGCAGCCTGAAAAGAAATGAAGATAGACAACATCTACATTTTTTGAAAATCCACCCCTTATTTCACAAATTCCTAGCTGCCTTGTCACTCCTGTGTAACACCTCTACCTCTGTTTTTTAGTGTAATTGTACAACCAACCCTTGACTTACAAAAATTGATATCTTTTGGTGCGTCACGTTTATTCTTTAACAATCCAACCTGAAGCAAGGTTATCCTAGTTTCACAAATTCCTGTCCAACTTTACCTGTCTTTTCAGCCGTCTGACACTGTAGAATCTAGCGGTCAGCGGTATTTTGTCGCCAAGATTTCAATTATGTTAATTAAGTTTAGAGGCATGTTTAAGTTGAATTGAGTTGAGTTCGGAGAACGTTGCAACAACAATCGCCGAGAGAAGATACCATAAGGTATTGACTTTTCTTTTCTTTGTTGTACCAAGAATTATATACTGCGAGAATTTTATTTATGTACTCGTTTGTAAATATATTTAGAGCCACCACCGATATGTTCGCCTTCGTTTTCACTGTCCGGCACCAACGTTATCTGAGACCTTGTACAAGAAGTTTATGTAGTAAAGTAAATCTGTAAACATGTAATCAGACGCGTTTCTCGTGATTCAAACTCTTCATGTAGTTTGTTACTATGGACACTCATACTATGGACACTCATACACTTGACAAGCTAGGAAAAGAACCCTGGGAAAATCCCTGGATAAGCTAAGAGGTAACACATCAAACAAACTCAGCTCACGTCCGATCTGCGATTTGAGTTGGCTTTCGACGTTTTAGAGACAGCGTAAAGCATCCATAGATGTCATTTTATAGGCTATTGCGTACGAAGGTAATCTTACCTCCTACAAAGTTTCTCCAGAGAGGCGCAGAAGTAGTGGTCACATAGTACACCAAGGGCAGCAAAGCAGTAGAGGCTGATCAACAAGTGTACGATAACCGCTCCATTTCGACGCTCTTCTAGAGTGAATAGAGTCTCGTAGTGCAACACGCTGATCACAGGACGATTGGTAAATGAGCAGTTGTAGAAATGTGGCCTGTGGTGACGATGGTGGATGTGGACAATGCCAAGCTTTCGTACACTTCTTTCTAGTGTCGCCATGGTAACTAATGATTGAAAGAGAGTGAACCGTATGGTGAGGACATTGTGGAAAAAGGGACACGGGAGGTGAATGGCTGTACTTAACGCAAAAAGTGCCACTTTTCTCTGATAACTAAAACCTGTCAATACGCCGATCGCACGATCAATAAACGAGGTTGCTACGTTGGACAAGCAGAAACGTTTTATCCGACATCTAGCGCTTAGAAACTGATGTTGGTCCTCTGTATATATGTTTAGTTTTATATTATTACCCTGCGAGAACATTGAAAAAATAGAAGCTAATAGCAGACAAACATGTTTCAAATGTCCCTGAAATCGAGAGGCTTGTGATTTGTGATTTGTTTGTCCATCACTCGTTCAATATCTTTATACTTTTTTAAAAATCAGTCTGCATGTGTAGAGAGTGAGAGAGTCTAGGATCCGAATTCTTCTCATTGTCAGGAGGTGGCATGGGATTTTCACTTGCGGATTTGAAGGAATGTTTGCAATCAAAAGTCCCGTTGGGAATGGGATGTCAGGGGCGGATCCAGGATTATCTTTAGGAGGGGTGCACCACCGTCTTCAGGAGGGGTGTACCATCATATAAATTGGAAACCGAGAGGATATTTTGGAAAAATATTGAGAAAAAGGGACTCAAAGTTCTCTCAGGAGGGGGTGCGCACCCTCTGCACCCCTCCCCTAAATCCGCCCTGGATATCATTAGAGACAAGGCGAGATCATTCACGGTACTACTCTTTGACGCATTCTTTGAAGACCACATATCTTAAGTGGCGCTTACAATACGGGGAAAACTAATTAACGCAACCGTGAGTAAGCTTAATGATGAATGATGACGATCTTGTTGTTGTTTGAATAAATATGAGTAAACTAAGAATAATACTGAGGGTGTTTTCCACTTAGTGGAACCAACCGGCCAGAACGGCCTGATTTCTTAGGACGGATTCCAGCCAGGGCTAGGAATTGACATGTACCATTTAACAACTGGCCGGCCGTTCTGATTCGACCGACCCTGATTCGACCGAAGAATCTGCTTGTGAACATCAAAATTTTCTCTCTTTATTTGAAATACAATATATAAGATGAGAATACTTTTCACTATAACTCTAAATTTTTGGGCCCATACTAATCCAAACCGTAATACTATTTCAGACTAATATAAAATATACCAATTTCAGACTAAATGTGATTCACTCAGTTTGGAGACGAGAGGACAGTGGTTGCTATCTGTGACCCGAGAACAGATTTTATATGACTTGTGCCGTTTAGGAGACACACCTTACAGCGCGAAGCTTAAAACTGTGACCAATGTATTCACATACTTTTGTCTCGCCATCCTCCAATTAATTTACGTTTAGATTAAGATGATCCTTGGATGCTGATTGGATGATTGCTCTTTCAAAAGAGTGCGATTACATTATAGTTGCTCATACTTTTGGGCTTTGTGCTGTAAGGCTTAACCATCCTTAGTTAATAAGGCCACACTAGGTAATAGAGACCTTAAAGAACCAAGACGGCAACGATGACGACGACTGACATAAGACAATGACCTTAATTACAAAAGACAATACTGCACGTGCTAGTGAGCAGAGGTGTAAAGAAATCAACCGTATTCTGCAAACCTACAACGTGAAAAGTCAAGATTTTACGCTCTGTAGAGGACGGGAACTTGAGGACGCAAACCAGTTTATTTTCCGTTCGGCCAGAAAGTTTCTCTTTTATTGTAATTCATTTCAAAACTCTGAGGTAAATTGCAATTGAAAATGAACAAGTGAAAAAATAGCATTGAGTATTTAACTTAAACCCTCTTTTGACGTCTCGTCTTCCCTGCCGTCGTCATCATGGGTGCTTAAGGTCTCTAATATCTGTGACCCGAGAACAGATTGAATATGACTGAAAAGTCATTGCATGAAAGGCCATCGTATTCAGGACCATACGAAATCTGCTTTCTTTACTACTAATCACTTGCGACATTTAGTGCAGCACAATGTTTTTCGAGTGTAACTTTACCAACCCAAGGCCACCCAAATTTGCATACAAATGATCCAATCACGATCGACCGTATAATAGAATGTGTACGAATTTTACAACTTCCCTTTAAAAGCATGTATTTAGTTTGCTTTACATGTTTATGCATACATCAAGAGTGAACAAGAATCATCTTCAACTGTAGAACTCGCCACTATTCTATTGTTAAGCGTCAAAATTAGATTGAAAATTTGTTTGGGTATAGTTGTACTGTAAGTTCTCGAGAACAAAGAGATTTTGTCCTGCTGGCCAGCCCGCTGGCAGTAACCTTAACGAGATACTTAGGATGGAAACACGTGCTGCGTGTATCCACTTTCATAATAGAGGTTTCCTTTTTTTCTGCTTGTAAAACAGAATTGTATTCTTGTTTTCTGACAAGTCCCAGACACATCTTCTGGCTTTTATAGCCACTGAAAAAAGCAGTCCTTCAATTGTTCAACTTTTAGTGCTTCATATTAGCAGGGATTCTAATCTGATGTTTTTCTGAGGTGAGCTCTAACGTGGCACGATTTAGAATGTTATTCTCCTCTGTCAGTCGGTATTAAAAGTGGAGGATTCGAGGATTCGTCTCTGGACATGAACTGAACTGAATGCCATCAGAAATATTGTCCTGGACATTCTGGCAAAACAGGACAGGTTTTGTTTTTTCACTGCTGCCCTGTTTCGTATCTTAAACTTTGCGCCATGCTGACTTATTCTGCAGAATCTTATTGTCTTCTGAGTTTCCCTGTTGCATGGCATGGGGTGAACAGACGAAGAAGTACGCATGGTTGATCAAATTATTAAATTTTAGCATTGGTCACATATTTTCTTGTATACAACGGATACATGGAAGAGATTCAATATACGTTGCAACTATGAGAAACATAAAATACATGATCAAGAACCCGATGCCGATGCGAACATTCAGTGTCCAGTTATTCAAGTGGAACAATAAAACTGTGCACAATATGCTGCCGATCAACATGGCCGACGTAAAGAAGATATTTTCACTCTGGATTACCACAGGTTCGTTGGGCTGCAAGAAAGCGCTTTTAATAAGCCAAGGAATTCCCAAGCACAACATGTCAAAGACGTTGCTTCCGATGCAATTTGACACCGCCATGTCACCACTGCCTTGTTTGGCAACTACCAAGCTTGCAATGGCATCTGGTAGACTGCTGCCAGCGGCTAAGAACGTCATACCCATGACACCTTCCGGGATTGTGTAGGTATATCCAATAATGGCCACCATCCAGACGAGAAGGTACGACAGGAAGGCCATCCATAGAACTGCAATGGTGAAGGTCACCAAATAGAACCGACGCAGTGATCTTTTTCTGCAATCTGGGATGGTAATATAGAAGAGAATAATGGAAGGAAGTGTGAATGCCCATAATATCTTAGCGCAAATTCCTTCTGGTGGATGGAGACGTGATGCTGGCGTTTCATGGAATCCCCAGTCATCGGTGCTGTGCTCGTCGAGGTCATGTTCTTCCTCTTCGTCCTCCTCGCCTTCTTTTTTGCTTTTTACGAATGTCCTTTGGCAGCACTCTTCGATTTTGTTGTTATAATACATAATAATTATATAGATGGAGTAAACTATGACAAACACCTAATCCTTCATACCAATAAACCTTGTTATCATAAATAGATACCATCAGTACGATCACACTGGCGATATACACTGTGGAATCTCGTAAGACGGGATACCATGCTAAATGAAGGGTGACACCCGCACCAATACAACACAAAGCTATGATGAACAACGTATTGAATATAGTGGATCCTACAATTGTGCCAAGACCGATATCTCCTTCTGTAAAGAAAATTGAAACAATGGCGATGAAAAGTGTAGGGGCAGAGCTACCAACGGCCATGAATGTCGCCCCAGCCACGTCAGGCTTGAGGCCAAGACAGCGACTAATTTGATTCAAAGAAGCTACGAAGAAGTCCTCACAAACGACTGTTAGAGCGCAGAAGATGTGCATTGAGAAAATCAAATGAAGTACCACTCCTCCATAGAAGCGTTGATCTTGAGTAAGAACATCTGGTGGAAATTCCCTGATGTCGGGAGGTCTACATGCTTCGGCACAGCCCCCTAAGGCTTGGTCAAGTTGATCAAAGGATGTCATAATGCTTGTACTGTTCGAGTACCACCAATATTGACAATTGTTTTACTTTTTGGCTTGGTATTACACAAGGAAGTCTTATTGGTACATTAATTATGTATCAGCCTTGATCTTTAGTTCCTTGGCCAGTTGCCCTTTAAACGAAATTATGCTACCTTTATTAACTAGAATCTGATAAATAAATTCAAAGTATCTGGTCTTCTAAGATGTTCGCGAAAAGATGGCGCCGTTTGTGCAAATATTCTTCTTCCGGAAATATTCTTATTCTTCTTGAAAAGTCTGGCATTCAGTTCTCTTAAACCTCCTATCCAATTATCGTGGTTCTATTTCCCTGTTGATATCGCGGTAACCTGTTTTATCGATTCAGTTCAGCACTTGCTCTTTAACCTTTTCATGAGAAGATGGACCGGCCAATATCAAATTCCCATCAAAGTACTATTACCGACCAATAGAAGCCATTAAATCGTCGAGGAAGTCAAACGAGTTATAAAAATTCGTTTGATTGTTTCGTAGCTCTACTATGTAACATTTAAATTTGACCTACAATACACTTTGGCAGTAACAAGGTCATCAGTATTTGACCACGTTTTGGTTTGATCTGCAATGACTTTTCCTCAAGGATATTATTTTATGTGTTGCAGGTGGTGCATTGAGTAAGGTAACAGGTTACATGGGATATTATCAGTAAACTGTGTCACAAACAGGTTCTACGTGAATAACAATTCTGTCAACTACCAAATGACCCCCCGCATTCTCGATAATTTTAAGACATTTTGGTTTTATTTGAGAATTTTTCATAAATTATCGACAGATTTCGGCGTCTGAATTTTGAAGATAATTTAAAAGTTGTGATATTTATCTTGTTTTATGTAATCTTTTGTACATACTTTTGGAGGAATGTTTTGTGTCAGAACTTTGATTTTCAAACCGATATTGTAATTCTTTTTGCTCTGTTATAGTTATTCAGTTAGTTTTATTTTTATTTTTTTCCCTTCGATTGAAGGGTTTTCCGTTCAATCCCAAATTTATTGGTCCCCTACTTTGGTATGTTCTACTTTGGTACGTTCTTCTTTGGTATGTTTTTCTTGTGCCTTCATCAACACTGCTCGCGTCCAAAATTTATGAAAGTATTCAAATCTCGTTACCAGGCCCCGCCTGTAGGCTTTGCGTTGAGTCAAACCAGTAATCTCGTTCTCAAACCGTTTGCGTTTACGTAAACAAGTAGTACTGCAATGGAAATCCGCTACACACGACTGAGAAATGTCCAGTTTCATACCACATATTTTTCCTCATTCTGTTTGCCAAGGAAGGATTAAGCGTACCATCTCAGTTTGTTGTTTGGGCAATCTGTGTCACGATCGAATCGTTACTTTCAAACGCACGGAAATGCAGTGCTTTTCGCTCACGATTTTACTTGATTGCTTCACATCTTGAAATTCAAAACATTGTGTCAGAATAAATTTTAATCCTTATATTTGTCAGATATGAGTTAGACATGAAGTGAGCGCCTTCAATAACTGTCTTAAAACTCATCGGACGACAAAACAAAACAGGACACAGGAAGCCCAAACCACAAACTAAGAGAATGGTTTAACGATCGATTCTACTCACACATTTTTGTTGAAAAAAGAATTCTGAACAAAAATTACTGGATTAAGAATTACTGTATTTCATATTGACACAGTTGTCTTGTTACCATTTGGGTTTGGGCCACGTTTCTCGGCGAAAGACCAAATAGCTTTGCTAGCCCGTTAATGAACGAAAACAATACACAGGCACCCTTAATCATTCCAGAAAAAAATATTGAAATTAAAAATGACGTGAGCTTCGAGAAACATCCGTAAACTTTATCGGGTAAGTTAGTGTGCTGCGCGCACGAGTTTTTGACATCTTTCTTTGTGTTGATATCGTTGTAATATTGTAAAGCGCCATTGAGCTATGGGAAATGGCGCTATAGAAATATATATATTTATTATTATATATTGATTGCATAGTGCCACTGTTTGAACTTTTTACAGAAGTATTATTTGAAATCTTTCGGTCTCTTTTGAATTCATACTCAAAATTTCAGTATTATGGCTAACAATAATTTTTGTATTTTCCATTTAGATCTGACAAATATCGTCTCAAGCTCAGTACTGTAACTCTGCCTCCCATTTTCATGCAATATGATTGCATGAATGGACAGTAAAGACCGAAAGCTGTCATATTGATGATAAAGCTATCAAAAACTTGTCAAAAGGGCGAAAACTTTATCCAAGTGGCAACGTTTCGGCGGGCAGTACAGTAACGGGCTCCGTACAATTATCGGGTCTTTCGACGAACGGGCCCCAGCGATACACAACGGAATCATATTGTTTGGTTTCAAAAAGTGTTAACATGCGCATCACGATCTCAGCTCCTACCTTGATCATGATAACTAACGGTTATCATTCTATGATGGATCTCAGTTGTGATTTTAGTGATGATCAACTGATTCAGGACTGAATAATGCAGTTATTTTTAAAACGGTGTCCAGGAAGATATATACTGAAACTAGAACTCTTGCGTGACCTTTTATTGTTAAAAATGATTATAGAGGCATGGTAATCCATGCAGAATTAAAATCAATGTCCGATACCCCGAGCGGAATGATTCGTACAGAAACTGCAGAACTACACTCCCATATGTAAGTTTATTATTGGAGTACATATGTTGTAGCTCTGCAGAGTTTCTGTACAAATCATTCCGCTCGGGGTATCGGAAAGCGTCCGTCCCGCGCGCGCTTAGCATAAATAACGAACTTCGACCTGCTCGTCACTAGAGCCTTCAAATAGCTCAGTTGGTAGAGCGTCGGACCGGAAAGTCGTGGGTTCAAACCCTGCTGAGGGCTCGGGGTTTTTTTTCCGAGCAAAAATCTACACTCGAAGAAGCATACACACATCTAGCTTATCCAATCATAAACTTACAATCTTGAATTGATTCTGATTTAGTGCTTATCGTCTTTCGGACAAGTGATCTTCGCGCAACAAGCCCTGCTCAGGCTCCTCAGGCACAATTCTCGTTTCTAAAGCAGATAATTGACCTTTTTTCACTTATTCATCTTAAGCTTGTAGATTAAATTTGGGGCCGATTCCAGCGCTCGCTCGTTAGATTGGTGATTGTTTACTAAGCTAACGTATCTACGGCCTGGTCATGTAGGATGTGGGTTTTAACCTCCGCGCTTTCGATCCGTGATCACCAGGCCACATTGACGGCTGATTTAGCATCAGTCCATCCGGGTGGAAATTTGATTGCAAATGGTAAAAAAAGAGCGGGAAACTTGACTTTCAACAAATGATACACGCATCCACCGGAAGAACCGAAAAGAGCGGGGAAAGTGAATAACCTCAATCGGAAAATGGTAATTTTTGCTCATTTCCTATGATGGAAAATATCTAGGAAATATCCACGAAATTGAATTTTCCTATGATAGGAACTGGACAAAAATCAACATGTGAGTCGAGTGATTATTTGCAAAATACTTAATGTAGAGGTAGTGTGTGTGAGAGTACAGTGTCCCTCAATTAGTGCGCAAGCGCTAGAAGACTTGGACACTTAAATAGACAGTTATTTATTTTAAATACATTTTCCTAAATATTTCCTACCCTAGGAAATTGCATTTTCCCATGATGGGAAATATCTAGGAAATATGTAGGAAAATGTATTGGGATGCGTGGCTGAAGTCATGAGAATATATGGGAATCTATTTTTCAATAATCAAAGCTAAATCACCATCATTCTCTATTCTGCACTGACTTGCTTTCATCGACTGTTACTCTACAGGTTGCTCAGTGTCTTTGTCAAAACTAACGCATTATCAGCTAAGCTGGCTCGGTAATTGGCGGTTGTTTTTTAAGCAGAACCAATTAAACCGATTCTCCATAACGTACTCATTTAGTCGATCTTTATTAGAAATAAAGCCGATAAGAATTCAGACACCAAGTCATATGGTTAATGATGTATTCGATGGGTTTCCTGTCAGCGCAAGAATAGAACAGACGAGGGAATGACGGAGGGAATGCGTAGAAAGCACGTTCCTTTTGATTGTTCTGGATGAGTTTTCTCCTCTCCAGCACAGGCTATACCCTAATTCCTTCCATTGAATACAAAATTAATTTAACTTTAGATTTTTACAATTCAATTTCGATTCTTGACAAGCGTCAAGTATTTCTGACATTTATAAAAACAAACCAATTGGCATTATTACATACCTTGCGGTAGTTCAAACCTCAATACTGTTTTTGTCAATCAATTCGTCGCATCTTGTGTTCCGTGCTTCCAAGGTTTTCAGATTTGCGCTCATTGACGTCGCTTTAGCAAGATCAGATCATTACAATTTGTTATCATTGGCTCTCAGATTTGTATATAAAAACTTCCCACCATGGATGGATACCTCTCAGCAGGTACCAGTGTGTCAGTCTTAACCTTTATCCGAAGGCCGTCTCCCTACAATTCTTCGTTGACATTTGGGAAATCCTTTATATTTTCCTCGTTCTCCAAGATTGAAACTCACCAAGGTATTCGAAGTTTCGATTTACACGTTTTTTAGTTTATTTTTGTGTTGTTTTTGTTTGTTTTATATTATTGGTTTATTTTACGATTAATTTTGACTTCAACCCATTCATCAGAAGTTTGTTTATATTTTACTGATCTTTTGTTTATTAAACAGTTTCTCTAGCGTCACTCATTAAGCCACAGCTTCCTTTGTGTTCAAGTTATTCTTTGGACAAATTTCTAAATTTTTGAAATGTGTTTAACAATGCAAGATGGCCTCCAAAAAAACAATGCTTTGGAAACCCTCTTTTTGGCAAGAGACTAGTCCCCACTCCCGCTCCTAGCAATGGCAAGCAAGCAATAAGGAGGTAACCATGGCAACATGGTCACGGGTCAACCCCTTCACTTGGCACACTGATTGCTATACTCCCTATTCACTTTTGGATAATCCCATAAAACTGACGTGCGTAAAAAAAAATTGCACAGGCCCAGACAAACGATGCACTTCTTCAACACTACACTGTGTATCCACCCCTGTTTCATAGGCCACTCAATTTGCTCCAGGGTCATGACCATTCTCCCGAATATTTGACAAGTTTAATATCATGGAGCATTTCGTTGAGTGGATTGAGTGAAAATTCTGCTCCCGAGGATCGATATCCATAAAATCTCTAGTATGCATGAAGCTAAGACGGAGGAACTTTGCTCCAGGTGAATGCAGTATGCATGCCCTGGAGAAAAACTATTTGTGTGTACCGGCCTCAAACCTGTAACTGTTGCGCGCAACATTTGCAGGGGTGGACACACGGTTTAACACTGTGTCGCGCGCGATATTGCAGAAAATGATGCATCGTATGTCCTGGCCTTACTTACATGGGGAGGATATCAAGTCGTGTCTACTGAATGACACATATTTACAGGGAAGAAGTAAAGCATTACATCATGCATAGCGCTCAAAATTAGAGCGGTGAGTTCAGAACATCATGTACACGGTTATACACAGGTTTATATAATATTTAGTATATATTACGCGCGCTCTGG
Source organism: Telmatactis stephensoni (assembly GCA_029948255.1). Lineage (NCBI taxonomy): Eukaryota > Metazoa > Cnidaria > Anthozoa > Actiniaria > Isophelliidae > Telmatactis > Telmatactis stephensoni. Next base: position 189,736 of record JALIZF010001911.1, read on the forward strand.
TTAGTCGTGAACCGTGTGTGATTACAATGCACACGCATAGATGACGTCAATGAATCTTAAGCGCGCTCTAATTCGTTTCCATTGGATTCCATTTTTCCAAGTTTCTGTACTCTAATGGATGCATAGAAGACGGAAAAATGTGATGAGAACAACAGTCACGCCATTCACTTCATCTCGTGGCATGCTTTTTTGTTCTCACTACATTTTAACGTCATTTGTGCATCTAATAGACAACAGGCGCGCGGAAAAAGGAATCTGTTTGTTAAGTATATGACTTTCGTCTGGGTTGGAACCTAAAACCAAATACAGGATAGGGCGGTTCATTTGGTTTTCATCCTCCGAGACGAAGGGGAAGGGGAGAGAGGGAGGGGATGTGCATGAGCTCGTTCACATCACACTCAATTGTCAAAACAGTTTTAATATTAAAGATTTGTAGAAAAAATATTTAAACAAAAAGAAATAGCTTCAAAATTACATTACATGCAAAACATTACATTACATTAACAGTTCGATTTTCTATTGATCTGTAGCTTTCGATGAAGCCTTTGATGTGTCTCGTTTAGTTGTGTTCCGCTTAGCTGCACTACCAGCTGGCGGTGTCCAAGCAGCCATGTACTCACGTTCCTCTGCTAAGGCACATTCATCTAACCATTTATCCACGGCATCTAGAGTGGACTTTGAGGCATTTTTGAAAGTTCTGTGAACACCCCAAAATGACAAAAATGGTAGTGCGAGAAGTCCAAGGGCTCCTGCAGCCAACGTGGATACTCTTCGCGTATGGACCGAGCTGTTTTGTTCTTTATGGTATTTGTAGAAGTCTTTGGCCAAGAAGATGGGAGGACTTAACGCTCCTACTGCTAGCGTAGTACCCAATAATACTGCACCAGTTCCTGTAGTTCAAAATACATTCGAGCACTTTAAATATGGACACTGTATGTATACAAGACCGAAAACATTCTAGGACCAAGGATGGCATATTGCTTGTTTTCAATTAGCTGAAAACAAAAGTCCTTCAATCTCATTATCTAGCTTGAAATGACGGGCAAACATTGCCCTTCATGTGCTCTCAACCACACAGTATTCTATTGCCGGAAAATTTGTCATTCAACTAAGAAAAAATGTTCACGAGAACGGATATGACGTCTATTGCAAACTGGCAGTACGGTGCGCGGTCTTCGCCACCCGTGTAATTCTCGCGTCCTTGGAACTGGCCCTCTAATCTGTGTTAGTAGCGCCTCTAGAATATCTCTTTCTGGTGAAGCGGCGAACACGTTAAATATCTTCTTTTTTCTACTTTAAGATTGCGAGATGCTATGGGAGATTTAGTCCCGAGCTATGATCTCTATTCCGTGTTTCGCCTCAAAGTCCCTTCACGCGAAAGTGATATCTTCCAAGGAGCGTTGTTCCTTTACTCCAATCAATACTACATCCCATGTTGTTATTTAAAGCCACCTATAACCAACTATAACTGTCACCTCGCTGCTACAAAGAAGTAGAAATTAGGAATTTACATTCTAGATTATTATTTAGGAGTAACTTAAAAGAGATTTTTTTCTCAATAGCTTTTATTGGACACTGATATAATTCTTAGCTCATTTAAAAGAAATGACAAAATGACATGTTATAGTTTCAAATAATTTTAAATTTTATAGATTTTTAGGTTTTTAGATTTTAGTTTTTAGATTTTTGTGTTTTCTTTTTCTTTTCTTTATATTTTTAGTTACAGGACCCTTTTGACAACAGTATTTTAACTGATAGGTTATCCTGTATAAATATTCGATTATTATTATTATTATTATTATTATTATTATTAGCGCGGGTATAAAAGACGCGTCCGCCCGTTGTGTAGAGTTTTGGAGGGTCTCGCACCGACAGCTTAAGCGGTAGCTTGCATATCTAAGCTCTAAGGGAAGTGGAGATTAGAGAAAGGAAGTGAAATCTCAAATGCGCTGCCTGCCTTTTAGCTTTTCCCCATCCCATTTCCCTTATTAGCTGTAACATAGTACGTACCCAATATAATGCAGCCGCCCAGCGGAATTCCAATGGTCATACCTACACCACAGCTGATATAATTCAGAATTCTTCTCTTTTTGCTAAACTGCTTATCCCCATAAAGAGGGCAATCGAACAAGTGAAATCTTTCGTCGCAAATCTTCTTACATATCCAACAAAACTCGGTGCCACAAATGCTGCAAATAACAAAGTTGCACGAACCGTCTCTTATTTTCTCGATAAGGGTATTACATGAGGGACAGGGGCCAAATGTGTTGGACTTCGTTATCCAACTTTCAGTCTCGTCTTTACAGACACATTTCTTGAAGCATTGAGGTCCACCTCTGCACGTTTTTACGTCCGAAGAGCTCTCTGCATTAGCTTTAATCTCTAGCTCCTTTTTTAACTTCAAAAGCTGAGTGTAGGAATACCCAAGATCAGTACTTAACAAACGCACGATGTACTTAGGATTGAATTCCTCACTGCAATTGAGTCTTGGGCATTCAATTTTGGTCCGCATATTCCTGACTTGTTCTTCGAAGTATCTTGTGAGGCAGGATTTGCAGTTGTGGTGTCCACAGCTCGTCGAGCCTTCGTCTGGATCTTCGTCAAATCCTTCTAAACATGTATCACAATTATGTTTGTACTGCTTTTCTTCAGAATCATTTTCTAAATCGATGTTGTAAGGATTTGATTCTGTGAACTGGGGTAATTGGTCTTTGGCTTTTGGGATTTTCTTCCTCTGCCACCATTTCTTTTTATGCTGAGGATTACGACTGTCCGTTGATTCAGCTTCTTCCTTTGAAGCTCCGTGCTCTTGTGCATCTTTATCTGATGTTTTAGGATTTTGTTTTAAGCTATCTTTAGTGGGATGTTTCTTGTTAAAAGGGTCAAAGGCGACAGTATCGTACCACATGAAGGCGTCTTTGGTGTCAATACAACGAACAACGTCCCAAGGGTCGTAATAGTTCCTACATCCTCTCTGACAACACCTGATTGCGTTTTTCCCTCGAGCTATCTTCTCTAGAAAGTAGCGTTTCTGGTCTACCTGCCTCCCTTCCCTCCTCCTGCCTCTACAAGAGGCTGCAGGTTGAAAAACTCCATTCTCGTCAACAAAAAACTTGCAGTTGATTTTCTTGCCTTTGCCTTTGCTGCCAACTCGATGGTGATTTTCATCGGTATCATCAAAATCGTCTACATTTTCGTAATGATACATGTTGTCTCCATCGAGCGCACTGCAAACTTGCTTGACTCTGGCTAGTGCCAAAGAATCATTGGACTTTGCAACCGTCCATTTCTTAATTTTAACTTCACTCAAATGCAAGTCCTGCTCTTTTGCAACGTTTTCCGAGTTGTTTTTTGATGGATCTTCAGGAGGAACTACTTCGATATTGTTTTTAATAGTAGAGACCTCCTTGCTAAACTTTGCCTGAGCCTCTTGGAGTTTTCTTCCAAGCTTATCTAACTCTTCACGGAACTTCCTCAGTTCTTTCAGGGAAGCTCTCAGATCGGCAGAAACGCTTTCACTGGCTGCGTTTGTTTTATCGACAATAGTTTCGTCCGTAGTTTTTTCATCGCAGATTTTCAGATGAGTGGATACATCTGTAAGCTTCTCGCTTTCTTCCAGGCTTTTTTCGGCGGAAATCTGAGAAGTCATTGCAGTGCTTCGAGTGCTGTTGTCAACTGCTTCGAACTGTGTTTCACTGTGAGTTTCTTTGTGACATCATCATCATCTGTATGATGTCACTTCTGATGTCACAAATACTAATTATATTTTAGAATTAGTCTTTGGGTCAGGGACGTCCATTAACCATTATCTGCTAAGAAAGGACATACATCAATGTTAACATGTATTTACAGTGAATACTTCTCCATGTAATATTATTTATGTTGCAAACAAATTAATAAGCAGCTCATTCTTAGCGTGCGCACTTAATTGAGACCGCGCGCGCTATCGTTTTTGATTCTTTTTTACAAAGATCGAGAATCTTCTGTTTCAGAGTTTTGCAATTAAGAAGGCTGGGATTAAGGTGGTAATTAAGGGGCTGGACAGTTACAGTTAAGAAGGTAATTTCAAAATTTACGCGGTCAGGAAGATATACTACGTCACTAAAGGTGATTGTTGCGATAAAAGTTGGCGCGAGGCACGTACGTGGCTACGTTTTTAAGCGGAACGCTGCGGCAACACGTTGCAGGATTTTCAACAGTCTTCAAAACCTCACAATATTGTTGCCTATAAATTTGTTGCAGCCGCGAGTGCCATGATAACATTATTGGTGCCGTATACATAGGTTTCACTGAGTTTCAAGTCATTTTCAATTTTCATTGATTTTGATCCAAGTGCTCCTTTAACAATCAATACCAAACCTACGAAACTCTAGTATAGACTTTCACTTACATTCTTTGTCAGGCAGAACCCAAAGCTTTTGATCTGTTAAATACTCTTGAAGCGGCTTTGGAATTGGTAAATCTTGAAACCAAAGCGTTTTGCTTCCTAGACACTTTCGAATTTCCCAACAGCAAATTTGTTTAAGAGGTGGGACATAATCTGTTAGAAAAAACACGAAAAATAAAAAAGGAAATAGATTGAAATATGTACAGCTATTTTTTCAAAGTTACAATCTATTCTTCAATACTACCTCGGTATAATTCCATCCATGTTTGAACAAAAGGATGATTATGAGCAACTTCTATCGGCGTACGGCCTTGATTATCCTCTGCAAATGCATAAGCTCCATGTAAAAGTAATAATTTACAAGCCCAAAGATCACCACGTACTGCAGTAAGGTGAAGAGGAGTAAAACCACAAGTCTTCTTGTAAACTTGATTGACTTTTGATCCTTTGTTTAGCAATAGCTGTATAGACATAACAAGACTTGAATGAGCGTGTTAAATACCGTAATAATTCGAATAAGCGCCATTCTTCTAATAGGCGTCCTGTCGATTGAGCGCTCCCTCTACTGCGTTTAGTTTTACTTGCTTTTCCCTCCCATGAAGGCAGGGACACCACAACAGCGCTTTCGCGCCAATTTACAGTGGGCCTGTAGTATCATAGGACAGACCACACACACCGGCAACTTCATGGCCTATACTCTCCCCAAATAGTGGGGTAGGTTCTTTTAACGTCCCTCCAATGCAAGGGCAGTATGTGTAGTGGTTTTGGAGAGACGGGGCCTACGGTTTAATGTCTTTATCCCAGAAGACGTGAAGGTCTAACCATTTGCAGATGTAATATTACAAAGGCAGCACCTTCTCAATTATTTGAAGACCCTGAGTGTTGGTCCAGCCGGGGAATCGAACCCCGAACTTCCACACTGAAGTCCGGTTTCCCAATAAAAACAGCCGCGTGAAAAGTTTATTGTTGGAAAATAAACAGTATCTTTGAACATACTAGTACAGTAAGACCCAGTCAATACGGACACTATGGGGACGAGACGGAGTGACCGTGTTAACTACGTGTCCTTATTAAACTGGTCATTTCATCAGCCGGCACAGAATTACATATCCGTAATAACCAGGTGTCCGCAATAACCGGGTGTACATATTAACCGGCTGTCCGTTAGGTCGAGTGCCACTGTATCTACAATACATGTGTCAGGGAGTTTCATCGTAAGATAAATCCCTGTTCCATCCCGGTTGTTGAAGACGTGGTACAGCAATGAAATAAGCTCCTTCTTCCGAATAAATACCTGGTACTTAAATATATAACCAAAACGTGGTACAGCAATGAAATAAGCTCCTTCTTTCGAATAAATACATGCGCCCTTTGGCGTAAGTGACCCGCCTTCTCTACTACTGCACATTAAATATGTGTCCAGGCACTTATTTGAATCATTGCGGTAAAATTCATTTCTGTTTATTTCAAATAGGATGTACTGCACAACGGCAGAATTCGACAGAATAACAGATATAGTCAGCAACTTGCACTTTCAAACTATATATAGTACACCTTGTATTTTTTAAGTTTGTGAAATATATATACTATACAATGTTCGATACTGGCTGGCACCAGATTTTGACAAGGCTGTGTGATAACCTTACCTCAATGATTTTTGGGTCCTGTTGTGAAGACTGACAAGCAAAGAATAAAGCATCATGTCCAAGTCTGTCAGATGCACTAACATCACAACCTGCAGATACCTGGAGAAATAATGCACAGTATAAGGCCCTGGTATATTTTAGCTATTAAGTTCACCAAGGAGTATTAATTTTTGTCTGAGCATACAAGAACAAATATGCAATAAACTTTATCTAAATTCGGACTTAATTGTAGCACCCATGCTAATATCTCTGAATAAAATAAATTACAAATAAGAATAAAAATTAACTATATATAAAATTAAGATAAAAAAATAATTAAAATAATATTTGCAATTATGTAGAATTACAAAACAAGCAGCAATAACAGAAAAGTATGTAGTAGACAACCAATTTTGTTTAAAAATATGTGATTGTGTGAGCTTTCTGTATCTTGGCACAAGACAACATCATCAGCCATGGCAAACGTTTGTGTCTTTTTACTGTATAAATATATGCCCATGAGAACACAGGAAATTCAGATTTGACATGAACTGTGATGGATTCAAAGAAATACCCACAAAAAGAAAGTAAAAACAATAAGGTATCAAATAGCCCAATGAAAGTATTTTGGTTGACAAATACACAATGCAGTCAAAACAGTATACTAAAACTCATAAAAATGCTATCAGCCCACTTTTAATGTAATGGATGAGCGGTAGAACAAGAAAAAGTTAAAAAATCAAGAGCCATATAATAAAATCTGATTAAGATTTCTCCATTGTTTGACTAGGGCCTTGGTTTGAATTACTTTGTGTTTGTGATCACCCAACCAATGTATTGAAAGCCAGTTCATTGGAAAAAATAATTGGTAACTAATAAGATCTTACTCAACCTGGGAGGTCTTTTTGAAGTTAATTAATTTTAATGTTATTTTTGTGACTTGTGTTACCTTGTCCAGGTCCTTTCAAAGGCCTGTTTGCATTTCAAAATCATGGGATATTTTTAGCAAACTGGCATGTTGCACCACTAAACATTTTGGATTATGATCATGTCAAATCTGAATTTCCTGTGTTACATGGGCATATATTTATACAGTAAAAAGACACAAACGTTTGCCATGGCTGATGATGTTGTCTTGTGCCAAGATACAGAAAGCTCACACAATCACATATTTTTAGGAGGAGCAAGGATGGCACAGTTGGTTAGTGCGCGGCCTTCGGTGCGAGAGGTCCCGAGTTCAATCCCCCCAGACCTCACATCCTTGTTTCAACTTCTTTCCAATCTGTGTAGCTTTGATTAGCTTTAAATACCCTTAAAAAACTCATTAATAATTCATAAGGCAAACACAATGAAAATCACCACCGTGACGAGTGTCTTTATATCTGATAAAGATTCGGCCTAATTTACATCAACTTTAACCTCGATTTTCTCCAAGATAAATGAAGATATTTTTGAATTTCTTTTAGAGAACAACTCTAATATGTGTTGGAGTTTTTTAAGCCGTATAAAGAACTCGAGATCGTGTTTTATCGGTATAAAGATCCTCGCCTACGGCTCGGATCTTTATATCCGATAAAACACTCTCTCTCGTTCTTTATACTATACTTAAAACGGAGCACTGATGGAGAGAGGGGAGTAAAATGAGCGCACCGTCGACCTCAGGTTTGTCAGTTGAATTACTGTTACGAGTTATCGACGTTAAATATGGTCGCTTTACTTTACTTTACTTTAAAAGATCATTAGCCTAAGAGCTAATAATAGTTGACATATTAGCTGATGTTTTTGTGTCATAAGGGGCTACAGATTAATTTAATAATAGTAATTAGCCTTGTCATTGACTGAATATAATCAGTCTTCAGCATAGCCTTGGCCTACATTTTGAAAGTGAATGGTATGTGATGTAAAAGTGCATGCACTTACAGTGTAAGTCAGTGCATTTTACATAACTTTTGACAAGTGAGTTTACTTCCAATGCAGTTTCAAAATTTTTTTAGAATTGAGGTTTGCACTGAGAATGAGGTGCATTACAATTAAAGCTCACTGTTCTGATAAATTTACAATTACTGTATATAAAATATCAAATTATTTTTCCCTTCCTCTAGGGTTGTTCTCCTGTAACCTCCACAAATTTATTGTAAAAATATAATATTATCATTGTACATAAATGTAGACCAGTGTGGAAAGAAATAACCTTTGAACCTTAAATTGATCATTAGAATGGAATCTAACTTAAAGCAAGAAACTAAGATTATTTCTAACAAATTTCAAATCAAACTTCTGTGTAAATTCAATTTACACAGAAGTTTGAAGTTTGCCAACAATTCATTGTGAACTTCCAAAGTCTGACTGAACTTCAGAGCCTCTGAATGAACTTTGGAACCTACTCATCAAAAGTTATCTGAAATGACTCTAAAGTACTGACAGTTTGATCCTAAAGCCCTTCCTTTGTCTCTGAAGGTGAAGGCTTGGAACATCAATAATAATTGTAACTACTATATTACAAAGTTGCTACAGATTTCCACCAATACATTCTAGAGCGGTTTTTGTATGAGTGGGAAACTGACCATACCAGTTACGGTCAATGCACGGTACGGTTACGGCAGCAATTTCAAATGTTTTTATAGACATTACGGCACTAACACGGTCACGGTACGGTATGGTCAGTTTCCCACTCATACGAAAACTGCTCTATATACTACCAGCTATATTAATTGCAACTTTTTGCATTTCAATTTTACAGAACCTTTTTGTGGTGGATGGGCTGGGAATTCAAGGTATTGGTATCTCTTGAACATGACAGAAGTGACCCCATCATGGTATTGGTGGCCCATACCATAAGTTCTTAAAATCTCCCCTATTATGCACCTATCAATGGCTTGCCCCAGGATGGGGGGTACGGGCAACCCACAGGAATTTGACTTCGTAAAGCTTTAATTACCAGGGTAGGGATTTTCACTTCCATAACGAGCCCCTAGGTGGGGAACTTGACTCGTTAAGTGGAGTGATCCTAGAAATCAGTGGTCCACCACTTTGGAAAATACAATTTCTTTACAAGGTTTGTGTTCCCTAGGGACGGGAATTTGACTCAAAATGAAGACCCAAGGGTGGGGAAATTGACTTTCGAAAAACTGAAAAAGTCAAATTCCCCTGGAGTTGCCCGTACCCCCATCCTGGGCTAAACTACTGATAGGTGCATTAACTGCCTTACCAATAACTCAATACAATCTCTATGGTTCTCCTTACAAGCTACACACAGTGGTGTCTGTAGTTGACTGTTCCTAACTTCAAGATCTGCCCCTGCAGCAATGAGTAACTCAAGACATCCTGCACGACCTTCTCTTGCTGCTATATACAACGGGGTTTCCGGGTATTTAGTATTCAAATTCGCACCAGCTTTTATCAAATGGCGAACACAGTCTTTATGTCCTGCATATGTAGCCATCCACATTGGTGTCAAGGCAGCGTTTCCTTCGCCAACTCCATCAACTTTAGCGCCAGCCTCTAAAAGAGTTTTCACACACTCATCATGGCCTTCCTTGGCTGCCAATACCAATGGAGTTAAGGCTGAGCTGTTTACAGTATCGATATCAAGATGAATATTTGTTGATTCTGCGATAGTCGACAGCAAAAGTCTTTGAAGTAATTCTAAGTTGCCCGTCTCAGCGGCATGTAGTAACTGAAATTCTTTAGGTTTTTCCCTGATCATTGCTTCAGTGTCATGTACATTACCCATGATGTACTGAAATACTTTATAAAGAAGTGGTAATTTCGAACAAAATATCCAGTAAACAAACCAACATTTGTCAGATTTGCCTGAAAATTTGTTTTCTTTGACTCACTCTAGTCTCCAGTGCTCCGCGGTTTTCCTCGGGACAGGCATCCCAAGGCATCCCAGTTTAAAAGGATTGCGCATGCGTACATTTTCCAAATCAAAATGAGCTTTTATCATGTAATTCCAAAAGTCACAGTACAGAAATATAATTACCATAGCTGGAAATAGCACATCAAAATTAGTAAAACTGTGAAGTTTGGATGAAGTAACTTTCAAACTTACGAAGATATGAATTTTCCGAAATCAAAATTTTGTATGAAAACATTCGCTGGTAGGCAAGAGATGCCTACCAGCAAAGGTTTTCTTACAAATTCACACTTTTGAAAAATTCATATTCTCGCAAGTTTTGGATTTAATTCCTTCAAACTTCACTGTCTTGCTAATTTTAACTGACAAGCTCTTTCCAGCTATGGTAATTCTTTCTAGTGTTTTACTCGAATTTAAAACTGATACCTGATAAAAGCTCATTGCACAGAAATTAAGCCTAACAGAATTATGAATTAAAACTGTTGCTTTATTTACTAATTTTACGGAATATGATCGTTAGATACCTGCAGTGAATCCCTAAATCAGGGATAAATCTTGAAAATTTGTAGAGCTTGGGCTTCCTGTGGTTTCTGGAAATGTTCTTGGCTTCACGCGTTTTTTCTCGGAGTGTAACAACCAACTGTACGAGTGTAAACTAATTTTGATTACTAATTTTTTGGACCGCAAATTTCAGTTATATTAAACTGATTTCAGTAATAGAACTGAAAAGTAAAGTTATAAACTTTCAATTATCATGTAAGGCTAAGGTCAAACGTCGTACTTAATTGAGCCGTACTTTATAATTAATGTGGAATTCAGGTCGACCCAAACAGTTTAGTTAACAGACCAGATCAAACGTCGTACTTAAAGAGTCGATCCTAAAGACAGTCTTGACGAATGTAAGGGGGGTGTTCGCCCCTGTTCGCCTGCGACGTCTGAATTTAGTTCAGCTCAAGTGAAGTTCGATGTTTGACCAGTCAGTCGAACTCAATTTATCACGGTGTAGCACGTCGTACCAAATTCAGTCAGTCAAACCTAATTAGGTCAAACGTCGAACTTTACATGAACTTAATTCAGTGAATTAAATACGGCTCATATGAAGTACGACGTTTGACCTTAGCCTAACTACTAATTTTTAGGAAAAATGTCAGTTTACTATTTAACCCCACTGACACCCTGAGGAAATCGTTTGTTTTGAAGTAAAAGTTGCTTATTGATGCTATAAAAAAGCAGCTTAAAGTTTTTAAAAGCGATTTTCAGAGATAGAATTCAGTTTTTTTTTTAACTGGTCTCATGAATCAGTTACGCAACTCACAACTCGTCGATACTCGAAACAAAAGAAAAATCAAGAGAAAAATAAAATTCAAAGTTGGTCCGACTTAAGAATGAATGAAATCATGCAGTATTTCGCTGAGTCGCGGTGGGCATATCCGAGAAGCCGACAGTAAGTTTTTTGAACTGTGCCAGAGATCACATGCAGATATCAAACCAACCCAGGTGAACGGAGATTTTATTTTCAACCAATCAGAGCGCGTTCAGTATTTTTGCGAACGGCCCTCGTCCCCAGGCTACTTACTTCACGGTCGACGAGTATGAGAATCCGCCATTTTGCAACTGGAGTTTATAATAAATTGTTTTCAATAAAGATATGTGGTGAACAACTGTAAATTTAGTCTTCTTCCTGAGTCTAACGTGTAAGTTATTGTTGTACAAATGTTTGTAAGTTTTTATAATAAACTTTTTATTTGGCATTGTGTACTGTACTTAATTAAGTTAATTATTCCGTTCAGTTGATAAATATAAAATTAAAGTTATTAGCAAATTCATGCAGTTGTAGACTCGCCAAAACCCTCAAGTATACTTCCATATCGAAAAAACTCATTTTTAAAATCATAGCCCTTATTTACTGTGCTGTTAAGCACGATATTCTGTTTGTAAAGCGATTTCCTTTGGGAGACTCGCACTATCAACACGCTCGCCTCGGTCAACTCTCAAAATCACGTATTGTTTGATAAGAAAGAAAACAGCCAAAACACTGAGCGTTAAAATGACGATACCAACAGCTTATTTTCATATTTTAGGCTAAATCTTTCTTAAATGCATAAACATATATTCGCTCATTAACTTTAGGAGTGAAATATTTTCGCAGAATGATAAGTTCTTGCTCCTTCAACATATCGTGACGGTATTGCGTAACACAGTTTTGATCGCTGATAAAACGATGGCAAAGCGACAGGAACAGTCAAAAAATTAAATGGAGACTTCTTTCAAACTCTTTTGCTAATTTATGTGATTAAAAGCTTTCAGAAATATTTTTTCTGATATTTTGCTTGTTCATCAAGGGACCTGGGGACCAGGGCCGTTCATTTTGTCCAATAATTCTTTGCACGCCGTGTTCACCGTTCACCTGGACGAAAGGATTGAAATAAAATCGCTTAAAGTTTATAGTTTAGTTTATCGCTTGAACAAGTTACCAAGACTCTGGGGGAAATAATATTCCTTCAGTGTTCACGTTCAAGTTCTTTGTATTGACACACATTTTCCTAAATTGCAAATTACAATCTGTCTAGTTAGTCTGTGCGTCTCATCTACGCTGTTTTTTCAGATATATTATTCCGAGCTTTGTAATTCGGGTTCCAGACCCATCATCAGGGAAAGATGTCGGTTACAAACGTTCTTCGATCTACGAGCGCGTACAACTACAGTAAAATACAAAAACAGTAACTATAGGAACAAAACGGTTACACTGCACGAGCTGATAAAAATACAAAATGAAATGATGATGGATCTGGAACCTGAAAGCTCGGATTTTAAAATGCTGAAAAAACAGCCGTAGATGAGACGTCTATCTTATGAATCTGTCAAGTTGCTTGTATTAGAAAAAAAACCTGAAAAGTTTAGTGCATGCTGCATGTGCAGTGATGGTTTAAATAGTTTAAACTTTCGAGTAAACCACCACTACAACTGAAACATATATAAAATAGTGGCAAGAGTGATGTGCAGTATTAAATACTGATAAAAAGTCTAAATCAAATAACACAAGATCTAAAGATTTTTACAATTGATTGCTAATTAAATAAAACCATTTGTGATGTTTTAAAATGAAGAAAAGAGGTGATATTTTTGTATTTTTTATATAGGATTTCTTCCCATAATTTAGGTGCTGAATAAGAAAAAAAATTAATAAACTGACCAAAATTGGTCCTGGCATATGGTATGTGACGTCATGGCAGCCATCTTGGATGACTCACCCAGCAATATATGATCGATGAAATCGAGGTTGGCGCTTGGTGTATGCAAAACCAATTATATCAATAAATTGATGTTGTATCCTTGATATATAATCTATTTGATACACTTGGTGTTACCAGAGTTAATATTAACTCTGGTGTTACATACACCAAGAACTTAGTGAAATCGTAGCGCGAACGCTGGCCACACATAATCGCTGTCACCATTTATTTTCCAGCACGTGTATTTTTAATAGTGCTCACGTTGAAAGGTGTCATTAGAGTTGTTTTCATTAACCCGTGAAATAAAGTGTATTTTTTAAAGTGTAATAGCTAGTCAGATTCATACAATAGAAAACAAAAGAGTTAGCAGTTAGAGTGTAATAGTACTAATTACGCTAAAGTGTATTTCGCAGGTTTACGAGAACCACTTTATTAAGCTGTTAATTCCTCTCTTCTTTATATTCAATGATCTTTATTTATATATAATTTTGCGTCTAAGACCAAATTTCAGACGCGCCGAACTTTTGCTGCATCGAATCTAATAACATCAAAGAAGGCCGTCTAATTATCCATTGTTTTCAGTGCATTAGATGCGGCAAAAGTTAGGCGTTCGAAGTGGGCTTAAAAAATCAACATGATCATGATAGGGTAGATATACTATCTATAAAATTTCATTACAAAATAGGAACAGAAGCCCATGAGCAGTCATTGTATGGGTTCCAGGCGAGCATAACCCGTGCAAATTAACTTTGTACCCGCAGGACAGGCATAATTATAATTGGGATAATTGCATGACTGAGGAGAATTACATCTTTGCTGGCTTTAGCCTTACATTGTATATGAGATGTATGATTGAACGTAATGTATTTATTACGTACGTAACATAAAACGGGTTAATAGTTCATTTTAGAAAACATACAGTACATATGAAGAATCTCTTCAAACTCAAGAATAAAGACCGATTACGGACAAGACTTTTATGTGTAAATTTTAGCTAGGTGCCTAGCTATTATCAGGTATGTACCAACGTACCGTGACGCCCCCACGTACGCCGAGTTTTTCCACGCTCTTCCAGAAACTTCGTATTTTTTCTCGCATGTTACATCGAAGTTAAAAACTTTTTTATTCATTTATTTAACAAGGTTTCAAGCCTCATTGTCTGCTGCGTACCAAAGCTAGCTCTCTCAAGTTTGATTTGTCCATCAGGCCAGGAAAACAACTACAGCAACTTCACAATAGAACTGAAAAAATTGGTCAATAGTTGGCAATGTGAAGTCAATGAATCCAACAAATCATTTCGTCACCTTATCATATTAAACGTAATAACGCACAATGTACTCTACACAATGCAATATGAAAAATTTTTCAATTTAACAATCGAACAAAGCAGACCGTTTAATCTGCTTGAGATTTCGAGTCCTTTGTTGAGGAGAACACTTCAACAAATCCATCATATGAAACGTGATACCGTACACAGTAAAACGTGAATCGATTGAAAACATTAATATTCAAACTCCCAAGAGAATAAAAATATGGATCTCAATTGGTTGAAAGCCACTTGTACAATGATTTTAAGACTAGACTTTTTAAGGCCATAGGTCATTGCTGTAGATCACCTGTTTCACCTCTTGCAGATCCGAGCACCGTGACTATAACTTTAACAATCTTGTTTAAGGTTTCGTCAAACGCAGTTCTGTGATCTCAACTTTAGTTTAATCAACACGAATGGAACCACGGATTTTGAACAGAAGAAATTTTCTAAGGACCAGAAAGCTACATTTGAGGGAGCACGAACTCCGACCTATGTCAACTGTAGTCATCACAAGAAAAGAAAAGCCGAATCTTCTTTCAGCTTCTCTTGAGAAGAAAGCGAAAAATGGACAAGAGGTAAAGAGAGAAGTCTTGTTTTTCGTGCCTCGTGAATGTAACCATAATTCAAACTGTGGAAAATCTAATTTGTTCAGTCGGGCCAAAAGTGTATGCAAGTGTATATTACAGAAAACTACTGAACTGAGTTCAAATCAAGAACAAGAGAGGAAAACAAGTTTAAAGTTTTGTAAACTTGACAAAGATGACAATATTTTCAAAGGAATTCAAAAACACTCTATGTCGGCAGTATTGGAACAGAATGCTAACTTCAGTGGTCACAGTAAAGCGGAATTGCTTAAAAACCATATAATGAAAGCCAATGAAGAGTATGATGAAATGAAGTCGAAAGCCATGCTACTGCACAGCTGGATTTCAAGCCAAGACGAGTGATTTTAGAGACTTTTTTAGCTAAAGTGTTATAAAATTCTTTGTGTACAATGAACTATTTTGGAAGTAGTGTCTTTTGTAGTATTGTTAAAGCCAGGGATTGGAGACGCCGGACAAAGCCACAGCTATTCAAAAACGAATTCTACTGACAGCAGAATTGTTGCCAGGCGTTAGTTCCTCAACTGCTGTTGAGGGATTTGGGTTTATTTCCGGGTTTCAACAGCTACGATACATCCATAAGTACAATTAATTCATATTATATTTCGGGATGCATATACATATTTATATATATATATTTATTTATTTACTTAGTTACTTATTTATTTACTTATTTATTCATTTATTTATTTTAATTTGTAATTAGAAGGCGAAGAGCCACCTGTGGATGTACTTCTAATAAACCATTATTATTATTATTATTATTATTATTATTATTATTATTATTATTATTATTATTATTATTATTATTATTATTATTATTATTATTATTATTATTATTATTATTATTATTCTATTGTATTTCATGAATAACCAAACGTCACTCCGGTCATATTAGGTATATGATCGACGTTTTTGTTCTGTTTGCATTCCTAATCATCAGGCCTAGGCTAGTTCATAAGTTTTTATTTTAGGCTTATTATATATATTTTTAATGATAGTTAGGATATATTTTTGTCATTTTAAGATTCTATATTAATATATTATTTTTTATTATATTATCTTTTTATTGCAATTTACTTTAGAAAGCGCTTTGGACAATTAGTTGATTTTAGCGCTATAAAAAAATTAAAATTATCATTAGAGTGCTTACAATATATCCGTGAAAAAGTTAGCGAACTAAACTGTACAAAATAGCGCGAAATCCTTTGTTTTCTATTGTTTAATTTGTGCAAATTAGTGCAATTCCTTGCAAAGTTTTTCACGGATACATTGTAAGCACTCTATTACTATTATTAAGTACTTGATACATGCATAGGGCTTTGCAGCATTTTTCGTTCTAAGAATTAAGACTTGCATGCAAGAAGCCACCGAAAGCCACAACGTTTAAATAAACAATTTTTATTGACAGATGATGATGGCTTATATGGCTTCTGTCTTCATGTTCTGATAAGTCAGATGCATGTATTTTCGCCAACCTGACACATGCAAAATAGTTTTCCAAAATAAATGAATAACCGTTGACATCAAAGGTTTCAAAAAAGCTAAACAAAAGGCATAATAAAGGGGTACCTTTTTCCGTCAAAGGTATATTAAAGGGGTACCTTTTTGCCGAAATTTGGTATATTAAGGGAAGGGGTCGAGAGTGTGGGCGCAGCAGCCCCGTCCAAAATGCCTGGGAACATTCGCTTGTCCGTGGGAAGTCTGGGCGCTTGTTCTGGGGAAGTCAGCGATTGAAAAGCGAAGGAATTCTACTTTTAGCAAAGAAAAGTAACTGTTTATAGACCAAATTCTGTATTTTTTATCGAACAATATGGAACATACTAGTGTTTGAAGTAGAAGCAAAAGCTCGAACGTTAAAATTCAGAGAATATTATCCACGAAAAAGTCGAGAACAACGCTAAATTAACGGCTGATTTTTGCTGTTCGTTTTCGAAGAGTTTTATCCTTTGTTTTTCTCTAACTCTTTAAATGATACGGTGAACCCTTTTAGGACTTTCTCATTTCTGATGTCAAAATCTTTTTGAATCTTGAAAAACTGATCCGTATCGTTTTCGATAGCACCACCTAGTAATTTCCACGACGATACTCATAGATCCTGCAGTCAACTTTTGTTCAAACTTTAAAAGAGCAACATAGTTGACGGAAACTCAAAAATCATCATCATCATCATCATCTTTATTTATACACCTATTTCAATAAATGTTGTCGGTATGAAGCCTACGCGACTTACCCGAAAGGGAGTATGGGTAGAAGTTAAAAAAGATGAAACCACATGAACATCCCGGCAGGACAATTCAAATTCAGCTCCCTTGAACTTGTACACTAAAGAACGTCACTTGTTGATGCTAAAATCAAAACAAAAGCCGACAAGAGAGTAGAAGTTTTGCTACTACCCATGTTACTTTTCGGTCTAGTCGCGTAGGCTTGACTCTCGTACGACAACCTTTATTGAAATAGGTATATACCATCGGGGTAGATACATGTACTAGGTAATTATAGATTTTACAAAATATCATAGATTACAAAATATAACAGTATCATTTATAAAGATAATTATATAACAATCATTGAAAAAAAAAATACATTTGCGAGCTAATTATTGAGTTAGATAAAATATGGAAAGAGAAAATAACAAAGCAGAAGTATAATCTATTCCCCGATGGCAAGGCAGTACAAAAAGAAGCCGTGGGCTTATACTTTTGAACTGCCTATAACAGGGGGCCGGTCACTGTGCTTGTTTTGGAATTGAGCAAGAGACCATAATACTAAGAGAGCGAAGCTCAGTATTGATGTCTGTGCCATGTTCGTGGCGGCTAAGGCTATTTTTAGTAACTTCGCCATCGCGCGCGCAAGTCCCTCCACCAATAGAATTTGATTTTTGACGTGCGCGCGGACGGGACCGTTTGAATTCTATTGTCTAAGAGCCTTGCGCGCGCGATGGCGAAGTTACTAAAAATAGCCTTAGCCGCCACGAACATGGCACAGACATCAATACTGAGCTTCGCTCTCTTAGTATTATGGTCTCTTGAATTGAGTGAAGGCAGTTTTGTGCGTAACTTTGGTCAGAAATAGCGAAAAATTAAAATTATAATTTATTCAATGAACAGCAATAAGTTTACCTAAAGTTATAATATAGCTTTTTTCTAACGAGCGCTCTGATTGGCTAAAAAGCGCTTGAAACCCGTGGTATATTTCCCCCATAAACCACGGCTCAACACTTCTTTCTGCCGTAAAAAAAGATAAAAAACAAAAGAATGTTCAATATAAAATACGTTTTTTATTGTTTTCTGATATATTAGCAAGTCACAGTTCACAACTTTCACTAGAACCTGATGTTTTGCAATGAAAAGCGACTGATAAGAGCCTGAAACCTGAAATCGTGTATGAAACTTTGGATAGTTTTTCACAAAACAAATAACTCAAAAATTCAGGCAGTATTATAAGAACAATAAGTTTATTAACAATATTTGTATTAACAAGTTACTTTCCTTGATAAAATATAGTTCCTTTCAGCAGGCTGTTCCAGGTTATTACAGCTTTGATGACAACAAGCAAGAGAGCAACAGCGTGGAAAAACTCTCAAACTTACAAGTGATAGTTGAAGGCCGTTAAATTTACTCAATTACCTTTGAAATATCTGCAATTCTGACATATTTTTTCTGTGAACAAAACGTACACATGTACAAATAAGCCAATAAAAACACGAGGAGCAAAAAGGCAAATTTATGCTTCAAAGCATTCACTTTCAGAGCATCGAAATTACGGCAAACCTTTAAAGCTTAAAAAAGTCTGTAAAAAGGACTTAATCCGCCTAAAAGTTTTTGCACATACAAGGAAAAAATTTTTTCAGTGAAAACATGTATGCTTAGACACAAGAAAGTATAGAAAAGTACCTCAAAAGAGCAAATTTGTTGTCCACAACTTTCATGTCAACCTTCTTCAACGCCATTTTTGTCTCTTCGCAAAGGACGTCGATGACGTCATTTTCAAAATCAAGCCAATCACAACGCTCGTTGTATCTCAATCTCGAAGTAATGAGCAATCTTATTGGCTCTCTCATGATTCTTAGGAGAATTGATATTTCCATCTGCGAAATTTGGTTTTAAATGTTAGTTTTTTGCTTATAATTATTTTCCGCTATATTATAAAAGCAATAAACGATAGATTTCCGTGGTTTATCGGGGAAATAAACCACTTGGGATGTTGGGAGAACACTCGAAAAGGCCGAAAATCACTCACCTACGGCTCGTGATTTTTTAGGCCTTTTCTCGTGTTCTCCCAACATCCCGCGTGGTTTATTTCCCCGATAAACCACGGAAATCAATCGTTTATTGCTTAATTAACAAGCAATTCTTACGTGTACAGAGTGGGTCTTTTGCAGCTTTTAAATTTTGAAAAGTGGCAGACTGACCAGTTCAATGACCATTCCAACCTGATTTCAAAGCCATTTCTTGTTGGTCGATCCTGAACTACTGACCTTAAGTAAATAATAACCTTAAGGACGGTGGCCCATAATGGCGAACCATTTTTTTTCCAGTTATTTTATATTTACTTTGTAGAATGGGTAAAGGTCTTTTAATTAACGAAAAAAAATTTGGGGGTATCCATGCATTTTACGGAGATAATTAATGGTAAACATGGCCAATAACCGCTGACCAGCGATTTTTTAAATCTTTAATATAATTTCATTTTCTCCAATGTTATTTCATAAAGAAGTACAGCGAAAGTGATAAAAGCATCTAAAGATTGAATCCTTCAAAATGAAAGCAAAAAACGTTATTACTGTAATTACTAGTACGCGTTTTTTTAGATTTTTTGGCCTGTTTTTAATTCTCAGGAAACCGGATGTCAAACGCTATTTCGGAGAAAATTATACGGCGAAATATTTTTTTTGGCGTGATTTTTTGAATACATATAGCTTAGTTAATCTAAAACCGAATAAGAAAATAAAATTGTGGGGTATCCATGCGATTTAAAAAGTTATTTCCTGAGAAACGCGCGAAATCGTATTAAAATTTGCCTAAATAACCATGAAATCCCCACCCCTCCCTAGAGAGCGGCAAGGAATACAATGCATTATGGGACATTTCCAAGATGGCGGACAAACGGTATTCTTTATTTCCGGTCGTAAAAAGAGCCGTTTTTCATGCACTTTTAAGTATCTAGAATGAATTCAACTTTAGAATATGAGAAACCATGTATTTTTCTTCTCAAAATCAGATTTTTCTTTCACAAAATAGCGAAATAGCGTTTGACATCCGGTTTCCTGAGAATTAAAAACAACCAACTGAGCCAACCGCCGCCCGGTTGGCTCAGTTGGTTGAGCGTCGGTCTTTCGTGCGGGAGGTCGGGGTTCAAATCCCGGCCGGACCAACACTCAGGGTCTTTAAATAATTGAGGAGAAGATGCTGCCTTTGTAATTACAACTGCAAATGGTTAGATCTTCACGTCTTCTCGGATAAGGACGTTAAACCGTAGGCTCCGTCTCTCTAACACTTCACTACTTGCACCGGAGGGACGTTAAAGAACCCACACCACTATTCGGGGAGAGTAGGCCACGAAGTTGCCGGTGTGTGTGGTCTGTCCTATAACACTACAGGGCCCACAGTAATTGGCGAAAGCTGTTGTGGTGACCCTGCCTTCACTGGAAGGAATAAGCTTGTAAATAAATAAATAAAACAAAAGTCGTAAAACTAGTGTGTTTTCACGATGGTTTTTGTGCGAAAACGATCTTCGAAAAAACGTTTGTTATTCAAATTTGTGTGACGTCGCGCGCGCGCTCGTTGAGTCAAATGCGCAGAACACAATGCGCGCTGGAAATATGGGCCACCGTCCTTAAATAATAATAACAATGAACAGAGAGTATTATCTGTATTTTTAGAGTTTTTAGAACTTTTACAATTTTTAGAATTTCAGAGTTTTGTTTCTAATATACAGTCATTCTCAAAAAGGTTGTCCAGATGAAAAGACTTAATAAACATGTTTGCATTTATCCCACACCATAGAAAATACAGCCAATCAGAAGGGCAGGAAAGCCGTTGTGTATTCGGCGGTATTCAACTGTCTCTTCCCATGAGGCACTGCGGTAATTGGTTGTATTTTCAATGGTGTGGGAACTACTATACATCACATTTTCAATTTTCTGGCAAGAATTTTAACTTTAGCTGCAAAGCTACAATCCATTATATACAATATATAATATGCAATGTACTTTGCCGACTAAACGCCTTTTCATCTGGACAACCTTTTTGAGAATGACTGTATATGTAATTCCATTTGTATTTTTCAACCTAAGTATGGAAATAAACGTTATCAATACTATTGACTCTTTATTGAAATTCCGCTTTGGGTTTTGTTTTTACAACTTTGCGGGATTTTCAATTCCTAAGCTAAGCTGTATTGATTCATTCTTAGCAGTCCTTATTCCTTACATTCTCTTTTCCCTTCGTACTAGATGCTACTTGCACGATAGATACTGATAAAAAGTTAATTTTTATAAGTCAGTAAGTTAATTTTAAAAGTTGAGCTAATTTTGATATGCCAATAAGTTTATTTTTAAATAAATTAGCTTATTCATAACTGCTAGATTTAAGCCGATTAGGCGTTGCTTAAATTAATCACTGTAGTTTAATGAAGCGATATTACAAAACCTTGTATTATTCACAACAATCCAGGAACAATAGACCATAACTTGTTTAAACGTAATAATTAATAATAAACTGAAGAAACTGGTCATACCGACAATGACTTTCGTCACCTTACCGTATGGAACGTGATAATAGGGGATAATATATAGCTATTTCAATTAACGTTGTCGCTGAAAAGGTTTAAAGGCTTTTCAACTATCTTTTGTTTACTAACAAACTTCGCTGTAGGCTATCTAAGAAATTAAGGAATATAGTGTCCAAGTTGTAGAATTTGCAAGCATACAGTGAGTTTTTTTATTGTAATGATGTCACGGTGATAAACACTTTTCGTGATTCCGCTTTCAAAGCTTTAGGCTTTAGGCTTTTTTCAGCGACAACGTTAATTGAATTAGCTATATACATACAATAAAACATGGAAAATTCAATTGGTCACATTGTACAGCCGTATTGTACTGAGCAGACGGTACGTCTGCTTGAGATTTCGAGTTCATTGTTGAGGAGAACACTTCAACAAATCCATCATAAGAAACGAGATACCATATACAATATAACGTGAATTCATAAATAAATACTAGAAATACATTAATTTGATAAATAATTAACACGACGATTTTTACTCAGTTTATTTCCTCCACATTTTCCAGTACATCTTTAGATGAAGAGGACAGTGTATACTAAACTGTCGAAACAATTCTAGGAAAAACTGTAAAAATGGTCGTGTACTTTTGTTTATCAAATTAATCGTAAGTTTTCTGCTCACAAGACCTCTTGGAGACACATTAATACTTGAAATCCCAAGAGAACAAAAAATATGATATTTGATTGGTTAAAAGCCGCTATAAAATAATTTTGAAGCTTTTTTTAAGGCCACAGGGCATTTATTGCTGTTGATTGTTTGTTTCATGATCACCTCTTGCAGAGCACCTTGACTATAACTTTAACAATCTTGTTTGAGGCCTCGTCAACGAAGTCCTGTGATCTCAACTTTTTTCATCAACAAGAATGGAACCAAGAGCTTCAAACGGAGGAACTCTTCTAAAGACCAAAAAGCGTCATTTGGGGGAGAAGGAACTCCCACCCATATCTACTGTAGACATCACAAGAAAAGAAAAGCCGAATCTTCTTTCAGCTTCTCTTGATGAGAAGAAAGTGAAAAATGGACAAGAGGTAAAGAGAGAGGTCTTGTTTTTTTTGTCTCGTGACTGTAACCATAATTCAAACTGTGGAAAATACAATTTGTCCAGTCGGACCAAAAGTGTATGCAAGTGTGTATTGCAGAAAACTACTGAACTGAGTTCAAATCAAGAACAAGAGAGGAAAACAAGTTTAAAGTTTTGTAAACTTGACAAAGATGACAATATTTTCAAAGGAATTCAAAAACACTCTATGTCGGCAGTATTGGAACAGAATGCTAACTTCAGTGGTCACAGTAAAGCGGAATTGCTTAAAAACCACATCATGAAAGCTAATGAGGAGTATGATGAAATGAAGTCGAAAGCCATGCTACTGCACAGCTGGATTTCAAGCCAAGACGAGTGATTTTAGAGACTTTTTTTTAGCTAAAGTATTATAGAATTCTTTGTGTGTATAGATTGTTTTCAGTATCAGAGTACATTAATAATGTTAATTGAATTTTTCCAAAAGTCGAGTCAGTGTTGATGATCATTGAGACGTTACCGAGTACAATTTGAAATTGGTTAATTAAATTATAAAAAAGAGTTTTGAAATATCAAGAGTTCTACTTTCTGCAACAAAATTTCTCAACCTGCAACAAATAATTTTGCTGCGAGACAAGTTTGTTCTCGGGTGGTAAAACGGGCAGCATCGCTCTTCAACTCGTTTCGCAGCAATGTTGCGAGACAAGTTGAGTGATTTTGTTGCTCGTATTACCGTACCTTAATTTCCTTTTTGTATTTTAAATAAGTGTGATGTTAGTGGTTGTCGAAATAGCATTACACTTTCGAGTCGACAACCACACAAGGAGATAAGTTGAAATCATTAAAATAACTGTGACCAAGATGCTTTTTTTAGTGAAAGTAGAGAGAAAAGATTTTTTTTACATTGAGAGATAAGATCTTTTTTTACACTGAAAGATTGCCGATACAGAGATTTTCTTAATTACTACAAGACTGAAGAACTGACATGCTTGTAGTAATTGTAGAAATTGAAGAAGAAATTATATATAATTTCAGGTAAATTGAATTAAATTAAATTGAAATAGTTCAGTTGCATATGTAAAGGTCTCAAGATATAAACATACATTCATTAATTCGAGCTACATTTATGTTCAATATCATTAATCATTAACTTTGTATTTCAATGTTTCAACTCTCTCTGATGATAATTCAAGATAATTATCATTTAACTTTGCCTTAAAAGAAACATCTTGATAATAAGACTTTGACTGTTTATCTATGTCAAATGAATTGGTCATGTTAAAACATATAAATTCGAACACACTTTACATATTGAGAGTTTTCTTCTAAAGTTTTAATCTACATTATAATCATATGATTTATCAGTTCTTAGTCAAGTTCACACTCAATACACTATTTACTCGTGCCCAGGCCGCAGGCCGGGAACGAGTTATAAACTGCAAATGTTTTTTTTTCTGTGTTCGTCCTGAGGCACTTCTGATTGGTTAAGAACGTAAAAACAATGCCCTTCATTCATCACCTTTGAGCGACTGCGAACGCAAGCTAGGAACTTTAGGAATGCAAGATGGCCGACTACAAAGAATCTTTCAGAGACAGGCTTTTCCTGCAGTTGAACAATGTAATTTGGAGCTTTTTACTCGAGATATACCTATATACTTATAAGAGCTTCGAATGGGCTGTTATTATGAGCTTCATCTCCAATACTTTGACCAAATATCGAACTCTAAATGGAGTACTTAAAACAAAACCTTCGCGATACAGAGAGCTGGAAATCCACGAATTTCTCACCCTACATGTTGCTAAACGAACATACATAGAAGCAAGTCAATTATATTCCTCATGTATGCAAGCATTCAAGAGATCTTGAGAGGTTTTTGTACCAAATTTTAATATCGGAATTCTGGAGCAGACCATTGCATGGAACTTGACCTTGTATTCTGCGTTTGGTCACGTAACGTCTTTTATTCATATCAGTACAAAACATCCGAAACATGAACGAAAAAATACAGGATTTGTTACTGTGTCAAAAACGCCGTTGTAGAAGTCGTTACAGCAAACAATTGAGATACATAGTGAAATAAAAAATTGAATAAACTGGTATATTCGCAAGTATAGATATTTTTGCATGTCGGAGATATATAATGCATGCATGATAATAGAAGGACAAAGGCAAACACTAATAGCTGCTGACAGACAAATTGACTAATCAGATATTCTTTAGTTTAAGTTAGCCGATTCAAAAAAGGTCTTTATTATATACATATCGAGATATACTCACAGAAAAGCCATTCAATAGAATTTTCGTTTGTTTACCAATCTCCGCCAATCAGAATGCGCGTATCGTTTTCTTCACGTGTGAGAAAAACGATACGTCCAATCAGAAGCCGCGTATTGCTTTTTTTCACGTGTGAGAAAAACGATACGTCCAATCAGAAGCGACTTCATTCCTGATGAAAATTTTTCTTCAAACTGGCTCCTCTCAGCACTTTTTGTCGAAGGATTTTCAGTCTTGGCAGTTCAATTTTTGATCTTTATTCAGTAAAAATTCAAGTAGATTAGCTTATTTACCACAAAAGTCATCGATGTCATGAAGAAGAAGAGCTCTATGGGAAAAAGATTTTCAAAACCACGCTGTGCTGCAAAAAGCGAAGGAGGATTATATTCACGGCCGGCAGATTCGGAGTCACTGAATGAAAATTTAGTCGAACTGAGCCCTTTTATACAAAAGCTCGGAGAAAAACACTGATAAATCAAGTTCAAGGTAAAGTTTTGAAGGACATTTGAAACGCAAAGCATGTTTAACGAGCGTGAATTTGACCGTAAGTTTGTCTTTGAATACTTTGAATGAACTCAAATTCTTCGCATTGTCTTTGCTCGTTTTGTAAACAAACGTCTGTCAACGAGAAAAAAAGTCCAAGTTACACAGAAAAGAATCATAATTTTGCACTGTAATTCACTTTAGATACAAATAAATATTATTTTTGTTTTGTTTTGACGTCTGTTTGTAATTTAAATTTTGTTTTGTAGCTAGGGTTTTTGTGTTTTTTGAAATCAAAATCTTGACCATGGAAAAGCAAACCATTTTCACAGCAAAATGACTAAAATTTATAAAAATCTCGGTATGTATAAAATAAACAGAAAACACCATGGAAAGTGCTTTGTACAGTTTTTATTCACTCGTTGTTCGTATCATAAAACTCACTCGCTCGAGGACTCGCTCGTTCGTTTTATGATACTTCACAACTCGTGGATAAAAACCGTACGCGCGCACTTTCCACGAAGTAATCTCTATATATGCTTTATATTTCACATGTGAAAAAAGGCAATACGTCCAATCAGCATCGCGTACAGCACTTTTCACATGTAAAAATATAACCAATCGCAATATTAATCAGGGATTGAAATCTTCAGCCAATCAGAGAACGAGAAATGACAGTTGAATGGTTTCCTAGGCAAAAACACGTTTGTCTTTGAAAATTTTCAAATCATGGTGAACCATTTTGTGTCACTGTTAATCTTCACCGTTGACGAGTTTATCGGGGGGAAAAAGACAAACAAAAATACTTTAAGTAAAACAACGAGAGACTTAGCTTTGCTGCAAGAGTTTTTAAAAACAATACTAGCAGAGAAAGACGTTGAAATCGCCAAACTAAATGAGCTGTAGTTGCCTTTCTCATCGAAGTAAGGAAAAAACATGATTACAGGCCATCTTCTTTAAGATCGTTTATATCAATTGGATCGATATCTAAGGAAAAAAGATTACCCAACAACAATCATGGAGGGCCATGAATTTAGAAAAACTCGAGATACACTGGTTGCGAAGCAAAAAGAGTTGAAAAAGGAAGGAAAAGGGAACAAACCAAACGCAGCACGAAACCTTACGGATGATGAAGTTGACATCTTGTTCAGCAAAAACCTGTTGGGTTGTTCGACCCCTGAGGCCTTAATCAACACATTATGGCTTAATTAACACACATGTACAGTACTTTGATTTGAGAGGTTGTAAGGAGCACAGAGACATGAAATGGGGGGATATAAAACTTCAAACCAGTGCTGATGGAACTGAATACCTTGAATACAATGAGCGACAGACTAAGACAAGAACGGGACCTGAACCAAAGGACACACGTAAAGTAAAGGCAAAAATGTTTGCTGTAGTTGGAAGTGACAGAGACCCCGTACAATTTTATCATATCTACGCCTCAAAAAGACCAGCCGGATTTCTCACTGATGAGAGTCCGTTTTATTTATCGATTAACCAAGCAAACCCACAATCGTCGAAGCCATGGTTCAAGTCGGCGCCAATGGGAGTGAACAAGTTGAACTCCCTAATGAAAACAATGGCTGAAAAGGCACAGTTAAAAACTTCAAACCTGACCAACCATAGCGCAAGAAAAAGAATGATACAGAAACTGAACGACAAAGAAGTACCACCCACACATATTATGCAGATATCTGGGCATAAAAACGTTCAAAGCTTGAATAATTACAGCTCGCTTTCTGAAAATCAGCAACGAAGGATCTCAGGCATTTTGAGTAATTCGAGAGAATCTGCAGTGGAAGTTAGCAGCGAAGTTCGTTGTTCAACGTCTACATTATCAAACCAACAGCCGTTAGGTTTGTTTAGTGGTGCAAATATCCACAGTGGAACATTCAACATTGCCATAAATACCGTAAATCAAAGTCCCGACTTCTCGTCTTTCCATGGCCAAACAAAGCGCCGCCGTTATGTCATCGAGTCAGACAGTGATTGAAAAAGGAACTAACAGACTTTGTTTTTGAAAACCTTGTTATATTTTTAGATTGACATTTCAATGGTTTTATTTTGCTTTATTGTGGTTACTCTCGAAGAGAGAACCACTATGTTATCGTGTTGGTAAGTCCGTCCGTAACTACTCTCCAGTTTCCATCGGCTTCCAGCAAGGAACGCCTGTACGTTTATTGAACGAAAGAAAAAAGTATGGCCACAGTTGCCATAGTAACAAACTCTCGACCGAATTTTCGACTGAACGAAACCTTACGGTTCTCTGCGAATCGCTCTCCGACCTCTCCCGATTTCGTGACGAAAGAAAACGGAGATGCCTCATGGTTTTGTCCTGGTGCTCATCTGCTTCGCTTTTCGTAAGTAAAGTACGATTAGCTTGCTTTTTATTGGATTTATCTATCACAGCTTTTATTGTACACACTTGATAGGAATAATGAAAGCTTTTTTAAGTGGTTTTCAACTTTTAGGCCGATCTTTATGGCGGTAGTTACGACATGAATCGACGATCTATTGATAGCAACAGAGTTGAAGATGTCTCTTCGCCAATGCAAGACACACGAAAACAAAACAACAAACAAACGAATTACAAACAGAATCAGCCCCATTGTGGGTCTATTGAGCCTCATATTAAGAGGAATTATGAACCAAGTCAACCCCATTGTGGGTATATTGAATCAAATCAAAACCAAATCAAAACAACTCAAAACCAAATCAAGCCAAATCAAAACCTTATATGAACCGAAAGCAGCTAAAAAGTTCGAAAGAGAGTAACCACATGCGCTCTTTGAGCGGCTTTAATTTTGTTTCTAGAGGTTCATTAATTATCTGAACCATTTGCTATGCACGACTTTTTGTACATCATTATTGATTCAGTATAATTTCAGTCAAAAAGTCAATGAAATAAAACCATTTTTATTCATGAATTCTAGTTATATATATAATAAACACATCACATCATAGAAAGTGCTTTGTACGGGGTTATATTCACTCGTTGTTTGTGTCTAAGCACTCACTCGCTCGTACCTCGCTCGTTCGTGTTTTGACACAAACAACTCGTGAATATAACCCCGTACGTCGCACTTTCTATGAAGTAATCTATATTTATGTTACGGTTAACTATTCCCGGAATGGTGAAGAATGCGTGAAACGGCCCGGGGAAGAGTACGAACGGGGCCAGTCATTGGAGCCTCTCTTAAGGACGGTGCCCACTAATGTGAAAGTAATTATTTTCTCTAAAATCTATAATGGTGTGAAAGAACCCATTGTAGGCTGTTAGAATCCAAGAAAAAAATTGGGGGTCACCACGCATTTTAATGAGTTATACGTCATCAAATGTTGCGGAAAATGCATTTTTGACGACCCAAAGAAAAAAAATTAAAAATCCTCTATACTTCCAATAAGTTTCAAACTTTTTTCCCTAAAACACTCTAAGCATAATTCTCTGGTAGGGCAATACCATAAAACCGCGAAAACAAAGAAAGTAATGTTTTTGTAAAAATATTTACTTGGTTTTAGGATGTTCTAGTCTATGATTGCTAAATATAATATGTGATATTTTTTATCATTCTTCAATTATAAATTTATAAAAAGCTTATATAATTCTAGATTTTTCTTTGGTTTATAAGTCGTACAAAAGGAAAAAAGAGGGGTATCCAGGCGATTTAAGAAGTTATTTACCGATAAACGCACGAAATACGATGAAATCCCTAGCCCTCCATACAGAGTATAGACAGATTTTACAAAGCATTATGGGACATTTCCAAGATGGCGGCCAATAGGCAAATCTAGTCCTTGTGATCAAAACAGTGGTTTTTAAGCGAGTTTTATTCATCAATACTGAATTTAATTCTACTACAGGAACAGTCAAATGTTTTTTCTACAAGCAAGCAGTAAGTTTTATTTATCCAAATATCGCAAAACTGCTTTGTTTTTACGATGTTTTTACTACGAAGGGCCATGCGCAGAACACAGTGCGCGCTGACAATAGTAGGCACCGTCCTTAAAAGGGCCTCCCGGGGCACGAGTGAACGCACGTGTGCCGCGTCTAGTTCAACGATAATTACGTAATACTTTTGGCTTTCTGTTCATAATCCCACACAATTATAAGTAAACACCAATGTTTACAAGGGTTATGTTCGATAAGATTGAGTAAATACAATTAATCTCTGTTCATAAAGCTGACGGATATCCAATTTCAGAACGCTCCCGTTAGCTATTCTTTTAAGATATTGAATTGTAAGTTAGTAGTTCAGTTGGAAGTTGGAAATTGCAATGAATAAAGCAAGTTAATTCGATCCCATTTTACCTCCCGCATAGTACAAGACCTTATTGTTCACTAATCCAGGAACAATAAACCATAACTTGTACAAACGTGATAATTATAACAAACTGAAAAAAACTGGTCATACCGACAATAACTTCAACAAATCCTTTCGTCACCTTACCGTATGAAACTAGTGAAAAACGTCTGCGCATGCTCGTAGTCATGTCTTCCCGGTTAACTTATGTAAATTTCGCTTTTACACTTGCCTTCAATAAGTGGTTTTCGCACAATGTCAAAAACTTAAGGTCAATTCTTGAAACTTCAGGGCCAGTATTAAAATAATGTTTTTATAAATGCAATAGAGGGATTTCATGGCAGCCATGTTTGTGGGCAAGTACAATAGAAAGTTTTTCAATTAGAAAAGATTTCATTTCTCTTGGGAAAAAGGTCACATATATTGTACAATCTGACTGTTAAACTATTGTTACGTGATGACTTGAAATACCAAGAGGACAAAAATATGTGATCTTCGATTGGTTGCCGAAAGCAAGTTAATTAATTTTAAGGCTTTTTAAGGTCATAGGCCAAGGCATAGGCCACATTACTGTAGATTGCCTGTTTCACATCTTGTAGAACACCGTGACAATACCTTTTAAAAGCTTGTTTGGAGTCTCGTCAACGAAGTCCTGTGATCCCAACTTTTTTTCATGAATACTGAAGAATGGAACCAAGAGTTTTGAATAGAGGAACTTTTCTAAAGATCAAAAAGCTTCATTTGGTGGAGAAGGAACTCCGACCTATGTCTACCGCTGGTAGACAGCACAAGAAAAGAAAAGCCGAATCTTCTTTCAGCTTCTCTTAAGAAGAAAGTGAAAAATGGACAAGAGGTAAAGAGAGAGGTCTTGTTTTTCGTGCCTCGTGAATGTCAACACGATTCAAACAGTGGAAAATCCAATTTGTCCAATCGGGCCAAAAATGTATGCAAGTGTGTATTGCAGAAAACTACTGAACTGAGTTCAAATCAATTAGAACAAGAGAGGAAAACAAGTTTAAAGTTTTGTAAACTTGACAAAGATGACAATATTTTCAAAGGAATTCAAAAACACTCAGTATTGGAACAGAATGCTAACTTCAGTGGTCACATGCACAGTAAAGCGGAATTGCTTAAAAACCACATAATGAAAGCCAATGAAGAGTATGATGAAATGAAGTCGAAAGCCATGCTACTGTACAGCTGGATTTCAAGCCAAGACGAGTGATTTTAGAGACTTTTTTAGCTAAAGTATTATAGAATTCTTTGTGTATAGAATTTTTCTCGATTATTTATTTATTTATTTATTTGTTTATTTATTGTTTATTTATTTATTTATTTATGTATTTATTTATTTATTTATAAATTTATGTATTTATTTATGTATTTATTTACTTATAAATTTATTTATTTATTTATCTATTTATTTATTGGTTGGTTGGTTGGTTGGTAGTCTCCTTCGCAGCCGTTATAACGTTAATAACGGCTGCGAAGGAGACTAGTAGTTGGTTGGTTGATTCATCAATATTTATACACTGGGACATCTAGTTAAGCATGGATAGTTTAAATAGAGCCCTGTTTTTGTACTTAATTAATTACAGTGACATGCACAATGAAACAACTAGAGTGCATACAATATATCATGAAATACTTTGTAATAAATTGAATTGAATTGAATTTGTAATAAATTGGAATAATTAGTGAGTTCAATGAACCGTGAACCGATTTTTGCTGACTACTGTAATCAGCAATCATAAAGTATACCTTTAATAATCGTTCCTCTTGGTCGATCGATAACATTTTGTCTGAAGTTTTGTATGAGTGTAAGTTTTATTAGGATATGCGTTGCCATAGCAACAAGAAACATCAAAAGCAACTGAAATCATGCACTTTTAAAAATACTGAGTACTTTTGATGAAATCCAGAAGATTTAACATTATTTCGTACTTATATGATATCAGACAAATCATATATCCTCGAATCAAGAAATTCTGTATGTTTGATTTTGAGTAAATCGCAACTGAACATTTGTTCATCATCGAATTTGCATGTCACAGGGGGACGCTCAGTATTGTTTAGAAAGACTAAATGAAATGTGTAAGATAGAATTCCATTTAATACAAACGATTTAATTCTGTTTTCTTAGACCTCAGTTACAGAACTTGGCTACGATGGATTGATAGATTATCGATATGCGGGTTTTCTACTCTTGTGATTTACGGCGAAGATTCATTGTATACAGTAGTTTATAGCAATAAGCGGTTTCTAGAATACAAATTTATGACACATTACAAAAAGCTCAAATAATGTACAATACACTGTAAAGTACCTATTTCGTTTACCTGAAGGTTTGTTCTCGTGCTAATAACGCAAATATGAATGAAGGATTTTAGATTAAAGAGTCCCGAACATGTGCTTTCCCGCTATATCAGTATTGAATAGACAGGCTACGCCTAGCGGGGAATTATGGGTATACAAAATGATTGTTAAAGCTCGTCAAAATCTTCCTTCATGAACTTCATCTTGGATTTCGACACCTTGAATGTTTTGAGGATCACCTCATTCAAAATATTGAGAACGAATTTATCTTTCATTATCTTGTGAGACTCTGTCGTCCACTTCACTTTAATTTAGATTCAGCGCCAAATATTCACATTTTTCGAATTTCTTTAAAACCGATTTAAAAAGAACAACTCACTATGACTTTATGAATTTCTGAACAACAATATATCAAAGCGTTATTCCCACTGATTTCATGTATCATTACATAGCAAAGTTGGCTAAAGGCTGTGTTACACGAGACGATTTCATATAACGACGATTTTCCGCGTAACGTTGCAACAACTTGCAATATTTTGCGTTGCGAGTTTCTGACTTGGATTCAAAAACTCGCAAACGCGTTGCCGAAGCGAAAATTGCGAGGAAGATCGTTCCAAGTGTCATTTTACACGAGAAAGATTTTTAACGCAACGCCATTGCGCTGAAAATCGTCGTTAAAAATCGTCTCGTGTAACACCGCCTTAATGAACAACGAAACTCTTCGCCTTGCATTTTATTGTTCAGGATTATGCAAATGTTTGATAGCTATAATGATATATAATTTGCTTTGAAACCATGAGTTTGGGCGTTTGAGTTTATTCTCTTTGTGCAATAGCTTTCTCTTAAAAAATGAAAACGAACACGAAAAGTTTGCTTTCCGAAAAAAGTTTTCCATCATTGTGTGTCACACATTCTCTTGTGTCTTTTATACTACAGCCTGCGTGACCGGCTGCGCTGCGTGACCGGATTTAAGTGGATGGCTTTCCCAGCATCAGGGGCGGATCCAGGGGGGTGGACCCCTTTCTCATCCTAAATTAAAAATAAGACCGTTTTTACGCCGATCGAGAAGGAAAAATATCATGAACAAGATGTACAATATAAAATGTGACGTGACTGGCTCCTCAGTCTGAGTCCTAGATCCGCCTCTGAGTATGCTGAAATAATGTGTTTAGACTAGCTATTTCTAATAGAAAGTGAAGTGCTGCGAGCAGAGCTGTTCCCCTAAAACTTACGAAAGTACACCGCTTTGTCTGATATATCAAATGTTTCTTGTCTATCTCCTGTGCTATGCGTTGTGTGACGAACACTGCTAGTTCATGGCTAGTTGACCTTCAATATTGAACTACAAGGATCAGTGTCGGACACACACAGTTCAAAATATTTAGCACTTTGAGTAAAGCAATTTTTCAAACAATCTCAAACGGCTGATTATAAAACTAACTGATTTTAAAAAGCTAGTTTATTTAGGGAAAAATGTGAATCGCTGATCGTATGTATCGCGTGTTCGTCTAGTGACATCCTTGAATCGACTCTCGATACGCATGTTCGTCTAGTGACATCCACAGATTACACTGTGTTCCGAATAGGAGGCTACTCGCTTCGCTCGCAGCAATAATCCACTTTAATTTCTTCTTCTATCTAGACACTACCGTAACTAAGTATTTTGCAACTAGGAACTCAGAGAAATCCCTTTGAAACCTCTGTTTTTTACTAGTAAACATAAGATCAAGATCACTTGATCAAAGGAATTCAAGATCATCTTTTTCGCATCTATCAATTTCTATAGCCTTTTTTTTCCATCTTAGTCACTGCCCTTGCAGTCTCGATTTCACCAGCTTTCAGTGGCCGCAAGAAGCGCGATGCTTTTTTCTTGCGATGTTTTGATTTCGACGTTTGTTAGTTTGCTTGCTTGTTTGTTTGTTTGTTTGTTTGTTTGTTTGCTTGCTGCCTTGCTGCCTTCTTTCCTTGTTTGTTTGTTTATTTGAAAGATGAAGCAATAGCTACTGTCCAAAGAGCCATAGACTCTAACCGAAAAGCCATAAGCGTTTCATATGGTTTGACTTTAACACGTCGATGTAGCTAGAAACATTCAAGAGATCAACAAGTCTTTTAAGTACGTTAAAAAATTTTAAACTGTTCGGCAAAACTAAGCTAATTCATACAGCTATGAGCAACTCAAAATGTCCAAAGAACAAATAATAATGGGAGAGATAGCAATTCCCTTTCAGTTCACTATGGGCAAACTAAACAACCCACTTAGCAAACGAAACATTAATTAATGTTATTATACTAAAATTGCTTAAGAGCGGCTAAAAACAGTGATGACTCAGATATGGCTGTTTCCTAAAAGCCAAACACTTTAGAATTGGTCCCTTGAGAGACAACCCGAGGTTAATTTCACCTCACCACGTACCTACGTTGCTATGGTAATATCCCCTGTATACCAAAACTAAAATCTCCTGTCATGACTTTTGCAACTCCAATTTTATTCAGTGTCATCAGGTTATAATACAATTGCTTATTACCTTTAAGAGCGTACACAGTACCATTACAACCAAGGGTGTGTTTGTGTTTAAGGGTGTGTGCCATGAGGTTATACTGTAATTGCTTACTACCTTTAAGAACATATACGATACCCATTATAACTAAATAAGGGTGTGTTTACATAAACGATTTCATTCCGGGCTGAGTTCGTCATGGCACGAGTTTCAGCCGTGAACGAAAACATTTTCTTGTCGGTTTGGGTAGAAAAGTATCAAGTCAACGTTTAGTTAATGAAGTCTGGTGCTGGTTGCCATGTAAACGTCTGAAGAGAAGTTCATGTAAAACTCGTGCGTAACGAGCTCACCCGTGGCGTCCATGTAAACGAGCCCAAAGCTAGACAATACGTTTATAAGATTATTCTACAAAGACTTATAATGACTAATGACCGCTAACGGGGATCCATGTTTGATTTATCATTTTAGCAGGATTATCTAATTGAAGGCTTCCAGTCAGTTGGCACGATTAGACGGTTTCGATTACTCGAGGAAAGACCACTGATCACCTGAAAAAAGAAGGAAAAATCGTTAAATTTGTTTTTTATAACCACAGTTGCACTTGCTATAAGCGCGGACTTTCTCGAGACCAGGAATTGGAGTCCGCTTAGGAGGGGTGTCCGCCTATATTTATAGGAAGTTACAATGTAGAGGTATGGAAGGCATCCGGTAGTGGAGGTTTGGTTCCTCTGAGAAAGGTCTAGAATAAACAACCTTTTCCTTCTTTCTTCTTATTCAATTTGAAATCTCCCATAATCTTGAGGGGAGAGGAAATTATACATTGTAGGGACATTCCCACAAAGATGATCATTTTGGAACTATCTTAGGTCAACATACCTTGGAGCTCTTGGTCATCTCTCACAGCAACTGGTCCTCGAATCAACTTGAAGGAATTAGCTTCTTTGGAACGTTTACCAATTTTCTTTTTGCTGCAGCCACGTGCGCACACGCTTTTGACGTCATTTCCGTTACAGGTGATCACGTGACAGTGGAAATAGACATGCTTGTGGTTACCAACAAAGCGGAAGGCCTGGACGCTGAATCTCTGGACACTTTTGGTGGGGGAAGACAGGAGCTTAAGCGTTGGGTCCTTGGGACAGCTGAGAATGTGAACATAGTTTTCATGATTAATATTTGATTAGTTTGCCCATAAATATGTTGTGATATGTGAAAAAAGTTATTAAAATCCTCAAATGGCAGGAGGCAAACTAGTTGCCTATTTTTTGTTGAAGTTGAATCCGAGAGCATTCTGCAACAGCTCAATCCTCTGCTGGTGATTAAGGCGGGACTCGAACTCGAAACCAAGGGATTGCGAGAGCGACGTTCACTCAACAATTCTACTTCTGCTTACACACAATGACCACAATGCAACCTTCCAATTAAAACACTAACAATACTTAAAATCAACTTCAACACTTGTCAGTTTTGTTAAACAGACCCACCTGTCCTTGATCAGCCAATGTTTGGGTGCGACACCATTTTTAGAGGGTGTGGCATAGCATTGCTGTGCTAAAATGGACAACTCCTTCCTAACAGATCTCACTGATATCTCCACGTAAACCAGCTGACGCAAGTGCAAGGAGACTGGGTACCTGGTGTAAGGGGTAGTGAATCGATTGGTAGGGAACAGCTGCAAACTGAAAGCAAATTCTCCCCGAGAATAAAATGTCGCTTCGTGCTTGCTGTTATTAGGCTGGAGAGTGGAAGATCTTAAGAGCTTTGCTCTTGGGTATGAGCAAGAAAACTTAATTTCCATGTTCTTGATGCGAATGATGAGTGCTTTATTTGCCAGTGAACGGCCAAGGACTTGATTACTATATGTGATGGTTGATCCTGTTGAAGAAATCTTGGTTCCACATCTATCAAAGGCTGTCTTGAGGTAAAAGTTTGTCTTATCCTCGGTAGCACCACAAGAAGGGTCGATGAGACGCAGGTCTTTAGCGAGTACATAACGCAGGGATGATTTTGGTATGGTTATTTGCATGTGATTGGATGTACAGTTTACATTGTTGCTACGATGATCATTTACTAAAAGAACGAATATACATATGAATAATAGGTTTATCTTGGTGTATACTCAGTATTCAATTTCATTCAAGAAGTCATTATCTGCCTAACCATACCACAATACCCTTCACCATACCATGCCATATCACAGCACTGTACAGCACACCCGCCACGGCCATATACCACACAACTCCATCCCACCCCACTCTACATCACATCACATCACATCACACTTAACCACACCACACCATTCTATACCTATTATTAATGCAAAAGTGTAGTGCGATTATATTTCGATATGTTTTACAAACTTACATATTTTTACTTTAAAGTCTTTTCCCTTGTCATTAGTGCCACCATGACACCATAGTCCCACATAGTTTTTGGTTTTGGACGTCGCTCCTTTACCCAACATTCTAACCTTTTTAACTAGTTTATTATTGATGTATATTTTGACCTGTCTCCCTTTGACTACCGTCTTAAGGTCGTACCACTTGTTCGAGGCGTATTTGTAGTTGATACGTGGAGCGCTTTCTTTGCCATTTGTACTGATGCGCATATCACGCCAATTATAGAGATAGTATCCCCAAGCTTTAGAGACAAATCTTGAAGATGAAAAAGAAAGAAAAAAAAAAACGATTATATATAATTGTAAATAATTACAATTTAGGAAGTGTAGTACATGGAGTTCCCCGTTTTTGTAGGGCATGGAGCTTCCGGTCTTTGGATTGAAAACTGAAGGAAAAACTAACTAAATTAATTAGAATCAGAAAACAAAAAAGTAACAATACAAATTACCGCAAAACACAGATAACTACAGTCGATGGAACCTGCACGTGCACTAAGGCCACCTCTCTACAATGGCCACCTCCATACAATGACCACCTCCATACAATGACCACCTCCATACAATGGCCACCTCCATACAATGGTCACCTCCATACAATGACCATCTCCATACAATGGTCACCTCCATACAATGACCACCTCCATACAATGACCACCTCCATGCAATAACCACCTCCATACAATGATTACTTCCATACAATGACCACCTCCATACAATGACCACCTTCATACAATGGCCACCTCCATACAATGACCAACTCCATACAATGATTACTTCCATACAATGGTCACCTCCATACAATGGCCACCTCCATACAATGACCACCTCTCTACAATGGCCACCTCTCTACAATGGCCACCTCTTTACAACGGCCACCTCTTCTAAAATGGTCACCAGGAAAAAAATTGGTGGGATTGTCAGCTAATACATGTAACATGCACAAATGTCAGTTGTTAGTTAACCCCATGCAGACCCTCATGGATTGAGCCCGATAGTAGCTTAAAAGATGTTACAAGTTAATAAATTGGAGAAAATCCATCTAGTAGGATTTTATACCATAAGCAGAAAGAAAGAAAGAAAGATCAAGAAAAAAAGGAAGAAAGAAAGATCAAGAAAGAAAGAAAGAAAGGAAGAAAGAAACGAAAGAAAGAAAGAAAGAAAGAAAGAAAGAAGAAAGAAAAAAAGAAAGGAAAGAAGGAAGAAAGGAAGAAAGATCAAGAAAGGAAGATCAAGAAAGAAAGAAAGAAAGATTTACCTTCTTGTGCGCACACTTCCTGTTTTGTACTTAAAGACATGTCCACAGTCAAACCTAGCGCCAACCGATGTTTTAAGCTTGCTTGTGATCTCTGTGATATCAAAAGCAGAGAAACGGTTGAAAACCTCTTCAATCACGTTCAAAAAATTACAAATTTATAGAAATTCCCTAGATGTATTCTAGGGAAAACATGAAAGATGCCAAATCCTAAATTATGTAACCATACTTATGTAAACAGACATTTACTGGGGTCCATTCAATAAAAGTCTTACACGTAGCTGACACGTATATTTACAAGTATAGCTAGTGCTTAAGGTGACTCAATAGAAATCCAGGAGGCATTCGGCCTTGACAAACTTTTGGTCACAACTTTTTAGGATCGCGTTCAATTTCAATAGCTTTCTAGGAACTTTTACTCCAATTATCCAGCTACGCATTGGCTTTAAGCGATTTTGTTGAAGAGAATTAACTATTTTTGGAGTAATTTCAACAAAACCTGACCCCACTGTTATTTAGAAATGGCCCACTCTAAATCAAAATTTTGTTGGTATAAATGGATGAAATACAGGGAATCAAACTACAATAAATCAAACTTCAAGCTGAGTGAGTTTCACAAAAATCGTCGGAATAGAAATGCGAGGACGATTGGCCGCCAAAAGTGTACCTTAAAAGTGCTCTGAAATCGTCATGAATCTTAAAGCACCCCTTGCAATTGTACTCTGAGAATAACAACCACGAACCTCAAATGACAACGAAAAGGTAACTTAATGTCTGCCTAATAAAAGTGTAAAACTGATCGCCCACAAGACAAGCCGTTAAAAAATATAAGCAATGTTTATAATGTTTATAAAACACTGAAAATGGTCAAAAAGTTTGGACGCACTTTAATGCTAGAATTGGAAAAATTCTGTAGCGAAGCTGCTGTTTTAAAGCTACAATAGAAACAATAACTTCAAGGTTCCATTAAACGACTGTACTGATTTTTGTTGTTGTACACAACATAGATCAGGAGAAATAAATTTTATAAAGTACGATATGCTGCACAAACGCTTGAAACCAGATTTCTTGCGCTTTTGTTTTGAATGCAAATGACTGCAATTCAAGAATTTACATTTTTGTCAGGGGAGTGCCTTGGGAGATGAGGTGGCCATAAATTCATCCTTTATGTAATGTATAAAGAACGAGAGAGAGTGTTTTATCGGATATAAAGATCCGAGCCGTAGGCGAGGATCTTTATACCGATAAAACACGATCTCGAGTTCTTTATACGGCTTAAAAAACTCCAACACATATTAGAGTGGTTCTCTAAAAGAAATTCAAAAATATCTTCATTTATCTTGGAGAAAATCGAGGTTAAAGTTTATGTAAATTAGGCCGAATCTTTATCAGATTTAAAGACACTCGTCACGGTGGCGATTTTCATTGTGTTTGCCTTATGAATTATTAATGAGTTTTTTAATTAATTTTCTAAAGTCGATTCAGTGGTGCTTTCATAAACAGTCGGCCACCTCATCTCCCAAGACTAACTAATGCCCACCCTCCTGACAAAGGTTTGCATTCTTGAATTGCAGCTCATTTGCATTCAAAACAAAAGCGCAAGAAATCTGGTTTCAAGCGTTTGTGCAGTATATTGTACTTTATCGAATTTATTTCTCCAGATCTATATTGTGTACAAAAACAAAACTCAGTACAGTCGTTTAATGGAACCTTGAATTTATTGTTTCTAGCTTTAAAACAGCAGCTTCGCTACAGAATTTTTCCAATTCTAGCATTAAAGTGCGTCCAAACTTTTTGACCATTTTCAGTGTTTTATAAACATTATAAACATTGCTTATATTTTTTAACGGCTTGTGTTGTGAGCGATCAGTTTTACACTTTTATCAGGCAGACATTAAGTTACCTTTTCGTTGTCATTTGAGGTTCGTGGTTGTTATTCTCAGAGTACAAGGGGTGCTTTAAGATTCATGACGATTTCAGAGCACTTTTAAGGTACACTTTTGGCGGCCAATCGTCCTCGCATTTCTATTCCGACGATTTTTGTGAAACTCACTCAGCTTGAAGTTTGATTTATTGTAGTTTGATTCCCTGTATTTCATCCATTTATACCAACAAAATTTTGATTTAGAGTGGGTCATTTCTAAACAGTGGGGTCAGGTTTTGTTGAAATTACTCCAAAAATAGTTCTCTTCATCAAAATCGCTTAAAGCCAATGCGTAGCTGGATAATTGGAGTAAAAGTTCCTAGAAAGCTATTGAAATTGAACGCGATCCTAAAAAGTTGTGACCAAAAGTTTGTCAAGGCCGAATGCCTCCTGAATTTCTATTGAGTCACCTTAAGCTGCTGCCAAGAACAGTAGATACACTGTACATTAAATTACAGGGGTGAAATTTTTGAGTTGGATTTTTACACGTTTTTGGATGGTGTTTACATAGGAGGCAGACAGATCCACTCCGAATCTGTACGTCCCCACGACAGCTGCAACCAAACCTCTTCTAATTGGAATAAACGAATGAGTATTCTGTTGCAACGACGCTGAAAGGTTCAATGCCACATTTTTTTAACTGGAGATGTTAACTTACCGTAGTGGTCTGAATTCACCGGTGTTGTCCAAAGTCTCGCAGGACCATAGTGCCACTTGGCATCATTCAGTGGCAATACCATACTCCATTCATTACCGTTGTCCTTCCAGACTGCACTACCTGGAGCAAGGTTACGCCATGCACCTAGTTTGTATAATTAACCAAAGAAACAGGTTAGTTATAAAACATCAATACAATAATTTTATCGAATTAGTACTAATCTCAAATTAAAGTTTACGTTATCCTCTTATTATTTATTCTTATTATTTATTTGTACTTCGACTTTGCCCACTGTCATCATTGCCTTACATAATGTTAAGAAAAACTTTTTCTAAGAATGAGGGATCTAAATTCCATAAGCCTAGGGGTTTCTCTTGGATCTCCTCACCATTTCTATTTTGTGTGTGTTTTCTTGCCGTAATGTTTTTTTTTTCTGATGTAATTTTTTGTCATGCTCTGTCTTTGTCAAAAACCTAATTATATTTTTATTTTGTAGATAACATAACTTTATTCATTACAGTGAGTAAATTTATGTGTAAATGGCAAATAAAAAAAATGTCAAAAATTCTGGAAAATAAAATCGCGAAGTGCCAGACTTTCAGTCATTTGATATTATATCAGTGCAAAACATTTCAGTTCTGGGGATATCCCGTCACACATCTCTATATCTACAGTAGGTTATAACTAGAGTACAAACACAAAAAGCGTGCAACATAAATAGTACTAAAAAGTGATAAGTTATGCGTATTCTATTGTTTTCTATCGTTTCAAGTGCTATACTTTGATAAAAAAACAGTGCACATTTTATTTGGCACTTTTATTTAGTACTAGCTTTTTAGCGTTCTTTTTAGGCGTCAGTGACGTCATCAGACTACTCAACTCATGGATAGATTCACTCCATACATTTCTTCATATTTTACAATCAAAATATCTCAGTGTACATGTAATGTTTTTCAATTAAAAATTACTGGCCATGCAGTTAATTAATCCTTGACACAATAACGTTAAGTGCAAGAAAACTCTTTTAAGCAAAATTATTAGAGCAGAAATGAATAGAATAATTCAAGTCATAAAATACAAAAATATCTAGATAAGTACTTTCCTTTTAAATACCAAAAAGATATTTTAACTGGTGATCAATAGACCCTTGAAGATTTATTATATAAATAAAATTTATTATATAATAAAATTTCACTGTTTTTTTTTTTTTAATCAAAGTAGCACTTTAATTAGTGATATTTGCTAGGAGCGAAGCGAGCAGCAACACTATTCTTGGTGTGGGATTCCTGTGCGATTTATGACGTCACCTTAATATTGATCCACGAACTCGATTTTTATGTACGGTGGTATGTTCATGGCGAACCTTGACGTCACAGGGATGAATTGGGATTCCTGTGCGATTCCATTCGAGAGGTTTTATGTTTCTCGAAGTATAAATGAAAATCACAAAATGCTAAGTGATATTTTTTCGAGAGGGCAATGTTCTGTTACGGGTCATTTTGCGTATTACTGTTCGAATCGAAGCTCGTCTACGGGCCGAATCAATTCAAGTCAAGAAAATAAGTATGAAGTGAGGTCGCGCTGAGAATCTCTGCAATATATTTGGTTACCCTATGAAAGAAAATTTTATACTTTGTATGTGATGGAATTGTATTTATCATTCGTTTAATCTAAAGCGTCAAATACAGTAGACAATGCGGTATCTTTGACCGTGATGCAACGTACAACTAGCTTTTTAAAATCAGTTAGTTACTCGTGCCCAGGCCTTTAGGCCGGGAACGAGTTATAAACTGCAAATGTTTCTTTTTACTCGTGCCCAGGCCTTTAGGCCGGGAACGAGTTATAAAATGCAAATGTTTTTTTTTTTTTTTTTCTCTGTTCGTCACCAGAAGAGGCCTTTCTTGCGCAATCGGTCACGTGTTAAAGCTCCTGATTGGTTCAGAGCGCAAGAAACAATGCCCTTCATTCATCACCTTTGAGCGAGTGCGAACTCTTCGAAGGTCTTCGAAGTGAACGCCAGTCAGGAACTTTAGGAATGCAAGATGGCGGACAGCCCAAAAAATAGCTTTCAGAGACAGGCTTTTCCAGCATTGAGACAATAGAAAATGGAGCTTTTAACTCGAGATATACCTAGACACTTATAAGAGCTTCAGAATGGGCTGTTATTTTGGGCTTGATCTCTAATACTTTGACCAAATATCGAACTCTCAATGGAGTAC
The DNA here is from genome assembly GCA_029948255.1 of Telmatactis stephensoni. Taxonomy (NCBI): domain Eukaryota; kingdom Metazoa; phylum Cnidaria; class Anthozoa; order Actiniaria; family Isophelliidae; genus Telmatactis; species Telmatactis stephensoni. Next base: position 232,885 of record JALIZF010001911.1, read on the forward strand.
TGAAGCTGAAGCTCTCGCGACTCGTAGCAATTCCTTTGAGCTGGAGATCTACGAATTTCTCACCCTACATGCTGCTAAACGAACGCACATAGAGGCAAGTCAATTATATTTTTCATTCAAGCATTCAAGAGATCTTGAGAGGTTTTTGTATTGAATTTTAACACAATTCTGGAGCAATTCCTTTGAGCTGGAGATCTACGAATTTCTCACCCTACATGTTGCTAAACGAATGCACATAGAGGCAAGTCAATTATATTTTTCATTCAAGCATTCAAGAGATCTTGAGAGGTTTTTGTATTGAATTTTAACACAATTCTGGCCAGACAATGTATTTATATATTTTCATGGAACCAAGGCTCTATTTGACCTGATGCGTTTGGTCACGTAATGGATAAAACATCTGAAATATGAACGAAAAAATACACGATTTTTAATTTGTTATTGTGTCAAAAACGTCGTTGTAGAAGTCTTTACAGCAAACAATTGAGATATATAGTGAAATAAAAAGTTGAATAAACTGGTATATTTTTGCATGTTGGAGATATCCAATACCCATGCATGATAAAGGCAAACACTTATAGCTGCTGACAGACAAATTGACTAATCAGATATTCTTTAAAAAGGTCAAAAAAGGTATTGTATTATGTTACGGTGAAGTGAAGAATGCGTGAAACGGCTCGGGGAAGAGTACGAACGGGGCGAGTCATTGAAGCCTCTTAAAAGAGGCTCCCAGGGCACGAGTGAACGCACGTGTGCGTCTAGTTTTTCTTTTTTTTCCTCTCGTCGTCCACGAGAATGCGGCATTCTTGCGCAACCGGTCACGTGTCACAGTTCCTGATTGGGTAGGAGCGTAAGAAACAATGCCCTTCATTCATCACCTTTGAGCGAGTGCGAACTCTTCGAAGCTAGTGAACGCCAGTCAGGAACTTTAGGAATGCAAGATGGCGGACAGCTCAAAAAATAGCTTTCAGAGACAGGCTTTTCCAGCAGTGAGACAATATAAAATGGAGCTTTTAACTCGAGATTTACCTAGACACTTATAAGAGCTTCAGAATGGGCTGTTATTTTGAGCCCGATCTCCAATACTTTGACCAAATATCGAGCTCTCAATGGAGTAGTTGAAAATGAAACTCTCGCGACTCAAAGCAATTCCTTTGAGCTGGAAATCTACGAATTTCTCACCCTACATGTTGCTAAACGAACACATATAGAGGCAAGTCAATTATATTTTTCATTCAAGCATTCAAGAGATCTTGAGAGGTTTTTGTATTGAATTTTGAATTGTAACACCGACATTCTGGCCAGACAATTCCGCATTTATATATTTTCATGGAACCAAGGCTCTATTTGACCTGATGCGTTTGGTCACGTAATTGATAAACATCTGAAACATGAACGAAAAAATACACGATTTGTTATTGTGTCAAAAGCGTCGTTGTAGAAGTCTTTACAGCAAACAATTGAGATATATAGTGAAATAAGAAGTTGAATAAACTGGTATATTTTTGCATGTTGGAGATATCTAATACAAAGGCAAACACTAAGCTGCTGACAGACAAATTGACTAATCAGATATTCTTTGAAAAGGTCAAAAAAGGTCGTTATTATGTTACGGTTAAGTGAAGAATGCGTGAAACGGCTCGGGGAAGAGTACGAACGGGGCCGGTCATTGAAGCCTCTCCTAAAAGGGGCTCCCAGGGCACGAGTGAACGCACGTGTGCGTCTAGTTTTATAATCATTGCCAACGCTAGCCGTTTGTGATTGTTTGAAAATTTGCTTTTACTCAAAGTGCTAAATATTTTGAACTGTGTGTGCCCGACACTGATCCTGGAGAATTATGTTTTGTAGTTCAACATTGAAGGTCAACTAGCAGTGTTCGTCACACAACGCACAAGAGATAGACAAGAAACATTTCATATATCAGAGAAAGCGGTGTACTTTCGTGAGTTTTAGGGGAACAGTTCTGCTAACGTGGATACACCAGCTGTTTTCTGCTCGCAGCACTTCACTTTCTATTAGAAATGGCTAGTTATAGTACTAAATAGTGCAAAGTGTTGCCCGCTTTTGGTGTTTGTACTCTAAATTTATTAGTGATCTCATATAGTCACCTTGGACTGAATCGAGGTCTGAAATAAAGAACGCACCAAACAGAAACAATGTTGAAATAACATTTAACATGATTACGGCTTATTCAGGTCCAATGAAGTTGCAGTGACGAAGCTACAAAGAAAAGAAAAGAAAAAATATCAGCAGAAAGTAAAGATAAAGTAGATATACATCGCGCAGAATGGCAGGAAATACTTACTTTTAAATCTCATTAAATTAAACAGCTAAGTCACTAAACCGTGACCTCATTAAGGTGGCTGGACCCTATTTCGCCAGTGCGCGGGTAGTCGAATTGAAGCGGCTATTAATTGCGTTACAGAATTAAGTTGACCAAACTTTTTACGCACACCTACTACAAATGGACCAAATTTTATAATGATGCTAGTTTGGTTGAAATCGGAGCTTTTTTAACATCGAAATTGTTATACACTTGATTTGAAATTTTGACAATTTTCTCAAAATCCAGACCTCGACGAGCAAAACGATTTATGAGACTTTGTAAATCAAATGTTTGTCTATAATGTGAGAGCGTTTCAAGAAATTCTATTAAGTCGATTTTGAGTAAAAACGGAGCAATTATTTAACTTTGAAGAAATTTAAATCCGCGGGTGCTCTACTAAATTAATTTTATAACAATAATTTTCCAAAGAAAAGTTGCAATATTTTTGGTTCTAAATAATACCAAGGCATGGTTCTTTATTTTGTGAATATGTCATCGTATTTGCTATTTTTGATCGCCGTTGAGACGACTGTACGTGAAGCACTAAATTGCTGCGTTTATCTCGGAATTTCGACATCCATGTTAATAATACTGTTTCTTGAAAACTAGTAGATGAATTTTTTTTTATTTCTCGATATTGAATATTCAATCCTTTACCAGTAAGGTGTGTAAATTACAAAGGCATTGAAGTTTTTTAAGACCATTAAATAATTTTTTAAACATTGCCATATGTGCATCTCTATTCTCCGAGTTGTTGCCGGTGTTTGATTATGCATGCCTGCATGCGTGTCGCTTTGGCACCTCGTGCAAAAAATGCAAATACATGGAAGTCTTCCAAGTTACTTGGACTGGTGAACTACTTTTCTTCGCCTTTTTAGCCTTTAATGTGTTTTCCTGCAATATTTCACTTCTCCGTTTTCTTTTTGTACAAGGAAATACCATAGTTCTAGAAACTGTAGTAGGGAACTGCTACGTACAGCGTTACTCTGGATATCACTGGCGTGACTTTCCATGTATATTTGCATTTTTTGCACGAGGCGCTAAAGCGACACGCATGCAGGCATGCATAATCAAACACCGGCAACAACTCGGAGAATAGAGATGCACATATGGCAATGTTTAAAAAATTATTTAATGGTCTTAAAAAACTTCAATGCCTTTGTAATTTACACACCTTACTGGTAAAGGATTGAATATTCAATATCGAGAAATAAAAAAAAATTCATCTACTAGTTTTCAAGAACCAGTATTATTAACGTGTATGTCGAAATTCCGAGTTAAACGCGGCAATTTAGTGCTTTACGTACAGTCGTCTCAACGGCAATCAAAAACTGCAAATACGATGACATATTCACAAAATAAAGAACCATGCCTTGGTATTATTTAGAACCAAAAATATTGCTAGTTTTCTTTGGGAAATTATGGTTATAAAATTACTTTAGTAAAGCACCCACGGATTTAAATTTCTTCAAAGTTAAATAATTGCTCCGTTTTTACTCAAAATCGGCTTAATAGAATTTCTTGAAACGCTCTCACATTATAGACAAACATTTGATTTACAAAGTCTCATAAATCGTTTTGCTCGTCGAGGTCTGGATTTTGAGAAAATTGTCAAAATTTCAAATCAAGTGTATAACAATTTCGATGTTAAAAAAGCTCCGATTTCAACCAAACTAGCATCATTATAAAATTTGGTCCATTTGTAGTAGGTGTGCGTAAAAAGTTTGGTCAACTTAATTCTGTAACGCAATTAATAGCCGCTTCAATTCGACTACCCGCGCACTGGCGAAATGGGGTCCAGCCACCTTAACGACGTTCTGATAGCTCAAATATAGCTATTTCAAAAAGGTTGACGTTGCGAATGGCGAATGGCAATCGGCGATTGGTGATTGCACGACCGAAAGGAAATTTGGGATAACAAGAATTGCTTCATTTTCATTAATTAAATACAGTAAAAGACCGTACTGGACAAAGTGGTCGAGAGGCGGTTCATGTCTCCGCGCCGGATAGCGGTCTAACAGCGTGACCACAGTTCCTTTCGGTCTCACAATCACCAATCACCAATCGCCATTCGCCGTTCGTGCCGTCAACCTTTTTTGAAATAGCTATATAAAGAAAATGGCTCAAAAGGCTTTAACAAAATGTAAACTCCGCATTGTGTAGACGATTGATGAACCAAACAAATAAGCAACTGTTTGTTGCTTGATCAAAAAATCTCTACCATGAGGAAAAAAATCGTAATTTTCCGTGCTTTTTATGATAATCAGTCAGTTGAAAAGTGAACTTACTCATTTGAACACACAAAGCTATTTGGCGTGAAATTCAAAATTCTTTCCCGGTATAGCAAAGTTCGTAATTAATATCTTTAGGGTGTTAGCGGACAACTGCACTGAACTTTTATTATTTAAGTTAATGTTCATTATAATTTATTCCAAACTCGGTTCGATGTCCTAAAAAAGCCATTCTGCGCGATGAAATATTGGCGGGTCAACAAACAACAAGGTTATCAAGTAGGTTATAAACTTTAAACTTTTGCCGAATCATATTTGCACGTCACTAGCAATATATAATTAGTTCTATGTATCAAAGGAATAGGAGTAAAACTTACAAATTGATATTAACCTAGATTACCGAGAGAGAGCAAAAGTACGTAGGTAGAATATAGCTAAACGGATTTTCAATGAGCTTAGCTACCCAAACCGGTTGCTTTCTGAAATCTCTAGGATCACTGAACGGAAACTGAAGGGATGTAGGAACATGTAGTAAATTTTTATTCTGGCTTATAGAAACTGGCATATCACAAATTGAAGGTGTGTAACATCTGGATGGGTAGGGAGTGCCTGAGGGGTCTTCGGTAGATAGCTGGCGCGCAATAAATGAGTATTTCGCACCCGGGGTAGCATCGATTGATGACTGCGCACAGTAGGTGGGTACTGCGTACCTGTGGGTAGGTACTGTGGGTAGGTATTGTGCTCCTTGGTATGTCATCAATGGATGACTGACACACAGTGACGCATATGGTGTTACATCTACAGCTTCTTAACTCACACTATAACAGCTGGGACGAACATCTATATCTTTTTTTTTCTTGAATATACTTGTGTTCTGTACCAGTGTTATAGGAGACGACTGTATATATGCAGACAAGTACCTTTCGACTGAGTTTAATATTGCTCGTCCCTGCTATTGCTCAGTCCACTCTTTACAGTTCTATTTCTAGTTGTTTCTCACTCAATATAATTGACAGTGTCTATCATTCCTATTTTGACCAAGTTGGATACTAATGATTGGCTAACGCTTATCATGCGACATTTGGGCTTCGTAAGAGCCTCGTCACAATTTGAAGGGAAAACCAGTGATTGAAAACTACATGTATCGATGACAAAAGTGAAGGTTTACCTTGTGGTTTACCTTGGTTCAATGATCTACAGAAACCCTATCCAAGTATATAACCTAAACACTGCTGTAGCCTAATGGTTTCAGTGCTAAAACGTCTATCATCAGGACAAGGAATAACCTGTTCTGACGAGTTATCTATAAGTAAATATTACAAGTTCACCTGTCCATTAAGGTTTCAAATGTACTAGCTCTAAAATATATATCAATAGCCAGAAATATCAAATGTGATCTGTCAAATTCGTCTTCCGTAACACTAGCAATGTATTGAAAAGATTGAAGTCGATAATTCGAGACGTAATTGCATGAGATCACTTGCGGGACATTAAAAGACTCATTGTCCGACCGTAATCTGTTTTCATTATTGTTCTAAGTATTTCATTAACACCACTTTGCCATATATTTCAAATATATTTTCTCTAGCTTTGCTTTTCATAACTTCAAAAAAATATAGAAAATAATACATTTACAAACTCAAAATGATAGTCAATTTTGTCTGATCCTAGTTCATCGGCAGACCCTGGATTTTCAGAAGCCAAGTATCGATTTCAGAATTACTATAAAAACGGCAAAATGAAGTGAGTTCGTTTGCTTTGATTTGGTGCATGCATGCCTTGAGTGGTGTTCGGACCAACTTTAGTAAAAGTACTTTTTGATGTGCTATTAAACGGTACTCATTTTTATAACCATTATAGTACGAAATAACGCTCCGTCTAATTACCTGGCCTTTTGCACGAATGGTGGATAGCACAATCCGCTGGATAAACTATTATTTATTGGAAAAAGTCATTATTTTACCGACTGAATAAGGATTTATCCAAGGGATAGCGCTATCCACCATTCGTGCATGCGGCCCTTTTCATCAGAAGACTGAGAGAAACGTTCACTTAAAACCGTCCAAAAATCTTTTATATAAACATTATAAACTGTATGATGCGAATTATAAAAACGTTGTGACAGACAGGTGATGCATACAAAAAGCAGATAAACATGTAGTTAATAAAACACTTCTACTTACATGTCAACAAAATACAGGACGAGAACTTGACGTAGGTTGGGTTCGATGAGGAAATAACTTTCCTTCTCTCAGCAGCAGAACATTTCATACAAGTTTTTTAAACAGGAAAAAAGGACTAAAAGGAAAATTAATTCGTTATGCTTTTCCGGTATTACATTGTCTAAAGATTTGGCACAGCTTGAGCGTATACATTTATTTTGTCGTCGAGGCAGTGCCCCAGCTCATTAGACTTTAGTTTGAATAGGGATAAATGACATGAATGAGTGTAAAGTAAAGATGTTTTAGCTAGAGTAGAAATAGAAACATAGCCTCGCAAGATTCCGACGTTTGTAGCCAATTTGCTATGGACATGTGCGAAGAGAGTTAATATATGTAATATATTCATAAAATATATTGTATTCTATTTTCGTTCTATTGTTTTATGTTATTCATTATATTCCTATGAATGTATTATATGAACTGAGTGCTACGTAGGTTCTTCCGTGCCGGTAGAATGGGCGATTTTATTTATTTTTTAACATACAAAGACTTATTCAGGAAAGTCGGTGCACAAAAAGCGGCACATGGATTATTTTTCGTTTTGCTGGTTGAATGTCATCTGGTGTCATTTCGAATCTCGTTGGGATTGACAATAAGTCCGGAATGATAGCACAAGGTGATCAACTGGCCTAGCGGTGAGAGCGCCGGTCTGTCACCTCTGTGGTCCCGGTTGGATTCCCGGACGGGGCATCACATGTGGCTTGAGTTTGTTGTTCGTCCTCTTAAGTCCTTGCGTCGAGGGTTTCTCCTGTTTTTATTCCCTCAGTAAAAACGAACTTACTCCGTTATCAGACCACAGGCGGCCCATCCTCTGGGTTTGTGAATTTGTGATATGTGGGCTTCCTGTGGCAGCCCTTACGCTCAAAATTATAAAGCTTTCTTATGCCTAAATGTTCTCCAGAAATAAAGATTGATAATTGTTGACATGAAGTGTTCTATGGTGTTTCTTTTTTTAGATAGAGTGTATATTTAGCGAGTTTGAGAGGGCTTGTGTTGACGGCTCCCCTAAATACGAGAGAGGGACAGTTAGGCATAAGATGAATTTAATCGTAAGCATAAGAGTGAAATTTAACTCACATAGAAAGCCTTGTAATTTTGAACGTAACGGCTACCACAGGAAGCCCACAAGATAAACCCAGAGGATGGGCCGCCTGTGATCAGACATGGGTTGGATGGTGGCCGCTACGTAGTCCCCGTTGCAGACGTCTTTTGTAGTTATTCGTCGTTGTGGGAACTTTTCGGCGAACTACAAAAAACGTCTGCAACGGAGGCTATTTTCTATCTTAGTCGCTGCCCTTGCAGTCTCGATTTCATCAGCTTTCAGTGCATGGCTGCGAGAAGCGCGATCTTTTCTCTTGCGGTATTTTAATTTGATTTCGACGATTGTTATGTTTTTTTCGTTTGCTTGTTGATGACAGTGATGCTTCAGACATGGCTGTTTCCTGAAAGCCAAACGCTTTAGAATTGGCCTCTTAAGAGACAACCAGACGTTAATTTTACCTCACCATCTACGTTGCTTGGGCTTAAGTACCTAACAATATCCCCTATATACCAAAACTAATGTCTCCTCTCATAAGACTTTTACAACTCCAATTTTATTGTGTCGTGCCATCAGGTTATACTGTAATTGCTTATTACCTTTAAGAGCATAAACCACGCCCATAACAACTAAATAACCGATTTCATCGATCCCGGGCTGAGTTCGTCACGGCACGAGTTTCGAATTCAGCCGTGAACGAAAAGATTTTCATGTCGGTTCGGGTAGAAAAGACTCAAGTGAACGTTTACTTAATGAATTAAGTCTGGTGCTTGTTGTCATGTAAACGTCTGACGAGAAGTTCATGCAAAACTTGTGCCGTAACGAACTGGCACCCGGGACGTCCATGTAAACGAGCCCAAAGACAGTATGTTTATAAGATTGTTCTACAAACACTTATAATGACTAATAACCGCTAACGGGGATTCGTGTTTGATTTATCAGTGCATTCATCAGGTCTATAGTAACATTTTAGCAAGTTTATCTAGTAGCAGGCTTCCAGTCAGTTGGCACTGTTAGATGGTTTCCACTACTCGGGGTAAGACCACTGATCATCTGAAAAAAAGAGGAAAAATCATTAAATTTACTTTTTATAATCACAGTTGTATCTCCTATAAGCAGACACTTATGGACCAGGAATTGGTGTCCGCTTAGGAGGGGTGTCCGCTTATAATTATAGAAGGTTACATGTAAGAGGAGAGTTTTTTCAATATTGAGCATTATTATTCAATTTTCATACACTGTACAAATTCTGATTTTTTGATTGGTCAGTTTGTACCACGTGACGCGTTGGATTCCCGCCATTTTTGCAAGTTCACAAAAAATTACAACACGGCAATGGTGGAGCTACGAGCGGCAATAATGAATCTCTTTTCTAGTAAAAAATACTTCAAAAACAAGCAAATGAAACTTATGTTTGATTTTCAAGCTTATGGGAAATGATTTAGTGAGCCTTTTCAGAGACATTTTTTGGGCATAAGGTTCTTCAACTCATATGGTGGATTCGTTTGGAGCCTTTTTCCGGCATCCTTTTAATACTAAATAAATCTAGGGGCCCGTTTCTCAAAAAAAAACGATAACTTTACGGACCCGTTAACCTAAATAAATTGAATAAGTTAACGGGTCCGTAAAGTTATCGGGGTCTTTTGAGAAACGGGCCCCTGAAAATTTTTGAGGAAAAATCATGAAGTACCTATTGAATACTCGGAGATAGCATATCCATTGGAGCTAAATAAGATATAAATATCTTGGCACTGACTCCAAATTAAATTAATGCAAAATTGAAACTGATAACTCATCTAGTCAAAAGTGTAAGTTTATAATTGTTCAGCTCAGCCAAAAGTATGTTTGTGAAGCTGCAATGTGTTTTACTTTTGTCTAGTTTTTGAGTACACTCCTCTTGTAGTTGTTACATGTAAAAAAAAGAGCTGAAGAAAATTGCATTGTCAATATTTTGATAAAACACTGTGGTGATCCAGACCTTGTGGCGTTGCTGAGTGTTTGCACATGTAGGCTAAGCTTTGTTTTCTTTTAATTTCCCTTTTTAAACTTTCTAGCTATAAGGAAAGTGTATAAGTATTTTTATTAGGTTTATAAATTTTCTTCTTTGTTCCTCTGATGTAAAGCGAAGACAGTCTCTTGATGCACTTATGCTGTTCTCAAACGTTTTGGTGCTGTGTATTTGATAGCTAACCTGCGAATCGCGAATACAGCCGCCTGATATTGCGCGCCGTTTGAATAAATTCGCGCGTGAATAATAGGTTATAGAGTCTTAGTTACGTTCCAATAAAGCTACACGTGCAGATCACTTATCCATTTCAGCAATTTTATTGACATTCCTAGATCTCCCTTCAATATCTTCCCCTTGCATGGTTCATGAGACGGTCGTCAAGTCAGTTGACTGGTTAAATGTTAGACATTTTACAGTGGCACGCACAAAATCAAGGTAATTATACACCCCATCCACAACAGGAGCTGTGAGCTAGTGGGGGAAAAGTAATAATACATGGCAAGTTTTATATACAGAAGGATATAGAAAATAGGTATCACTGCAATATAGCACGCTAGTAATAAAAAACTATTTGTGTCTATAAGTGCACTTGGAATTTAGTTGTTTTATGGTCTATACGCGCTGTCACTGGTTAACGGAAACATTTTGCAAAAATGCAACTCAATGACGATGCGTTGGCCCAGCGAGGGACCAAAATCGCGTAATTCAATGGAGACGGAGCAGATCTAGACTTGTAAAAAAATCAATTCACTTCACTTTAATACGTACTGTGTCCCACAAGACGTGCAAACACTTTTACTGTGTCAATAATTGTACTTGTTTCAAGAGTCTTCTGGTAGCAGAACGTAACTATAGAAAAAGTTACTGGAAGATTAAGCTCTCGGCACATACGTGATAAGCTGACAATATTATTGTCTCGTTGATACGAAATCAAGTTTGCTCTCACTTCATCAATTTATCCTCGAACAAATATTTGGTGAAAAGTGCTCATTATTGTATTCTTACATTATTAAATTATATTTTGTTTACAAACTTTGCTCTAGCCCAAAGATCTTGTCGTCACAATCGTGTTTATACATATAGCCTCATGCAAAGACGCTCTTCAACCAATCAGAGCGCATGTAGTATCATAGTTATATTATAAAAAAGAAAACAATCAATTTTTCCGTTTATCTGTAATTTCATAGTTGTACAGAATGAAGACGTCAAAACTCTGCAATGAGCAGCCGACCTAGCAATTTATTGAAAAGACTGAAGTTGGTTAATTCGAGAACGTAACTTGTGACACATTAAAAGACTCCGCATTGCCTGGCCGTAATCTGTTTTCATAATTATTGTTTCAAGTATTTCATTAATTACCAATATATTTCAAATTTGCTCTAGCTCTGAATTGGTTTTTATAACTTCAAAATAGTGCAATTACATACTCAAAAATGATACCGGCGGGATTAGTCAGTTCAGGTCTGAAATCAGTTCATCAGCAAATCCCGGATTTTCAAAACCCCAGCAATGATCGATTTCAAAATTGCTATAAAAACGGCAAAATGAAGTGAGTTCGTTTGCTTTGATTTGGTACATGTGAGTGGTGTTCGGAAGAACTTTTTGATGTGCAAAACGGTATCCATTTTTATAACCATTATAGTACGAAATAACGCCCCATTTAATTACCTGGCCTTTTGCACGAATATGGTGGATAGCACAATCCGCTGGATAAACTATTATTCATTGGAAAAAGTCATTGTTATATACCAACTGTCAAAGTCAATTTTTTTCGTGCTCTGATTGGGCGAGAGCGCATCACGTGAACGTCAACAAATTTTGCTGTTTCCTTAGCGACTACTCTCAGCGGGCAACAGTGAGTTTTATTGACCGGTAATAACAAAACCGGAAGTTGATTGAGGTCCTTGGTTGAAAAAAGCGGGAAAACCAGCGCGCTCGCGCGTTCCGCTACAAACTTCATTTTAACAACAACGACAAAACAGACAACACAAAAATGGAGGAAAGTGCAAGATTTGCAAGCAGAACGGACGAAGATATCGAAAAGTTACTGAATGACAAAGAGTCTAAATCCACAAAGAATGCAACAAAACAAGCTGTGAAGATTCTAAGAGACTTTTGCTTAGAAAAAGGAATTTCTGCCGACTTTGAAGGTCTCACAAAACTCGAACTAAACCAATTGTTACAACAGTTCTATGTAAATGCAAGAAAGCAAGATGGGTCTTTTTACACAAAGAACACTCTTATCTCAATTAGGTATGGATGATCACATCTTGCGAAAGAAACGAAATTCAACATCATTGAGGACCCTCAGTTTTGACCCTCAGAAAATAAGAAAAGAGAAATATCAGATGCGCACAGGTTAATAAGTCAGATTTGGAATAAAAATGTGTGATCATAACTATGCGTTTTGATTGTTCTTTGACAGTTGGTATATAACAAAACACTTATTGACTGGGACCTCGGGAAAGCAGTATGTTTTGTGGTCCCTCAACCGCTGATGTTTCCCTCAGCTCCGCCTCGGGAAACATTGGCGGTCTCGGGACCACAAAACATACTGTTTCCCTCGGTCCCAGTCAATAAGTGTTAATTATTTTACCGACTGAATAAGGATTTATCCAAGGGATAGCGCTATCCACCATTCGTGCATGCGGCCCTTTTCATCAGAAGACTGAGCTGAGAGAAACGTTCACTTAAAACCGTCCAAAAATATTTAATTATAAAAACATTATAAACTGTATGATGCGAATGATAAAAACGTTTTGACCGACAAGTGGTCATGATGTATACAAAATGTTGTGCAGATAAACATGTAATTAATAAAACACTTCTACTTACATGTCAAATACAGGACGAGAACTTTACGTCGGTTTGGTTCGATGAAGAAATAACTTTCCTTCTTTTAGCAAAACCTTTCATGCGTCGAGTTTTTCAAAAAGGAAAAAGCACAAGAAGGAAAATCAATTTATTTTTATTACGCTTTTCCGGTATTACATGGTCTACCTTTCATACGTCGAGTTTTTCAAAAAGGAAAAAGCACAAGAAGGAATTCCGGTATTACATGGTCTACCTTTCATACGTCGAGTTTTTCAAACAGGAAAAAGCACAAGAAGGAAAATTAATTTATTTTTATTACGCTTTTCCGGTATTACATGGTCTAAAGATTTGGCACAGCTTGTGCCAAAGACAGGTTAGCGCCAATCCCAGGGCCGTAGCCACCGGTACGTACGGTTAGTCAGGTTTCAACCGGACCAACTTTTACCGTTGGAATCATTGTCATTACGGTTTTAAAAGCATGAATTCGTGTAGAAAAGCGAAAAAACCGGACCAACTTTTAAAAAAACCGGACCAATGTTGAAATGGTGGCTACAGCCCTGAATTCAGGTTTAAATCTAAACAAATCATTGATTTTAATCCCGGGTTAGCACTAACGCACTTTTAAACAGTAGTCGACCCTGTCGTATGCGTTGTAGCGTCGTTGTGAAGTTTGTTTCTTTCGGCGACACTTATGCAAAGTACTCAATAGCGGAATGCGGAATCTAGTTTTTGTTTTGCAAGAGCTAGGTCAGTCTTGATGTCTAAAGTGCTACGTTAAGTTAAGGCTATCTCTAAAAAGTTAGTGCTTATTTTTTCCTAAAACATCGCTTTAATTGATCTCTTTCCCTGGTCAAATAATACACGAGAAATTCGCATAATACATGACAGTTGAATCGATGGTACTTTTATTTGTAAACACGAACGAAAACACGAACGCGTCTACGAATTCCCGCCGCATTCTCGAGCATGCGCAAAGCGTTTCTCACCCGTGTCATTTGTATCAGAGTACAGAGACGTGTGCGCGCGCGCTTCACTATTGCTTAATTTTGTATTTACTTCCTATTAACCGAGAGCACGGTCATTACGGGAAAATATCAGTACGGACCGAGCCCCTATCTAATTTTTACCTTTTTCGTCTTTTCTGCTAGTTTTGGACATTTTATTTCCGGTTTACGAGCGTGCACGCGCTGCTACAACACGGCAATGGTGGAGCTACGAGCGGCAATAATAGCTAATAATGAATATCTTTTCTAGTAAAAAATACTTCAAAAACATGGTTCTAACGGTCCTATAAACTCAAGGACTAGCAAATGAAACTGTTGTTTGATTTTCAAGCTTATGGGAAATGATTTAGTGAGCCCTTTGAGATATTTTTGGGGCATAAGGCTCTTCAACTCATGGTGGACTCGTTTGGAGCCTTTTTTCATCCTTTACTAAATAAATCTGGGGCCCGTTTCTCAAAAGACTCAATAACTTTACGGACCCGTTGACCTAAATAAATTGAATAAGCTAACGGGTCCGTAAAGTTATCGGGTCTTTTGAGCAAGGGGTCCCTGAAAAATTTTGAGGAAACATATGAAGTAGCTATTGAATACTCGGAGATAGCATATCCAATGGAGCTAAATAAGATATAAATATCTTGGCATTGACTCCAAATGCAAGATTGAAACTGATAACTTATCTAGTCAAAAGTGTAAGTTTATAATTGTTCAGCTCAGCCAAAAGTATGTTTGTGCATGTGAAGCTGCAATGTGTTTTACTTTTGTCTAGTTTTTGAGTACACTCCTCTTGTAGTTGTTACATGTTAAAAAAAGAGCTGAAGAAAATTGCATTGTCAATATTTTGATAAAACACTGTGGTGATCCAGACCTTGTGGCGTTGCTGCAGTGTTTGCACATGTAGGCTAAGCTTTGTTTTCTTTTAATTTCCCTTTTTAAACTTTCTAGCTATAAGGAAAGTGTATAAGTATTTTTATTAGGTTTATAAATTTTCTTCTTTGTTCCTCTGATGTAAAGCGAAGACAGTCTCTTGATGCACTTATGCTGTTCTCAAACGTTTTGGTGCTGTGTATTTGATAGCTAACCTGCGAATCGCGAATACAGCCGCCTGATATTGCGCGCCGTTTGAATAAATTCGCGCGTGAATAATAGGTTATAGAGTCTTAGTTACGTTCCAATAAAGCTACACGTGCAGATCACTTATCCATTTCAGCAATTTTATTGACATTCCTAGATCTCCCTCCAATATCTTCCCCTTGGTTCATGAGACGGTCGTCAAGTCAGTTGACTGGTTAAATGTTAGACATTTTACAGTGGCACGCACAAAATCAAGGTAATTATACACCTCATCCACAACAGGAGCTGTGAGCTAGTGGGGGAAAAGTAATAATACATGGCAAGTTTTATATACAGAAGGATATAGAAAATAGGTATCACTGCAATATAGCACGCTAGTAATAAGCTATTTGTGTCTATAAGTGCACTTGGAATTTAGTTGTTTTATGGTCTATACGCGCTGTCACTGGTTAACGGAAACATTTTGCAAAAATGCAACTCAATGACGATGCGTTGGCCCAGCGAGGGACCAAAATCGCGTAATTCAATGGAGACGGAGCAGATCTAGACTTGTAAAAAAATCAATTCACTTCACTTTAATACGTACTGTGTCCCACAAGACGTGCAAACACTTTTACTGTGTCAATAATTGTACTTGTCTCAAGAGTCTTCTGGTAGCAGAACGTAACTATAGAAAAAGTTACTGGAAGATTAAGCTCTCGGCACATACGTGATAAGCTGACAATATTATTGTCAAACATTGGTAGCGATGGAAACAAGGAGAAAACTAAGCTAAAGTTCTATTTACCAAATTATTCAATGCATTTCGTGCAAACTGCTTTTATATATGTGTGACGATAGGGTCAAGTAAACTTCCTCTTCCGTCCTCTTCTGATTTATTTGTTTTTCAACTCTCAACTAATGGCTTTTAGTGTGAATAAACTCCTTGATTGCCATATAAATGGTAATATGTCGGTTCTTCTTAGAGTGCTTAAACATCCAAAAAGGGGGGAGGGGCTATTGACTCCTATATAAGACAAAGATTACCCCGATAAGATATCTAAATTGTCTTGGCTCAATTAAGCTTTTTTACCCTTTAAAGGTACCAATTAATTTATAAACATACAAGATTTCAAGCTGGTGCTAATTTCCCAAATGGATACCAAACTCCGTGATTTGTATTCATAAAAGTTACAACGATCATCCCCGGGCTTACGTCCCACATTTCACGTCTGTTATTGTAAGAAAATTTAATTTCTGCCGACCAGACAGTCATTTTTATTTGGACCAATCATATCGTCCTCATTGACGTCACTGTCAACCAATAGGCAGCAGCCATGAAACCTGTCAGTTGTTGAAGTTAAATATTTACTGTCCTTTGCTTTGTATATTGCTGCGAATTTAATTAAGAATGCCTCAGGGGGTTAAATATGGCGCAGCTCGGGATTGTGTTGGTCAGCACAGAACGAATTGCCTAATCACTACTAATAGAACCAGTGAGCATGAAGATATCACGTCCGGCTGCGCGCTGTTGAGCAGCTTTGTTAGAGCAATACAACTAATAGGATTCGGAGTCTCAATTCAGTCAAGCACCTGAACGACCGCTAACGAGGTGACAACTGATTATTATAACATTCAATCAAATCCCAGAAGATGTGTAAAGGAAATTTACCTGAGCTGTCAGTGACAACCGGAACTTCAACAAACCACAATAAAAGATGCGGCACATTTTGTCCAAAGACCTCTTTAGCACCAATGGCTACACAAGAGGATAACATGCAAGATAGGAACCACCATCTTCCAAGATTAACAAGATTTGAAGATATGTGTTTAGATGAACACTGGACAATTCAGATTAAGTCTAATTCCTCTCAAGGCAAGCAATGTGCACTACTACCTGAGTGCCGGCCTAAAATTCGCCCCAAAACAGTCTGTAGATCAGTTCATTGCAAAGAAAATGAGCTTGGCACTGAGCTGATATCTTTGTCTTCAAGCACTTCGCCTCAAAGTCAGAGAAAAAGAGAAATTGTAGTGTTTCTGCCTAATGACGTAGACGACAAAGAGTTAGCTCTCCAAATCCCAAAACAATCGGCTGATTTAGTAGAACATTTTCCTGATATAAATGCAGCCCATTTCAAAGAATCCTTTGGAGATCAAGACAATGCTGACAAAGGAAAACGCACAGTTTTGAGACCACCTCAATCCCGAAATCGAGGTACAAGACACTCTGCAGACTTGCCATTTATTGATAGCAATTGCAATCAAGATAAGGGCAGTTTGCCAAGAGTGAAAAGTCATGATTTTGAGAAGCACCTAAAGCAAGCTGACAAGGACTTTGATAAGTATGAAGCAAAGGCATCCATTCTGTACAAGTGGATGAAGACGCAATACAATCCTGAAAATCTTGAGTCTTGTTGAAAAGAAAGACTGTAATGTATTTTCATCAGGTAGTTAAGTTTTCAAATATATTTTGTATATATTTAAGAGGATTGTACATAAACATTTTCAAGTTCGCTTTTGGACGTCTTCCGCCGGAAAATTATGGCAACTGCAATGAATGGAGAGCTTTTCCGTCCATTTACTGCATGCATTGTAAATACTTTGTAGTTTGCTCAAGAGAATTACCGCACTCATATGTAAAATACCTTTAAGGAAGTGTGTGAACAAATAAACTTACTAAACTCACTCAACATCTGTGTTTTTCATTATTGCGTTATAACATATCAGTTTTTTTTTTAATTTTGATTGCATGCGACACATACCGGCAGTAAATCACTGCGAAATCGAAATATGTTGAAATATAAATTAATAAACTCCTTATTAATTTAATAAGCTCCTGTTTTGACATTTTTCAAACATTTGAAGGGGTGGAGAATCATCTATAAACAAACTGGCCATAATTCAATAATTGTGACTGCTAACCCAAAGAATCGAATGAATCGAATGATTTACGCTGTCACGGCAAAGAGCACCGCCCTTTCAAATAACTGTCGCAATGGCGTAGCCAGAAAGTTTTCAGGCGAGACATATTTTGTCCACAACGTTCTGTTCTGTTCTTTTTTAGAGTTCTGATCTTTTTTGGTCTGCTCTGTTTTTGGTTTGTTCTGCTCTTAATGCTTTGATCTATTCTGTTCTGTTCTTTTAAGCTCTTCGTTTTTGTTTTATATTTCTATTGTTTCAGGTGCGCATGCGCGCATGGGCGTATAGGTAACTACCCCACCACGTAGTTGTAGGTATGATCAATGGAATAATTCAATCCAGCGTCTACTGTAGTTAAATCGGTTAAAAAAATCACAAGGTTTTCAATGTATTCTTGCTGCACGTGCACCGTTCTAAACACCAAAAAGTTACATAACCGACTGATTCACGCGCGCTCAAGTTTGTTGATTTTTCAGCTTCGCCGTTTATTTACACCCGCTGATTTGGTATATTCCAAGAATGCATTTCATGAAGTTCTGCGTTGATTATGTAACATTGAAACATACAGTTAGATTTTTTTGATCGATCTCTAGATCTCCCTGGAAAATAATTTGTCCTGAGAGTTTTCAACCGACGTGTACACTTATAAAATTGTAACCAGACTCAAAATTAATGCATCTTTTCTCATAATAGAAATTTTGGTCGTGTACGCGGAAGAACTGTCACGCGACTAAAAGGAACCCTCAGTGAAACAACCGCGCAACTACAGTTTAGAAACATCGATATCGACAGTTATGTAGTCGCCGATTGTCCTGACATAGCTAGAATAAATTCAAACCAGACTGAAATATTTTACTGAAAGCCGTTTTCTTGTGTCTCTGATCAAATGTTATGATAGACTGGTCTATATTTTAATAGGTATATTATATAGAAAGCATTGTATATATGGTTTTTCTTTATTGAAGATACTGATCAATAAGTTGACGCTAATATAGTTTACATGGTTCTCGATAATACAAGCGATCTATGACACATACAAATAAAAAAGACGTAAGTCACGTGATCGCACGCAACTGATTTACAAAACAAAGAAGCAAACAAAACCACCGCAGGACCTGCAGAGCTTTCCCACCTGAGAATGATTGGTTTTTCCACTGATGCGGCGAGGAAACTGTTCGTGCATTTTGTCATGTCTATTACTGAACTAAAAAGTCACGTCTATCTGTTCCTTCTTTCCTTCCATCCTTCTTTCCTTCCTTTCTTCCTTCGTTCTTTTGTTCCAGTTCGTTCTTTCTTTCTTTCCTTCCATTCATCCTTCATTTCTTGACTGATTCAAGTTGGATACTAAACTAACTACTGCTAACAAGGCCACAATTAAGTTAATTAATTAACACATATGGGCGGGTCAAATCCCAGAATGTGCAAAGGAAATTTACTTGAGCTGTCAGTGACAACCGGCACTTCAAACTACAATAAAAGATGCACATTTCGTCCAAAGACCTCTTTAGTAGTAATGGCTTCACAAGAGGATAACATGCAAGATAGGAACCACCATCTTCCAAGATTAACAAGATTTAAAGATATGTGTTTAGATGAACACTGGATGAACAGTAAGATTAAGTCTAATTCCTCTCAAGGCAAGCAGTGTGCACTACTACCTGAGTGCCGGCCTAAAATTCGCCCCAAAACAGTCTGTAGATCAGTTCATTTCAAAGAAAATGAGCTTGGCACTGAGCTGATATCTTTGTCTTCAAGCACTTTGCCTCAAAGTCAGAGCTCGAGAAAAAGAGAAACTGTAGTGTTTCTGCCTAGTAACGTAGACGACAAAGAGTTAGCTCTCCATCAAAGTCCAAAACAAACTGATTTAGTACAACATTTGCCTGATATAAATGCAGCCCATTCCAAAGAATCCTTTGGAGATCAATTGCAAGAAAATGCTAACAAAGAAAAACGCACAATTTTGAGACCACCTAGGCCTCAATCCCGAAATCGAGGTCTAAGACACTCTGCAGACTTGCCATTTATTGATAGCAATCAATATAAGGGCCGGGGTTTACGAAGAGTGAAAAGTCATGATTTTGAGAAGCACCTAAAGCAAGCTGACAAGGACTTTGATAAGTATGAAGCAAAGGCATCCATTCTGTACAAGTGGATGAAGACGCAATACGATCCTGAAAATCTTGAGTCTTGTTGAAAAGAAAGACTTTATCACGTTTATTGGTTAAGTTTTCAATTTTGTTTCATAATTAATACATAATTGTACATAGAAATTTGCAAGTTAGTTTTTGGATGTCTTCTTTTGACAACTGCAATGAATGAAGAGCTTTTCCGTCCATTTACTGCATGCATTGTAAATACTTTGTAGTTTGCTCAAGAGAATTACCGCACTCATATGTAAAATACCTTTAAGGAAGTGTGGGAACAAATAAACTCACTCAAAACTCACTCAACATCTGTGTTTTTCATTATTGCGTTATAACATATCAGTTTCTTTTTCAATTTGGATTGCACGCGACACATTCCGGCAGTGAAATCACTGTGAAATCGAAATATGTTGACATTTGAATTAATAAACTCCTTGTTAACTGTTTAATTTTGACATTTTTCAAACTTTTGAATGCATGGGGTAAAGAATCATCTATAAACAAACTAGCCATAATTCAATACTTGTGACTGCTAACCCAAAGAATCGAATGAATCGAATGATTTACGCTGTTACAAAGAACACCGCCCCTTGGCCTTCAAATAACTGTCGCAATGGCGTACCCAGAAGGTTTCAGAAACATATATTGTTCAAAACGTTTTGTTCTGTTCTTTTTTGGTCTACTCTGTTTTTGGTTTGTTCTGCTCTGAATTAATGCTTTGATCTATTCTGTTCTGTTTTCTGCTTTTCATTTTTGTTCTATATTTCTATTGTTTCAGATGCGCATGCGCGCATGTGCGTATAGGTAACTACCCACTGAGTAGTTCTAGGTATGATTGATCAAATCAGTCAATCCTGCATCTACTTTTAAAAAACATCACAAAGTTCTCAGTGTATTCTTGCAGCACCGTTCTAAACGACAAAAAGTTACATATCCCACTGGCTCACGCGCGCTTGTTGATTTTTCCGCTGCACAGTTTAATAACACCCGCTGCTTTCATTTATTCCATGGCCAAGCATTTCATCGAGTTCTGCGTTAATTATGTAACAATGAAACAGTTGGAACTTTTCCGGCGTAATTTTTATTACCATTTTTTTTTCAATTCTGACTCCTAAGAAAATAATTTGTTCGTAGTTTTCAACCGAGGTATACCCCTTTCATGTACAAATTAGAAAACTACAACCGCTCTCAAAATCAATGTCCCTTTTTACATTATACAAATTTTGATCGTGAGTGGAAGAACTGTCACGCGGCTAAAAGGAATTGAACCCTCAATGAAACAATCGTAACTACAGTTAAGAAACATCGACAGGTCTGTAGATGTCGATTGAATTGACATAGGAATGAATTCAATGGGCGAAGATCAATATATTCTTGAAAAATCTTGAGTTTAAAGACTAATTTATTTTCAACACGAATGGAAGTTAGGTTCTCAAATTTGTTTTTTATGTATTTAAGACGACTGTACATAATGATAGCCTCCGTTGCAGACGTCTTAAACTAGTTCACCGGCCGAAAAGCTCCCACAACGACTGACGGCGAACTACAAGAAAACGACTGCAATGGAGGCTAACATAATCGGATTTGTAAGCTGGCTTTTGGATGGCTTCAGGCGGAAAATTGATATGACACTGCATGCATTGAGAGAGCTCTTCCATTCATTAATGAATTGTAAATAAATTATAGCTTGCTCAAGAGAACTGCACTAAAATTTGAAAACAATAAGGAAGTGTGCGAAAAAGGTCAAAATTCACCAAACTCTTGTCGTTTCTTTTTCAACTTTGATTGCAAACATACCGCTGTGAAGCTATTGTAAACATATTTTGAAGTACTAATTAATGAACTGGATGATAATTGTTTTGAATTTTTTCGCGAACTTTTGAATGGGGTAAAGAATCCGAACGAACCTCCCATAGTTCAGTACTTGTGATTACTAACCAAAGAATGGTCGGTATGGTATGAATACAATGATGTTTGCTGCTACAAGTTCAAGGGTCAGCAAAACACCACCCCTTTTCAAGGCCTCATGCAGTTCTAGGTATGATCGATCAAATCGTCAAACCTGCGTCGCTTTCTACCGTAGTTGAAATTAAAGGCTTAGAAATACAGTCATTGCAGTTTTCAGTGTTTTCTTACGGCACCGTTAAGTTCTACACACGAAAAAGTTAGTACATAACCAACTGGCTATCGCGCGCTTGTTGATTTTTCCGCTTGCGCTGCGCAGTTTATTAACGCCCGCTGACTCGTCCAAGAATCCATTTCATGGCGGTTCCGATAGATTCTTCTACATTGATTACATGTACTAATGAAACAGGAATTAATAATTCCGAGCTGATATTTTTGTCTTTAAGCACTTAGCCTCAAAGAAAAATAGAGAAATTGTAGTGTTTATACCTTCTGAAGTAGACGACAATACTAGCTATTGTCGTCTACTTCAGAACCCACGCAAAACAGGTCCATCGCTAGCACCTCGAAAGGGGGTTTTGGTTTAATTTCTGGTAGAAGCGGAATATCTATCCTAACTTTTCAAAAATTATTTATTCCTAAGCCAGTCCGCACACCCCTACAGCCCAATTCCGTTGTTTTGCAGTGCGCATCTCTACTGCGCATAGCATTGTTTAGCTTATTTTGATTTGTTCGATTGTAAAAGATATATATTTGACTTAAAATGATGCAAGCTTTAGTCTTATGAAGTTTTGAACGGTAGACACGCTCTAAGTCGCGCCAAATCGCGCTATAGTGGTTACTCGCCTTAGTTCTATCTTCGGTCACAGGCTGTTTACGACGTCTTGTTTCACACTTTAGCGCGTCGTGGCGCGGAAACGAGCACGGGCACCTATTCTTTTTACTTTTGCAAATCAACGGTAATAAGGTTATCTGTCATATATATACCACTTATTAGATATTTTCTTGTGTATTACGGGCTGATATTTTACGAGTCGCGTACGTATTTTGCCGAGCCTTTAGGCGAGGCAAAATACGAGCGATGAGTAAAATGTCAGCCCGTAATACACACGAAAATAGCTAATAAAGGATTTATTATATAACTGCTTCTTAGTTTCCTATTTTCCGAATGTTTTATGTAAAATATGGCAAACCAGTTTTCAACTATGTAATACGGTATATAATACGGCCTCATATTTGCTTAGTTCTCTCATCCTTATATGGTAAAATTACGTCATAGTTATATAATAAATATATATAATTATAGTCAAGAATCCATGTCCAGTTTTTTAGATATTTTCCAAAACGTGTGGTCGGAAGATGCTCTCACGCTGCTTCAAGGGCACGTACTATCAACCAATTTTACGTTCTTTCTTGTATCAAACGCATTTGTACAACAATTTATTACATCATAATACTAGGCTATTGCTCAAAGAGAGAAAATGAGCTCATATATATTAGTCAGCTGGCACTGCTCAGATTCAAGAAATTATATAATTATTTTTGACGCGATTTTGATGTTCAAATCTTGAGCCCTCAAGACACAAAAGATGGCGTACTTTAAAGCAATCTAGCACAAAAACAGCTACGGTGACACCCATTTTTTATTTAATTTTTGGGATAAGCAACTCAAAAATTATTACTGTGACTGAGAATTCCATGTTTAGTTCTATTTCTCGACTAAACCCATCTTATGAACGATAAAAAATCTAGGCTGTAATCTTATAGGAGAACTCATGTAAATTTGTATTCTGCAGTATAATTACGCGTGGCCAAAAGCAGAACACAAACGCGGAGAAACAGAGCCAGGATTGCATGTGGTTTAATTGTTCGCTCATTTATCCATTCGTTCGTTGATTCATGTTTTCATTCATTCGTTTGCTCGTTCGCTCATAGAACAAGGTGAGGCTCGATAATTAAGAAGAAGACTCAAATTTAATTTAATTTACTCAAAAGAGTTTACATTGGCAGGCTAGGGGCACTATATTGGCACTGAATATGATGACACATTGCTATTAAAGTTAGAAACAAAGAAAATTAAAAATTTCTCACGAAACACGGTAAAATCGGTACCATATTCAAGAAATAAATAGAACAAAATGTGAATAAATTAATAATGATGCAATTTAATATTTCTACTGGAACTGATTGCGAAAAAACAAAAATACTCAAAAATGACAGAAAATGCTAAAATCTAAGTTTCAAGAAACCGTAAAAGAAAAAAGAGAGTAAAAAGGAAGGGGAAAAAGGGGAAAAAAGAAAAATATTCCGACGCACACAGGGCTCGAATCTGTAACCCTTAAATCGGACCCCCCGGAAATGGGGGAAGAGTATCTAGATAATTGAAAAAATAGGAAAAAGCTAAAAATGAAATTTGGGACGATTCTCCCGAGACATTCAAAGAAGCTGAGACATCGAATCGACTTACGTTACGGACGAAGATTTCGGCCCCATCCACGCTATCCCGGTGCTACATAAAACAGTTGTCTTAGCCCGAAGGCCAGGGAGGGAGACGATATCCGGACCCTAATCCATACCTTTAGATATCACCTTAGACCGCTGCGCTACCTAGACACTTAATAATTTTAATGTCTAATCGGGGTAGTCTATTCGGCGAACTTTCATTGTGATGCTAATAGGACTGTTCCAAACCCTTGGGGAAATAGGAGAACCAATCAAAGTCCAGTAACCGTAAGAATGATTTCATAAATAAACAGAGAAAGAGTAAATAAAAGAATAAATTTCCGTGAACATTTCTAAGTGCGTAACGGTTGTTTGCAACGTCAAGAAGTTACGCCAATGACTGTTTATAATAATAATAATAATAATATAGTTCTTGGGCCTCACACGTGGTCTCGATGCCCTTACAATAAAAATTAAAAATAACATGAAAAATTAAATTAAATTATAAATTAAACAGATATGTCTTTAGTCCTCTTTTGAAGCAGTCCAAGGAAGGTGAATAGCGTAATTTTTTTGGAAGCTTGTTCCAAAAACGCGGAGCACACACCGCAAATGCTCTTTGACCATAGTTCTTAGTGTTGAAGTTTGGTTCTTTAAGCTTCATGTTATCATCGTAGTTGGAGCGTAATAGACGGGACGGTCTGTGTAATGTCAATAGCTCACTGATGTACTTCGGTGAAAGACCATGCAGAGCCTTGTATGTTATCATAAGCACCTTGAAGATGATGCGCTTATCGATTGTTAGCCAATGCAGCTTTCTAAGGACAGGAGTGATATGATCCCTCTTCTTAGTTCTAGTGACGAGTCTTGCTGCGGAATTTTGGATTCGCTGAATCTTTGAGATATCTTTATGCATGGTTTTACGGTTTTTTCTTTTACTGGATCATCATCAAAACTGATTTCCCATGCAAGAAGAATCTTGAGGCAAGTTTGAAGGCTTAAAACATCAGTAAAGTTAAGTACTTTAAACAATTTTAAAATTTGGATAATTCATACAAACTTGTTAGTTTGTTGATTCTACGCGTAAGGATTCAGAAGCCCATACAAATTCTGACTGAGACTAAAATGTACTTTCTTTATCAATTAAAGTCCTACGGGCAAGGTTCGCACTGTCAAGACCTTGGTCTGATATTTGTCCGTAATAACCGCGATTTTCGGTTAATTTATTAACTCCAAATCTTTATTAGACAGGTTCATTACTGGGCTACCTGTGTAGACCGAGCATACAGTGTGCAAAATTACCCAAGTGGCCTTTGCAAGCAAGCAAGCTTGTTACTCCAGCTTCCTCGTATAGCCCAAGTGAACGCTATTATAGCGTCTTGTTTTAAGTAACAACGCCATCGCGCGCAAGCAAGGCTCTAGAACAGAATTTCGAACAGTAGAATTTGATTTTTGACGTGCGCGCGGATGGGACCATTTAATTTTGGCATTTGAATTCTAGTTGTTTCAGAGCCTTGCGCCCGCGATGGCGAAGTTACTAAAAATAGCCTTGGCCGGCACGAACATCGCACAGACATCAATACTGAGTTTCGCTTTCTTAAGGCCCGCGCAAACGACTTCAACATTTGTCTCAACATCACTTCGATTTTGTTGAAAATCAATGTTGAAGTCGTTTGCCACCCCCTTTCAACAATGTTGAAGCGTGTTGAAACGTGTTGAAACGATGTTGAATCAAGTTTAAAAGAGTTTAAACTTTGCTTCAACATTGCTTCAACATTTCTTTTGTTCTCTGAATGTTGAATCAAAGTTGAAGTCGTTTGCCACCCTCTTTCAACATTGTTGGGTTTGCGCTTGCGCTCTAAGCCGTCTTGTAGTGTTTCAACACTGTTGAAGGAGGTGGCAAACGACTTCAACTTTGCAATTCAACAAAATCGAACGGATGTTGAAACAAATGTTGAAATCGTTTGCCACCCCAGTGTTCAACATTGTTCAACAAAATCGACAGGATGTTGAAACAAATGTTGAAGTCGTTTGCGCGGGCCTTTAGTATTATGGTCATTATATTCATGGGTATTATGATTTTACTAGATATTTCTTATCATAGGAAAATGAAAAGGTAGGAAATATCTACGAAAATGCAACTTCCTATGATTGGAAATATCTAGGAAATATGTAGGAAAATGCATTTTCCTACATTTTGTCCAGTTCCTATATAGGAAAATGCAATTTCCTAGGTATTTCCTAGATATTTCCAATCATAGGAAATGGGCAAAAATTTCCAGTGACGCGTTGAGTTATGATAACATTGAAACCATTGGCGTGGATTATTTTTCCGGTGTAATTTTTTCACTTCGTCTTGGTTTAGAGTTTTCAACCGACGTATACCCTTTTATACAACTGAGAAAACTACAATCGCTCTCAAAAATGAATCTTCTTTTTTATATATATATTTTGATCGTGCACGTGGAAGAACGGCAACATTAAAAAGGAACTCTCAGTGAACCAACCACAACTACAGTTCAAAGAAACATCCACAGTTATGTAGATGTCGATTGTCCTGACTGAAATCTTTTACTGAAACTGAGCTGTTTTCTTGTCTCCCTGATCAAATGTTATGATCGATGGACTGGCCTATATTTTGATGGATATAACATATAGAAAGCATTGTCTATCTGTTTTTCTTTATTGGATATACTGATGGATAAGTTGACGGACACTATTATACATATATGGTTCTCGATAAACGCTCATACAAACGATCTATGGCAACGGATGCAAATTAATATTAAATTCACACTGTAAGTCACGTTGCAACTGATTTACAAAACAAAGAAGCTAGCATGCAAAAAAAAACTACTGCAGAGTTTTCCTACTGAGAATCTATATTGTTTTCCACTGATGCGGCGAGAGAACTGATTCGTGCAATTTATCATGCGTGTCTTTCACGCATCATTCAACTAAATGATCATGGCTAATCCTTCTTTCCTTTTTTCTTTCTTTCCTTTCCTTAGCTTCTAATCCACAGGTCTAAGTTTTGACACAAAACTAAAAATGAAGTCATAGTAAAACCTTATTAATAATGTTCAGTGCAGAATAAAAGTGGGAAAATATAGCCCCCTAGCCGGCCTACTCTATACCCGCTACATGGTCCGTGGCTTATCCATTGAATCTTGAATACGTTTGCTTTAATGCAATAACAATTAACTTTTCTAATTAATAAAATTATAAAAGATTAATTAATCTGATCCATCGATAATTACTACTTCATAATCTAATCGATCTAATAAGGAGATAAAAGAAGCGACGATGCGATGTCACTCTTGATTGATCTTTCAACTAAGGCCTGCCTTTGTCAAGCTCGGACATCAAGCATTGTATAAAATAATTGTTTGTATAAAATTTGCAAAACCTCGAGTGATATATGATGTAAGCCTGCAATGTATCGAATTAGCTTCCTATATACAATTGTGAAATGCAATTGCAGAGTGAAACACTAGTGAAAAACGTCTGCGCATGCGTGCATATTAGGATGTTTTCTTAAGAATTGTGTGAGTTTTAGCTTGAAGTGAAATGCTCGTGTTCTCGGTGTATAAATATATTTCTCTTGTATATACTTTTGTGAGACAAAATTAATGAAGACATTATGTGAATACTAGCCCTAAGTTTCAAGAATTGACCTTAAAAGTTTTGACATTTTGTGAAACCCATTGTTGAAGGCAAGCTCAGTTAAAAGCAAAATTTGCATAAGTTTACAAAAGCACGAAGACGTGACTACAAGCATGCGCAGACGTTTTAAACTAGTGTCAGCAGCGTCTTGACCACATGTTGAGCTATGACGTTTGCTACTTCTATAAAACAATACAAGAATGTTGTACACACGCGAGAACGATCTGCGTATACAGTCATTTGAAAAAACGTTGTAGCTGTAGGGCTTCGCGACTACGCGACCAGACCGAAAAGGAGGATGGGTAGAGATATTCTTAGCCATATCTTGAGCTCGCAGTGTTTCCATTTGAATTATTCATGCATGCATCGAGCATACAGCGAAGATTTATGCTGGCAAGTGGTTTGGATAACAAAAGTCCTCAGAAGAAAACTGAAGAAGCTCTTTCACTAAGAAAGAATCATAACGACTCTTGTCATTTTTTCGCAGAGCACTGACAAAGGCACACATTCATTCGAGCTCCATTTATTCTCTGGAATGATTATATTCTATAGCGTGTGCAGCGTGTGCTAAATAATAAGTGCTTCAGTGGTTTTTACCCATGCTCCAGTTCGCGCTAGTCGCGTAGTCGCGTATAGTCGCGCAGCAGTTCAGCGACAACGTTTTTTCAAGCGACTGTATACCTATTTACACAAGCATTGACCCTTTCGAAATCATCGAACCTTGAAGATGGGACCGAAATGGCTTCTGGGTACACTAACAATTATTGGATTTTCACATGTTTTATCTATAAATTCGCTGCATGATCGTGTTTGGAACACCAAGAATTTGTCTCTGTCGTTGTTTAAAACGTCTGCGTCAACGCGCTTCTTTAAAATAATCTAATAAACAGATTTCCCAATGTGCATTTCGGTCAGTTCAGCTTCTAATGCTTTGAAGGGTCGATGCTTATGCAAATAGGTATATATGTATTGAATTGATGCATTGAAATTAAAGATGGTGTAGTGTAAAAAAACCCAATCTTTATTTATAGACGGAAGCCAATTTAGCTTTCGCTAATCTTCCATTGGGCCGTCTTTCATCTCACACTCACTACCTCTACACTTGAATATTTTTCATACAATGCTCAACTCACATGTTGATTTTTGCTGAGGGAGGAAAAACCGAAGAACCCGGAGAAAAAACCCTCGTGGCAAGGGAGAGAACAACACATCAAACAAACTCAACTCACATATGATCCGGTTCCCAAGCCGGGACTCGAACCCGGACCACAGCGGTGAGAGGCGAGTGGCTTAACCACTACGCCACCCTGTAACTTGTATTGAGCTTGGTACGTGCGGTTGCATGCAAATAATTGATGGCAGCAATGTGTTGTGAGTTTCTGAAAATCGTTAAAAACGTGCCTGCAATATGTTGTGCTAAATATGGAAGCGCGCGCGCCATGTTACATGACATAAACTACGACTAACAACTGACAATGTTCTACTAATAGTAGCTTGCGTTGCCGGCTCTAAAGGGAAGAGGAGAGGAGGAGGACAGGGGAGGAGACGAGGGAAATAACGGAAAAAAACAAGGGGTTTACCGGCAGGCTCTCATTTCCCTCCTCTATTCCCCAGCCCCTATATCCCCTCCCCTCCTTCCCCCTCCCCTCCCCTACCCTTGAGAACCAGTAACGCAGGCTAATGAATTTGGACCTATAGATGCATGACTGACGTTCTTTATCGCACTATTTCACCACCTGCCAACCCAATGTAGATTTGATCAACTGCTTTTCTCTTCCAGTTTGTTAGCCAAATCAATGTTTTGTGCTATGGGAAGAGTGTCGCTCACAATAGCCTGGAATGTTTTTTCTTCTTTAGCATTGTTACCAACAGAATGGAAAGTTTGCTTGGTTACAGATCAACCCATGACACTGTAAATCCTTTTATTTTTGCACCCCACGGCCATTTGACCAGAGATTTCAGTATAGCTACCACTCAGTACTGAAATCGTGCGTGTGAACAGCCGGCGATCGAATGTGTGGCGATTTCAGCGCGATAGATCTCAGCCAAGTTGCACAAATTTGAAGATGGTTAAAATTTTTAAATTAAAATGCATTAAAATGCATTTTTACTGGCAGCGATTTTTTTAAAAATGTCTTGTGCCTGTTCCCAAGCTTTGCGCAAGTGGCTCAATAGAACGTATTCTTCCTCCAATGGTGACGTCATTTCCAAGATGGCTGCCGCGTGCGTTCTATTGAGCCACTTGCGCAAAGCTTGGGAACCCTGTGGCTTCTGAAGAGCCAGAGATTTTGAGTTACACCTCAAAAGCTATGAGTGAAGAAAGAGACTAAGTGAAAAGTCAAAGTAGGAGAGTTTACTCTTACTTCAAACGTCCGACAAGGCAAAAAAAAAAAAAAGAAAGAAAGAAAGAAAAAAAAAAATGAAAAAAAAAAAAGAAAAGAAAAGAGAAGAACGAACGAACGAACGAAAGAACGAACGAAAGAAAGAATGAATGAAAGAAAGAAAGAAAGAAAGAAAGAAAGAAAGAAAGAAAGAAAGAAAGAAAGAAAAGGAAGGAAAGAAGTAAGTAAGTAAGTAAGTAAGTAAGGAAGGAAGGAAGGAAGGAAGGAAGGAAGGAAGGAAGGAAGGAAGGAAGGAAGGAAGGAAGGAAGGAAGGAAGGAAGGAAGGAAGGAAGGAAGGAAGGAAGGAAGGACGCATATAGACGAAAATATGGAAAGTGCTACATCCATTGAACAGTTTTCGTATGACTGTGAGAAGAATTTGGAATGCTCTTCTTCTTCTTCTTCTTCTTCTTCTTCTTCTTCTTCTTCTTCTTCTTCTTCTTCTTCTTCTTCTTCTTCTTCTTCTTCTTCTTCTTCTTCTTCTTCTTCTTCTTCTTCTTCTTCTTCTTCTTCTTCTTCTTCTTCTTCTTCTTCTTCTTCTTCTTCTTCTTCTTCTTCTTCTTCTTCTTCTTCTTCTTCTTCTTCTTCTTCTTCTTCTTCTTCTTCTTCTTCTTCTTCTTCTTCTTCTTCTTCTTCTTCTTCTTCTTCTTCTTCTTCTTCTTCTTCTTCTTCTTCTTCTTCTTCTTCTTCTTCTTCTTCTTCTTCTTTATAGATAGACATCACGGCAGTGAAACGATCACGGCACGCCGGTCCGTTTCACATTCATACAAAAAACTACTCTATATAATGTCGCGGACATGTCATGCTGAGTTTGTAGTAAAAATCGTCCGAAATAAAATCGTCTGACTCTTGTCGCGTGACGAAAGATAATGGGCCGTAAGACCACTCCGTAGGTACAGATTAGAAAGCAAACAAATAAAGAAACAAACATGCAGCACGATTATTATTTTTGTATTGCATGCAGAATCTAACGTTTTCTTTTCCCTGTCAATTTGTTCAGTACAAAATTCGAAGTACGTATGAAGAAGTCTTCAACTCAGAAGTCTAACTCGTTGCCAGTCCTACAGCACTGATGTGCTTACTAGGTCAACTTTGTCACGTCAGTGAGACGAGTGTTCCGGAGCTTTGTGAAACTTTTAACACGAAAATACTGCGTTAATCTTGACTTGAAATCGTATATTCACCGTAATCCTTTAAAATAAAATACTAGATACAACACAAGAGATATAAATGTTTCTTCGTTGTTTGCATTTGCCGAGTAACATGATAAACACAACGTTGCCATAGCGACCGCTTCCGCCATATTAGACAACCGGGCTAAAGATTTGGAGGCTGCTTGCTCCCTTGAGCTAAAGATTATCGTGTTTTGAGCCTCAGAACGTACAAAAGAAGTCTAATGAATATCTAGGAGGATTATTAAGAGTTTCTGTAAAGTTTCTGTACATATTTAAAGTCGAAAGGAACAAGAAATTATCAAGAAATTTGTAAATATTTTAACGAGTTTGAAAGCGCGCTAAATCTAAGAAGAAACCAAGATGGAGTTCAACGACGTTCGCTTTGACTTCATCGCGGATTATGTCCAAAAGACCATGAAGCTTAAAGCTGACAAATGGGCTAAACTACAAGGCAATGAAGAGTATAGACAGTTAATTTTAGACTTTTTCGAAAAATCCGACCAAAATACGCTGGTTATTTCGCTCTCCGGTGCTTCTCAGTTGGTGCCATCTACCACGTATCCAACAAGCATGAAAAACAAAGCTGTATATTTTGTCAAGAAAGAAAAGGGACTTAACGTTGGCAAAGACAATTATAAAACTTCTTTGAGCTATGGAGATCTATCTGCTTCACCTCTGGACCAGCTCTCCGTTCTAGTGGAGGAGGTTTGTGGAGAATATTTTAGTATTTCTTGGGGAGCCGAGGAGAGGAGGGCTGAGAGGGGATGATGGCGTCTGAGTGAACCCCTTCACAAAATCTTTATTTTCTCCTTTCTCTTTTGCAAAGCTGGTAAAAAAGGCACATAACTGTAAAAGCATAAAACCTACCACAAAACGCAAAGAAAGCGGTGTTTGGCTAATTCATATTGCCATTTTTTATGGAATATTTTTGTTTTTAAACTTTGTGATTTACAAGTGCATTGTACTGTAGCGCAGTGTACTGTAATGTTATGCAATGAAGGTCTTTTGTTAATAATGCTTTATGTACACTTCGTTAGCTAGTTTTACCTCATGGTGAAATAAAATAGCTATCTATATATAAAATTTTGAGAAAGAACATTTAGTATACATTCCCTCAGTTTGCATTGCCCGAGCTGGTACCATTGCCCCAGTCTGTCTTTTCAAGGAAGTTTTTCAGCTTTTCCTTTGTATAGTATTTGCTAAATGATAACTATGGGTGCATGCAGAAAATGATAGGTCTGTGTATCCAGAATAAGGGGTGCTATGCCATAAAAAGGTTGTTGTGCAGCAGGCCCATGTTTGCTAGGTGTGAATTACTTTATACAAAGTTGTGGATGACAGTATTAGAACAAATTTGTGTATTGTGTAAGCAAGTTAAACTGTTCTTTTACCTCAGCTTTCAGTATAGCATTAGTACCCAGATAAAAAGAAATTGAACCATGCCAGTGGGAAAGCCAATGCAAAAAAATGAGAAAAGAAATTGAAAAGTTTGCCCACTACTAATACTTTCTTTGTTTTTTTTCCCCTTCAGATTTTAGTCCCACTTCTATCAAACCCTCATAATCATGAACAATGGCCAGCTGTTGTCTCTCAAGATGTCATGCGACATGTTCATCAACTTAAAAGCAATGTGTTTGTTATTGCTGGTCAAGTCAAAGGCAAAACATTGCTACCGCTACCAGTAGGCTCAGAGCAGGTCTCTGATGCAGTTGAGGCAGAAGAAAGGTACATGTACATAACAATGAAAGTAACCTTAGAGTTGGAATCGTGATCAGAAAACAGTTCTTGCCTCACCACTGTGTCATTCAGGATATGCCATTTCACACACATTTTCATATCCTCTTGTAATAGTCATTGATGACAAATTTTGTTCTGGATATGATTATTTTATCAGCACACTTCCTTGCCATATCTCATTACATTAATTTGCTAGTATAATTAGACCATACTGTATGTACATTGTACTGTCATATGCCACACATCTCCATCTAATTCTTATACATGATTGTGTAATGATTTTGAATGTCCCGTCTTCAAGAACTTATGATTATAATGCCCCAGTCTACATGATGAACATTTCTGCTTAATTATTAGCTAAACAGTTCTGTTTTATTTTCCAAGGGGTGAAACATTTGACCGTAGTCTTGTACATTCGATTGAGTCAGTCATCATTGACTGGAGTCATCAAATCCAGTCAGTGCTGAAGAGAAACTCAGCTCAACCATTGCTTGATGGTATGGATCCTGGTCCATTAGTTGAACTGGACTTCTGGAAAGCCAGAGCAACAAATCTGGAATGCATCTTTGAACAGGTAATTGTATCATGTATCTATTCATGCATCTGTCAATTTTCATTCTTTCATTGTTTTTTTTCCCCCTTTTTTATTGCTTGTTCATTCAATTCATTTTCACTCATTTTTGTGTGTGTTTTAGCTGCATGATATTAAAGTAAGAAGGATGGCACAGCTTTTAGAAAAAACACAGAGTAGCTACTTTCCAGCTTTTAAGAAGATCTTCAAGGATGTTGTTGCAGGTATGCATACTAATGTCAGCAATTTTGAAAAAAAAAAATCATGATTGCCATGTACCTTCTCATGCAATAACTTGACATTAATATTTATGGTCGTTTTTTGTGTCTCTTAGCCTTGGATGAGGCAAGAGATATCACTCTATACCTCAAGCCTCTGCGACGGCTTCTTGAAGACATGGAGCAGTATGATTTTTCTGAGTTAGACAAGATTCTTCCTGCCATTCTTCATGTTGTTGGGTTGCTATGGGCTAATTCCAAGTACTACTGCTCTGCACCTAGAATCATTGTTCTTCTCCAAGAGCTCTGTAATATGATTATTGAGATGGTAAGTATGTAAAACTTTGTAAGTGATGAAAAGTGTGAGGAATTTTTCTTTGGTTATTGATTAATTTATTGGGAATGGTTCTAGTACCATTCAGGACTATAATTATGTGTTTCAGAAAACAAACATTGAACAAGTCATCAGAGAAGTCACTTACGTGTACTTGTAAACCATTTTCATGGTTTAACCCCTTAATGTACATGTATGAAGGGATAGTGGATGCATGGATCCATGGATTGGGCTCTGGAAGATTTTATGTCAATATGCAAACCATGTGTTCAGTGGTGGTCATTCATAAAATAATTATATGCTAGGTCAAGCACATTTTGCAAAGCTCAGCTCAATTGCTACTCAATCGCTTCTTCTGACCTTTTTGCACACTTCAACTCAAAATTCAAGTTAGGAAAGTGTACTCATTTATTATGTCTCAAATTTATCCATTGCTGCAAGCATTCGTCAAGGTCATGAACAATGATTTAGTTTACCAATAGACTATACTTGCACAGTCAATTAATTAAACATTAATAGAAGGAGACAATATGTACTTGCATGCACTTGAAAACTATGCCTACACGTACCTACTTTTAGGTCAGATTCCATCCTGCCCAGAAACGTAATTGACTTGAAATATGGGTTTTATGTAGTACACATGAATATTAGTAATATGTGGTGAAGGACTTTTTGATGGGCATCCAATTTTCTTAGAACAGGTGTTTCTTTCAACTTTCTCCATTGTTTTACACTTGTGCACAGCATTTCACTTTCTGTTAGAAACTGCTAGTATATATTCATAAAATGTATAATGCCTACTACTGGTTCAATAATCAATGTGTTGCTTTCAGGCAAGAACCTATCTTGACCCTGCTGAGATTTTCAAGGCAGAAGTTGAAGAAGCCTATGAGAAGACAAAGAAAGCTATTGAGATCTGCGACCTTTTCAAAAACACTTTCCAGGAAAACAGAAAGAACATTGGCAAATTCTTCAAGTGATGCTGCTGAAGTCAAACCCTGGGAGTTTGGCAATGAGCTAGTGTTCACAAGACTTGACCTGTTTGTAGATAGATTGCGTATTGTAGAGGTACGTGTAATTTTCTCATGATCAGCATCATGAACATTTAATTGTAAAAAGCCAATTTGATGTGTTGTCCAGCATTTGAGCTATTTTTAGAACTTGATTCAAATGCCGTCAGTGTGCACTGAAAGAGAGTGAATACACAGCAAATATTAAAAACATTTCAGTGCATGCAAGTGGCTGGTGAAAATGGCCAAAATACAGAGCAACCTGTCATATTATGATGATGATGATGATAATAATCAGTGGCGGATCCAGGATTTTTCCAAGGGGGGTTCCGTTTCTTAAATCCAGCTGTGTATAATACTCGATTGTTTGGTCAATGTTTGACAAAAAATGGCTTAAAACCTACAAGGGGGGTTCTGTGGAACCCATGGAACCCCCCTGGATCCGCCACTGATAATGATGATGAGCATGCGCCCTCAGTCTCCTGGTAATGTTCTAATCAGGTAGTATTAACCCTTTCGCTACTGGGGATTTTTGAGGTTTTTACGCGATTTTGAGGTCATAATCGATTTGTGTATTTTTTCGCCTGCTTACTGGAGTAACCATAGAAACTTCTGCTGTTTTGTACTATTGAGGGCTCAAGTTAACCGGTTGAAACCAGTTTGAAGCGGTAGCGTTTTTGGTCGAGTGATGTTGGCATTTGAAAGTCCAGAAAACTTGGATTTCTGTGAATTTTCGAGCCTTTTTTCGCCTTTGGTTCCTACTGGCTGGGCATCATTAAGCCTGGAAGTAGCAGAGAGCTTACTTGCCGTAAGAATTCGTCAAGGTGTAACACTTCGTAGGCATTTTGACTCGTAGCTTTGACTGGGTGAATTTTGAGTGGCGCCAAGACGAAGTGTGCTTTGAAGCTCGTCCAAGGGGAATTTCTCGGACCTGCCATGGCATTTTTTGGGAGTTATGACGATTGAGGAACACAGCAAGCGCGAAATTTGGGCAGAATTCCGAGGGGGCTCGAGACTTGACTAAAAACTCTAAAAGATGGAGGGAAGGGCTGTGGCTGTCGCGTAGGAGCTGAATTACCCAGAATGCATTTAGGTCGTAAAAGTCCCAAAACACGTGCTTGCAAAATGGCCACAATGAATCAGCCGCAGCTGTGTCCGTGAAAGGAAAAGAAGGCCAAAAAGTCCATGAGAACACAAGACTAGGACTGAATTTGGTTGTTAATGCTGTTTCGTGTGCAGGAAAGGATAATTTGTTGAGAAAAACTGAGGTCCAAAATGTGTGATTTTCAAGGATGAAAATTGAGCCCAAAATGGTGATTTTTTCCTTTCCTTGCCTTGAAATGACGAATTTCTGCAGAAATCGCCAGTTGTTTCACAATGTTTGATTTTCAAAACTTGACTCATTTACTAGAGTTTACTTTGGTACCAAAGTTGAGTTTGAGTTGTCCTTTTTTAGGAAGAAGTAATTTTTTAGACGAGTAGAATTTTTACGGCCGGTTTCGGGCGCTGTAGGAGCGAAAGGGTTAATATCTTCCTCTTAGGGCATCAACACACTATGGACAGTACAATACTTCATTGTTTATACATCTATAACATATTTCTAATTCAGAATTATTTTCTTCAAGGATGTCTTTGCAACAGCAATGGAATTCAGCAAACTGGAAAAAGTTGAACTTGCTGGTATCAAGGGTAAAGTGTTGAGTCACCAGGTTGTGGAAATCTTCAATGAATTCAATGAACTCTATGCAATGTTTGGAAACAAGACCTATGATGGTCCTGGATGCAACTAATCAGGTATCACCTACTCATCAAAATGCTCCATGCTTATTATTTTAAATATTAAACAGGTCAGTTTAATAATCCATTTTTGTGTGTAACAGGAATTTGTTGATGACTACAACCAATTCAGAGACAGAATAACAGACCTAGACAGACGGCTTGGCATCAATAGTGTGCCAGGCATTTGATGACTGTCCAAGCACAGAGTCTGCTCTAAAGGTATAGTGACTCACAATTAGGATATTCCTAGTTGTAAGCAATCTGCACCAAATGAATTAGCTTACTCGTGATAAACTGACAAATTAAAAATTTCTAGCACCTTGAAGTATACATAATTACTTAATACATAAGTACACACTTTATAACCAACTATTCACTGACAACTTATCAATCACTTACTGACACCTTACATACCACTTATAATTGCTGACACATTACCAACTGCTTACTTACATGTATGTATAGCTTGCTAACATTACTCACTTAGGGTGTTTTCCATTTAGTGGAACCAACTGGCCAGAACAGCCTGATTTCTTAGGACTGATTCCAGTCAGGGCTACGAATTGACATGTACCATTTAAGAACTGGCCATTCTGGCTGGTTGGTTCCACTAAATGGAAAACACCCTTACACCTTACCAACCATTCACACCTTACTAACCACTGGCACCTTATAATTAGCATTCACTAACACCTTGCAACCACTTACTAACACCTTACCAATCACTTACTGATACCTTACCAACCACTTACTGACACCTTACTAACCACTTCCTGACACCTTACTAACCACTTCCTAACACCTTATCAACCACTTCCTGACACCATACCAATCATGATCACTTGTAAACTGACACCTTACCAACTACTTAATGACACCTACTGACACCTTATAATTAGCAATCATTATAGTCAGCTTACCTTTCTATAATGAATACAAACATCTTTTTAAGATTTTACTGTACAGCCATTAATTAAAATATATGTTTCTTTGATTCTTAGTTACTGGATTGTCTTGGCTCTCTTCTTGATCGTCCATTAATCCATGTTGACTTTGTCCATAAGTACCCAGTACTGCTTCGGATGTTTGAACAAGAGCTTGATCAGACCAAAGTTATCTATGATCAGCAGATGCTGGTTGAACAGGATCAGGGTAGAGCACCCATCAATAAAAATATGCCACCTATATCTGGGTCACTAAAATGGTCCAATGAAGTCAGAGACAGAATTACTAAACCTATGCAGGCACTGAAATTATCACTAAACCATGGGTAGGTCATGTTATTTACATGGTTCAGTGTATAATAATGATAATAACTGTTTATTTATAAGTGTCCATGTCTTCTAACGCTTGAGCACTAATTGGTTCTCTCACTCTGAATTAAATGTTTTTCATACAACACTCACAAGTCATGTTGATTTGCTGAGGGAGGAAAACCAAAGAACCATGAGAAAAAACTCTCATGGCATGGTAGAGAACAAGACATCATCCAAACTCAGTTCACATGCTCCTAGCGCTCAAACTGGGACTCAAACATGGACTACAGTCTGTGGTGAAAGGCCGGCACACTAGTACTCGGCCAACCATGCCATATTAATATTGTTATGTTATTCATTTGATCTTCTCAACACAGGACACTCTGCTGCAGAATAACTGTACTTTCCTTTTACAATACCTCTTGCATGGGATAAAATTTGTACATTGTACAATGTACATTTTGACTCTCAATACATCTGACTCATACCTTGACTACACTTGCAGAAAATTCCTCATGACACTTTAAAAAATCTTGTGTACACTTAATCCACAGAATTGCTTGATACACATATAATAGAACATTATGTTATTAATTTTGTATATGTCTAATCTTTCACCCATCACATTTTTAGCCATTGTCCAGCTACATCTCTCAGTTATGTATTACATGTATCTTTCCATTCATTCATGTTACTTTTGTTGTCTGCTTTTTCTCTTCTTTCTTTCTTTCTTTCTTGTTCTTGCTTATCAAGGCCTTGCACTGGTTTTCCTATCATTCATGCTCTCATAAGGTACAAGTACATCAAATCTTTCCATTTTCTACTTTTCCTGACTTACATATTTCAATTGATAGTACTTTATTAAATATATACTGTTGTTTACAATTATTTATTTTTTATAGTCTGCAAAGAATTTTCTCCAGGAGTGAAGGAGTGGAAAGGAAAGGGAACAAAAGGCAGAAGGGCATGGAAAATAGTGTGACCTTTTCTGTTTCCTGCTTTTCTGTTCTTTCCTCAATGCAGATATTTTCTTTTCCAAAGTCATTTGTTAGTTTGAGTAACATTTTGTTGTATATATTCAGAACCCTTGAGACAGCTGAAGCAATGATTATCTTCAATAAGTATGATGAAATGAACAAACTGCTAACCAGGTTAGTACATAGTTGAACATTTAAAAAAAAGCAGTGGCTAATATGCCCATACAGCTTATTCCTGACCAGTTAAGCCTAGTTTTCACTAGCGACACTAGCATAAGCATAAGCATAAGCAACATACATGTACGCAGACTCAGTATTGCATTTATCACATAGGTGTGAGAAAAGACAAGCACTGTTAATGAGCATTGCCTTACTGAGTCTGCGTATGTTGCTTATGCTTATGCTTATGCTTATGTCACTAGTGAAAACTAGCCCTTAACACAAAACGATAAAATATATGTCAAGAAATTATTTGAGGCAAATTGAGAAACTTTGTTGCAGAAAGAACTCAAGATGTTTCTACTTCTTGCAACAAAATTTTAAAATGTTGCACGTATTACCACTTCAA
The DNA here is from genome assembly GCA_029948255.1 of Telmatactis stephensoni. NCBI lineage: Eukaryota > Metazoa > Cnidaria > Anthozoa > Actiniaria > Isophelliidae > Telmatactis > Telmatactis stephensoni. The sequence goes on from JALIZF010001911.1 coordinate 272,662, forward strand.
CTCAATTCATGTTGCAGCAAATGATTTTCTCAGGCCAAGTGAGAATTATTACAGGATTCTCTCAACTTGCAACAAACAATTTTGTTGCAATAAAAGTTGTATTCGCATGGAAAAACATGCAGCATTGCTTTTGAACTCATCTAGCAGCAATGTTGCAAGACAAGTTGAGTGATTTTGTTGCTCGTATTACCGTAGCTTAACTCTTGCGTGCACATTACTACCTCTACAATGTACTAATATCTATGCAGTCAACTCACAGCTCACTAGTTCAGTTTTACTAAGGGAGGGACCTGGCAAAGAACCCTTGAAGCAAGGAAAAAAGGCAAACTGACAAACTCAAATCAGATGTGGTGCTTCATCCAGAAATTGCTAAATAGTTTTATTTATTTAATTAAAACAATCTCTTGTGTTTTAGCTATGATGAACAGACATACAACCTTTGGACCAAGGGAGTTGATCAAATATCCCAACAGAACTTAGACAAGCCTTTAATAATCAGAGATCCCAACACAAAACTTATCAAAGTCAACTTTGACCCTGAGGTGAGTGTGATTAAAAGGGAAGCATTTAAGACTTATCATACTTACATGTACTTGATTAAGCGCCGCATCCAGAAACAATTAATAATTTAATTGAGATGCATGTGCGGAGTGGAGGGTAATGAGATTGGCTCCCTTCATGCTTACATGTACTTGATTAAGCGCCGCATCCAGAAACAATTAATAATTTAATTGAGATGCATGTGCGGAGTGGAGGGTAATGAGATTGGCTCCCTTCATGCCCCCTGTACAATGTTGCTGTGAAAACCCTGACACCTAAGTACTACTCGGCAATCATTTGGATGAGGGAGTCCAAAGTGTATAATGTACAGAAAATCCATAAATTTCACATCGTGCCAACTAATTTTGACAAGGAATTTGTACATTGCATTTGTGTGAATCGCATTATTCTAAATTTTGTCTGTCCAATATTATTTTGTCAGCTAAAATTCTCTTGCATGAAAAAAAAAGTGTATCTTTGTTATTTACTGTTGTAACTAACCAGGAATGGAAAAAGAAAGATTCATGTTTATCTTTATATTTTTTTTAAACCTTAGCTTACTGCAGTTCTTCGTGAAGTTAAGTACTTAGAAACAGCACAAAACGAAACCCTGGAGTCCGTCCCAGACAGTGCTACTGCTATTTACTCACGTAATGAGACTTTCCACAAGTTCTGTGCCAACCTGGACTTAACAGTGGCTTGGTATAACAAGGTTCGAGAAACTCTATTAGATGTGGAGTTTCCTCTTGTGGAAGGTCAGCTACAGAATATCGATAATCAACTGGAGCAGGCTGAAAAGAGCTTAAACTGGAATAGTGATGGTGAGTTTGTGCAATGTTTTGTATATTGTTGTAGAGTGACTAGGATGACAAAAACAAATTTAGGGAGGAGTCCAGGGGGTGTGCACCCCCCCCCCCCCCGGGGATGAATTTGGGCCCTTCTCAGTACTTTTCCAAGATATCCTCTTGATACTTTCAGTGGCTTTCAATTTCTATAACGTACACTGCACTCCCTTCTGAAAGATAAATCCAGGATCGCCTCTGGATGTTGTAATGACATGACATACTTTTCTTCAGGTGTGTGGGAATACATCGAGAAAACACGTGACATGGTACACGATCTTGAAAACCGTGTCCAAGCAGCTAAAGATAATGTTGATGCTATTACTCAGCTGATGACCAAATGGAGTGAAGCTCCTTTGTACGAGAGAAAGGAAGGCAAGAAGGAAGGTCTTCTCAATCTAGAGGTATTCTACAAGCCTCCTGTTTGTAAGAACTTAGAATTTTGAACGTCCGTGTATTTTTGGGACACATCAGACACATGGTTTCTCCCGTATTTGAATTTTCCAGGCAATTTGAACATTACATTTTCCTGGCTGTTTTTGTCTTGCATCAGTTGCAAATTAAGGATACTGTAGCGTGGGACACAGGAACTCCTACTTGATTTTTTGAGCGAGCGCGAGACTTAGTGAGCTCACTCACCCAACCCCAACAATCAATGTTGTGGACAAAAGCGCACCTACTGAACGCGGGAAAGTCAACATCAAACATAAAAGGGGAGGGGGGGGGGGGGGGGTAACTAAATTGAGTCCATTGTTACACCGTTTATTAACAACAAGGAACGTATTGTATGAAAAAAGTGGTTTGTCCCATCAGTTATGACCACGATTGTAGATATAAAAGAAAGATCGAAAACGTACCAAAAAGTTTACACCATTTATTATTACTGATTGTAGATATGTCATTTCTAATTCAATGATATTCTTTCATTTTCATTGAAGGATCGTGAATCTTTGTTGAACAAGCGATATGCCGTGATCGAACAATCAGGAGAGAAAATCCACAGCCTCTTACAGGTAATGGAGCTTAAGTGTTCATGAAGTGCAATTTCAAATTGTTCAGTCACTTTCTTCCTCTTTGTTTCAGAAAAATCTTGAACTTTTCAAAGCTGACTCCAACACAGAAATCTGGCGTGCCTATGTGGATTACCTAGATGACATGGTCCTTGATGGCTTCTTTAACTGTGTACACTGCTCGTTGAACTATTTGTTGGACAATACAGACTTAAAACACAACTAGCACTTCCTTATTCGAAGCCAAGCTTGAACTCCAACAACCAGAGCTGGTATTCATACCGTCACTGGACTTTGGAGTGTCTGACGGATATTATGATCTAGTTGAGAGCATCGTCAGTGATATCTATAAAATGGCATCTCTTGTGAAGAGGCTGGCTGACCATAATGAATCTGATAATTATCAGTCTGACGTGGAAGACATGCTGGATCTGTCTGAAATGCGACAGGATTTGATGGACAGAGTTACTGGTATCATGAACAAGGCAAACGAGTATCGAAGCTCTTTCGACAACTTCTCTTACCTTTGGCTGGACGACAGGGCCTGAGTTCATGCGCCAGTTTTTACTCTACAATCATGTCTTGACTGCAGAAGAAATCGAAGCCCACACAGAGGATGGCGTGCCAGAATGTCCACCCACACTAGAGCAATTCAAAGAACAAATCGATACTTACGAGAAGCTCTACTCAGAAGTCGAAGAAGTGGAAGGCATGAATGTCTTTGATACGTGGTTCCGTGTGGATGCTCGTCCCTTCAAGCAGGCTTTATTGAACATCATCAAACGATGGAGCTATATGTTCAAGCAACATCTTATTGATCATGTTACTAACAGCTTGAACGACCTGGCTGACTTTATTAAGATTGCAGATGTGGGGCTAACCCAGGCCGTACAGGAGGGTGACTATGATGGACTGGTAGCAGTCATGGGTCATTTGATGGCTGTCAAAGACAGACAGTCAGCTACTGACGAGATGTTTGAGCCTCTGAAACAAACCATTGAGTTGCTAAAGACCTATGGACAAGAAATGCCAGAAGAGGTCCACACACAGTTGCAAGAACTTCCAGAACAGTGGAACAACAGCAAGAAGATTGCTGTCACCGTAAAGCAACAAGTAGCACCATTGCAGGCCACAGAGGTCGCTATCATCAGACGAAAGTGCGGTCAGTTTGATATCAAACAGCATGAATTCCGCGAAGACTTCCGAAAGACTGCGCCATTTGCATTCGATTCTACCAACGTCTACGAGCGTCTGGATAAAGCTAACCGTGAAATATGTAACATGGAGAAAGAGATGGAAGCCCTTCACGAGTCTGCTGGTCTCTTTGAAGTGAACTTCCCCGACTACAAACAGCTTCGAGCGTGTCGTAGAGAGGTCTTGCTTCTCAAACAACTGTGGGATATGATTTTCGTTGTTACCAGCAGTATCGATGAATGGAAGCTGACTCTGTGGGGTGACATTAACGTGGAAGAAATGGAAATGGAATGCAAACGATTCGTTAAAGAGATTCGTAGTCTTGATAAAGAGATGCGTGCCTGGGATGGATTTACTGGGCTGGATTCGACGGTCAAAAACATGGTGACCTCATTACGTGCTGTTGGTGAACTGCAAAATCCAGCAATCAGAGAACGTCATTGGCAACAGCTCATGCAGGCAACCAAGGTATGTTTAGAGCTTCTTCAGGTTATTTCCCCATTTCTTTTTCTTACCATTTCAACAGTTCCATTGTCTAATGGTTAAATAGTATTTAATATTTCATAGAAGAGCACAAAACCTTGATCTCTTTTCTAGATACCCTATTTCGACCACAATCTCAACCCCAATAGGGACCCCCCAGCTATTGGATCATGGTCAGGAAAAACGGGGTAATAGTCCTACATGTAGTCATTCCATTTCAAAGAACTGAAAGTTCTAAGGCACCCGCTATCAACAAGCTAATAAGATGTAAAATACTGCATTTTACAATTGTGTGTCCTGATGGAATGTTCGGCTGTGTTAATCATAATATAAAATCCTGGGGTTTTTTTTAATTGATTTTTTAATGTTTGCCTACGTTTCACTAGGTCAAGTTTGTCATGGATGACGACACAACGCTTGCTGATCTGTTAGCACTCAACCTGCACAACTTCGAGGACGAAGTACGAGGCATCGTTGACAAAGCCACCAAAGAACTCGGCATGGAGAAGATTCTCAAAGAACTGAACGTTACGTGGTCTCAAATGGAATTTGAGTACGAGGAACACCTCCGCACTAAAGTACCCTTGCTGAAATCCAGCGAAGAATTGATCGAAACCCTGGAAGATAACCAAGTACAGCTACAGAACTTGATGACATCCAAGTACATTGGCCACTTTTTGGAAGAGGTGACATCATGGCAAAAGAAACTGTCTACCGCTGATTCTGTTATCAGTATCTGGTTTGAGGTGCAGAGGACATGGTCACATTTAGAAAGTATCTTCATTGGGTCTGAAGACATCAGGAACCAATTGCCCGAAGATTCTAAAAGATTCGATGGCATTGATGTGGACTTCAAGGTAGGGAATGATTACAAAGCGGGTTTCGTATGAGTGGGAAACGGTAAGGCGAATTCGTAGCGGTACCATAGCAGTGTCGTACTTTACCGTTAACCGTAACTACGAGCTGTGATTGGATGATTTACACGAAAACAATGGGAAGCCATTTCAGTGCTACGGGCACGCCGTATCGTGTACGTGCTGTAAGGCAGTAGGCCGTATGTTTCTCACTTATACGAAAACCGCTCTACGTATGAGGGGAGAAGAGAAGAGGGAGTGCCCTGGAGCTTTTAAAAACAAAGATGAATGATCTTAAGATGACCATATAGATACACACTCAATGGGAGACAGTAAAATTATTATGTAAACGTTTCTTTATCTTACAGGAGCTTGCTAGTGAAGCCGGTAAAATCCCTAACGTAGTTGAATGTACAAACAGAGCTGGCCTTTATGAGAAACTAGAGCATCTCCAGGAAAGGTAATTTTGGAGTAGCGATTTTCCTAAATATTTCAATCAAAATTCTTTAAAATAATCAAAATTTCCACTAAAAAACTGTCGGTACTGGGTTTGCTTTGATTTGGATGTGAGTGCGCTGTCTTGAATAAGGCGTCATCGGAGCCTTTTCACGATCTGTCACAAAGAACTCACCAACCTTCGAGGCAACGAAGCGTGGATAAAAAGAAAGTATCCGTGCCGTCGTCAAGAAGCTACATCATCTGATAGTTGACAAAATACCATGGAAGTTATAAAGTACAAGAGGGAGCGTAAAAAGAACACTGAGGCGAGACAGAGGCGGAGACAAGATTGCCGAACTTTCTATAAATCTTGTCTTCGAATTGACTGTTCAATCAGTCCTTTCAATTATCGATGTAGGCCGTGATTATTACATTACTAACACATGGCTTTGCTCTTCTAGCCTTTCCTTGTGCGAGAAAGCTCTTGCTGAATATCTTGAAACCAAGCGACTTGCCTTCCCAAGGTTCTACTCGTATCTTCTGCTGATTTGCTGGATATTCTGTCCCAAAGGAAACCAACCGTTGAGGTAAACAAAATAATTTTAAAACAAACAAACGAACGAACAAATGAAAAAACAAATACTTCATTTACGTTTCTTTTCGTTTTTGAAAATAACCTCGAACTGCATATGTATCAGGGAGACAAAACTTATTGTTTCAAGCCTTAAGACCTCAAGTGCAGAATTTTGCATTGTAAAAGCAAAATCCAGTGCTTTAAACAGATGATGAGTCGTAAATATTTTTCACGAAGGAATCTTTCTACTAAAGCTGCATATCGGTTTTAAAGGCGGGACACAAGGTCACTATCGTAAAAACAAAGCGTGTTCGCAAAACGTGAAACCTCAGTTTTAGAAAGTTCCTGTTTGATATGTGACGAATTTAACGCCTTCGTGATTGCGTCAATAGGTGGTGCCGCCATTTGCGAAGTTGTTTGACAACATGGCAAAGCTTAAGTTCAAGGAAGACGATGAAGGCAATACTACCAAGGAAGCCATCGGCATGTACAGCAAAGAAGGGGAATATGTGGATTTCCAAAACATCTGCGACTGTTCTGGACAAGTAGGTGCTTTTGCTGAATTCTAAAAGAATACCGTCTTGGGCAGGGCGAGTGTGTTACTGACTGACTAGTCTCTAGTTTTGGATGGGAAAACGTGGCGTGTAAAATGCGAAATGTGACAACCGATTTCTTTTACCGCAGGTTGAAGTATGGCTCAACCGTGTCATGGACACCTCGCGTGCTACCGTTAGACATCAGCTGTCAGAAGCTGTTGTATCCTACGAAGAAAAACCACGTGACCAGTGGATCTTTGACTTCCCTGCGCAAGTGGCGCTTTGTGGAACTCAGATCTGGTGGACTACAGAAGTTGGCATCGCTTTTGCGAGACTGGAAGAAGGCTATGAGAACGCGCTTAAAGATTACTATAAGAAACAGGTAATGTTTTTCGTTTTGGAATTATGTGGCATTATGCGTTTTGAAATTGTCAGAATCTACCTTAGCTCAAGCTCAAGGTCAAACTACCTCAAAGACTTTTTGTGTAGTTGACACGTGTGAAAGCTAAAGGTACCCCAAACTCAGGTTTTAAAGAAGAGTTCATGTCATTGAACGTCTTTCCATTTCTGGCATCGTTTGACCCAGCAGGAAAAGCTAGGTAATCAGAGCTCCTGTCATGACCTTGATCTAGGTTCTTTCGATTAGACTAAATCTGCACGCTACACGTCATGTAGCATCGCAAGCCATAATTGTTGCATTTCAATTGCTTTAGTTCAATCGAATCATATATAAGGGTTATTGACCAAGCGTGAGGTCCAGATGGGGGGATATTGGACCTTTCAGCAACCAATCAAATTGTTCCATTTTGATTCGCACCGACTTGCAATATAAGAAGCTTACTTAGTGTTTACTTAAACCTGTGTTTCCATAGGTCAGCCAATTGACAACGCTTATCAACATGCTGATTGGTGACCTAACTTCTGGAGACAGACAAAAGATCATGACTATCTGTACCATCGATGTCCACGCCCGTGACGTCGTAGCTAAGCTCATCCAGCAAAAAGTTGAAAACGCCCAAGCATTCTTGTGGCTCAGCCAGCTAAGACATCGATGGGATGACTCCACTGGACATTGTTTTGCTAACATTTGTGATGCACAGTTTAGATATTCCTATGAGTATCTTGGAAATACCCCTCGACTTGTCATTACTCCATTAACAGACAGGTAAAATCCATTTTTCATTTAATTCCATTACCTTTGCACCATTGCAATGATAATACGATCTTGCTAGGAAAAATGGCAAATTTGATTAGATAATCGATTGTTGAAACTGATGTAAGAAGGGAAGAGAAGATATTAAGGAAAGGGAGCAAAGAGAGAAGGAGGGGAGAGGAGGGGTGGGAGGGAAACAAGGGAAGGGGCTGAGGAGAAGAGGGGAGGGAAATTTGTCGAGATCGAGATAGCACTAATAACACTTGTAGTTATGTTGTATTGTCAGTTCAAGACAGGTCTCTTAATCATTATGTTTGTCAATTATAAACTTACTTAAGATATTTCTTGTATTCTCAGGTGTTACATTACTTTGACCCAATCTCTTCACTTGACAATGAGTGGTGCTCCAGCAGGCCCTGCAGGGACGGGTAAAACAGAGACCACCAAGGATCTTGGAAGAGCATTGGGTATCATGGTGTACGTATTTAACTGCTCTGAACAGATGGACTACAAGGTAAGTCATTCATAACACTATTTGGTCAACACAACTCCTCCTTTGCCAAACTTGCTATCAAAAATGGGTGTTCTGAATGGTAGATTTTTGGGATATGGCTAGCGGTGTTCATTGACTCATGCATGCTTCATCCCCAACTTTTGATTTCAATTTGAAACTTCGTCAACATATTTACTTAAGTAATGCACTAATATTTTATTTGTGTCTACAGTCATGTGGCAACATCTACAAGGGTCTAGCACAGACCGGTGCCTGGGGATGCTTTGATGAGTTCAATCGTATCTCTGTAGAAGTGTTGTCTGTCATTGCTGTTCAAGTCAAGTCTATTCAGGATGCCATCAGAGACAAGAAGGAACGTTTCATTTTCCAAGGCGAAGACATCTCACTTGTTCCAACTGTTGGTCTTTTTATTACAATGAACCCTGGTTATGCAGGACGTACAGAGCTGCCAGAGAACTTGAAAGCACTATTCCGGTAAGTTTTTAATGAATTTAAACTCTCTCCTTCCAGGACAACATTGTTTTCTAGTTCCTGATTGATGACAAGGTTACAGTAGGGCGTGGTTACTGCACAAAATTCGAAATGTGTCCATTGCGGAACACGGCATCTAGTATAACTGTCATCGCTATGGCATGGCGTTGTCCTTAACCACGACGTTTTCACAGGTTGCCGTTGCCGTATAGCTGTAATGTAGGATTTATTTGTTTTATGGACTTGTATTGTTACCTATTACATGTAGGTAATGATTTCACATTGTATTTTTTTACCTTTGCAGTCCTTGTGCTATGGTTGTACCTGACTTCGAACTCATCTGTGAAATCATGTTGGTGGCCGAAGGCTTCATCGAGGCTCGTGGCCTGGCCTAGAAAATTCATCACACTGTACTCGCTGTGTAAGGAACTTCTATCAAAACAAGACCACTACGATTGGGGCTTACGGGCCATCAAGTCCGTACTTGTAGTTGCCGGTTCACTAAAACGATCTGATCGAACAAGACCAGAAGATCAAGTACTTATGCGAGCCCTTCGTGATTTCAACATTCCTAAGATTGTTACTGATGATGTTCCAATCTTTATGGGTCTGATTGGTGATTTGTTTCCTGCATTGGATGTACCTCGTAAGAGGGATATGGACTTTGAGGCACTTGTTAAACGCTCTGCTTTGGTACGTCCATCATTTATTCATTCGTTCGTTAATCTATTTTATTTTATAATTATTTATAAAATGCCTATATTTCTTAAGTTCGAAAACTTGTTCTTTTCACTAGTGAAAATAACATGTGCTTTTCACTAGTGAAAAGATCGTTACCATGGTTAATTGAGCGCATTTACTCTAAAGATAGTTTGTTGTCTCTTGATTTGATAATTATATGATAAATAGAATATTACATGTTCGCTTGGAGATACGGTTTTATCTTCTCTTGTTGAAAAGATCTCTCACTCGTTCGCTGCGCTCACTCATGAGAGATCTTTTCAATACTCGAAGATAAAATCCGTATCTCCGCGCAGCCATGTAATATCCTCTATATTTCTCATAGATTCAGTGAGATGGAGCGCATTCCTTCTACTTAGGTGGGGCTGCAATTTTCCTTGCAACTGTGTATTGTTGCGAGAGAGCGTTATCTAACGAGACTAAGCGCGACTGCGAGAGACTAGTGCGGCTTGTGCATTTGAAATTTCCAAAGGTGACATACTGGATATTACCTTTCAATAGGATCTTAAACTCCAACCAGAAGATAGCTTCATTCTCAAGATTGTACAGTTGGAGGAACTGCTTGCTGTGCGTCACTCCGTGTTTGTACTTGGTCCAGCAGGAACAGGCAAGACCCAGGTAAACCAGGAGAAAATCACTTAATTTTCTTGTAATAGACGTGTGTTGGTGTTAGAAACCATCACCACAACCACCACCACCCACCACCATCACCACCACCACCACCACTACCATCACCACCACTACTACCACCACCACCAACAACAACAGCAAAAGAATAGAACCCCACTTCCTCGCACCCGATTTTTTTCAGACTTCCCCTTTTTCAACACAATCCAACTTTACTTTTTAACGCATAATGTGTTATGTACTAGGTTATCCGTACATTGAATAAGACCTATCAAAATCAGAAAAGAAAGCCACTGCTACATGACTTGAACCCTAAAGCTGTGACAGCAGACGAACTGTTTGGCTACATCAATCCATCTACTCGTGAATGGAAGGACGGTAAGTGTAAACACAACCCTATCATTTTATCTATATTCGCATCTTTGCCGCAAGGGTACGACCTCAATTATTTCAATACCATGAGTGTTGGTCCACGTGGGCCTCCGCCCTCCTGACATCAAATTCAGTATGCTGACGCACAACTGAGCTAACTTAAAAAAAGTTATTCTGAAAGTTGTTTTTGGTTGCAGGTCTGTTTTCTACTACCATGCGTGATCTTTCTAACATTGCCAATGATTCACCCAAATGGATCGTACTGGATGGTGATATTGATCCTATGTGGATTGAATCCCTTAACACTGTCATGGATGACAACAAGGTAATAGTCCCCTTCACAGTTCCCTGCGCCATCTTGAAAGGTAGCCGTGCCTTTGCATCGAAGCGAGACGAACGGTGAGCGTGCAATGATAGATACCTTTTTTAACACCTAGGACAATTATTCACAGGTCTCTATCATTGCAAGCTCACAATGTTTTCTTATTGATATTGATATACACGTATTCCAGTGGACACATGATATGGATGCTCTACATTGCAAGTCATAAAGTGTTACCTACGTAAACCTAAACTTCTTTAGATGAAGCCTGTATACAACGGCGCCCTCTTGACTACGGAAGACTTTATTGTGCGTGCAGTTTATCAATGGAACAGGCTTTTTACAGCAAAAATCGTTGCATCGCGACCTCCAACGTCGGTAAGATTTTGGTCTTTTCTGATCCGTCCATCATTCTTGGGGGCGGAGCTTTCACGAACTCGTTCAGTGATTGGTTGATTTGAAAGAAGCTCCGCCCCCAAACTGATTGACGGCTTAGAAAAACCCAAAATCAAAACAAAATTTGTAATTTGCTGGTCGCGATGCAACGATTTTGGCTGTAACTATACCTCCTATCCTCTTACTCTGGTTCTTTTTTTTATTTCACCTTAAAGATCGTTTTAACCATTTTGTTATGAACAGGTTTTGACGTTGGCTAGTAACGAGCGTGTACCACTTACTCCCTCCATGAGACTATTGTTCGAGATTGGTCACCTCAAGACTGCTACACCCGCGACAGTCTCGCGCGCTGGTATTCTTTTCTTGAACTATGCAGACGTAGGCTGGAATCCGTAAGTACTTTTCATATAACTTATTATCATTTGAAGTTATAAGCCGGGCATATCAGCTAAGTAATGGCATGCAGGGATTTTTCTTTCGTCATAAAATGCACACAGCGTATGCTCAGGACCGAAGGGGCGCGCATGCGTAGGGCCGAAAGCCCGCTGAGCGTTTTGTTGTTGTTATGTAGTACAAAGCGGCTACTTAAAAGTAATGGTACATCAAATTGAATCTTACTTTTCTAGAATGGTATTTTGTAGCCCATACCTCAGTCCCCACCATCTTGACCTACTCTTGTTTTCCTGGGAAGTTCCGAGACGGGAGGTTGCAAGAGCAGTTCACTGCTTTCATTCTGTGTGAGTAATTTGGTTCTGTTTGTGTTGTGTAGTTACGTATCCAGTTGGATAGACACCAGAGAAGTCCAATCAGAGAAGGCAAACCTTCAAATTTTATTCGACAAGTATGTTCCTGTCTGTCCTTGATGTCTTACGTGTTCGCTTTAAGAAGATCACCCCGGTGCCTGATATCACCCAAGTCATGACTCTGTGCTACCTACTGGAGTGTCTACTAACACCAGAGAACACTCCTCCTGACTGTCATAAGGAATTGTACGAGTTGTACTTCGTGTTTGCTGCTGTGTGGGCTTTTGGTGGCGCAATGTTTCAAGACCAGGTAAAATTCACTTGCTGTCTCTTTCTGACTAATATAGCACTTCATTTAAACACGAGAAGGTTTTGACAACACGGACGTCACGCGTACGTTTTTGTTCGTGCGCGCGCCGTCATAGATGAAATTTAGAACATAAGAAAGCCTCAACTTACGTTCTCGCAAGAACGGGAACCTCATCTATGACCGCATAATCAAAAACGTACGCGTGACGTCCGTTTTGACAAAAACGACTCGTGCTTAAGGTCCCTAATAACTAGTTTATTAATTGAGTGCAATGAGCTCTGTACCAACCACTTCCTCTCTAAGACGAATGCCTCCAAACACCATTCACTAGTCTATTCCTAAAATACTTTGCTCATAACTACGACAAACAACATGTTTACGGTCACAGCCTAAAGCAGTTTTCGTATGAATTTAAAACGGACCGCGCCGTGCCACGTACGTGTCAGTGCCGTGTTGTCTATAAAGACATCCGTGTCGCACCAATATCAAATAGTTTACTATTCTCTATCAAGATCCTAAGGTGTAGAACTCGCTGCCAAAGTTGGTTTCGAGTTCGACCTCCTACTCTCTTTTCACAAATAATCTAATTGATCATTTGCTTACTTGTTAATCTTTCGATTCTGTTCATCCATTCTGATCCTACGCCCCGCAATATATAGCAATTGCTTAAATAACCACTATCGAGGAGGCCTCAGTTCTACAAGCCCTATGGTTTCTTGAGGCCTCCTCGCCATATTATTAGATACTTATGTTTATATGTAAATATGTGCTACTGTAAAAGAATATAGTCCGTAGAAATAATACAAAAAAAATTTTCGAAATTCCTGCTGTAACCGTGCCGTGACCGTGCGGTGCCGTTTTCACAGTCATACGAAATCTACGGTAATATATGCCGTGATACTTACAGAGTCGTTAGACAACTGGACAAATGGTACTCGAGGATCCATCTTAGCAGGGACTTACTCGTTCTTATCACTGTATGACTTGCAGCAAATAGCGCATCACAATAACTATAATTATATCCTATAATAGCGTAGTAACTAAATGACTTTATTATTTGTTGTTGTTCGTAGCTTGTTGATTACCGTGTTGAGTTTTCGAAATGGTGGATAACTGAGTTTAAGACCATCAAGTTCCCATCTGCTGGTACTGTCTTTGATTACTTGATTGATCGAGAAACCAAAAAGTTTGTACCCTGGACAGATACGGTGCCAAAGTTTGAGCTAGACCCAGAAGTACCCCTACAGGTAAGCTAATACGGTGTTGATTGGAATATGTTAGCGTGATACATTCAAATAATGGACATTGGTGACGATGGGGATGATGATAATGATGATAATGGTGATTTATATTATCAGTGGTTTTGTTGATGATAATGATAACCGCGATAAGGATTCTTTTCATTGATGATGTTGCACTTGCATTGATGTGATGACACTAGAGCAACTAATATTTCAACTGACGGCTTTGTTTCTTCGTATAATTCTAGGCTGTACTCGTCCACACTGCTGAAACAACTCGTGTTCGATTCTTCATGGACCTATTGATGGAGAAACGCCGACCAGTAATGCTTGTTGGCAGTGCAGGAACAGGCAAAACAGTATTGGTGAATGACTACTTCCAGTCCCTTGACCCTGATGTAACCTTGGTAGGCAACGTACCCTTCAACTACTACACTACCTCAGCTATGTTACAGGGTGTGCTGGAGAAACCATTGGAGAAGAAGGCTGGTCGTAACTATGGTCCACCTGGTAACAAGAAACTGATCTACTTTATTGATGATATGAACATGCCTATGGTAGGTGACATATACTGAGATAGTCACTGCATTACAAAGGCAGGCAGGCAGGCAGGCAGGCAGGCAGACAAACGAATTAAATGAATAGGGGGAAGAAGGGAAAAATGAGATTTCATTGTTCTCACTGCAACTTTACCCTCATGTTTTCAAGAAGAACATCTATATGGTAGATGTCCCTTTAGTATCCCCCTCCTTGGTCTCTGAACGTTTCTCGGAAATCTCTTTGGATAAAGGGTACGTGGAGGAGGGGGAGGGGGAGGGGGGAAGAAGAAGGGGGAGGGGTGGACCATATATGACCTTTATTTAAGTCTGCTTATTCCAGTTGTCATGAAACTATTTTCCGTCGTGAATTCTTATTTATGTTGTCCAACTTACATTTGATTGATTGTTGGATTTTGTAGGTGGATACCTATGGGACCGTACAGCCACACACACTCATTCGTCAACATTTAGATTACCATCACTGGTACGATAGAAACAAGTTGACGCTGAAGGAAATCAGTAATACACAGTATATAGCCTGTATGAACCCTACGGCTGGTAGCTTTACTATCAATCCACGTCTACAGGTGCGTCAAATAGGAACGTTGTTACTAATTAAATGATATCTAAGTATACTGCAATCTACGATGTTGTATGTGATAATGTCCAAGAAATGCCATCCTTTCTTGCCTTTTTAAAAATGAACAAAGCAAAACAAAAACGAAAACAAGGAAGATTAATACAAATCATGCGCATCATCATCATCATCATCATCATCATCATCATCATCATCATCATCATCATCATCAACACATTCACCAGCACCATAATTCTAACAAAATAACTTGTCTTTTGTAGCGTCATTTTGCTGTGTTTGCTATCAGTTTCCCTGGTCTTGATGCCCTCAAGACGGTCTACCTTAGTATTCTTAATGGGTACATGAAGGTTCACGCCTTCCCAAGTTCTGTATCGAAAATCACAGAAAAACTTCTCGATGCTGCATTGGCTGTCAATCAGAAAGTAAGTCAAAGAAATCTGGCTGTAGCTCAACATTTGTATGGTGGTTTACTGTTAAAACATAAATCCTTGAATATGAACAATTGCTCTTGTCTTTCAGATAACCAGTACGTTCTTGCCTACCGCCATCAAATTCCATTACATTTTCAATCTTCGTGATCTCTCCAACATATTCCAGGTAAGATACGATACATCAGTGAATATTTACAGCCATTGAAATGTCTCTATAACAGTCAGGTCAGAATGAAATATCATTATAGAGCAATTTTCGTACGATCATAAAAACGGCACATCCAAGACATTGTGACTGATGACATACTTGGTCACATCTCGGCGCGGTTCTTTTCGTACTCATACGAAAACTGTTCTAGAGAGTTTTTGAGCAAGAGGAAATGTGGACTAGAATTTGTTACTTCGGTAGACATCAACACAGAAGAAAACTTATGTCTACAGCGGGAATTCTCTTGTGTTCGAGAAGGCCTCATCAAGTGATATATTGCGTTGTTTTCCAGGGTATTTTGTTTTCTACACCAGAATGTCTTAAAACTCCTGTCGATCTAGTACGTCTTTGGATGCATGAATGTAATCGTGTGTACAGGGACAAACTCATCGAGGAAAAAGACATCGAGATGTACGACAAGATACAGATGGACATAACGAAAAAATTCTTTGAGGTAAGCCATTATATGCTTAGTCTCCTTCGCAGCCGTTATTAGGGTCGGGTTCCCTGTGGTCATTCCTCCCCACGAATGACCACAGGGAACCCGACCCTAATAACGGCTGCGAAGGAGACTATTATATGCTACAATTTTTGAAAAAAGTAAGTTAAAGTTTACCACACCCGCTCTTAAATACAACGCGTACTTGATTATCTCGAGCTTCGTATTTCGAACCCAACGATCGCATTTTTCTTCTTATAACTATCTCGAGAAATTGTTCTTTTTCTTGTAATTTCATGTAGGAAAATCTTATATTGTACATCCTACCAACCGTTGATGACTCATATCGAAATATACATTTGTACTGCATGCTTTGACACCAGTAACACCATCATTCTAACTTTCCCATACCCTACTGTCCCCCCCCGTGATCTATATATTAATACTGTTATGTCATATTCTCTCACCCAGGACCTAGATGAGGAGCAATTGACTCAACAACCTAACCTATATTGCCACTTCGCTACTGGTATTGGTGAACCCAAGTACCTACCAGTACAAGGCTGGGACAGTTTAAGCAAGTTACTAGTGGAAGCATTAGATAATTACAACGAAGTCAATGCAGTCATGAATCTTGTACTCTTTGAAGACGCTATGCAGCACGTGTAAGTATATTGGACCCCCTCTATAACGGACACCAAAATTGTCCTTTTTGCAGACGGTTTTCTCCACAGGAAATTAGGTGGAGATTTCAAGCTGCACCAAAAAACAAACAGTCAATCTAAGGGCCCGTTCACGTGAGAGAGGGTGCCCCTATCTAGTAGGGTTAACTCTTTTATTTTGTGTCTCCCAGGGAAAGAAAACAAAAGAGTTATCCCTACTACATAGGGGCACCCTCTCTCATGTAAACGGGCCCTAAAACGTTAACTCATAGTAATAGAGTGGTGTTATATAGAGATCGATAGGGTCGTTTATACGAGCGAAAATAAGACGCGTCAAGCCTTAGAAAAGACGCGAACCTCTCCATATAAACGGCACTTTTAGTCTAAGACATGACTTATCGCAAAATAGCGTTCTGAGCTGTTATTATTTTGTACAACTATTAGGATTAAACTGAGTGTCCTTTATACAGAGAGTTTGCGTCTTACTGAAGTCGCATCTTCGATAAGACGCATCTTATGTTCACTCGTATAAATAGTCCTTATGTTTATATATATATTTATAAAATATTTGAGATATAACGCGCGCACTGATTGGCTGGCTACCATGTTTATATCAGAGGACAGAGACATAAAACGATCGCTTATGTCTCTGTACTGTGATATAAACATTCTGGAAGATGTAGAGCACTCAAAAAGCAAGAGAAACACTAGCTCGGCTACGCCTCGTGTTCCTAAGCTTGCTTTTCTCTTGCTCTACATCTTCCATCGTGTTTATATCACAGTACAGAGACATGCGCGCGCGTTTTATATTGCTTAAATGTATATATATGGAGGTCTATACCAGTTTACAAAACGTACTGTTTCGGTAATACAATTGTCTATATCGATAATATGGAATTATGTATGCAACTAATATGTTGTCTTTATTATATAGTAGTTTTAGTGTATGAAGTATATCATACCTTACCATTATCTAATGTACTCTGTATTAACTATAGGTGTCATATTAATCGTATATATGATGTCTTTATTATAGAGTAGTTTTAGTGTATCAAGTATATCATACCTTACCATTATCTAATGTACTCTGTATTAACTATAGGTGTCGTATTAATCGTATATATGATGTCTTTATTATAGAATAGTTTTAGTGTATCAAGTATATCATACCTTACCATTATCTAATGTACTCTGTATTAACTATAGGTGTCGAATTAATCGTATTTTGGAGTCTCCACGTGGTAACGCCCTGCTAGTTGGTGTTGGTGGTAGCGGTAAACAGTCCCTCGCTAGATTAGCTGCGTTTATCAGTTCCCTAGACGTATTCCAGATCACCTTACGAAAGGGATACTCAATTCCAGATATGAAGGTAAATATCACAATTCATTAAGTGGAGTTCATCAATTACTTCTTCACGCCAGTGATATCTATTTATAGGCTGATTTGGCTGCCC
Source organism: Telmatactis stephensoni (assembly GCA_029948255.1). NCBI lineage: Eukaryota > Metazoa > Cnidaria > Anthozoa > Actiniaria > Isophelliidae > Telmatactis > Telmatactis stephensoni. The sequence goes on from JALIZF010001911.1 coordinate 290,353, forward strand.
TATGCATCAAAGCGGGATGGAAAAACATTGGTACTGTATTCCTACTGACAGACGCACAAGTCCCTGAAGAAAACTTCCTTGTCTTGATTAACGATTTGTTGGCATCTGGTGAGATTCCAGGCTTGTTCCCAGACGACGAGGTGGAAAATATTATATCTGGTGTTAGGAATGAAGTCAAAGGGGCTGGTCTACAGGACACTAGAGAAAACTGCTGGGTGTTTTTCATTGAAAGAGTTCGAAGAAACCTTAAGGTGAGATCTACAATGAAACACCAATACTGACAGTCTGGATTAGGAATAGGGCGACAGATTATCATAAACTACATGTTCACTCAGTCGCAACAATACGATAAGCTACGGTAGCCTTTCAGTCGCCTTTTATCCCACACCATGAGAAAAATACAGCCAATCAAAAAGCATGAAAACCGTCGTATTTTCGGCGGTATTAAATTGTCTCTTCCCATGAGACATTGCGGTAATTGACTGTATTTCCTATGATGTGGGATACAATAGTTACACAATGGTTTATCGTAGCATACCCTGGATATCCCACTCGTCACTTAAATTTTCTTTGTATACATAGTCGCCTAAGGCTTGAGTAGTGTATACTAGAAAATACAAGCCACTCGTGGGATATTCCATGGTATTCCACTAGAAACCATTGTATAACCTTTTGTTTAATACAACACGTAATTTATGAAACGGTGGTAAATATTCCATGGATGTCAGTTTGTCTCCTAGTGTTGGGAATAAGGACACATTGCGCAAATCCTTTATTTTCATGGAGCATCTTTCGAACAACCAAGGTTTATGAAAATGCGGTTACAACAGGTGTCAATGAGTAGTATGTGACGGGATGAATATGTAACGACCAAAACCTCTTGTCGGTATAAAAAGTGTTCCGTGATTGGCGTTTCTTCTCCATTGTTGCTTATTCAATGTTTATCCTCGGATTTCAGAGTAGTATTACTGCTAATTAATATCTCCGAGACTCATTCACACTCGCCACCACTACATTCGATATACTTATGCGCATACAACTCTCAAGCTCACATGTGATTTTTTACGGAGGAGGAAAATCGGAGAACCCGGAGAAAAACCCTCGTGGCAAGGGAGAGAACAACACATCTAACAAACTCTACTCACATGTGGCATCCGCAGGGCTCGAACCAGTGACCCGACCCGTTGGACCACAGTGGTGAGAGCGAACGTTTTACGCTACGCCACCCATGCCAGCCATGCTCTAGTATTAGTGAAAACTATTTTTAGGAGTAAAGTCATCGAAGTATGCCTATGATGCAGGTGTTTTCAAATTACTGTCATTAAAGCCTCAATGATTCTAAGTGAATGATTTGTTAGTAACTGACTACTTACTTACAGGTTGTGTTGTGTTTCTCACCTGTTGGATCAACGTTACGTGTTCGAAGTCGTAAATTCCCTGCTGTTACCAACTGTACAGCTATTGACTGGTTCCACGAGTGGCCTCAAGAAGCTTTGGTTTCTGTCAGCAACCGTTTTATCGATGATTTGGAGCAACTTGATGTAAGTGATACAACTGAATTCATTTGTTGCATGTTTGTTCTTGGTTGTCATGGTCGATATAGTAATGTTGTCTTTGTGTGTTTTCTTTTGCTTTTCTTACCGTTGTTTTTAGTGATTTCTGTATAGTAGTTTGTTTTAGGTGCCGTCGTTTAATGATGATATCGATGATGATAGCTCATTGCGATGGTGATAACATCAGTAGAGTCGAACCTTTGAAAAGTGGTTACTTGATAGAGGCATAAAACAATAAGTAACCACTTTTAGCCTGAAGGACCTCGACAACTAATGAATCCGGGTTCCATTGACTTTTGATGGTTGGTAAAGTTGATAACATGACGACGACAACGATGACGACAACGATGACGACGACGATGACGACGACGACGACGACGATGACGATGATGATGATGATGATGATGATGATGAGAAGTCGTGCTGATGAGTTATACTGTTATTTCATACATTTTATTTACTGACTGACTGCTTTGTGGTAATTTTCCTTTCAGCCTGAGGTCAAGCCATCAGTAGCTGACTTCATGTCCTACGTACATACCAGCGTGAATGAAGAGAGTCATTTGTACCTTGCCAACGAGAGACGATACAACTACACCACTCCAAAGAGCTTCCTTGAACAGGTTCGATCATCCTCATCTTGGATATCTAGTTGTTTGATACATAATATTGCAAGTCAAAGAGAAAGGAACCGTGAGATTATGAAGTCCTCTCTCACTCTTTCCTTCGTCGTTAAAATTGTCTAACATAATAATGACTGATTGATATATCGGCTTTCCTGCTTTCTGATTGGCTATATTTTCTATGATGTGGGATAAAATAATTTATAAAATATTTGAGATATAACGCGCGCGCTGATTGGCTGGCTACCATGTTTATATCAGAGGACAGAGACATGGCTCGCTCAAAAAACGTCGAAAATATTTTATATGAAATATTTGAGTTGTTATTTGTTGGGCCTCCAGTAAACGAGCTACAGGAAAGCAGCATGTTTTTGGGTGGTCTTATAATGGGAAAGCATAAAAAAACAATATAAAACGATCGCTTATGTCTCTGTACTGTGATATAAACACTCTGGAAGATGTAGAGCACTCGAAAAGCAAGAGAAACACTCGGCGTCCTAGGCTTGCTTTTTTCTTGCTCTACATCTTCCATCGTGATTATATCACAGTACAGAGACATGCGCGCGCGTTTTATATTCCTTAATTATATAGGATTGAAGGTTTTTTTCTAATCTTTGTTTCTTTTACAGATTAACTTATACCGTAATCTGTTAAAGAAGAAATCCAAAGAGCTTGCAATGAAAACTGAGCGTCTAGAGAACGGTCTCCTCAAACTCCAAAGCACCGCCCAACAAGTAGACGACCTAAAAGCCAAGCTGGCTTCACAGGAGGTCGAACTGAAACAGAAAAATGAAGATGCTGATAAACTGATTGCTAAAGTAGGTGTGGAGACTGAGAAAGTCAGTAAAGAAAAGGCCTTTGCTGATGGAGAGGAAAAGAAAGTACAGGTACGTAAATTTGTAGGAGAATTGACAAACATGACCATGGAAAGCGTAATGTGCAGGAGAATGAGACGCTCGTCACGTGATGTGAAGTGTTACATCACTGTTAGAACCATTATAGACGACTTTCAAAAATGGCGGGCTCATTGTTCAAGAGGACGAGGCCAGAAAGTCCTCTAAAATCATCATGGTATCAAATGAGTCTAAGTATATCCTGTAAAATGCACTGAAAATAGTTATTTCAAAATGAAGAACACATCGTCTCTGATAGCAATAGAAGTCTCGCCACGCTTATTTTCTGGTAATATGGCCTTTGTGGCCTCGCTCTCATGTACTAGGCCGCCATTTTTGAAAGTCGTCTATTAGAACTGCTTTTCGACTGCAAGCTACTTGAACCCGCTAAACGGTTTAACAAAGAGCTGTTTGAGTTTGAGTTTGAAACGGTCCGAGCCCTTCTGTGGCCATGTCTGTGCCGTGTTGTCTATGAAAACATTCGAAATTGAACTTGTACTGTCGTGAACGTTTGCTCTATTTACAACGCATTCATTACCAGCTTGCATTCACTACGAGTTTGTTGTTCGAAGTAACCGAAGCAGAAAGGGATGAGTTCTAAACAGAGCCTAAATACGGGCACCACGTTACATTGGGCCAACTTAGTTTTCATTATAAGGGCACGCATGGATTCTAACTATTCTGGTTATGCTCTCGTGATGTAGCTAGTGATGTATAAAATACATCTTGTCATGTCTATTTCTAATTGTGCATATTTTAGGTCATTGCCAAAGATGTATCTGAGAAGCAAAAATCTTGTGAAGAAGACTTGGCAAAAGCTGAGCCTGCCTTGATTGCAGCTCAAGACGCCTTGAACACCTTGAACAAGAACAACTTGACTGAGTTGAAATCCTTTGGCTCTCCTCCTGGTGCTGTAGTCAATGTCACATCAGCCGTCATGGTGTTGCTGGCTCCTTCTAGTAAGATTCCCAAGGATCGTAGCTGGAAAGCTGCTAAGATTATGATGGCCAAGGTAAAATATTAAACATTGATAAAATTTAATTTCTTTACTTCATGGTGAACATATAAAGCCGTGCCGCGGCTGTCAGTGACGTGATGTCTGTAAAAAAATTCTGCTGTGGCCGTTCGATGGTGTTCTCCAACTCCACATCTCTATTTAATGTATCGAGAAGGGTCTTTGTAGGGCGACCTTTCCTGTGGCCATGTGTTCAGTGTAGTATTGAATACCCGTAGGACAAAGCACTGACGGAGGGAGGGTTAGAGGGCACACCCTCTGCACGTTGGACATCGCTTGCGAGAGAAGGGACACGAACCTTAAAAATAAATATGATCTTTACTTATCCAACTAAACATTGTTGATATTGTATAGGTCGATGCCTTCTTAGACTCACTTATCAACTACGACAAAGAAAACATCCATGAGAACAACCTGAAGGCTGTGCAACCTTATCTCGACGATCCTGATTTTAATGCTGAATTCATCAAGGGGAAATCTCTTGCTGCTGGTGGGCTGTGCGCCTGGGTTATCAACATCGTAGGGTTTTACAGAATTTTCTGTGATGTCGAACCTAAAAGAAAAGCTTTGGCTGCCGCCAATGCTGAGCTGGCTGCCGCCGAGGACAAACTATCTAAAATCAAAGCTAAGATTCAAGAACTAGATGAGAACTTAGCGGAGCTTACTGCAGCGTTCGAGAAAGCCACAGCAGAGAAACTGAAATGTCAGCAAGAAGCAGAGACCACTGCAAAGACAATCGAGCTTGCCAACAGACTGGTAGGTGGTTTAGCCTCAGAGAATGTCCGTTGGGGTGAATCAGTGGCGAGCTTTAAGATCCAAGAGAAGACTTTGCCTGGTGATGTACTGCTCACTACAGCTTTCGTGTCCTATCAAGGATGCTTCACTAGACGTTACAGGGAAAATCTCTTTACGAAATGGCTGGATTTCATGGAAGGACAAAAGGTATAGATTTATTTTTATTATCTCAGAAAGCCTTTGTATGTTGTTGTTGTTGTTGTTGTTGTTGTGTTTTCGTCGTCGTCGTTGTTGATGACGATGATGATTGTGGTAGTGGTGGTGATGATTCTTTGAATGTGTTGTCGTTGTTGTTGTTGTTGTTATTGATAATGATGATGATGATGATGATGATAATGATGATGATGATTCGAATGTTGACGTTGGTGTTAGTAGCGTGGATGGTATATACTAGTTAAACGATGGTTCCGAGTGGAATCCCGTGGAATATCGCACGAGTCACTTGTATTTTGTAGTACACACTCGAGCCTTTAAGCGAGCATGACTGTATACAATGAAAATGCAAGTGCATGACGAGTGGGATATCCACGGTATGCTACGAGAAACCATGGTATAACTATTTTATCCCACACTTTAGAAAATACAGCCAATTACCGCAATGCCTCATGGAAGAGACGGTTCAATACCGCCCAATATACAACGGCTTCCCTGCCTTCTGATTGGCTGTATTTTCTATTGCGTGTGATAAAGTCAATTATGCCACTGATCTCGTTAATAGTGATGTATATTTTTGGTCTTGATGATAGTTTGTAGCACTAAATATAACGAAGCTTTAACAATGCTTCACGAGTCAGTCTTCTCTTTATTTTCTAGGTCAAGATTCTAATTACCGAAGCACTCGACCCGCTAAGCCTTCTTACTGACAATGCGACGATTGCTCAATGGAACAACGAGAACCTCCCAAGCGATCGTATGTCCACCGAGAACGCCACAATCTTGACGAACTGTGAGCGATGGCCACTAATGATTGATCCACAGCTACAGGGCATCAAATGGATCAAGACTAGAGAGGGGGCGGATTTACGAGTCGTACGACTTGGACAGAAAGGGTAAGACTATAACCATGGAAGTCATATCGTATATGTATCCTTACAAATCTAAAGAACTCTAAAATTATTCGAGTTTCAGAAGTGCATCCAATTGCCCTATCGCATAATGACGTCACAGTTTGTTTACATTGGGGATAGATGCTCAGAAACAGTAGAAATTTGGACCTTTTAATATTCCTTTTCGAAGTAGAACTTCAATGTATCGAGTTTTGATATATATCATGTATCAGTGATTGCTCATCTGCATTTTATTTGATATGCAATCACTCTGATCCCCTCTGGCGACCATAATCCTTAGCGTCAAAACAATAAAATGTTTTGGTGCGACGTCATTATGCGATAGGGCAATTCATTATTCAAGTCCCATAAGTTCAGTGACTAATATACGGACGATCTCGAGTTGAAATTCCATCTGGACCTATATTTTTTCCGAGTTCTATATACTTGTTTTACACAACTATACTTTGTAAATTCCACAAACCGTCCGCACTTACTACCTTTATGTTCTGTACTGTGATATGATTTGGAATGTGATGTATTTACTGTATATTCTGTAGATATCTGGATATTATCGAAAGAGCTGTTTCTAATGGTGATTGTATGTTGATTGAAAATATGGGTGAGAGCGTCGACGCTGTCCTGGATCCCTTGATTGGTCGTAACACTATCAAGAAGGGAAGGTAAAATTTAAAAATAAGTTTATATTAATAGTAATCCGGTGAAAATATTTGAACCTGGACCAATTATGTTTCTCTGTAGGGCTATCAAGATGGGTGACAAGGAGGTCGAATACCATCCTGACTTCCGTCTCATTCTACAAACTAAACTTGCAAATCCTCATTACAAACCTGAGATGCAGGCCCAAACCACTCTCATCAACTTCACAGTCACACGTGAAGGTCTGGAAGATCAGTTGTTGGCTGATGTCGTGCGTAAGGAAAGGCCTGATTTGGAAGAAACGAAGGTATAATAAAAGTAACACAAACTCTAGGAACGTTGTTTTGACTGGATTTGACTTTAACTTTATGTGACATAACATGAGTTGACGTGACTAACGTGACTTGACGTGATGTGTCATAACTTAGTGTGACATAATCCGACCTAACTTGGCTTTTTTTTTCTCTCCCTTAGGCTAAACTGACTCAGCAACAAAACGCCTTCACTATTAAACTCAAGGAACTCGAGGACTCTCTTTTGGCTCGTCTGTCTGCAGCTGGTGGCAACTTCTTGGGTGACTACGCCCTTGTTGAAAACCTTGAAACTACTAAGAGAACTGCTGCAGAGATTGAGGTGCAGGTAGGAGAGGCGAAAATCACTGAAGTCAAGATTAACGAGGCACGTGAAGCCTACAGACCAGCTGCTGCAAGAGCTTCATTACTGTACTTCATATTGAATGACCTGAACAAGATCAACCCAATGTATCAGTTTTCACTGAAGGTAAGTTTAGAAATTCCACTGTTAGCCATGCCAATCATGTTGTGACGTTTTCTTTTGGAATTCTTTTCCAGGCCTTCAGCGTTGTTTTTGATACAGCCATTAGTCGAGCAGAACCAGCAGAAGAAGTCAAATTTCGTGTTGTCAATCTCATTGATTGTATCACCTACTCGGTCTTTATATATACCACTAGAGGTCTGTTTGAAAAGGACAAACTGATCTTTACAGCACAAGTGGCATTCCAGGTGAGATTTAGTATCGTTACTGTTAAACCATCTCATACTTTTCGTTAAACTATTCAAAGCCCATTTACACGACACCAAAAAACGGCAAGGCAAGGATGATTTTCGGCAAGAATAAATTAAATTTTTGATCGAAAAATGATAAAATTTTATATTTAAACTGCACTGTATGATTTGTCATTGCCTATAAAGATAATACTAGTCAGAACAGTGCCATTTAAAAATAGAATTCTATTCCGTACAAAAAGCAAATTCATCCTTGCCGAATTTCATCCTTGCCTTCCCGTTTTTTGCCTGGTGTCGTGTAAATGGGAGTGGGACTTCAAACGCCTTTGTTGCTTTTCTTGTATTCAGTAGAACTTTTCAAAAATCTTTATTGATTCCTCCTTTTGAATCTCTCCAGGTACTTCTTATGAAAAAAGAAATCGTTCCTAACGAACTAGACTTCTTGCTACGATTCCCTGCTGTCATGAATGTCACCAGCCCAGTAGACTTCCTAAACAACCTTTGCTGGGGAGGCATAAAGGCACTTGGCAATATGGAAGAGTTCCGTAACCTTGACCGAGACATTGAAGGTTCTGCCAAGCGGTGGAAGAAATTTGTGGAAAGTGAATGCCCAGAGAAAGAAAAATTCCCCCAGGAATGGAAAAACAAGACAGCCTTACAAAAACTGTGTATGATGAGAGCATTACGTCCAGACAGGATGACTTACGCTGTCAGGTATAATATAATTCTCACTAATGTAACAATTAAATGAGCACTGAGAAGGGCCAAAAACATTAACACCCGAGAACATCAACTCTGTTACTATTATAAAGTAATTATAATGAGAGACAACATTTTTGAATTCTCTCTAGTCAGTGGACATATGGTGAAGCAGTTTCAAATACCCTTCACATCAAGCACGACATAGCGGAAAAATAGCTAAGCGGCTGTTTATACAGTTTTTTCATAAACTCATAATGACGCATGAAAAACTGTTAAACTTTTACTAGCTCTAGTAAAAACTTTTCACAAATCCTCGTGACGTTAGAGTAAAGTTTCGCGGGGATATTTATTTAAACAATGATTTTTCTGCTGATCAAAATGTCACCTCTCTCAAATTACAGGGCATTATATCTCAGAGACGCATGTACCAAATTTTGATATCATTTGATATTTTCTTCTTTGTGTCTAAAACAGCTTGTATGCAAACTATTGAGCTTAAAAAACCTACGGTGTCCTTATAATGAGAGATGATTATGTCGCTAAGCACTGATCAAATTTACGTGTATTCTATAGTTAAACGTGTCTGTCTTTTGTGTAGTAATTTTGTTGAGGAGAAACTTGGTCACAAATATGTTGAAGATGCTCCACTGGAGTTCGCCAGGTCATTTGAAGAAAGTTCGCCGAGCACACCAATATTCTTCATCCTCTCTCCTGGTGTAGACCCTTTGAAGGATGTAGAGGCATTGGGTAAAAAACTTGGAAAGACTTTTGACAACAAAAACTTCCATAATGTCTCGCTTGGACAGGTAAGCAAGTGCCCTTTCGTTGATTGCAGTGTAATGGAATAATTATCATAGTCTTCAGTGGTCGTCATTCTCCTCCTTTTCCCAGTCATGTCTATTATCATTTTTCATCCCCTTGTTTTCTTTGTCATCCTTCTTTGTCATCATCATCATTACCACTTTTATTATCATCGTCGTTGTGATCACCTGATATTTCGTCATCATCATCATCACCATTATCACCACCACCACCATCATCATCATCACCATTATCATCATCATCATCATCGATCATCATCATCATCATCATCATCATCAAAACAACCTCCACAGCCTTCACACGTCTCTTTCGTCTTCCAATGAGTTAACATCTTCATTTTGAATATCAGGGTCAAGAGATAGTAGCAGAGCAGTGCTTAGAACTTGCATCAAAGGAAGGACACTGGGTCATTTTACAGGTCAGATCAAAGTCTTAACATTGTTTGTTTGAAACCAATATTGATGGCTTGGCCCTAACAGTCATTTTTGTTCTGTCATAGAATGTCCACTTGGTAAAGAACTGGCTTCCTAAACTAGAGAAGCAGCTTGAAGCATATGGCGAAGGCAGTCATGAAGATTACCGTGTTTTCATCTCTGCTGAACCTGCAGGAACACCAGAAAGTCATTGTATTCCACAGGGTATTCTTGAATCTTCCATCAAAATTACTAACGAACCACCAACTGGTATGATGGCCAACTTACATAAGGCGCTCAATAACTTTAACCAGGTAAAGTACCATGCTGGGTTTCAGTGGCATTCCCTTGAGAATCAAAACAAAGACGCTGTAGCCATGTTGGATGAACAAACAGCTGACGTTAATGAGAAATCTTTTGTTGAAATTCATGGAGCCTTGCTGCTCTGTTGCGAATCCCTGCCATTTTTATGGCGAAGCATGTAAAATAAAAGAATAAAAATAAGATGGCTGCCAAACGTCACATGCAACCCAGCAATGATCTAGTACAATGGACGCTTTAAGCAGTCACCAAAGGATCGAAGAAAAAGGGTTCATGATATAGACAGGGTTCCCACTGACTTTCAAAAGTCAGGGAATTCCTTCAATTTTTCAAGGTCAGGGAATTGTCAGGGAATTTTTAATTTGGTCACAGAAAGTGTCAAAATGTTACAAAGTCAGGGAATTTTGTGTTGGAAAGGTCAAACAGCCCTTTTAGCAGCTTCGCTGTGGAGTTCCACTTACCTTAACCGCCTGATTACTCAGACTGATATTGTTGGGATAGAAATCTTTGTTTTCGGTAAAAAGTCAGTGAAAAGTCAGGGAAGTTTGTTTTACCAGGAGAGTGGGAACCCTGTTAGAGGTGTCCGTTTTATTGTATAAGGAAATGTATGAAGATTTCAAATGTCGTGACATAGAGACCTGGCCGATTTAGACAAGTGTCCGTAGTAAGAGGTTCCACTATATTTACCTTCGTGTTGATTAATATTATCCAATGTGGTCATCACTGTAATGATGTTAATCATGATAATTATCTTGGTGCTTACAGGATACCCTAGAAATGTGTGCTCGTGAGAACGAGTTCAAAAGCATCTTGTTCGCCTTGTGTTATTTCCATGCTGTTGTCGCAGAACGTAGAAAGTTTGGTCCTCAAGGATGGAATCGTTCCTATCCATTTAACACTGGTGACTTAACTATTAGTGTTAACGTCTTGTACAACTACTTGGAAGCAAACGCTAAGGTAGGGAAAATAGTTGCTACCGTATTTTATCGCCGTATAAAAGTCCTCTTTCATATGAGGGCCCCAAAGGGCGCCCAAAGGACGTTGAAGGCGCTTGTAGGAGGAGGACAAAAATCGTCCAATAAGCGCCCACGAGGAGTGCAATACTAACCTAAAATTGATATTTACTTGTCTTTAAGATTGGCTACGTTAGAGGTCCATAATACTGTAATTACACTTATTTTGATCAATTTCTCTTGTAGGTTCCATGGACCGATCTCCGATATCTGTTTGGTGAGATTATGTACGGTGGACATATTACAGATGACTGGGATAGACGTCTTTGTAGAACGTACCTAGAGGAATACATGAAACCTGAAATGGTAATGAGCTGTATTTGCATTTTGGGTAGAAAATTATTTTTCTTATGTAAACCCAGTCAATACTGACACCGAAGGTACCCCTCGACTTCCAGCAGTGACTGCACTATTCGTATTAGAAGCTTTATAATATATGACCCTCTTTTACTGCTATTGCCGCAGCAAAATTTGTATAAAAGAACTTGGTGCTCATATAAAGTCGGAATACACTGGGTTCCATTGATAAGAACGCTTTCAGATTCCTAAGACTGAACTCCAGATAAACGGGTATCTTTTCGTTTTCAGCTTGAAGGAGAGCTCAACCTTGCACCAGGTTTCCCATTACCACCCAACTCTGACTTCAAAGGCTATCATTCATATATCGACGACACCCTTCCACCAGAAAGTCCTTACTTGTATGGATTACATCCGAATGCTGAGATTGGATTCTTGACTACAACATCTGATAATCTATTCCGTACATTACTTGAGATGCAGCCTAGAGATACTGGGGGTGAAGGTAGTGGAGGACAGACCAGAGAAGAAAAGGTAGAATATACTTTGGTTTCTCTTACCAAGAAAACTGAATATGCAGAACGTTGAGGAAGATACACTTATGAAAGGAAATGGATGGATGGATGGAAAAATAAGCAAACGGAATTAAGAATGCATGCATAATTAATGAATGAAATTAATGTAACACGAGCCAGTGAGTGAATGAACCAACCGACCGAGCGACCGAAAAATATCCACCAATCTACTAACCAATCAACCTACCAACTAACCACTGAACCAACCCACCTACCCAATCAACCAATCAGTCAACCATCCCACTAATCAATCAACCAACCAATCAGTCAACCATCCCACTAATCAATCAATCAACCAATCAGTCAACCATCCCACTAATCAATTAACCAACCAATCAGTCAACCATCCCACTAATCAATTAATCAATCAACCAATCAGTCAAAACGATTTAATGGAATATAAATTGCGTTTGTTCGTACTTTAGGTCAAGCAAGTATTGGATGAGATTCTTGAGAAACTACCGGATGAATTCAACGTGCCTGAGATGATGGCCAGAGTAGAAGACCGTAGTCCTTACACTGTTGTAGCATTCCAGGAATGTGAACGGATGAACATGTTAACATCAGAAATGAAAACATCACTGAAAATGCTTGACCTCGGTCTCAAGGTAAAAAAAACAGTTTATATCAACATCCTTTTCAAGTTGGTGTTTTCTGATGAGGCTCTTTTAGCAGTCGAGGCATAATCACACTGTATCGAAGCACCCTTTATGGCATGGTTGCCCAGCTCTGCATCAGCAATGGCTTGATATGTATCAGGTTTTCTAAAATGGAGGAGACAAAAGGGAGGGGGTTAAAGAAGAGGAAAACCTATTACCCACTCCTCTTTGCTTGCATTCATGGTCTTCCCAACTCCTAGGGCCTGATACTCAGACCAATCACCCTCTTTACCTCAACATTGAATGTTAGAGTACAAACACTAAAAGCGTGCGGTACTTTGCACATAATACTACTACATAATACTAATAAGCACTAATTAAACAATAGAAAACAAAAGAATTAACATAATTTAGCACTATTTATGTTGCATGCTTTTAGTGTATGTACTCTATATGCACACAGTACTCCCCTTTTTCTCTACCAATTACAATTATCATCCATTATTTAATCAATGCATCAATGTTTTATTTTAGGGCGAACTGACTATCACATCAGACATGGAAGAGCTGTCCAATTCACTGTACCTTGATACCGTACCAGAATCATGGACAAAGCGTGCCTATCCATCTATGGCAGGCCTTGCTGCATGGTTTGCAGATTTACTTCTACGTATAAAAGAACTCGAAAGCTGGACATCTGACTTCTGCTTACCCAACGTTGTGTGGCTATCAGGGTTCTTTAACCCTCAGTCATTCCTTACAGCCATTGAACAATCCATGGCTAGAAAGAACGAGTGGCCATTGGACAAAATGGCTCTACAAGTCGATGTCACCAAGAAAAACAAAGAAGACTTCAATAGTCCTCCCAGAGAAGGAGCTTACGTACATGGTTTGTTCATGGAGGGAGCTCGCTGGGATACACAGACAGGCATGATAGCTGATTCCAAGCTGAAAGACCTGACACCACCCATGCCCGTCATGTTTATTAGGGCCATTCCCGTCGACAAGCAAGAAACTAAGAATGTGTACGAGTGCCCTGTCTATAAGACTAGACAGAGGGGTCCCACTTACGTATGGAACTTCTTCCTCAAGACCAAAGAAAACCCTGCGAAGTGGACTCTTGCGGGTGTGGCCCTCTTACTTAGTTGTTAGATGTGTGTGGTGCGTTTTGAGTGGTATTTTCTGTCATTTTTGGACTTTCACTTGAAGGATTCGACAACATTTATATACTCTGTTTGAGTGTATTTTATTTTCCATAAAAAACAAAATTCTGACTTCAATTGCAAAAGAATAATCAATTTTCCCTTTTTGTCATAATATTTTCCCATTATTTTCAAATCCTCAGAAACAGCTGATATATTTAGGTTTAGTGTGGTGTTGATCTTTGTTTTCTTAACCATACTCAAGTGACCATTTTTGTCCTGATTTGAGATGTTTTTACATGAAAACCCTTGAAACAAACAAGAAAAAATAATAATTTCATTTTTAGTTGTGTGGAAAAAGAAAAGCTTGCGATCAGTGTTAGTAAATTATTTATTACATTTTCATGACGTAACTTTGCATATTATACAAGAGTGTCTTGATGTATTTTTACAGGTGTAATTTTTGTAAATATTGAACTGAAAGAATTGGTCGTTTTTTAAAAATAAACCCATGGTATTGATTTTACAACTCCGGTCAATTTCATACTTTGTAAGCAACATGCAATATTAGTGGATTTTCAGTTTCCATTTGTTTGTTTGTTTGCTTATTTGCTTGTTGGTTTTGTCATTGTTTTTTGTTTGTTTTTGTTTGTATATTTGTTCATTGTTTATTGTTTGTTTTTCTATTTGTTTGTGTTTTCTTTTGTTTGTTTGTTTATCTGTTTGTTTTTGTTGTTTGTTTGTTTGTTTGTTCAACACTTATATATTAGACACTCTAGAATGCTGTTTGTTCATCTGCATTGGCTCCACACGGATAACAATTCTTGTTCTTCTAAAAACATTTCTAACTGATTGCTGAAGATCTGATCTTAGTGATGAATAAATCACTGGATTTAGCAGTGACGTCAGGTCCACTACAAGTATTGCCCCAATAAGAATTATAGACGGTAATTTACAGCAGTAGATGGTCAATGCCCTGGTCACAATGTAGGGTGTCCAACATAATAAAAAGGCAAAGATGATGGTTACGGAAATCTTGGCTAGCTTGGTTTCACTTTGCGCTATAAAAAGAGGAAAAATATCATTTAGTAAATCGTGGATGTAGTGACTTTTATAATGAAATAGCTTGAAAGAATGCTCAGATCACTCCCAAAGAGTATTGGTATTCGTAAGTTACTTGCAAATTGGACAAAGCATCGGCGCGCGCCTAGACCAAAAAGAAGTCGTTAACGACAGAGAATTGAAAAATCATTGATAAACGATCCAAGCGCAATAGGGGAAAACGATTTATACCTAAATCATGTGGGCTCTGTTTTATATTTTGACAGATCATGAGTTGAATTAGTCGTTTTATATCAAAATTATCACTAGTAGGATAGCCATAGTAACGGCACAAGGACATTTTCGCATGAAATCAATAAAAATGCACGTTTTCCCTGGTGAATCTGAGATTTTTTTTCAATATCGCGAGTAGTAATGGCTGAAAGTGCTAAAAACGAGCCCTTCTTGCAAGTTTTAATAATCATTCAAAGTTGTTATCGTGCATTTTTATTTAAATTTAGCAACTTTCAAGGTGATTGTAAAGAACAGTCATATATGACAAAAGAGCGACTGGATTCCTAAATCTCATTTTGGTTTCAAATTTTCACTTTGGATTAACACTTTAATTTGGTTTTTATCGACCTAAACCAACTAAAAACAACCTAAACTTTCTGAAAGAAATTACTTTAGCTTTGTACAACACTTATTCTTCGACTGAGAAGTTTTCATGCAATGTTTGAATATGAAAAAAATATCCTCTTTAAGCATTTTGTTATGAAACTTCTTTTACCTAACCTTTCATATTCAAAAAAGAACTGAAAAACAGTACATATATAATCCAAAATATTGCATAATTTCGATCTTCGATTTCTTCGCATGCTCGTAGCCTTTGCGCGCGCGTGCATTCTTGGAGGGGAAAAAACGCTTTTGATCATGTCAAAAAAACTCCTTTTTCCTTCTAATTTTTATATTCATTACTACCAAGTGTTTCAGTTAAATTTAATTTCCGTTTCTTATGAGGAATGAATTTTGAAAAAAAAACCCGTATAGATATAATATTCTGCAATAACTGAATAGCCCCTCTGCGTGTAGTATATTTTCATTATCTTTTAATTAAAATTAAAAGATCTCCTCTTGATGAGCATCCGCACGTTTGCAATAACTTATTGATAGGGGTATTAACTATATTGTTGACACTAGCAAATGAAAAACGGATCAAATAAGCACAGGATCAAAATAATCTGAGAAAGAATTCATTAAAATGTTTTCAACGGAAATTTCAAAACAGTGTCTGAACACAAAAAAGAAGAAAAACGTATTATTTTGTGCAATGGTTTGTACAAATACTGTCGCCTTTATTTAAGGATTAAAAAAATTCTAGCAAGCCGACTTCTTATTATTTCGTCCGAAAACATCAATTTACCAAAACTCTTTTATTAGAAATTGGCGAGTAGTATATTTGGGTTCATTCAATCATGTTATTATTGCTGTACTTCAAATAATACATGAAAACATTCTCGATTCTCATTGGTTAATTGCAGTGCAGAAATTCTATAAGACTGCATGCATGGTGCATTTGAATTTGCATGTAGTTTCAAAAAGGGTAGTAAATCTTAGTTTTTCTTCATTCTGCTAATGTCAACATAAGCAACCATTAAAGCTTGCATTTTTTTTTGTCCATAAAAGAACATGTGTTTTTTAAAAAAATACATGACAAAAATTTAAGACCTTTTAAGGCTTAATGACATTTTTGAGGGAGCCGCGCGCTACTATACCTACTGACGCCATCACGTCATCAAGGGTTCATTGTTAAAAAGTCTTATTCATTATTAAAAATATGTAGCTAGTCATCATAATTTTATGTTGTTGGCGATTGACATTTTTCATAACATCCTTTTTGTTCATCCTCTTATATCAAGTCTTTTTCTTATTTTGTTTTACGACAAAATGTATTCAGTGAAATTAAATTCACCATAATCCTGACTGCATCAAGACTGCAATAATATGGTTCTACATTTTCAATAGTTTTTTTTTTCTTGATTGTGTCTGTTTAATTAAGCCGACTCTAGCTCCATGCTAACTCTAGATGAAAAAGAAAAATTAAGTAATTTAAGTTTAAGAAATGATGAAGAGAATTTCGTTCAGAAAATAAAATACAAATTTACTGGCTATCAAATTTTCCTTAAGATGTTCCAGCTCAAGAAACAAACGAACGAACGAACAAACAAACAACTGAAACAAAAAAAAAATCTGAAACATACTCAACTAGTGTTAGAATCTTTTAGGCCCCGTTCAAACGAGAATTAACGCAAATCGATGCAAGTTTTGATGCAAGTCCTCGTTTGAACACCGCTCCACGCACGCAAGTCGATGGAAAATTTTCAAAAACTTTAAAGGAAAAAACAGCTAGCTGAAGGACAGTGAGAAAATCAGATGTTTTGTTTGAATTATTTGTAGGAGAGGAAATGTGCACAAGTTCGGACAAAAAAAAAGAAAGAAAGAAAAAAAAGAAAAACAATTTGTGAAGTTTAGCGTGTTGACAAACAAGCCAAAACTGGCATCAACTTACGATCGAAATTGAACACGTTCAAACTACTCGCAAGTCAATGCAAGCAGATGCAAGTCGATGAAAGTTGGTGTTCAAACGAAGACACAAGTCCACGCAAGTCAAAACTTGGATAAGTGATAACTCCACGTTATCACTTAAGCCAAAACTTGCACTGACTTAATTGCGTCCGTGTTTGAATGGGGCCTTAGATTCTAAAAAAACCATTAAAACTGCAGCTGTAAAACATTTCAAAAACATCACATAAAAGATTAGATTTGAATTCGCTTTCGATTTGAAAACGCTGCTCAAATCTGACCGAGGAAAAAAGTACAATGCAACCATGCATGTTGATCAATCTAATGCGAAATATAGGTTAAATACAGTTCCTTAGCGGATCGAATTAACCGGTACCGTGGGTTTGATTCATGTCAAGAATATCTCCCCTTGTCATTTTATCTAGTTTTTTTACACGGATGCAATTAAATCTCTCCCTTTATAAAAGCTAAAAGTCGACACTTTTGAATTAACCAGTTCTTAGAATAATTCCTAAGTAGCTGTGATATTGAACTAGCTGTCAACCAAGCGACTTGAGTATAGACATTTTAAACCGCGTACTTTGTACGAAAATGGAACACGGATCATGCGACGGGCGATGAAGTGGCATTGCAGTTTCGAAACAGGTGTGCTAAAAGCTGTTATCATTCGCATCAGTTCGTTCTAAGTTGATACAAACGGCTAGACCAAAATATCGAGTAACAAAACTTCAGTGATTGGTGTAGGAATAACGTCTTTAAAGAACGAGCAAAGAGAAAGAACGATGAAAAAGATAAATGAGTCTTCCCGTAACGTGGTAAAAAGTATATGCTCTCCATTCTTGCTTAGTAACTTTAATGCGACTGATGACCTTAGACAGGCCGGGATCTACGTTTACGACGTGCAAACACATGTGGGATGAAAAAGAAAAAATGAATGAATAAAAGAACTACAAACAATGATAGATTAAAGGAAAGAAGGAAGAAATTAAAGGAATTAGTAAATGATTAAAAATGTGAGCGAAAGAATGAGAAATTAAGTGAACACTCCTTTCTATCACACAAAAGTTGTAACTTTAAAAACTACTTCGAGACTTATAATTGATAAAAGTTTTTATGTGTACATGGATAAAACACGTTTGACTCCACAAAATCACGATCAAATATAAAAGCGTAAGTTTGCGTGGATTTTGCTGGTCTTACCTCGTTTTCTTGTCATAGCTGATCTGGCTCCAAACTCTTCGCTGTTTTGTCGCACTAGTATCCTATTCTGACATCGAACAAGCCTCATAGTCATCAAATTCATCACAGACAGCAACGTAAAGGGAATAATGAAATTAAACGCTAAAACACAAAATATAAACCAAAAAGAACGTTTCTTCCAGTTCAGTCCACAATCCATACTCATTGGATCAAACTTGATCGTGAAGGATATTGCGCAGAAAATCCCGAAAACCAAGCCATGAATCCAAGGATACGCGATCATGAATATCTTTGCTTTAGCCTTTAAGTGGAGATGATATTGGAGTGGATAGCCCAGTGCGAGGAAGCGATCCAAGCTGAGCATCACCAATGTCAGTATGGAGACCAAAAACACAACGTAAGACAAAAGGCCACCCATACTGCATAAGACTCCTTCATGGGTAATAAGACTGATATCCAGAAAGGTTGCCAACTGATAGTTCATGGGGAAAAAAGCTGTTATTAAGTCAGTTATAGCAAGGCTAAGGACTAGCTGGTTGGCAAAGTTACGTCGCAAACGTCTTCCTTTTAACAATACAATAATGATGATAAAATTACCAAATAGACTCAACGCCATGATAACGGAAACCACTACTGAAAGCGCAACGACTTCTTCTTCGGAGTGAGTGGGAAATGATGTCGTATTTTCTCCCATTCTGCACTCAAAAATGTTTCATAAAAATCCTCGATCCCCAATAAGCTGGACAGGGCTAAGACTTACAAAGGTGCTGTTTACATTATGAAGGAAGCTTAAAGATTAATAATGTTCCGATCAGGCCAGTATCCGACATCCGTTGAGTTGGGCACAATACCAAACTCAAGAAATAAATGGAAATTTTGTTTCGCTAACGACGTGTTTGGAATTAACACTTCCGAGTAGTCTGAGGCAACTGAAGAGACTGTACAACTTTGTAGCTAGGATATGCAAGCCCCATAGATAATCATAGCTGTCCAATTTTACTTAATATTATTACAAAGTTACTGTTTAAGTTAGTTTCATTGACGTTGGGGTTGCCATGGTGACTTAGGTACTAGCCAATAAAGAGTTAACTCAGGCGCACTCTAAAATGAACGGCACTTCCCAAAGAAAGGTTTGTTGAATTGTAATTAATGACCATCTTGACGCATGTTTGAGGAACTTATCAAGTTACGTCCTAATATTTGCATTCTGTACGCAGAAAAGTTGAAATAAGGGAGGGAAAAAGGACGGGAAAAAAGGAAAAAAGGACGAATGAAATGAAAAGAAAGAGAAAAAGAGAGAGAAAGTGAAAGAAAGAAATTAAGAAAGAAGCAAGCGTAGAAGGAGAGAAGATAGAAAGAAAAACATAGGAAACTGAGAAAGAAACAAATTATGATAAATATTGACAAATGAATGGACGAATGAACGAATGAAAAAGAAAGAAAGAAAGAAAGAAAGAAAAGAAAAATGAGAAGAAAGAAAAAGTCGTTGCCTATCCGAAACGTGACGCAGCGACGTAGAGCACAAAAGCAGTAAATTAACACAGCTGGGTTTTTTAAAGACGTCATTTATAAAAAGCAATATTTGTCTTTTGAAAAAGCCGGGCTATTTAGATTCTAATCTGTTTTTGTCAACATGTTGTTGTAGAGGAAATTAATCAAAGCAGTGCACGTACTCTGAATTCATGTACGATTTGTTGCTGATGTTTTGATTTGGAATAAATTTAACTTCATTTGACACTGCTGCTATCAGCACTTTGATTATAGCAAGTTTAATTTACGATCGTATATTTCTCTTTTGAAGAGCTTTTTTGCTTTCCTAGAGACGTGATTTCCATTTAAATAATAACAACTGCTATGTCAATAAGAATAAGAATAAGAATAAGAATAAGAATAAGAATAAGAATAAGAATAAGAATAAGAATAAGAATAAGAATAAGAATAAGAATAAGAATAAGAATAAGAATAAGAATAAGAATAAGAATAAGAATAAGAATAAGAATAAGAATAAGAATAAGAATAAGAATAAGAATAAGAATAAGAATAAGAATAAGAATAAGAATAAGAATAAGAATAAGAATAAGAATAAGAATAAGAATAAGAATAAGAATAAGAATAAGAATAAGAATAAGAATAAGATGTCTCTCAATGCCGACCATTCTTCAGAATGCTGATATAAAAAAAGATATTTTGCAGATGGATCATAAACAAACCGAAAGATATGGCAATTTCTTTATTTTACATGCCTTTTATAATTGATTCGAACTGTTTAATCTCTTCCAACTCAAGAAATATAATTTCCTTTTAAACCTGTTTTAACTTTTAACTTTTCCCTGATCTGCCATATAATATAAACTCTCGAGCTTACTTTTGACTCTAAGCTTCTTTAGCCTTTTCACTTTATGCCGTAATAATTCCCTCTTTATAGTCAATAGCAAATAAGTAGCTTACAAAATGAAAATAAAACTGAGAGTTTGTCTACTACAGAGGCCATACCGTGACGCTGGAACTGAACGCTGATATCACAGAAAAAACAATTAACAGAATTAGAAATCAAAGAGACTGAGATTCAAACCCTAACACTATCATCGAAATGAACACTTTAAGGTAATACTATATTTATGTTGAAGTAAAAAAGGTGTTTTTTATTTGAATTGTTCATCAATAACATGTTCCTACGAACTCCGTCCCAGCAAAGCAAAGAAATGGCCAAATAATTGCAAGCAAATTTTTCGAGAGTTTCAAAACCCTCAGTGAAATAGGGTGAAGTAATGAATAACAGGGTGAATAGATGGATGGATGGATGGATGGATGGATGGATGATGATGATGATGATGATAATGATGATGAAGATGATAAAGACTTTCAGTTATTTAATGAGGGTAAACACATTTACTGGTATCCCAGTAGTTTACAATATGACCCTCAAAATTAAATTAATTAAATTAAATAGAGGATATTAAATGAGCGCGCGGAGATACGGATTTTATCTTCCATGCCAGTGTTAAAAAGCTCACTCGTGAGAGATCTTTTCAACAAGAGAAGATAAAACCGTATCTCCAAGCGAACATGTAATATTCTATTTATCATATAATTATCAAATCAAGAGACAACAAACTATCTTTAGAGTAAATGCGCTCAATTAACCATGGTAACGATCTTTTCACTAGCTAAAAGAACATGTTATTTTCACTAGTGAAAAGAACAAGTTTTCGAAATTAAGAAATATAGGTATTGTATAAATAATTATATGATAAATTAAATTAACTAATTGAATAATTACTTACTGGTAATCTAGAATGTGGTATTGACTTGATTTGATTTGGATGGATGAAGAATTGTTCTTGATTATAAATCTAGTTGATTTATGACTGCCAACATATTTGCCACGCTTAGCCTTACACAGTCTTAGCTCATATCGCTAATTACCACATAGCCGAACTCGAAAACCTGAACAAGAATTCAGATTTTATAAGATGTCTGTGGTCCTTTTCAAATTCCCAAGCTTTCATTTCCAGTAGATGCAGCACCATGCATGTCGATTCGTTGCCGAGCACCGAACGTGATAATATATTTGGCAGGGGCGTATCCAGGGGGGTCACACTTTCCATTTTCCACCAAAGGGGGGGTCACACTTCCAATTTCTCAATCTTTCTCCAGTCAGATTCTTTTATTCCTATCATCTTTTTGTTTTCAAAGGGGGGTCACGGGCACCCTGGGACCCCCCCTTGGATACGCCCCTGTTTGGTATTTTACAGGTATTTTTGCAGGTGTAGTCAACTATATCATTAATTGCTTGTATAGTCAGTGTATTCCTGTCAATCCCTTAATTGCACGATAAGGACGACATTAGCAGTCATTAGATACACAACCAGAAAGGTAAGATAGCAAAGGCTCTTCCGGACGACCAAATAAATTGACTATGACGAATTTTATTTGACAGTTTTTGCTCTGTGAATGGGAAAATTTGACCAAATTTCATGCATGTGAAAAATACACACGCCACATGAAATTTGTGCGCGTAGACGAACAGGGAAGATCCATCTGAAAAAGAAACATTTGTAACAAACCATTTGCTCGTGTATGTGGCATGCCTTTGTGCTAGCTACTGATAAAGGCTTTTTGCATCAACTGATCGCATACCATAAAATTTGTTATTCTGGCTGGCAATTACTAACTGTGAAATATAAATCTAAAACAAAGATAAGTCAAGCTTGACTCCATTGCTTTGGCCACCAGAATAGAAGATTGTACCAATTGACCAGTTGATGCAAAAGGCCCAGTGCTTTGTTTGCTTGAATTTGCATGCATAATTTGTATAAGTACTATTCTGCTATCGTCAGGCAATTTTTTTCTACTTGCTTTATTCGGCAACACCCTTAGTTCATCCAAGGGAAAAAATAGACGGAAACATTTTCTTGACTTTGAGATAACTAATAGCAGCTTCAATAAAAAAAATTCGAAACTGTTGAATTTTTTACAAGATTTCATACTGAAATGTATCAAAAGATGTAGATTTCATACTAAAAAAAACACAATTTTTGACACTAAACTAATGCACGCGCGAATTTTCCTGCCTTTTTGCGGTCTAAGCATAGACTATTCTGTTCCGAAAATGTTTCTAAAACCAGTGAAAACTCATGTTTATTTACTTATTTCTACTGGCTTACCGTCTTTAGTTGAAGAAGAAGAAAAAATCGAAAAGTATTCTTGAATTGTTGTTGGCTTTGCGGCGCGCGCGCGATGGCAGCCCTGATAAAAATGTCGTAACTGTTGAGTTTAGCCCTTTTTATTTTGACTGGGATTTTTCTGAAAATGTTTCTACATCATTAAATATAATTAACTAATCTTTTGTTGTTTTAATATAAAATAGGCTTTAGAAACCTAATCTTAAAGAAGTACGTGAATTGTATCTGTATACATATCCTATAAAATCTAATTCTTTTTATAATATATTAATGATTCTATACTGTCTTATAATTCTGTAATTCTTACCACTATAGAATTTACAAGCGAGACTACAATACAATATTTCAACCTGTGATGGCAGTCAAATTCTCGTCAATCTATGTCATTACAGTTGTCTGCGTTGTATTCCTGTTGACCTTCACAATAAAATCTACACAAGCAGACTGCTTCGATCCTACACCAAATCTAAAGAAGGCCTTCAATGATCGTTGTCTTGAGTATTTTGCCAAATATCGAGATCTGAAACTTGTTGAAGACGCACCAGCGGGAGGGAAGGCAATCAAGGAGTACTGCGAGAAGAAGTGGAAACAATTTCTTGGTGCTTTTGCTTCCAAAGATGCTTGTACCGTAACTGAAAAGGATTACCTGCCGTTTCTACGCGATGGAGGAACGTCGGAAATCAAGGCCAGGGTATGTTTTGCGTACGTCAATTAAATGTGCTCTCGAAAACCTCACCAATGTAAAAATAAGTCATTTATCGGCCTTCAGCTCGTGGTTATGTAATATATTACCCTCGCTTCAGGCCGATAACCCTCATATATTTAATGTCAATGATACAGTTCCATCGGTGTCTTTGCATTTCAGTGCTATTTTATTGCTTGTATCTTAGCTCACGTTTTGGTCAAAGACACAAGACTTGTCACTAAAACTGTCTCAAACTAGAGGAACTAAACAGGCTACCGTATTGGCTGATACACTCCAAGGGTAATTCCTTTTATTCCGTCTATTTTATCTTGACCTGATATTCTTTTATTTCTTTTTCATCCATCTATCCATCCACCCTTTCTTCATTCCTTCCATCCGTCCGTCCTCAGTTTGTAATTGTTTGTTCATATGTTCGTTGATTTTTGTTTCTCTTTCTTTCATTTCTTTCTCCCTTCTCTTCTTCTTCTTCTTCTTCTTCTTCTTCTTCGTCTTCGTCTTCATCTTCTTCTTCTTCTTCATGATCATCATCATCTTCTTCTTCTTCTTCTTCTTCTTCTTCTTCTTCTTCTTCTTCTTCTTCTTCTTCTTCTTCTTCTTCTTCATCATCTTCTTCTTCTTCTTCTTCTTCTTCTTCTTCATCTTCTTCTTCTTCATCTTCTTCTTCTTCTTCTTCTTCTTCTTCTTCTTTTTCTTCATCATCATCATCTCCTCCTCCTCCTCCTCCTTCCAATTAAAAGTTCAAAGTCTTCCACTGAGAAACAATTTTCTTTCTACAGCTATCTTGTTACTGATTTAGTGTGGTGTGGCGACCCAGAAGGCAAAAAGAATGATCCTGATGGTATTCTCTATAAGAAGAAATGCCCCGAGTGTAAGACGCGCAAAGATAAAATATACAAACAAGAACATTTTGAAGTCTTCTGGGGTGCTGCTTCTGCCGCGGTAAGCAGATGTTAAGCAAAGCAACGATCAGTCTATTATAACTCATTTGGATTGTCTTTTTGATGTGTTTGTTCACAAACCAGTAATCCCTGCCCGAAAGCATCTTTATAGGTCAATCTTATGTACTTATTGACTAAGTGGGATCCCCGATGGGACAATATATATTTGACTAAAGGTCATGGCCGTACTGAACGCAGTGATAAAATCTTTTATCATATGAGCCGCATTTGGCCCCATACTCTTTTAAAAGAAAGCCTTTGGAAACATGTGTGTCATGTGACGGGCATGCGGTTGCAGATTTTCGAAGGTGGTCCAAGAAACCCTGTATCCGGACCCAGATCCACGAGCGCGTCCTAAAATACAAATAAAATGTCCAAAAAGAGTCATATGATAAAATGCTTATTGCCTGAGTTAGGTCGTGCTTGACTGGAAAAGATTTGGCTCGTTCATTCCGTGCGTGCGCTCGGTCCGTACGGCCATATGATCTGGAGCCAAATATTTTCCCGTACGACCCTCCCTCTCAATCAATAAGTACCTATTGTCAGACTTGTTCCCTCTCTTCACTTATGATACTCTTTGAGCGCGGTCTTATTTAACCCATGAATAATTGGCAAATGCCTACAAGTAAGTACTAGACTCTATTCAGTTCTGTTGTTTTCTGGCCTTTTGTTCTTTATCGATTAGCACTCACTAGACCACTAGGAAAAGACTGTTTCGTATCCCTATATCACCTTGAACAACAAATCATGAAAGATATTACTCCAAATCGTCATGGCTTGTTGTTGTTGAGAAATATGGAAAGTTAAAATGCCTGCTTGCACGCCCTACGTACGAGAGACGGGGAAAAAATCCCTGACTGTTGATGTTCTTGTTAACTTGTTGTAGTTGTTATCATTGTTGTATTTGTAGTTGGTGTTTTTGTTCCTGTTGTTATTGTTGCATTATTTTACCTTTCATCCGGGAAGGCGCAGAAAGACATTTAGTACTACAATAGAAAATGTTAAACTTCGTGCATCTCCAAAGAGATTTTTCTAGTTGAGCAGTGGAAAGATCAACAGCCTCATATCATTTGCCTCTTATTAATATTTGCTATGTACGTCAACAGTTTGCCAAGAGAGCTTCTGGTGTAGTTCGTCACCTGGTTAATGGAGCGGTTGGAACAGTTGCTCCAAGCTGTGCCCATCATCCGGGGACGTAAGTGTTGCAGCGGAACTATAACTAAAGGTTTTGGATAAATGATGATTGAAGTTGATTATTGAGCAATTTCAAGGGTGGGGTGGGGTGCCGAGATCTATGAAAACAATTTAACAAGGTATGATTTTTTATTCCTATGGATTTCATGTGATGACCTAGTAAATGTTTGTATAACAAGGATGGAGAGAGGTTTCCTCACACCACCTTGGTTGGTACAAAACTGATTTAAAGTACGTTCAAAGAATTTCTTGTTATTCTTGTTCTATTAAAGATTTTTCGCCCAGCATGAACTGCCAAACATTCCCAAAGCAAAAACCAAAGAGTTTCGTGTGATTGTTGCCAATGAACCTGGTAAAAAAGTCTTGTAAGTATCACAACACATCGAGAGAGATACTCTTAATTGCTGTCGCATGCATTTCTTTAAGAAATAGTTTTTACTTCGTCGTGTCAATGAACACAAATCTACTTGCCACTAAAGATCGCGTGCCCCTCTCTTCCACTGTCCTTAAGCTAGGGTTAAGGGCTTAGGTAAGTGAGCTACGTACTTCACGAGCTACGTAAGCAGAAGTAGCTCATAAACTATGCATTCTTAGTATTGCATTGCATGCTTGCAGCATAATTTGCAAAATATTGTCGTTGCGATATCGCCTGACATTAGCAAATGTGGCTTAGAAATGCATTTTTGAAAGCACGTTGAGCATTTAGTTTTGCCACGGTACTAAGGACGATAGAATCGCAAAAATTTAATGACGCTATTTTTTTAACAAAAGAGGAAGGCATTTCCTTTGTTTTACTCCTGGAAGCCTCGTTATCGAGCAGAATGTTTGAGATCTCGAACGTTGCCCATTAGATCTCGAACGTTGCCCATTGGGATAGGTTATTAACGTCAGCGAATTTCATTTAGGTATATATATACTTGCCTAAAATTTCCCAGAATTCATTACGATTAAGCGCGCGCAAACGAGGTCAGGGGGAAAATATTAAAGCAAACCTTTGATAAACTGAAAAAAAAATCAGATCAAAACGAGTGTAATATATGCTTTCAAATATCAATAAAAGTGCATGAGGGCTATGAGGAAATCCCCTAAAGTTTCCACTGCTTCACAAATGACATAATCAACGTTATTCTCATACACATGCAAGGAGTGTCCAGTGAATGCCATCATTTCTTAACATTTTTTACCATGCATGACTTCGCTTGCGCGCGTAAAATCGTGAAGAATTCTGCCTGGGAAACACCAGGAAGCTGAATACTTTGATGCAATTTCGAAAAAAAAACCAACAGCATACATAAAAAAAGGACAAAAAAGGCTAACTTTATTTGCATTTCAGTGAAGATTGTAAAAGTGGAAGTATTGAAAAATTGCAAAAAGACATCAAAAAGACACTTGGAATAGAAGCAAAATGTATCACAAATCCAAAGTAAGTTTCTATGTTTACGTTATTAGCTTCCTTTAACCTTTTTATAATGAGATTTCTTTGTCAGAAATCGAGTAGAGCTTGGGCCTGACCCTAGTGCTCCTTTTTTCTCCAACACCGTAGGACACCCTTAACAAAAATTCGGGAAATTAAATGTATGATAGTGTTTCACAAAGGGTAGATATGTTGTACTAAGACATCAGACAAATCCTAAACTACAGCCTTGGACAATATATTCCTCGAACACTTGGCTGCGGTATAAGCACCCCCATCCCTGCTGTTTTTTGCAAACTATCTAATAATGTATTTTGGGAGGAGGGTGTTCCAAGAAATTCTGTCTAGGGCTGTAGATCTGGGCCTGTCTCAAGCACGGGGTCTTTTTAAGCTTTCTGACGATAAAGTGTGGTTTTTTTTCAGAGCTGTGCTAGAAATTTTTTGCAAAAACCCAGCTCTCGCTAAAAATTCGGCCTGTTCGCCAGAGAAAATCAAGGCTGCAGAACCATTTTAAGGTAAAAGGGCCATTTATGGAACTCTTAAACTCCCCGTAGACAATTACTTCATTGGGCGGGTGTCCTGTACATGTGGCACCAGCCGGGGCCGGAAGAGAAAGATTGAGAGCTAGAGGGGAGCATCTCTTCTCTTTACTGCAAGATCTACAAAAGCTACCTATTCTAATTTAAATGTCAGTCATATATAGTTTATATGTGTGACATACTTCTTATTGTTTTACAGTCATAACAATATCAACTCCTTCGTTTTATTTTAGGATTAAACAAGGCTCAGTTGCACGCTTCACAAAGACTAAATTCAGAAGCCATAAAAATGTAACTAAATTGCGAAGGGTATTTAATTATTTCAAAAGGAGCTAGCAGAAAATAACAGGGCACATATGTAGTAAACATCCTGCCTACTTTTGAGCGAATTTCCTCTCCTCCTTCAGTTTTCTTTTTGCTCCCTTCCTCTTTTTTTTTTTCTTTTTTCTCCCTCCTTCCTTTTCCTTTTTCAAAAAAAAGTGGAAGGAGGGAACAAAAAGGAAGGAAGAGTCTTCCCTCCTTCCTTTTTTCCCCTCTCGCCTTCCTTTCTTCTTTTTCCTCCCTCCTTCATTTTTTCTTTTTCCTCCCTCCCTCCTTTCTTCTTTTTCCTCCCTCCTTCCCAACACCCTTTTCTCCTCC
This sequence comes from Telmatactis stephensoni, assembly GCA_029948255.1. Taxonomy (NCBI): domain Eukaryota; kingdom Metazoa; phylum Cnidaria; class Anthozoa; order Actiniaria; family Isophelliidae; genus Telmatactis; species Telmatactis stephensoni. The sequence continues at coordinate 318,786 of JALIZF010001911.1, forward strand.
GTTTCTGAATCGTCCCCACTGCTTTTTGGCATTTTTTTCCCTTTTACCTAAACCGTTCCCAAAAGATCGAAACTGTTTAGTTGTAATCTTAACAGTCAAATAACTAAAATAACATAGCAACTTAATTGATATTGCTTCCTGTTTCTGTTTTATTTCTTAAAGCTATTCAGCGTTCTATTTGATGGTTATATTTCTACATAGTTAATGTTCAGTTGTGTCCTGCTTAGTATAAGCTATATATAAGGATATATATTTGGTTTGATCTACTTTACTTAAATTTATTTTACTTATCGGCCACTATCATTGGTAATATCGTTCTTCCTTAACCTGTGCTTTAGAAAAGGGTACATGATACTATAAATAATTTCCACGTGAGGGGGGTGGGTGGAGTACTCCCATATATTTTGGTCGGGATGATCGGATTGGAAAAGTTGAAGAAGCTCCTAGCTGTCCTAGCTGTCTTCTGGTAAAAGTTGTCTCTAGAAATGTTAAGCAGCCGGTCACGATAGCATATACCTAATGAGTTTCTAATAACCGGTGCAATTAAAGTCTGCCTTCAGGTACATATTATATTCAAGTGATGATGAAGTAAGAGAAGGAATCGCGCGTATTAGGTCTTTGGACAATCATATGCCACGTTTGATGCTATTTTTAGAGTGAATCTGATTGGTCGAGAGCAGGGAGAGCTTTCGAATTGCTTCAAGAATACAATGGCGGAAAAAGGGCGCATAACGTTTGTCGATGAAAAAGAACGAAAATATGTTGTTGTGTGATTATAGGAGCCATATAGCTAAGTTCAACCGAGTTTCAAGTCGACATTTTCAAATTTCATCGTCGTCCCACTTTAATACTATAAGATTTTTTGCCGAGCGGCTCGCGCTTTGCGCTCGCAATTTCTAGCTGTACAGTAAACCATAAGGTTATACGAGATATTATGAATCCCTTAATTATGGGGCCTCAATTTTAACACCTAAAACTGCGATAAATATGCTGCAAATGTCCCGTAAAACGCTGGAAAGGCGGTTTCGAGTTTTTCAATCTCAAAATTTCCGGGGAGGGGGGGAGGGTAGTTCCTTCCACCATCAGCGGTCGATAGCCTCTCTAATATAAATTATGCTCCGCGGTCCTTGAAGAGATGGTGCGGACAACGGCTACTCAATACCAGAGACTCAATACAACATCTTTTGGTTAAAAAACTGCGTTACATTAATAGTATTTTTTTCATATTTTCGTGGTGCATGATGGCCAAAAAATTCCGCTGTGACGCGTGATTTAGTTTAAAAATTTTGCGTGATGCGTGATGCGTGATGGAGACCCGTCCTTTGCCATATATTCTGTGTGTACCGTTCTAAAGCACCGGAAAACGTAACGAGTTTCATTAGCGATAGACTCAAGATGTAAGTGCAGCAGAAATAAACCAAATCTTGTCACCTCTCGAATGATATTTCTGACTAAAATTCAAGGTATTTCGTAGCTAGTTCATCGGCCTCTTCGATTGACGTAAATGATGTAATGCCAATTATTATCACCAGCTGAAGGACATAACTACCACCAGAGTGCTTACCCAGCCTGCGTGCATAGCACCATGACAACCCAGTACAAGTACATCTCAAGAACCTTAACAAACTATATAAACAGCGAACAAAGTAAAAGCAAAATAAAACAAAACTTACACAATGAATAAAGGCTGCTAGAAAATTAGTAACTATATTTATTTAGATAACCTCCAAAAATTGGAGCAGTTTACTCTGCTGCCAAGTCAATGGACATTGTCAGTTCAGCAGGTCTTCTTTTACAGATATGTGCATTTATATGACAACTGTGTCAGTTTTGAGTTATTTCCGTGATCACTTGAGGAGAGCGACAGCTACAACAGATTGAATTAAGGAAACACTAAACGTAAGAAATTCATTAATGCTTTTTTTTTTTTTTTGGTTACGTACCTACTTGTTTACTGAGTACTTGCTTGGTGATTTGTTTGTTTTAACAGATTAACGTGACGTAAATAGAAATAGCTTATGACAACCCAGAAAACTCTGGCGAAATTTGATTTTTTTTTTTAAATCAGTAAAATCAAAACAGACAAGTAAAGAAAAGATTTGATCCATTAGACTCCAAGCATAGCAAATCTTTGTGAATTTTCTTTATGGAAGACTTAGCTACTGAATAAGGATTTTCTCGCCCTTAAATGTGAGTCCCAAATTAACGCTATAAAAAGATTTGGACCTAAATTATATAGACTGATCTTTCCTGAAATTGTTTCTAAAATGAGCTAGTGCATACTTATGTTTGAGACTGACCTATTTCTAATGTCATACTATATTCAGTCTCCTAAGAACAAAACTGGCCAAAATTAATATTGTTGTTGTGGGCTTTGCGATAGCAGCCCCGACTAAAAAATTGTTGAACTGAGTTTTAATTTTTGACAAACAATTAAATGCTCGAGTAAATTAAGGCCTGGGTCGATCGCTAATTGACTAAAATTCGGATAAAAAATTATTGACTTAAAAATTAAAAATTATTTAAACCGTACCTGACTAGAGTGTTTCTTTAGTGAGATAAAGCCCTAAACAGGTCACGTGACTTTCACTGTTTTCTTTTCAAATTTGATTAACTCAAGAATGTTAAGTGGAAGACAGGTTTTGTAGATTGTAGGTTGTGAGGTACGTTAAGACTCACAGTTAAGCATGGTTACTTTGGAGTCTTGAGTTATACTCGCGACCGCATTTTACTTTGAATTTTACAATATAATATTTGTTGACTATGACGTCATCAGGTCACGTGACATCATAAAAGTACCTTCAAAAAGTTAAGGACGTCCGGTTTAGTAGCTTATCGAAGAAAAACATTCATTTAAAGCTTCTATGTCCTCAAAATAATTTTTTATCCGAATTTGAGTCAATTAGCGATCGACCCAGGCCTTATATTAATGTACTCGAGGGGTGTGCCGCGCTAATTTTCCGGCCTTTTTTGTCGGTCTAATTATAAATTTAGACTGGGTCTTTCTTAAAATGCTTCAACATCTGTGAAAACTCACTTTTTTGATATCAAATTGGCTTTAGTGGCCTAATCTCAATACAGTATGTAAATAGTCGGCTTGTCCTATAAAATCTAATTTTTATAAAATAGTTATTCTTATTCTTATTACCGCTATATATAGAATTTACAAGCAAGACTACAATATATTATCTCAACCTGTGATGGCAGTCAAATTCTCGTCAATTTGTGTCAGTACACTTGTCTGCTTTTCACTCCTGTTGACCTTCACAATAAAATCTACACAAGCAGACTGCTACGATCCTACACCAAATCTAAAGGACAAATTCCATCGTCGTTGTGAAGAATATTTTCCATTAATTGAAAAAGATCAAAATCTGAAGGGCTACGTTGAAAACGCACCAGTGGGAAAGCAGGCAATCGAGCAGTACTGCGCGAAGAAGTGGAAACAATTTCTTGGTGCTTTTGCTTCCAAAGATGCTTGTGATGTAAAACAGGAGGACTACTTGCAGTTTCTACGTGAAGGAGGAACGTCAAAAATCAAGGACAGGGTATGTTATGTAGTATGTAAAATGAAAAATGGAATTTTTGTGCTTCGAATACAGCTGCTATGTCGGAAAAAAGGAATCTTCTGGCAAAGCGCGCATTGAAATAAATAGCCCATAAACGTTTGAGATCCTCTAAAGTCGAGAGGTTTGAGGTTTTGTTTGTCAGACATTCCCTAGCCTTATTTAGGAAAAACGCTGTACCTTCTCAATTGCAACAGAGTGTCTTTGCTTTTCATGATCAGTGGAATTTCGTTCTTTGAATTTCAGCTTACGTTCTGGTCAAAGACACAAGACTTGTCACTGGCATTATCTCAAACTAGACCTGGAGGAACTAAAAAGGCTACCGTGTTGGCTGACACACTCCCAGGGTAATACCATTTATTCTTCTGTTTTCTCTTGCTTTGATATTTTATCTCTTTTACTCAGTCTTAATTCCTTCCTTCCATTCATCTATATATCCTTACTTTGTTTATGCCTCGCCAGAAAATACGAGTGAACATGCGCATATTTGTAACGAGACACTTATTGTGATTTCTCGTCGTCTTTGCTTTTTCGTCGTCCATGTTGCTGTGTTTGCCAGGTGTTCGTTGAAGTAGTCAACAAAATTTAGCATCTAGTCGGTCGGGCAATGACTCGGGATAATGGGGTTAAAACCCGGGAAAATTGAATTTTACCGCGGAAAAAAACAAAAACATTCCTAGTGTGAAATTGTTAGCAAATATGTGATATACGAAATGAAATTTCTGCTTTATAAACGGTACAGCTGCAAGTCCCTAAGGCTTTTGAATCAGAAGAAGCCGACTCCCACTTTTCGACCAATCAGAAACGCTATTAGACATCAGTGTAGTTTGAGTGACAGCCGCCGATCGCAATTTGTTGACTGCACGTTAGTAGCTCCGCCCCCATTGGTTCTTGTTCTTGTTCTTGTTCTTGTTACAAATTAGTTTATGATCAAAGTTTTCCACTGATGACGAGAAACATTTTTCTTTCGGTAGCTATCTCGTTACTGATTTAGTGTGGTGTGGCGACCCAGAAGGCACAAAGAATGATCCTGATGGTATTCTCAAACCCCCGAAGAGATGTCCTCAGTGTAAGCCGAAAAACGATCAAGAACATTTTGAAGTCTTCTGGGGTGTTGCTTCTGCCGAGGTAAGATAGATAAATTGATTTTTACAGCCGCCGGCTGTAATTATAAAAATATAAGATATACATTTTTTTATTTCGAACTCATTTCAAATAAAGCAAAGATGTTCTCGGTGACTTATTTGGATTGTCTTCAGTTTAGGTGTGTTTGTTCATAAAATGAACCTCTGTCCATAAACATTTTTATAGGTCAATCTGATGTACTTTTTGACTGAGTAGGAGTGGCGGACGGGAAAATATTTGGCACGAGGTCATTGCCGCTGCGTTCAAAATAAACGAGAGCCAAATATGATCCCATCGGGTCCAACCTAGCTCAGTCTATAAGCATTTTATCACGTGACTGTTTTTGATCATTTCATTGTGTTTTTAGACGCGCACCTTTTGAACCACCTTCCAAAATCCGTGCTCCGTCAAGCGACTATTTCCAAAGGTTTTCTTAAGAGCGCGAGGTCACATACGGGTCATATGACTTTCATCAGATTTGCCCCAACTTGTCATTGATGATATACTCGTAGAGTGATCTTATTTAACCTGCGAAAAAAAATTGGAGAACTACTAGTTACTTAGTAAACTCTAATTACTACCATTGTTCTCTTTGGTTCTACTAGTGAGATAGACCCCCTGTTTTCCAACGGGTTAAATATAATCAGTAGCAGTACTATTTCGTTTATAGTCCACCATTTGAATCGGCAGCTGTTCATCCTGGCACTGTTAACCGCGCTAAGGTAATTCCGTAGTTTTGCATTGCGCACGCTCTACGGCGCACGATTCTACCGTACGCGAGCTCGCGCACACCGAGAAATGTCAAGTTTTCAAGATGGCGGCCATTTAGATGAAAAACACAATTTTTGAAATGTAAATTGTTCAAAATTACGACAAATAACTCTGAACGTCAAAAGAGGACTAGAAACACTAACACAGGGCTTTTGGGGAAACACTGAAAGAAATATCGGCTTTTTTCCTTACTTTTTCGTCTAAACTCGCCCTGTTCCTCCCTCTGACAAAGTGTATTTTGAGGACAAAATTCGCACTTTAGCGAGCTGTAGCGCAAAAACGAACACGGTGACCTATCGTTTTTATTATATCAAATCCACAAGAGTAAAGTAACCTATCAGATATTTTAATTTTAACAAAAATCTATGTTCCGTTTTTGAGATATTCTCAAATAATTACCGTAGAAAGCTGTTTTCAAGCTAATATCAGGGTATGTACTGGTATCGAAATATCTATAATTTTTTACGACACTTAAATTTTCTTGCACATTTTTGAGATTTAACTTTTTGTTTGATGTGTAAAAGATAGAATGACTTCAACATTTCAATGCTTACAATGACTTGATGTAAATTACGAGTACCTTTTGTTCGATTTTCCGTTTTCGAAAATTGCTGGCGCACGGCCTCAAAAATGCTTAAATTTACCGCCATCTAGCGTAAAAACGAACCCGGTGACCCCCATTTTTTATTTGATTTTTGGAATTAGTAAAGCTTAGTTAGTAACTGTACGAAATTTCATTAAAAATCTATGTTCGGTTTTATTTCTACGGAATTACCTTAAATATCATCGTGAACAACAAACCATGAAAGATATATATTACGTCAATATGTTCGTTTTGGTTTGTTGTTGTTGTTGTTGTTGTTGTTGCGTTGTTTTAAAGACATTAAGAAGGAAGATAAAAAGAGCTTTCTCTAGTTGAACAGTTGAAAGGTCAACAGCCTCATCATCACTCCTATTAATATTTGCTATCCAGTTTGCCAAGCGAGCTTCTGGTGTAGTTCGTCACCTGGTTAGCGGAACGGTTGGAACAGTTGCTCCAAGCTGTGCTTTTCACCCGGGAACGTAAGTGTTGCAGCGGAACTATAACTAAAGGTTCTGGTTATTTAATAAATAATAATTGACGTACATTTTTGAGCAATTTCAAGGGTGGGGGAGGGGGGGGGGGGGGGTGCTGTGAAGGTGTCAGTGCCGAGATCTATGAAAACAATTTAACGGTACTCGGTTGTTTCGATCCATGGTCGTTTCGATCCATATCTGACACATTCGATCTACTTTATATACACATATCCACGCATATAAACACGTTAATCATGTAGTTTAAACTGTAGCTTCAAGGTAATAACTTTGGCGTCCTTTGGGTGTTCTCAGTCCATCGTTGTTTTTGATACGATCTATTCACTCCAACTAACTCAATGGCCTTTGCAATTGATTTATTTCACACTACTCTTTCAAGTGCCAATAAAGTCTAAGCTAGCCTAGCCAAATCCTTTTGAATTTAGAAATACATCATATAAATATAAGTTTTACATAATATTTCTGAATAAAATCGACTCCTCTCTGATCCGAGAATTAAGCAATTCAAATCTGAAAATGCAAATCAGATGACGTCAAAGCAGGAATTTCCTTGATTTTGATTCTAGGTCTGAGACAAGTGTATTTCAGTTAAGTAGCAAAAATACTCACCATACCTTGTACTTTAGCAATGAGATAATATTGATAGTATTAAATTCGTATCTAGTGCATTTGTATATTTAATATTCCTAGTGCTTTGACGTCATATCATTTGCATTTTCAGATTTGAATGCTTAATTCTCAGAGAGGAGTTGATTTTATTCAGAAATATTTATATAAAACGTTTATTTATATGATGTATTTCTAAATTCAAAAGGATTTGGCTAGTAGGCACTTTCACGAATTTTGCTACACACGAACTTTTAGGAGGATTTACTTCTTTTATACAAGTTTAGTCTCGATTAAACACCGACAGCCTCGTGTCTAGCGCTACTTGTGAACGTGCAAGTCAATCAGAATTTCGACATGTTTTCAGATTTATACACTTTCCGAAGGAACTTGGTTCGATAAAAAAATTCCTCTTTTCGATTTTATTGAGAATCATGGTCCAACTCTCAACTCCCTTGCCTTCCATTCCGAACATGTTCGCCACGAACATCGCATCAATTCTAGACAAGGCGCAAAACTGAAAAAGTCGATCACAAACAGTGCAGAAGGCATTTTGGGGTAGAAGCTGGTAACATAACTATTCTAAACTAATTTTTCATGCTGAATCCGAATATGACTGTTACCAAGACATATTCTGCAATATTACACTGTAAATTACGTATTTTGTGAATTGCTACAGTCATATACTAACGACTTTTTCATGTAATTCCAAAAGTTCCCCAACTTAAAAACAATTACAGTAGCGGGAAAGAGCACATCAAAATCAGTAAAAAAGGTTATCAGTTGAGAAATCAAGGAGATACGAATTTTCAAAAATCGAAATTTGTTTGTATCTCTTGCATAACTGTATATTTTTTTATGCAAAATTTCGTTTTTTGAAAATTCGTATCTCCTTGATTTTTCAAGAGATCAAGAGATCTTGAGAGGTTTTTGTACTGGATTTCAATATCGAAATTCTGGACCCGGCAGACCATTGCATAGAACTTCTATTTTTGACCTGACGCGTTTGCTCACGTGATGCTTTTTAATTTATTCATATATAAAACATATGTAACATGAACGAAAAAAAACACGATTTGTTATTGTGTCAAAACGCCGTTGTAGAAGTCTTTACAGCAAACATTTTAGATATATAGTGAAATAAAAAGTTGAATAAACTTAACCAGTGGTATATTCGCAGGTAATATTTTTGCATGTGAGATATATAATACCCATGATAATAGAAGGCCAAAGGCAAACACTAATAGCTGCTGACAGACAATTTGACAGTAATTAGATAAGGACGGACCATCTGATCCGGCATCACCCGGTGGTCGACGATAGCAAGCTCCTATTTTTAAAGTTGCTGGGCTTACAAAAGTTTAATTTCTTTAGTTTTAGTTAGCCGATTGAAAAAAGGTCTTTACTACTGCGGCTTTTTGAACTACAGGCAACCAGTGTACGCTTCGAGGAGCGTCTTGTTAAAAAGTTTATTCAGTTAACGACAACATGTCAATCGCTCTTAGCGGCAGCTAATCTAAATATCCTTTTTGAGCCGATTTTGGGCTCCCTTTTACATGGTCAAGGTCAAGGTCAAATTTTATTTACAAAAACCAAAATAACAGATTTACATTACTCCAGGGTCTGGATGGGGTTGGGGGGGGGGGGGGGGGGGGTCCGCATGTCGGTTGTCGGTTAACGCTAAAATTTGAGCAATTTGTCGGTTGTCAGTTAAAATTTTCGGTCTTTGTCGGTTGTCGGTAAATATAGGTTAATCATTAAAAACATTAAGTTAAACTATCGAAATATTAAGTCTATATAATATTTATAAAAGCGCGTTTTATCGTTATTCGTAATTCTCTTTGTATAGAATGACATGTAACAGTACAGATGAGGACTTATCGAGGACTTGAATTTGTCAACAGCTTGCTCATCGCTTTATACATGCAATTGATCTCCATCTCGGATTTCACCTTTGCAATGGCACTTATATTGACACGAGTAATTTGAAGCCAGGAAATGTCAGAAAACAATTGAAATATCTTGACATGTCGGATCTATGCCCAGGCTGGAAAGAAGATCAAAGCACTAGCCACGTTCCATATAAATGATTATTTTACTTGATATGACTATTTAGCAACCGAATCATTAATAAAATGTCGGTCGGTCACTAAATATTTTTTGTCGGTAATCAGTAAATTTTTCCCAAGTTTGTCGGTTGTAAGTTATTCTTTTGTCCGTTTGTCGCTAGTCGGCAGACTCGTACCCAGTCGCTTCTTCTTATTCGCGAAGGGATTTATGGGAAGGATTTAGCGAGCTCGCCAAGTGCCTTTGCGCGCCCCAATCCCTTACCAGATTCCTTTGCAGAATGAAAAATAAGTGACGACTGGGTACGAGTCTGGCTAGTGGGTTAATTAACCCCATCCAGACCCTGTTACCCCACTGGCCTGCAAATAGTAAAAGGAACTAATCGGGGCAGGCCAGTAGTAAAACTAGATATACATTGACATTTGCAAATTAAAAAGGAAATCCATAGTTAATTTTGGGTGCGAATTAGGTAAATTTAACAGCAAACAGGAGATGGGCACGAGTAAACGCACGAGTGCGTCTAGGTTTTTGTAAAAACAAGGTGCAAATAAAAGATAAGTCATTGTCAATGTCGCTGTCATGATCGAAGTTGTTTATATGCGTGACTTGAATGTGTATATACGGTGGATCGAATTTTTTACAACACTTGATACTAATCTCGCGATCTGATTGGTTGATTAGAGTGTGTCAAAAGACACACTGCTGACGCGTTTCAGCGCGCGCGCTCGTTCTGTTGCCCCGTTTGAAAAGGATTTTTTAACTTTTATCTCAAATAATTGCTGTAAAAAACGAATTGAAGATGGTTTTGAGTTGTCTGTCGTCTTATTGACACATTCTTGACGCCCTAAAATGTTCAAAACTTTGCATGCAGTGAAACCAATCGCTGCGCTCGTGATTCCACTTGAGTTTTGAACATTTTATGACGTCAAGAGTGTGTCAATAAGAGGACAGACAACTCAAAACCATCTTCAAATTGTTAATGTCAGATGTGAATCAAAACTACCTAGATCAAAACGACCATGGACCGAAACAACTGGTTTTAATTTAACTAGGAATTTTTTTGTTTCTATGGAATATATAAATGTTGGTATAACTCGGCAGGATGGAGAGGGGGTTTCCTCACACCACCTGGTGCGCCTGGGACTGGAACTAATTGCGCGGACTTGAAACATCGTCAAGTCCCCATTGCCAGACGTTAAACATTAGTAGTAGGAAAGTAAGAGTTCAACGCCACCTGAGCGCCGGTACAAGCGGTGCAGGGGAAGTCACGCCCCCGATAGAGGGGATGTCACGCGACGGTGCTGCAAGGGGAGTCACACAACAACGACCAGGGAGTCACGTGCCGGCGATCCGCTTGCAGGATCGAAAACTCCATTGCGCAGCAACCAAACAAATATTCCGGAGCAGAAAAACAAAAGAAATTCTTTTCGGTGCGTCTGAGTAAGCTTCCATCACTCGTGCGACCGAGGAACAAACGTAATACTGAGAAAACTCCGTTGCGCAGCAACCGAACAACGTTTTCGGAATTTCAAACAAAGAACGAATTGGTAGTGCCACGTGCCACGCTTAAGGGTCTATTGTGTTCGATTCAACCACCTGCAAAAACAATATGGTTGACTATCATGTTGAAAGAAATTCTTAGTTTGATTTGAAAAATTTGGAACGTTATAAAATCTTCAAAATACCAAAAACGATACATTTTTAAAATACTTGAGAAATAAAGACACCACCAAATGCGCGCCTTTGAAACACAGTGTTTTGAAAGAAACATAATTACCGAACAAAATGACCGCTAGGGATGTGTGTGCCTTTGAAACACAGTGTTTTGATTAACATAATTACCGAACAAAAAAGTGACCGTGACGGATGTGTGTGCCTTTGAAACACAGTGTTTTGATTAACATAAATACCGAACAAAATTGACCGCGAGGGATGTACGCGCCTTTGAAACACAGTTTTTTTGATAGAAACATAAATACCGAACAAAATGCACAGCGAGGGATGTGTGTGCCTTTGAAACACAGTGTTTTGAAAGAAAACCTATAAATACCGAACAAAATGCACACTCATAGTGCCCACAAACCCACGAAGAGTCGTCATCCCCTTCCCCCCCAACCCTTCCGGGGGAGGGGGGGAAGGGGTCGACACACACGGACGGCAAAGCCGTCCGAAGGGGAACCTCTCATCCTCGGATCCAACACTCTCTTACGAACGTAATACTGGGAACACTCCGTTGCGCGGCAACCGTTCGAACTGGTCCACAGGGATCCCAAACAAGATCAAATTTTATCTTATTAAGTACAACAAATACTGTCTTCAGTTTCCTCTGGCTTTAATCTATTATCTTAAGTTACATTCATTTCTTAATGTTTTTCCCAGCCAGGAATAGATTTAATCACGGCTCTCAATCGCTCTGAACGTCTTGGGGGTTGGAACACCTGTCCTCTGTACTTGTGCTCATCTTGATAACGTATCCACCTGAGAGGTTTTTCTTGGCTGGATGGGGGAGTAGGTGGAAACTCTCCTGGGACTGTACTCGACAGAGGGGTAAAAGGAGTGGGTTGATCCGAGGGAGCTTTTAATGGGGTCGATGGTATTTCCTGTGAACTAGCAGTTTTAAAAGGCGTTCTAACTTTGGATGTCAGACGTTGCAGAAAGGAGGGTTCTTTCGGTGTTGCTGTGGCAATACCACTGTCACTGGGCAGAGTTGCTGTAGAGACGTTTTCTGAGGTCGTCACGTTAGGAGGTTGACTCTGAACAGACATGGTTGGTACGTTTCTGTCTCGGTATCGTGAAACCGTTATTGGAGAGTTGCTGTTGATGGACGAGGTAACGAGTCAACAGTGACTCATATTGTTTGGTTTTCACCTCCGGAGGTAGGGAAGGGTCATTCAAAATAGTGTCCATCTGTTCTGCCAATTCCTGCATGACTTTAAGAACGGGTGACTGTAAGTACCCCTGACGCTCAAAATAGTTAGCCATGGTCTTCATCGAATCTGTTTGGTCTCCAGTCTGCGATAGGTGGGCGTCGTTCGGGAGAACATTCGTACGCAATCGACACTCCTCCCTGGTGTTGGGTTTGAGATCGACGAACAGGTAGCCGTACGACCGCTGAACGGCGGCCTCGTACTTTTGAACAAACTGTTCCGTCTTTCCTGGGTACATTTGTTTTCCTAACGTTATCATCTGCAATTTGTCTCTTGGGATTTTAGGCCTACTCTGGGATCTGATCTCGCCTTAACCCACCCAAACCCGCCCAAACCCGCCCTAACCCGCACTAACTCACCACACCCAACACGAAGAAATTCCCTTAACCCGCCTTAACCCGCCAAAACCCACACTACCTCGCTACACCCAAAGTCAGTAAATTCCCTTAATTATAACTAGCCTTAACCACTACTCTTAATTTAATTAGTCTCATAAATAATTATTATGCTACTGCAAGAGGTACCCATGTACCTGTCAGTTCCCCTAAACATTTAGAAATCAGAAAATAGAAATCAGAAAATAAGCAGTTATGGAGTGGTTTCTAAAAACCTGCACGTGCAACAGAAACTAATAGCTACTAGTGTTTAGTAATTTAGTCAATGAAATAAGGGTCTACTAGTATCTATCAGTCTTCTAACTATTCAATGTTTTTTTTAAAAGTACCTCAATATTATGATGATGAAGACTTTATTTATTGAGGGTGAAAGCATATTTACTGGTGACCCAGTAGTTTACAATATGGCCCTAAAAAATAAAATAAATTAAATCAAATTGAATTATATTGAATTGACTAATTGAGTAATTCCTTACTAGAATTCCTTACAAGAATGTTACATTAATTTGTAAATGTTCAAATTCAGAATTTTGCTTTAGGAGCTTCTGCTGGATTTTTTCTATGAATTGCCTATGCGAGGCAATATTGCGAATGGAAGGGTCAATATTTTTCCAAAGACGAATTGCACTTGTTTGAAACATACGATAACCTGAAACTCTTTTGTATTTAGGCAGAACTAGGTTGTTTTGAATTGCAGTTCTAGTATTGTAGTATTTATTGGATAAAGTGTCAATATTGAGGTACTTTAAAAAAAACCATTGAATAGTTAGAAGACTGATAGACACAAGTAGACCCTTATTTCATTGATTAAATTACTAAACACTAGTAAACACTAGTAGCTATTAGTTTGGTCTACCAGGTTGTGTTTAAAACTAACAATAATAAATGAAAAATAGAGTGAGAGCACTTAGAGTGGTGGCACTTAATCCGTGAAATAGATATTAGTCTAACAGACATTAGTAGACACTTTTTCTATTGTTTTCTTTTGTTTTGATTAGACTATTAGACATTGACTATTAGATTTTGTTTCACGGATTAAGTGCCATCACTCTAGCCTGTGAAACAAAATATTATTAGTTGTCAATGTCTAATAGCCTTATCATAACAAAAGAAAACAATGGAAATAGTGTCTACTAATGTCTGTTAGACTAATACCTATTTTAACGGATTAAGTGCCATCACTCTAATGCATTAAGCTTAAGCTTATATGTTTTAAAAATTCACTTACAGTTAAAACTGTTATGGTAGTTTGAATTGAGATATTAAGACAAACAGTAATATTCACTGATTTCATCAGTGCATTGTCTTCAAAACAGTGTAGATACTCGTTTACTTAATCCCTAGAAAGAAGTCAAAAACCCCGTGAAATAAATAGTAAGCTTACGTAAACTAGTACAAAAGTAAGACTGGCGAAAGGCATTGTAGCATTTCTTCTATTAAGTCAAGTATACAACAACTGCAATACATTAAGGGTTTGCTTACCAGAATATTGTTAATTGTTGTCTTTTCTTGTTTATACATTCTTCTTTGCCGCCATTTTGAAATGTTGTTCTACCCAGTCCCCCCAACAATTTACCGGCACAGATAGCCCAAGTACACAGAAACTCTGACAAAAACCTATAATTATTTAGCATTGTCATCGAAAAAATCGACTGTTATAAATGAACAATTTTTTTCTGTTGTGTTTGACTTTCTTATATTTCTGTGTGGCATTTCAAGTCCTTTATATGATTATTTACACGACGCACTGTGACGTCACAAACCAATTTATGGAACCATGATTCTGCGGGACCCCGATACGTTGTGATCTGGAAAATGATCTGGAAGCCTAGTAGGACGGGGATATTTGTATTCTTTGCTTTTCTAAAAAGTAACAAAATATTATTGAATAGGCAAGGGAAGTGAGGTAAAACAAAAAACAAATGTATTTCTCACTCATTCAATCTGATAGTACATGCTGTCCTATATGCTATAGTATCAGACCATAGTGTACCCATCTCAAAGTATAGACCCCTTGCAGCATGTTGGGATTCAACTCTGTCTGGGGGACAAAACATTTTTTTTTTTAATTCTCAAGAGCAAAAAAGCCTTTTGTTTTGTCCCCCCGATGGAGCTGCTTTGTGGTCACTATACCTCATTATGTATACTGTATTATGCTATAAGGCCAATTTGCACTTTATGATTGTTGGCTTGATATTTTAACAAGCTTTGTTCAGGAAAAAGAAGAATTTGCCTGATACACAGAAATTGGCTACAAATTCTTTCATGTCGGGCTGATTTTTTGAAAGGAAAATCAAATTAATTGGAGGCCCAAAAAAAAACAAAAAAACAATGGATTTCAAATTAATGGGGTCAACAACCCATCTCATAGTATACTGTTCTATGTTATAGTATTATACCATAGTGTACCCATCTCATAGTATACTGTACTATGCCTTAGCATTACACCATAGTGTATCCATCTCATAGTTTACTGTACTATGCTATAGCATTACACCATAGTGTACCCATCTCATAGTTTACTGTACTATGCTATAGCATTACACCATAGTGTACCCATCTCATAGTATACTGTACTATGCTATAGCATTACATCATAGTGTATCCATCTCATAGTTTACTGTACTATGCTATAGCATTACACCATAGTGTACCCATCTCATAGTATACTGTACTATGCTATAGCATTACACCATAGTGTACCCATCTCATAGTATACTGTACTATGCTATGGTGTTGTACTATAGTGAACCCATCTCATAATATACTGTACTATGCTATAGCATTACACCATAGTGTACCCATCTCATAGTTTACTATACTATGTTATAGTATTAAACTATAGTGAACCCATCTCATAGTATACTGTACTATATGTTATAGTATTATACTATAGTGTATCCATCTCATAGTATACTGTACTATGCTATAGCATTACATCATAGTGTACCCATCTCATAGTATACTGTACTATGCTATGGTGTTATACTATAGTGAACCCATCTCATAGTATAATGTACTATGCTATAGCATTATACCATAGTGTACACATATCATAGTATGCTGTGCTATGCTATGGTATTATGCTATTAGTGAACCCATTATATTATGCACTGTTACCAGAGTAGGTTATGTTTCCCTTAACCCACCCAAACTCACCATAACTCACATAGCTCTAGAGGGGCCAGTTTCCCTTAACCCGCTTAAACCCGCCTAAACTCACCATAACCCGCATAGCTCTAGAGGGGCCAGTTTCCCTTAACCCGCCAAAACTCGCTGAAACTCGCAGCGGGTTAAGGCGAGATCAGATCCCAGAGTAGGCCTGTTTTTAAACAAGACGAGGTACGATGCATTTAGACTCAAGGTGCGCATGATCCTGCCTTGAAAATAGACATTTTGTAAGAGGAAGACGACACTGAGATTTCGGTGATGGGAACCCTTTGTGAACAAATTCAGGATTCGTTTGTCGTTGGAGGTCTCGGTCATTTGATCATCGATGACCATGAGATTGTTGATATTTGGATCAAAGTACCAATCTTCGTCGAGGTCATGAGGTATCCCTTTGACAAACTCGATCCCAGGTATAGTTTTGAGCATCTGGTCGTAAGCTGGTTGCCATTGGAATAACTCCAAACAATACGTTGAGGAGGGGGTTGAATAACTTGAATTGAGCTCCTTGCTCAAGTAGGTTCTGAACCCAGACCGTCTTTCCTGAGCCAGTCATTCCAGCCACTAAGGCTGTGAACGGGTGAAGTAACTGAAAACGGTCACATTTGGTTTCCACAAGCTTGACCTGGGGATAGGGAGTTAACCGCTCTCCACCCTTTTGAATTTTTCCCTGTTGAAACCAAAATGTACGTTCTGGGCCATTCATTTTGTGAACGCGTCCCAGATGTGATGACAAATTTTGTATTGATTTGTGGCATAAAGGGCACGTCCGAGCCATGTCATGTCTAACCAACTAAAGAATGAACAAGAACTAGTTCAGTGGGTGCCATTTATAGAGATGTAAGTTTATCAATAGCCCGGCTACCAAGCTACCAGCCATCAGGCTATCAGCTATCAGCTATCAGCTATCAGGCTATCAGACTATCAGCTATCAGGCTATCAGCTATCAGGCTATCAGGCTATCAGCTATCAGGCTATCAGCTATCAACCATCAGGCTATCGGCTATCAGCTATCAGGCTATCAGCTATCAGGCTATCAGGCTATCGATAGCTGTCAGGCTATCGGGCTAACGGTTTAACAGGTAATAAATAGGAATGTTTTTCAGTTGGTCTTTCATTTAATGCAAACGGCTGTGCAGACAACATGAGTCACTTGCTAAGAGAAAATTTTGGCTATTTGTGTCATTTAACTAATTGTTTTCCTCACCAAAGAAGGCTTTTGCTGACTACCACTAGTCCAGAACAGGTTCATGCCATTTGTGAAGTTTGCTCGAATTTATCGAGAGGCCTGATCCCCATGAAAGATATACACAAAGAAAGACTAAGAAAGCATGTGGACGACATACGTACATTAGCCAATCCATCCGTTCCTTTCAAAACCAAAAAACAAATTCTTGCTCAGCGGGGCGATGGTTTTGTATCCGATGTCATGTCACCCCTGATGTCGGCTTTGAGCCTGTTTTTGTTATAAGTATTTGTGTCTAAAAAGAAGAAACTCATTTTGACGTTGATTTTTCGAGGGAGCAACATGAAAAGAGCAGGTAGTGATTCTACTGACACTGAATACGATTCAGACCATTCTCATGACGGGAGTATTCACTCAGAACAGGACTTGTGGGACAATGACGATATTGAACAAGTTCTACAGGATCTCTCCCAGAGTATCCCAGAAGATAAAGCTCTAGCTTTTCTCCATACTCTGACGGCTTCAAAAAGTATTTTATATTGGAATTCCCATGGTGAAATGCTGTATCATGAGCGAAGAATTCCTGTCACCAGCATGGCAGAGCTGATTGAGTATGCCATGCTACCTTTGAATCTAGATATTAAAGTGCCTCGTGGGTTGAAAACGTTCACTCAAGGATTATCGGAGATCGGTGTTGACAAGAAACTGATCCGTAATAAGAAGTTGCTGGCGGATCTGGTTGCTAGGCAACCGGAAGAGGATGAGACAGACAGTGAAACAGGTGACGAATCCTCTGAAAGAGAAAGTTTCGAGTCGGACGGTGAAAGTGTTGGTGAAAGCTTAGAGCCAGAGGAGAGTTCCGAACCGGATCTTTCCGAATTGGATGAGGAACCCAGAGAGTGTCACGTTTGCCGTGACTTTGTGAAGTTTTACTACACTCCGGTGGTTGAATGCCCTTGCTGTTTGTGGCGTGAAGCATATTACTGTCGCGAAAACGAATACATCGAATGTGATGTTTGTACTCACGTCTTTCCAGCCAATGCTCAGACCACCAAAGTTAAATTTTGTCGCTGCACAGACTGTAACGCTGTACACCAACAGTCCCTAAAAACCAAGAAATTACAACTCGTGGACGACCACCAAGAAGAATCAAGTGAATTGTAAAATCGATCACTTGAATAAAAGGAATGACTTTGAGACTGATTTGTCCCTTACTAAGTGGTCCTAAATTTTGGTTGAGAATAAATGGTCAAAATATACTATTCTTTTTACGTACTCTCTTCATAGCTCAGTTGGTTAGAGCGCGGGACTGTAGTTCCTGAGACTCTTCGTGGGTTTGTGGGCACTATGAGTGTGCATTTTGTTCGGTATTTATAGGTTTTCTTTCAAAACACTGTGTTTCAAAGGCACACACATCCCTCGCTGTGCATTTTGTTCGGTATTTATGTTTCTATCAAAAAAACTGTGTTTCAAAGGCGCGTACATCCCTCGCGGTCAATTTTGTTCGGTATTTATGTTAATCAAAACACTGTGTTTCAAAGGCACACACATCCGTCACGGTCACTTTTTTGTTCGGTAATTATGTTAATCAAAACACTGTGTTTCAAAGGCACACACATCCCTAGCGGTCATTTTGTTCGGTAATTATGTTTCTTTCAAAACACTGTGTTTCAAAGGCGCGCATTTGGTGGTGTCTTTATTTCTCAAGTATTTTAAAAATGTATCGTTTTTGGTATTTTGAAGATTTTATAACGTTCCAAATTTTTCAAATCAAACTAAGAATTTCTTTCAACATGATAGTCAACCATATTGTTTTTGCAGGTGGTTGAATCGAACACAATAGACCCTTAAGCGTGGCACGTGGCACTACCAATTCGTTCTTTTGTTTGAAATTCCGAAAACGTTGTTCGGTTGCTGCGCAACGGAGTTTTCTCAGTATTACGTTTGTTCCTCGGTCGCACGAGTGATGGAAGCTTACTCAGACGCACCGAAAAGAATTTCTTTTGTTTTTCTGCTCCGGAATATTTGTTTGGTTGCTGCGCAATGGAGTTTTCGATCCTGCAAGCGGATCGCCGGCACGTGACTCCCTGGTCGTTGTTGTGTGACTCCCCTTGCAGCACCGTCGCGTGACATCCCCTCTATCGGGGGCGTGACTTCCCCTGCACCGCTTGTACCGGCGCTCAGGTGGCGTTGAACTCTTACTTTCCTACTACTAACATTACTACAAATAATTTATTCTTATTCTTGCTGTATTAAAGATTTTTCTACCAGTTTGAGCTTCCAAACATTGTCGCAAAAGATGTGACCGAGTTCCTTGTGATTGTTGCTAATGAACCTCGTAAAAAAGTCTGGTAAGTATCACAACACTTTGAGAAGAAAAATGTTTTACTCCCTCGCGTCAATAAAAACAAATCTACTTGCCACTAAAGATCGCGTGTCCCTCTCACGTCTTCCACTGCTCGGGCTTGGTACTTCATGAGCTACGAAGCAGAAGTGTAACTCACAATTTACTTGCAGTAGAATTTGCAAAATAGTGTCGTTTGAATATCGCCTGACATCAGCAAATATGGCTTCAAGATTCATTTTCGAAAACACCGTCAAAATCTAGAATAATTGAAGTAGATTTGGTGTCAACGGACAATCTTAGAATTGGTGCATTACTGACGCGAAGCGAGTGAAATTAAGATGTCGTCGCAATAGCCACCTTAAACAGCTACAATCGGCGTCTTTTTGGATGACACATTTGTGGAAGAAAATGACCTATCTTAATTACTAAATTTGTTCTCACTGGCAACTAAGTTTGTTTAATTCAGTCATTCCCCCCTCCCCCTATTAGGGTGGCATGGGTGGCGTAGCGGTAAAACGTTCGCCTCTCACCGCTGTGGTCCAACGGGTCGGGTCACTGGTTCGAGCCCTGCGGATGCCACATGTGAGTAGAGTTTGTTAGATGTGTTGTTCTCTCCCTTGCCACGAGGGTTTTTCTCCGGGTTCTCCGGTTTTCCTCCCTCCGTAAAAATCAACATGTGAGCTGAGAGTTGTATGCTTAAAACAGTCAATGTAGTGGTAGTGTGTGTGAGTGGATAGTGCCCCCAATTAGTGCGAAAGCGCTAGAACGACTAGGCACTTAAATAAAGAGATTTATTTATTTATTAGCATTATGTAAACACTAAATCACAAAAAAGGTATTTTACAATCAATCACTACATGAAACTTTACGTTCAATTAACTAAAAATAAGAACGAAAATCGAATCGCAAGTGTGTCAATTCAAAAAGGCGCCGATTGTAGAAATTGGCATAAGTGCAAGCGAGATCACAAAGAAAAAATAAAAAAAAAATGAAAAAGGCTGACTCTATTTGCATTACAGGGAAACGTGTGAAAGCGGAAGTATCCAAACACTGCTAAACGAAATCAAGACGAAACTTGGCAAAGTAGCAAAATGTATCACAAATCCAAAGTAAGTTTACCTGTACGTCATTAGCTTTAAACATATATGATATGGGTGTCTTTTGTTTGTAATCGAGAAGAGTACGGGTATGACCTAGTCTTCCCCTTTTCAACAACACCATAGGACACCTGGCACAACAATTCGGGAAATGTACACCTATATAATCCAAAAAAACGCTGTCGCAACTAGTCCACAGTGTACACTCCAAGACTGTAAAGGATTTTTGTAGTTTTTCTTTTAATTCATCTATTCACTAATGTCTTTAATTTCCTTGTGTGATGCTTTCTTGGTGAATATTTTAAGCATTCCAACAAGCGTTTTGAGCAATTACCCCTTTTGTATTCATGTTTTATGCAACCAAAACATGCTATGATTATATTAGCTACTAGAAAATTACCAAAATCCTTTGCAGTCTTGGAGTGTACACTGTGGACTTAATGCGACAAAGTTTTTTGAAATAGATCGATTTCACTGACGTCATCGAGAAAAATAAAGTCGGTTTCAGAGCATCAAATAAAATAAAAATACTTGTACCTCAAAGAACAACTAAATCTTTGCAACTCTAGAAAATATTGAGTCCAAAGAGCTTTTCACCACGAAGATACGAATGTTTGAATGTGGGCTTGTTGTTGGTAAGAATGTATGGGGCCGCCATATTGGTGTACACCAATATGTACACCAATATGGCGACCATAAATACCAAGCATCGAAATGATATTAAAAATACATTTATTTGTTCATTTTATTGATTATATATATAGAAAATGACAATTAAGCTCATTGCCAAAGCAAATGAGGTGAAATTTGTCGCAAATTGATGTGTTCTTACGTCGTTTGAAAATGCGTGACTGCATGGCGTGACACAATTTTGGTGCCGATAATTTGCCAAGCGATGAACAGAATCAGACCAAATTTCCAGAGACGACTTTTTTTCATGATACATACAAAATATCAGGCAATCATCTTTCTCCGAATTTTAGTTTAGATTTTAGTCCTCTCGTGACGTCACGTGAAATCGATCTATAGGTATATATGTTTGACAAAGGGTAGATTGTGCTTTGTAAACTTTCAGAGGTGTGATGGAAATTTTTTGCAAGAAGCCAGAGCACACTGGCGATCCTGACTGTTCGCCAGAGAAAATCAAGGCTGCAGAACCATTTTAAGGTAAAATGGCCATTCATGACGATTACTTCATTGGAAATTAAACGGAATTTGTTTGTATCTCTTGCATAACTGTAAGTGTTTTCATACAAAATTTCGTTTTTTGAAAATTCGTATCTCCTTGATTTTTCAACTGATATCCTTCAAACTTCACAGTTTTACTGATTTTGATATGCTCTTTCCAGCTATGGTAATTGTTTTTAAGTTTGGAAACGTTTGGAATTACATGAAAAAGCCGTTAGTATGAAATGACTGGAGCAATTCACAAAATACGTCATTTACATGACGTATTTGCATTACAAATAAATTAATGAATAAGCAAATAAACAAATTAATTCGTAATACATTTATTAATAAACACTTAATTAATAATAAAATATATTTATTTATTCATTTATTAATAAATGAATAATAAATAGCTCAAAATCTTAAGTTATATGACATGCATATTATCGTTTTGCACTTCCTTAATAAAATGAACTCCTTTGATTTTTAGGCTGTCAACCAAGGCTAAACTATATGCATCGCAAAGACTAAACCATAAAATTATAACTATTGCAAAAAAGCTGAGAGAAACAGGGACTATAAATATTCTACCTATTTTTTCCTCCTCCTCTTTCCTTGTTTCGTTTTTCTCAGCTCCTTCATAATCAACTCAATTTTCTGCTTCGTTTCCCCTTCAGTCCCTAAACCGTTCCCCTCCACCAAAAAGTTTATAATCTTAGCAGTTAAACCATTAAAATAATATAGAGTGACTTATTGATACTGACGTTTTTCCTGTTTCTGTTTTATTTCTCTGAGCTATTTAAAGCTATTTGTATTGGCAATAGAAGGGCTCTACACTTGATGCTTATGTTTGTATATATTCTTCTTTGCTTCTATGATTCGTGACCGGATCAAGTGTCGAGTAATGATTTAAAATAACCCATTTGTTTCTTGCGCTGTATATAGCATATACCCAACACATGGATGCTCCTAACCATAGCTCAATTACCAAGAACTGCGGAGGAGGGGGGAGGGCAGGGGAGCTGGTTAGGCTACAGCCCCATCTCTAGCTCTTATTTTCCACGGGGAAGGTGTTCAGGAAAAAAGTACATTGTCATAAGCCACTTTTATACCGTGAAGACTGGGTACACAAGTCCCTCAAATTTTGACGATGGTAACGCAAAACTCATATAGTCAGAAAGAGCACATCGAGCTATATAAAATCCCGAAGTTTGGTGTTAATCGGTTTAATATTAAATGACTAACAGCCGTGCAAAAATGCTAGAATTTACAAAGAAATGTATGGTTGTAGGGACATTTGTGGACATTTGTCCCTACAACCATACATTTCTTTGTAAAATCTAGCATGTTTGAACTGTTGTATCTCTTTCAATATATATCCGATTAACATCAAACCTCGGGATTATATAATATACAGCTCGATTTACTCTTTCTGACTACATAAGTTTTGTGTTGCCATCGTCAAAGTTTAAGGGACTCGTATCCAGTCTTCACGGTAGGAAAGTGGCTAATTTGGGATATAGTGGGCCTTGTATGAGCGATAAACCTGAATTGTTTTAGACCCACCAACTTAAAACTTGTTCTGTAGTCCCTGATAGACCTGAGAGTCAGTGGACGACAAGCAAAGATGAGTCGGATATTATTAATAGCCTTTTAAACGTGTCACCGCCTCTTCTCTTTGTTTACACTACAATTAAGCAGACCAAAGCTGCTCTTGCTGATGCTTCGTCCTTTCTTCTAAAAAGTACCAAAATATGAATAATTTGATTATGATGCAATTTGATATTTATATTAGAACAGATTACAAAAAAATACAATAAATCAAAAATTACAGAAAATGCAAAGATCTAAGTATCAAGAAACCGAAAAAGAAAAAAGAGAGTAAAAAGGAATGGAAAAACTGGAAAAAAAAGAAAAATACATTCCGACCTACATAGGGCTCGGATCGGTAACCCTTAAATTGCCCCCCCCCCCCCCCCCCCCCCCCCTCGGAAATGGAGAAAGAATAACTAGATACTTTTAAAAAATAGGAAAAACTAAAAATGAAATTTGGGACGATTCTCCCGAGACATTCATAGAAGCTGAGACATCGAATCGACTTACGTTACGGATGAAGATTTCGGCCCCATCCACGCTATCCCGGTGCTACATATTACAGTTGTCTTAGCCCGAAGGCCAGGGAGGGAGACGATATCCGGACCCTAATCCATACCTTTAGATATCACCTTAGACCGCTGCGCTACCTAGACACTTAATAATTTTAATGTCTAATCGGGGTAGTCTATTCGGCGAAGTTTCATTGTGATGCTAATAGGACTGTTCCAAACCCTTGGGGAAATAGGAGAACCAATCAAAGTCCAGCAACAGTAAGAATGATTTCATAAATAAACAATGGAAAAAGTAAATAAAAGAATAAATTTCCGTGAACATTTCTAAGTGCATAAGGGTTCTTTGCAAAGTCAAGAAGTTACGTCAATGACGCGGTCTGTTTATGGATTTTACGGTATTCCTTTTGCTGGATGATAATCAAAACTGGTTTCCTATTTCAAGAGCAATTTCGAGGCAAGTTTGAAGGCTTAAAACGTCAGTAAAGTTAAGTACTTTAAACAATTTTTAAATTTGGACAATTCAGTCATACAAGTTTGTTAGTTGATTCTACGCGTAAGAAGCCAATGCAAATTCAGCTTCGACTGAAATGTACTTTCTTTATCAATTAAAACTCTACGGGCTTGGTCCGAACTGTCAAGACATTGGTCTGATATATATTTTTCCGTAATAACCGCACTTTCGGTTAATAAGAAGCAATATTATTAACTTCAAATCTTTATTACATAGGTTCATTACTGGGCCACCTGTCGTAGACCGAGCATGCAGGTGTGCAAAATTACCCAAGTGGCCTTTGCAAGCAAGGAGTACAAAGGAATCCCAAACCACAGAAGGAGGAGTAAAGGAGTTACTTGCGAGGCTAACTAAGTAAAACGCTTGTAACGATGGCTGTCCACGCACACTCAAAATCAATACGACGGTACGCTACAATCTTGGACATAACTTCTCGAGACGGTAGCGATTTTTACAGTGATAATGCCACACCTTAAGGGTGAACTGACATATATCGTTGCTGTGCAACTGTTGCTATGCAAAATACTGTCTTCTTTTGGCCAGCAAAATTGAATAGGCACACGCGCGCGCGTTTTTGGCGGGAATCATTTGACTTTCGGTAGAACGACGCGCACCTGACAAAAAGGACTAATTTTTGTTCTTATTGCGCATGCGCGGGACACTTTACTTCCGGTTTCTTTAAAAAACTATAATCTTTGGCGGATTTCATCAGAACGAAGTGGTTTTTTTTTCAATATTGATATCCTTTACAGCCTTATCTTCAAAGCCGAAGATGGGATTTGCGAAAAATTAAGAAATACGACAGTTATTGGCATAAGTCGCTCATTTTTGACGTTCAAAAAATCCTAAAAGGCTTATTTGGAAACCATTCTTAAAACCCATGCTCGATTCTATGCACCTTGGTCTCAAGATTGAAATAATGCATTTTAAATTCTCAAATATACAGTGCTGAAAAAAATTATAGCTTTTTTCTGTATCTATGAAGACAATTTGGTGGCATTTTATAGAATCTTCAAATTTCCCTAGTAACGAGCCATTTTTATATGTCAGTACACCCTAAATGTCTTAATTCACTACAAAAATTCAAAGCTTTGTACCCATTTTCCCTATTTAATGTTGTTTCAGAGGGATGTTAATATACCAGGTCTAATTCTCGGGGGACAATAACATTGTTATTGAGCTGAGGGGGATTTTGCGACTGAAAATTGTCATTTTAACTAAATTCTTCAATCAAATGTAATTTGCAAGCAACTATCGACATAAACAACAACAACGGCAAAGCTAGTTTATTTTAGAGTGATTTTTTTGGGCCTGTGAAAAAATTGTCAAACGTAACTAATTAATTAGTAATAGACTCTAAATCAATCCATTGTTTTCTTTTATTTTTTTTATCCAACTAGTACAAACTAAATAGTCATATTTCTTTAGACAGGAAAATGAAAATTAATCTAGCAATTGGCAATTATAAAATAACTATTATATAACGCGCGCTGTGATTGGCCACAAAGACTTGTTGGATGAGAGTATATCAAACACGCTCACGTCACTTTTTTCGAACTTTTCGTAAATTTGTGTCCTTGTTATTTTATAAAAGAATTGATAGCCTGATCAAAACATTTGTGATGTTGGGAGAACACTCGAGAGCAGCGATACTACGTTCAGGCTCTCGTGTTCGCCCAATCAAAAATCACGTGCGTTTGTATCAGACTATCAAACCGCCAAAGAAAACAATTTTCTTATTTCTTAAATTAGAACTAAACTCAATTACAACAATAGAACTTGTCGATAAAAATGGCGCGTTTCTAAGCATGAGTACCTAGTCAAGAGAGGTGATCTGATAAACTTCGTAATTTAAATAGTACAAGCTTCCTATGAAAAGAAAAAGAAAAATGGATTTAGGGCAAAGAATTATCTTTTTCTTTCTTTGCACTATTGTAAGGTTAATTAATCTAGCTGATATAGCTTGAAATTGTTACCCGCTAGAATACATTACTAACACCTGGTGTGCGAGGTACTTCAACCACGCCTTCGCCCGAATTTTTGAAAAACCAGCACTCGAATAACTGGAAAAAAAGTAAAAAAAAGATCATTGGCAAAGAAAAACGTCAAAAATTGTCGTTCATACTCAGTTTTTCGCTGATAATTTCTTACAAAATGAAAATTATTTTGTTGCTAATGGAGAAAAAAGCGCTGTACAACGAGACCCATCAATCAAAACAGTAGCTTGCCAGGCTTGCTTAGATATTCTTACAGGTATGCCAACAAATGCCAGATATTTTAATATCTGGCAGTTTAGATATCGTACCTCGAGATCAGAAGGACCAGGAATTAACAACGTACTTAGTGATTTGACATCAACGACACTAGTACAGTAAGAGGTTTGTGCATGTGTATACGTAAGGTCTGTTTGCTTGTTGTTTTTTGTTTTTGTTGTTGTTTTTTGTTTTTGTTTCTTCAGTTGTTTGTTTGTTTTTGGTTTTTTGTTTGTTTGGTTTGTTTGTTTTATTATTTTTGTTGTATCTGTTTTGCAAAATCAGAAGAAGGGAGAGAGAGGCCGGGAATAAGGAAGAAAAATGAAAATCGATGAAAATGTTGTACTTGTATAAATGTTTTCAAATCGCGCGCTCGGGCATCAAAAACCTGGAAACAAGATGAATTACTATTTAAATAATAATAGTACTTTGATTTGGCAATTTATATGCTTCCAGGAAGAACATGTTCATGTTTGATTTTACAGGATATTTACATGCATCACATATACATTTCACAGCATGCATGTAAAAATACCGTACATATTCTCAATGTGGTAATATATTGCGAACGAACACCAGTTAATACCCCCGTGCAAGGGACCCCCAGGGATCACTAGTTACGTAATCATATAGGGTCGTGTTTAGAATAATTATGGCTTCAAAAGTCAAACATTCTAGATCTCTTCATTTCGGGAAACGCGCGGATGACGCAGCGATGATTTCCACGAACCCGGAAGCCGTCGGTCCTCTCTCAGGGCAGTCACTTCCCGTGTCTTAGTATACACCCGAGTGTGATTGTGAGTGGGTACTCCGAATGGGAATGTATTACTATGTAAATAGGAATTGACGGGATCTTTACCTTTTTTTTTTTTTGCTTATTTTACCCAGTAATTTGTATACTATGACTCAATTTATCAGTTCTCGAATTGACAGTACTTTAGTTTCAATTTCCCATTCAATGAATTTTGGCTAAAAGTATAGTAATAGCAAAATCATTTAACACATTTTTCTGAACTGCTAGTGAACGTGGCCTTCGAGTTGTCATCACTCTATATCAGTACAATGGCCTGTATTGCATTTCTGTTAGTCCTGTTAGCCTACACAAGGCCAACTCAAGCTGACTACTTTACTCCTACACCAAATCTAAAGAAGATTTTCAACGATCGATGCCTTTAATATTTCGAGCAATATCGATCCCTGAATTTGGTGGACGATGCAGCAGTTGGTGAGCCGGTAACAAGGGATTACTGCGTGAAAAAATGGCAAAAATTTACTGGGGCATTTGCGTTTAAAGATGCTTGCACTGTAACTCGAGAGGATTACATGCCGTTCTTACAAGAAGGAGGCACGTCTGAGATCAGGGACAGGGTAGATTGTGCATGTGATTGCTCTTATTTTCTTCTGTTGTTTATTTTTTTATGGCTTTTGTTGTGTTTGGTATAGTTCTTTCTGTTTGGTTACATGCGTTTTATTTTGCTTTCGATTATGGTGTGATTAATTTAACTTATTTCGTTTTTTGTTGTTGTTGTTGTTGTTTTTCTTTAACTTAGTTTTTTTACAGTGCGACGCACCTAACCGTGGCCACCCAATTAATATTTTTACAAGATGTTCAACGAGGCATATCAGGCCAAAAAAGAGACTAAAATCAATATCGCTGAGGTAAAGGTTCGAATTTTGAGAAGAAATCTCGCCAAAATATTTCAACTTGCATGGTCGTTTCTGTTGCAAATATAAATAAAATCTTTGTTGCATGACACGACTTTGACCTCAACGTGACAATGTACAAATTCTCGTTCACTGATTGGTGAAATTGTAAAAAAAAATTCATTGGGTGGGCCACGGTTAGGCGCGTCGCACAATAATGTTGCTTATCTTATTTGTTGTTGTTCCGTCCTGAGACGACACTAAGTCCTTTTTCTCAATATTTTTCCAAAATATCCTCTCGGGAGTTTCCAAATTATATGATGGCGCATCCCCTCCTGAAGACGGTGCACCCCCTCCTGAAGATAATCCTGGATCCGCCCCTGCTAAAACAACTGACTTAAAGTCAGCGCAAACGCGCAAAGCTTATGCTGTCTGACAAACACCATGGTCCAGCATTCCACAGGAACCCCATTCACTATATACAATTACATATCATTTTGCAAACTGATTGTACTCATTTATCTGGGTAGGTTTCTCGTATCTGATTTAATTTGGTGTGGAGAGCCGAGAGGTACAGGAAGTAATCCTGATGGCATCCTCTACAATAAGAAATGCCCCGAGTGCAAAAAGCAAGGAAAAACCCAAGAACATTTGGAAATATTCTGGGCTGCTGCTTCCAAAGTGGTAAGATTTTGAACAAAGATTTTAATTTCTTTTGATTGAATCTCTTCGCCCGACGTAATTATTAGTTTGTTAACAAATTCTTCCTGGTCTTCAGTGCATTACTTCAAAATCCTATTGCCGTCCTGTAAATCTCGGTCGAGTTGAGTCGTGGATCATGTTTTAGGGGCCGGGGACACTTTTCAAAGTTCATCTCAAGATTCAATATTAATAGTGTAAAAATACGCAGGAAACAACCTAAATGAACAAAAGAAAGATCAGAATCAGATGTTTACACTTGTTAATACAAGTAACTTACTGCAACTTAGGGTAAAATGGCGTCCTTCAATTTGCAATTCAGCTCAAAGTGTCTCAAAAAGCAACTCGAAAATTAACTTTTGAATATAACGGCGAAAAAAATCTTTGATATACACCTCTTACTCTAGATCTTGCTTTGTCCTTTATATCATCAGTTTGCCAAGCAAGCTGCTGGTGTCGTTCGTCACCTGGTAAATGGAGGTGTTGGAACGGAGCCACCAAATTGTGCTCATCATGATGGAACTAAGTATCGCGGTGAAGTTAACGCCCCATGGGGGACTCCGATCGTAAATGGACGGGGATACTCGTCGTACCTTATAGGGGTCAAAATCTGCAATTTGGTACCTTTTAGGGTGTCTCAGACTTAAGTGGACTACCAGAGACATAGCTGGTACCTTTTAGGGACTGTTTTGGGGTAAATAAACTTCCTAAAATAAGCATGAAAGGGACGTACCTTTTAGGGGTAGAAATGAATTGTTGCCACTCCCACTCAGGTACCTTTTAGGGGTCATTTTCAAAATTTCCGACGAGCATCCCCGTCCTCTTATATATAGGAGTCCTCCCCCCCCCCCACGTTAACGTATACGATTGGTTACAGAAACGTATACAGAAATGTATCTCACTCTAAGCCGGTATGTTAGGAAAAACGTAAAATTTCTTAACGGAATAGTACATAGCGGTGCGTGAGGCTTACGTATTTGATTACGGTGTTAGTTGACTCAAAGAAGTAGGAACGAAATTAAACGTATTCGTAAAGCTCAGTCGGGCGAATTGTGGGTAAAGTAACGCAACTTAATGCATGGACCATAAGATCAAAGACAATCGGTTACGTGGAGCGTGAGACCTAGTACGTATTTGATACGGTGGGGGAGTTCACTTGAACAGGACTGAAGAAATTAAAAAATGTAACGAATGCATTGGAAGTTTTATAATGAACAATTCATACGTAACTATATATTGGTTGATAATATATATTGTAATATACAGGTAATTATCTGGACAAAGATTCCTCCCGAATAATTAATGAGGATTTGAAGTCGTTCAAAATTCCTCAATTCTGGCTTCACGGGCTTTCAAGTCCCCGCAATTGGTTCAAGTACGAGACGCAGTCGAGGACAGAAACTAATTGCACGCACTTGGAACCTCGTGAAGTCTTCCTTGTCGGACTTCAAACATTACACGAGAAACGCGTAAGCAGTACGTAACGTTAGATTACTGCGTCAGGCGTTACTGCTTGCGCGTTTCCGTCATGACGTTTCATACCTACACTTCCAGAATCCTTTTCAATAGCTTCTTTTGTTATGCTAGTTTTCACTATTGTCTTGGTTTTCTCAAAAGAGTTTGAATATTTGAACATGTATAAAAATTCGAAAAGTTAGTATTCAGTTGTAAAGTATTGCTGCTGAATCCTTGTTGATCTCAATGGTCTCTCCTTTATGCGAATAAAAAATAATAACTATTTCAAAATGATTTGTCAAAGATTTTTCGCCAAGGACGAACTGCCAAACATTCCCAAAGAAAAGGTGACCGAGTTTCGTGTGATTGTTGCCAATGAGCCTGGTCGACCTGTCTTATAAGTACTATAGTATTCTAAGAGATATTTCAGTCTTTTCTCCGCTTTCCCTTTCACTCTAACGTAATGAATCTTTAAGAGGTAATAGGAACCTTTAGTTAGAAGTACAAGTGCGAGTGCGCCCAGAGTTTTTTACGCATGCGTCAAACTGCATGGATGTCCGTCAGTGTCACGCCAACTTGAAAATATGCACTTGCAATCGCTTGGTCGACGACTAGAGTGACACATTCCATCTAAATATTTGATGTTTTATGTCAAAAACACTCCAGTACAGTCTTCATTAATGATCTCAGTTTTCCTATTTTGATGGCAACCAGGTATTTAAGAGTTGCATTGTTTTTAGAAAAAGTTGATGTAAAATTTTTATACTGTAAGTTGTTATCCATGCTTTTCTAGTCTTACGCTTGAATTTCGGAAGCACTCCGACAACGATAAAAAAAGCGCGCACACAACAACGATAACAAAAAAGCATGCGCAATCTCTATGGATTGTGATCTTTTATACTAGAATTTTGGTTATATAAGGAATAGGGTTGCATTAGGCTCGTAACGAGTTTATCGTTGACTCGCGCGTTGTCACCCCGAACTCTAACGACTTGTATGATGAACTATAAATGTTGGAGGGATGTAAGACAATTAACTTTTAATAAAAGATATGTTCTAAATTTAGCATTGTTAATTATATTCTTTAGTGAGTATTGTGATACTGGGACCATCAAAAAGCTGAGAGAAGACATCAAGAACAAACTCGGAATAGAACCAAAATGTATTACAAATCCAAAGTAAGTTTGCCAAGTAGACACGCCACTGGTGTCCTGGTGGCTTTTCGTCCATGGATCCGTTGTAATTATTGTCCAGTTAAACGTGGGTTAACTTTTCTGTGCTAGAAATGAAAGGAGAAAGACTAGTTCTAGTTTCCTCTAGTCTCCGGCTAACTCTGGCTTAATTTTTATTACCGGCGGGCTAGAGTTGACCACAGAAATGACCTTTTCTTACTTATTTTTTGACAGGGGTGTACTAGAAATCTTTTGTAAGGACATAGAACTTGCTAGACAACCCGCTTGTACACCAGAAAAGTTGTTAGCTGCAAAACCGTTTTAAGGTAGGATTATTTTACAGCTTGAATGAGATCCATGTCATCTCTCAACATGCTTTCTATTGGCTTTCTACTACGCAGTCGCAGTTAAGAAAAGAGGGTATACCAAACATTGATTCTATATTGGCATTAACCAAGGGGCCCACTAGATTAGTTTTCGTATGAGTGTGAAACGGACCGCGCCGTGCCGTGATCGTGTCATTCGTGATGTCTATAAAAACCTTTGAAATTCCTGCCGTAACTGTGCCGTGCCGTGATCGCGCTGTTTTAATTTTCACATTCGTACGAAAACTGCTTTTATCGATCAGTTTCATACGTATTCTTTTCGATATGTATTTTTTTACCCTCCGTCTACACTAATTAAATAAACGGCAGTTTTCTTTCATCTAATCTGCGAAAAATAAACGAAGAAAAGTATATGTTTCCGTTGTCATAATCTAGCTAGAGAAATGTTTTTGAAAATGCATCTCTTCTCACGTCAGGTTTGGTGGATTTCTCAGATGAAGAATAGACTAATTCTACGAATATATATATAACAGACTGAATACAAGAAATAGCAGTATTTTATTTTAAAATAACTTAAAATAATCGGTTAACTGCAGCGAGAGTGGAAGCGCAATTAATTTAATGAATAATGAATAACAGTTTGAAAATACTTTGGAATAATGAATCAGTTATTGCATCTGAAATATCCAAGGAATAATGAATAATGACGAGAGGAAAAAAGAATAATGGATAACAGAAAAATATAGAAAAAGAATCGGAATAATGGGAAACAGTTATATGATGCATTCTCTAGAAAACTTGCTTGGGAATAATGAATAATGGTATAGCCCATGGACAATTATTCTGCTTCCACCCCCGAAACTGCATGATTATAATGCTATGCTCCCGTAAGGCCATATTGAAATATACCAAGAAAACGCAACTAATTAAGTTTTAAAAGCGCAAAGTCTATAAAATTTCTCGTAACTAAAAGAGTGGCGCATCGACCTGTATGTGATATATACAATTCTTTATTTTCCTCTCTCATCTACCTCACATCTTAACTTCTATTGGTTTCTTGTCTTTTATTATTACCCACTTTTTTGTTCATTAATTATTCATCAGTTGTCACAGAAATTCAATATAAGGGGATTGAATTTTATCCCGCCCTTATGAGTTGTCAGGAAAACAAAACAAAACAAAACAAAACAAAACAAAACAAAACAAAACAAAACAAAACAAAACAAAACAAAACAAAACAAAACAAAACAAAACAAAACAAAACAAAACAAAACAAAACAAAACAAAACAAAACAAAACAAAACAAAACAAAACAAAACAAAACAAAACAAAACAAAACAAAACAAAACAAAACAAAACAAAACAAAACAAAACAAAACAAAACAAAACAAAACAAAACAAAACAAAACAAAACAAAACAAAACAAAACAAAACAAAACAAAACAAAACAAAACAAAACAAAACAAAACAAAACAAAACAAAACAAAACAAAACAAAACAAAACAAAACAAAACAAAACAAAACAAAACTATGCTTTTTCACCTCTACCATCTTAATGTACTATTCTACCTCCTTACGAAGTCCTCCCCCCACCACGTCGATTCGTCTCTCATGGCATGTCCGCAGGTTCCTTGTCTTCTCGAATTGTATTTTCCATCACTCCAATTTTACATGTCTTCTGATTGCGTCTCTTACGATTTCGTCCTTTTCGTCCCTCCGTTTTTTCGCTCCTTTCCATCTCTTGTACTCCTGTCACACTTGTCTCTCCTGTTGTAATTTCAGCCCCACCTCTATTTGTACTCTCAAACTTTAGTGCTTCAGCTCTTTCTGTGTCATCTCCGCTCATTTGAACTTCTGCCATCTTACTTTCTTCATATTCCTTTCTTTCTGCCAAAGTTCCTTCTTCTTTCTTTGCACTTCTTTTCTTACTTCCTATCGTTACTTCTTTTCCTTCTTTCTGCTCTCCTCCACTTGCTACGGACGTAATATTCCCTCTTTCATCTCTGCCCTCTTCAACTCCTACCCTCCCATTCTTCCCACATTCTCCTCTTTTTCTTTCCTCTTTCTTCGTCTCTCCTGTCTTCCTCCCTCCTTCTGCTGCTTCTTTCCTTTCTTTCTGCCCTACTCCACTTCTACTACTTGTGGCCGTAATAGCTTTGGCCTGTACGTTGCCAGATGGATTGACGTCGACTTTGTTTTGTTTAAAAAAGTTGAAAATGGCTCGTTGGACATCTGTTCGTAAAGAAGAATAAATGATGGGATTGGCAAACGACGATGCATGAAGTACCCATGTAGCACCAGATAGTACTCCTGAAGACAGCTTGAGTTTGGCGATTACCACAAGCATTCTTGTTATCACGTATGGAGACCAGCACAACAGGAATACAAAGACAATGACGATGGAGACTTTGGCGAGTTTGGACTCGATTGCTAAAGAATCGTTTTAGACTGCATTAGTTGATTAAGACTTCAATTTTGTTTGGCATTGTTAAAACACAACAATTCATTTTCATTTTGCACGACAAAAATGCTTTTCAAGAGAAACAATTTAAATTACCCTGTTTCATTCTGATGACGTCACCAGGGTCGGATCCAGGGGGAGTTCATAGTTGTACAGGACACCCCCCTAGCGCCGTACTTACTCTGTTTTTCTATAGACTTCTTGCGAGATGACGTCATCAGATTCATTGTTAGGAGGCCGCCATCTTGGATGCGACGTCATCTCACAAGACGCCTATTTGGGACATCCCTTTGCAAAATCCTGGATCCGCCCCTGGTCACGGCTGGTTTATGAGGGGGTCCGGTAATAGAAATTTTGATAAAATTTCCTCTACTAAGATTAATCTCAAATAGTCTGGTTCCCAAATATATATAAGATGTATCGATATCTAAAGGGAAATTTTATGCTAAAAATAAACATTTTTATTGGCACATTAGACCTTCGGAAGCACAATTTTGAAAGTTTTTCTTAGCTTCACTGAGAATATCAAATCCATATTTTAAAAAGATAATGAAGATTTTAGTATAGCTTTTTAATGATGTCAAATATGGGGAGTTCGACTCACGGCCAGTTTCAGGCTGTTTCAGGCGGTAGTTCGTACTCAAAATGATATGTTTTCGTTTGCTTTTTATTTCAACATTTACTCACGTGCTGATAAAGTACAAACACTAAAAGCTTCAGATAACTTTGATTTTGGACTTGCAACAATTTTTGTTGCTTGACAGTGACGTACAAAGTACACCCAGAAAGGTTTTCACGTCCGAGTATCGAACTGCTCAGTCAACGTAGATGCTTTCCAAGCAGAGTATTACAGTACAAAATGTGGCAAGGAATAAGAAATTAACTATCGATGCATTTTCCCCTCAGTAACATTCGACAAATTCAATCTTAGCGAAGTGTAAGTCAAGGAAACTCTAGGCATGATCTTACTAATGAGAGAAGTTGTCGTGTCCATCATTTGACTACCTAGAAGACGGCTTTTAGATTAGATCGTTCAATTCCAAAGCAAAGTTTCGCATACAATCCTGATGCATTGATGCATCGTGATTTGAATAACACAGGAGTCCCGTAATAAACCAGAGCCCACATTACTTTCGGCCTGCGGTCACCTCGAGCATGCGCAGAAGCATAATTAAACAATGTTCGAGTGAGTGAGTGACACATTTGCATATTTCGACCTCTCACAATAACTCGTGGATTTGCAATCCATGAGTTAAAAAGCCTCAGAGGGAGGCTCTTTCCAAAACAAATGAATTGGCAAAAACATCCAATTTTTAGGCTTTTCGTGGATGGAAATATATTTTAATTTATTCCCCTTACTTGACGTCATCAAAGAGCTATACTAAAATATTTGATGATTTTTTAAAATATGAATTCGAAATTCGGAAGAAAAACCTTTGAAATTGTGATTATACGAAGGTCTAAAGTTCTGAATAGTGCATGCATGTGTGCGTCCAACATGGCGGACGTGCCCTGAGGCAGTCGTAATCTTAACTGAAGCCTTAACAGAAAATGTTGATGTAATCCTTCATATTCGAACACTCGATGTATTTTTCACAACAATTTTCAAACACTATTCCATAGTCCAGGAGAATATCTGTTCAATTACGATTCAATTCAAGTACAGTCGCTGTTAATACAATCAATCGAGCACATAAATAAGGCGAACCATGAAGCCCTCACAATATCAAAGTTAAAAGCATCGAAGAAAAGAAGCAAAACACTGTCTAAAGAAAATGTTTTCCTAAAGCTAGACGCAAGTAAGTAATCTCACGAATGAGTTAAACCTATTCTACTGTGACGGATCTCTTGTGAATATTAGAATCAGTGATGCTGACATATCGGTCAGCCACCGACAGCCGTCCAACTGGTCAAGTGATCAAGATTCCAAGAACCATGCGCCCGATTATGCACGATTTGTCAACCAAGATCGGTGTAAGGCCAACTCCTTCGTAAGAGAATTAGCCTAAAGAACTTCACCACTAAAGATATATATTGGCATGAATGGTCTAGATCGTGTTGCTGCTTAAAAGATCTTCATTCAAGAAAGCTTGACACCTTAGAAAAGTGGTATCTCCAAAAAGAGTCTCGAGTTCAAAAATGAGACAAATCTCAAATCTATTTCAATACTTGAAACAAAGCTATGACTTTCTCGAGTTTTGAATGCCATTCCAGTCCACTATATGCAAAATTACAGCTACTTAAACTTCTTAACCAATCTATTTACGCAATTCAATTTTTATGTTCCATTTCTATAATAACAACCAACTTCGGCAAAAAGCTTTTGATAATTACTTCCGAAGTGTTTCTTCAGTTGGCATAATTATGAAATTAGACGTATATACCAGCCTCACGGTCAAGCTATTGTGCTCCTGCTGGTAAAACAAATTATGGAAAATTTCGCCTTAGATAAACAGGTCCTAATATTTGGAACAAAACTGTCGAAAAATTGAAGTCCTTGTCTCTAAAACTATTTTTAAAAAATCAAAAATTCTCTCAATGACAAATATCTGTGTACATAACTTCGCTCCTTTCTTATCATTAGCCTCACATCTCTTGGAATATAAATCTATAAATTTAAGTTTTTTCCACTTATCTTTATGTTATGTAAATACAAAAAAAAACCCGATATCCTATAAAAGTAAATTATTTTTACATATTTCAGTCTAATTTAATAATAGAAATTTTGTTACTCAGCTCGATTAGTGAATGCTACTCCTGAGTAACATTTACCTTATATTTATTATATCTAAAATGTTCTGTGTTTTCATATCTTTATTGTGTATGGTCATAATAATAGAGTCAATCGTTAGAAGAATAAAAATAAAATGTTTTTTTACAACACTTGATCGATGCTAATCTCGCAATCTGCATGATTGGTTGGTTAGAGTGTGTCAATAAGAGGACAGACACACTGATGACGTGTTTCGGCGCGCGCGCGCTCGTTCTGTTGCTTCGTTTAATAAGGATTTTTTAACTTTTATTTCAAATAATTGTTGTAAAAAACAAATTTAAGATGGTCGCTGCGCTCGTGATCCTGACTTGAGTTTTAAACATTTTATGACGTCAAGAGTTTGTCAATAAGAGGACAGACAACTCAAAACCATTTTCAATTTGTTAAATCTTTAGCATGCATTTGATCAGGGTCCCCTATAGCTTTTGCGTTAAACGTGAATGGCTGATTTATTTTGACGTGAAACGTGACTTAAGGTCTAAAATCTTTTTGCGGCCACGTGAAAGCAACTTTTGATCTTTTTTGTGAACGTGAAAGAGATTTTTGAATTATCCGTGACGCGTGAAAAGACCAAATATTTTTGCGGGTATAGGGGACTCTGTTTGATGGTTGTTATCGCTTTTTTTCGTTCTATAAAACGCATTTCCCATCAACTTTCTTTGTGCTGTTGCTGTTTTGTCACCTCCCACGCCGACCACTTTGTGAGACTATGATCCTTAGCGTTTAAACAATAGATGGTTGATGTTTTGTCATAATAATGAAGTAGGACAATTCTCAGGTGAGAGAAGAGGTTTTGTCCTCCAAAATATATTCCGGAAAGAGAATCAGTAATGCAATCAGCTGATGTACAATTTCACTAAACTTACCACCAAAATCCACGTCATCAAATTTACAATGCATTTTGGTGCAAAAAATGGAAATGCTTCTATAATTGGAGACTATCTTTTGGACAACGACTGCATCAATTGTCATCAGATATTGATAAAAATGTCGACATTCTATCTTTTTAATCAAGAATTTCAGGCTTGCCAATTAAACGATCAAAGAACTATCATATCTGACGTCATAGCATTGTTCCGCTTCACCCTCGACCAACTATGGCTACGTACACGAAGCAGATCACAATTTACCTTTTATTAGGAATAGTCCTCTATATCCAATTGAAATTGTTTAATGTTTTAAATCCATATAGATCAATTCTGACGTAAAATTTTATGACACGTCAATCGACTCTCCTCTCTTTTAGTTCCGACCATTAATTAACTCTATTAACTCTGTTCCGACAAAGAGCCAACTAGGCTTGAAACGTCAGCAATGTTTCGTGAGTAACTGCAGAGGGTCCAATTGTAATAACAGTTTTTTTACTTAATAAAGGTTCCTAGCATGATGACTTTTGGGTCTTAGCGTAATAATTAGGTTCCTAGCGTAATATCTTTTGTTGGGCTTCCTTGGAAATTAAATTACGTGGGACAATCGCTCGTCTTCATAGCAGGCTTTCATTTTAGTTTCGAATAAATTGTTGAAACAAACTGGCCTTCTTACAGCTCTAACTATTTTTGATGGTGATAATTCATATCACCGCTGGCGAGTAAAAATTAATCAAAGTTCTATTAGTATTCTATTGATCAAAATTAGCAAATTCATTTAGGCGCGAGCCGTTTTGTATTCTCATTGGGAAATAAATGTAACTTGGTTTCATCATGTAAAATCAGTTCTCATTTATCACCTGTACATGTTTTGTTAACAGGGTCCCCTATGCCCCTTCGCAAAATAAAATCACGCAAAAATATTTGGTCTTTTCATGCGTCACGGATAATTACAAAATCTCTTTCACGTTCACCAAAAAATCGAAAGTTGCTTTCACGTGAACGCAAAAAGATTTTAGGCCTTAAATCACGTTTAACGTCAAAATAAATCAGCCATTCACGTTTCACGCAAAAGGTATAGGGGACCCTCTGTTAACTTTCCTTGATATGTTAAACATATGTTGATTGGCAGATGTAGTCATGACTCGTTGTTGAGATTTATATAACCCTTTTGAGATCTTAATTCATTATGTTTCGACCCAAAGTTTATTACACCAACTGGAGCTTTTATTACGCTAAGACCCAAAAGTCATTACGCTAGAAATTTTTATTGCGTTTAATTTAGAACCATTTATTAGACATGTACCCTCAACATTTGTATACTCTCTTTTTATACGGTGTTAAAGATTGCCATTCATTTTTCCTTAATTACATCTTTACCGACGCATCCCAAACTAATTCACTCACTAGCCAATTTCCTCTTGCATGCCAATTATATAATGTTTACCAGTTTATCGTTGCTTTATACTGAATGGAAACTTTGTCGCCAAGGGGGAAAACATTGATCAAATAAATTCCTCCCACACGCTTCAAGTTGGGATTCAAATTAAACCCGAAGGCATATACAATGTCTAGATCTTGTCAACATTCAAACATATCTCCAAATTTGGATTTTTCTTGGTTAGAATTTTGGATTTTATATTCAGTCCGAGTCAACAAATCTATGCGTTGCTCTTTGAAACGTCTTGGTGCGATTTTGTAAAAATTCAAGTCTCGTGTTCGGTTTTTCGAGCCCCGCCGGGTTCCGGACTCTCGGTAGGTCCCGGATTTGACCATCTCAGTCATATCCCTCACGTACAGAAATGAGAAACGTCAAATACTACACGTGCTATCAGATTCAAGGAAACCCAAATTTAAAGCATTTGTAACAACTAAGTTTTAAAATCATTCTTTGGCCGGACTTTCTGCTGATGTTATCTAAAAAGCTAAATAAATGCTTATCGTAGGTTTACGCAACGGAAATTCAAAATTAAAATTTCAATTTGCATCATAATTTTCGCTAAAAACGATGTTGTTAAATTTCATTAAAAGGTCAAATCAAGTAATCAAGAAACGAAGATCGGAAATGGACGATACTGAATGGAGCACCAAGATGCCAAATTTGATATTGTCACACAACCGGACTACAGCGCAGATGCCGTAATGTACTATTGCCACAGATGAAGAGAAACAGACACAGACACACAAAAAAACGTGTGTGAGCCCATCTCGAAAAAGTTATGAAAGAACCTTAAATAAAACTCGAAGCCCGAATAATAAGTAAAACAAGCAAGCAAATTAACAAATAAATGAACGAATGAAAGAACCGAACTGATCCTATCGTATATGAATTCATCAAGGAATGAGGAAATAAACTGACCTCTTCTGTTGAGTGCTTGTTGTCTTGTAACAGAGTTGGTCATTCCAGCGTCGTTGCTGTCCATAATGCGTCTATTCTGCAGGCGTACCAGGCACAGCGTACGAGAATTTAGTACAAGTAACAACAAAAAGGGGAGGCCTACATGGATGCTCAAAATACTAGCAGTAAATGGTATAGGGCGCTCGCTCCACGAAAGTCCGCAGTCCAATCCCTTCTGGTCAAATTTTATTCTAAATCCTGATCCAAAAATAATGGTTAGGAGTGTTCCGTGGATCCAAGGGTACGATAACATGGCGGCTTTGACTCTAGGGGTGACATTTGTTGTGTACTTGAGTGGGTATCCCAAAGCAAGGAAGCGATCGATACTCAGCATTATCAGCGAAAACACGGACACGGAAAACAAGGAATAGGAAAATAGTCCACCGACAGAACACAGAACTCCACTGTCACTGATTAGATCGACATTGATGACCGTCGCTAGCTGATAGCTCATTGGAAAAGCAGCAGTCATAAAGTCAGCCATGGCAAGGCTCATGATCAACTTGTTGGCAAAGGAAGAACGAAGGCGTGAGTTTTTTACAAATACCAAAATGAGTGTAAAGTTGCCAAA
This sequence comes from Telmatactis stephensoni, assembly GCA_029948255.1. Lineage (NCBI taxonomy): Eukaryota > Metazoa > Cnidaria > Anthozoa > Actiniaria > Isophelliidae > Telmatactis > Telmatactis stephensoni. Next base: position 359,521 of record JALIZF010001911.1, read on the forward strand.
AATACTCAAGGCGATGATAAGACCTAGAGACACAGAAAGTCCAATGGTCTCTTCCCTCGGGCGAGCTGTGAAGTTTAGCGTCTTGTTCATGGTTTAACAAGCAGTACTGACAGAAATGAAGGCTCAACTTGGCAGTCTACTTGAGTAGTCGAAATACAATGGTAGACTTCTGTAGATAATTAACCCATCCTGTCTGTATTGTTCACTTCATTTACTGCCTACGTCGAACGGACAATTCATGATCAACAGTCTTCCGATGTGTCACGGCTTCACTTTTTTAATGAACTGACGTGCACGTACGTACGAAATACATTTTTCTCCTAAGCAAGACACGTATGTATTAAGTAAACTTTCATAAAAAGATTTTCAGAGATACGACCTAGAAACTTTTGATCCCGGGGTGAACTCAAGATGCTAATAAACTGGACGGATTAGACAGATGAACTCGCTCTCACTTTGTGCATTCAATTAACTGAGACAAACAGCCAGTAAACATAATTCCTTGATAATCAATACAGAGTTAGTGCTGGCAGATGGTACTAAATGTTTTTTTAACTTCATTTCGCCATGTACTAAGTGTATAATCTCCAGATTTCTGACTCAACTGACATTTAATTGTATTAAAATTTTCATTAAATTTCGAGTTAGTTTTATATAACTGTTAGGCTTATAGATCAGTTATCTAGTGGTTTAATTTTTTAGGCCATTGCTTAAATGTCTTAATCAATAGTTTAATCCTTTAAAACGAAGGCCTACACGTAGCTTACACACTTACGCACTTACGCCTAGCAACAAACAAACAAACAAGCAAGCAAGCAAGCAAGCACGCACACACGCACGCAAGCAAGCAAGCAAGCAAGCAAGCAAGCACGCACGCACGCACGCACGCAAGCAAGCAAGCAAGCAAGCAAGCAAGCAAGCAAGCAAGCAAGCAAGCAAACAAGCAAGCAAGCAAGCAAGCAAGCAAGCAAGCAAGCAAGCAAGCAAGCAAGCAAGCAAACAAGCAAGCAAACAAGCAAGCAAGCAAGCAAGCAAGCAAGCAAGCAAGCAAGCAAGCAAGCAAACAAACAAACAAAACAGAAAAAATGAAACCAGTGAAAAAAAACGGAACCACTAAACAGAAAGTACCTAGTGTACACATTGCATCCATTTACTGAGTGTAGACGGCTTATCACGCAAATGTGACATTCTAGAATATTTGATTTATCGGTAAAAAGAGTTTACTTTCAAATTTGTCATATCGATATTAGTAAAACTGCAAAGTTTCGGGGAGATTGCTCTTTAACTGATGAAAATATGAATTTCTAAAACTGCATTTTTACAACGAAATGTACAGTGGACGGGCATCACATGCCCGTCAAGCCTCGTTATCGTGCTAAATACACGGCATATTTCTTTACAAAAATTCCACAATGATATTTAGTATCACAAATTCATATATCTGTCCGTTTTAAGGGCAATCTTTACAAAACTCTGCAATTTTACTAATATCGATGTGACAAATTTGATAGTAAATTAATTTTTCCAATAAATCAAATATTTTATAATGTCAATGCTAGAGTGATCAAGTCTCGGGCTCGGTTTTTCGAACCCTGGCGAGCTCGAGTCTCGCCGGGACTCTCGAGGGCAGGTCTCGGAATTGACCATCTCAGCCATATCCCTCACAGAATTAATGAGAAACACCAAATATTACATGTCCTGTCAGATTCAAACATCAGACCCAAATTTAAACCATTTTGTTACAACAAAAACAGTTTTAAAATCATGACGTTCTGCTGATGCTATAAAAAACTAATGTTTATGGTTTTCTCACCGGAAATTGAAATTAAGATTTCATTCTGCCTCATAATTTTAACTAAGAATTATTTTGTTAAATTCTATTAAAAGGACAAATCAAGTAATCAAGATACGGCCGAGATCGGAAATGGTGATGCTGAATGGAGCACCAAGACGCCACCAATAAATTAAATATTTTATGATTTTATATTCAGTCCGAGTCAACAAATCTATGCGTTGCTCTTTGAAACGTTTTGTTGCGATTTTATAAAAATTCACGTCTCGTGTTCGGTGTTTCGAGCCCCGCCGGGTTCCGGACTCTCGGTAGGTCCCGGATTTGACCATCTCAGTCATATCCCTCACGTACAGAAATGAGAAACGTCAAATACTACACGTGCTATCAGATTCAAGGAAACCCAAATTTAAAGCATTTGTAACAACTAAGTTTTAAAATCATTCTTTGGCCGGACTTTCTGCTGATGTTATCTAAAAAGCTCATGCTTATCGTAGGCCGGTTTATGCAACGGAAATTTAAAATTAAAATTTCATTCTGCCTCATAATTTTAGCTAAGAATTATTTTGTTAAATTCCATTAAAAGGACAAATCAAGTAATCAAGATACGGCCGAGATCGGAAATGGATGATGCTGAATGGAGCACCAAGACTCCACCAATAAATTAAATATTTTATAATGTCATGCTAGAGTGATAATTGGTGGGTTTTACATGCATTCTTGGTATATCACCTTAGATTTCGTTTATATATACCACATTCCAAATATCACTGAACTTAGCACAAATTTCAGGGGATGGTATATGGCGCGGTATCGAACGAGATGCCATGAGATACACGTAAGTGGTGAAAATCAGGCTTAGATGTGTGGATACCCATATATGTCAGCAAATGTGTAAGCGATTCTATTTGTTGGTTGTCAGTTAAAAATTTAATGCAGTTTGTTGGTTGTCAATACGTGGTTTGGTTGTCGGTAGTCAGTTATTTTTAGGGTTGTTTGTCGTTATTTGGTTAATCCCATCCAAGCTCTCCGAGAGGACGTTAATTGATTAAATAATCAGGGTGCTATCCAATTACGAAGCACACAAACGTCAATGCAGAATTACCTGATAAAAGCGGAACTGCATCAGCACCTGTCTTCTCGTTGGTTTTAATCATTTTTTTATTTTCATTTCGATTTTGTTTTCTTTTTGCCGGAACAGATAAAAAATGCTTTTAGATGATTAACTAGTGTACTACTGCGCTTTGACTTAAGTTCTACAAAGGTAAAACTGCATCATTTGTAACTAACATACTAAGCAAGTAGAGAGGTTTTCATAAACCCGTGAAATAAAAACTAATATATAGTTCATGTGTATAATAGTCGCATGAGAACAAAACAAAACAATGGGATTACTGGGTCTACTAATGTGTATTAGTTTAATAGCTATTTCATGGGGTTTAAGAAAACTACTCTACATATAATTTTTCTGTTATTGTTTTTGAACCAAAATCACCTCATTAGCCTAGTAGAGCTGTCAGGTTTTAAAAATAAACAAGCTTTTTGGATTTTAGGAAATTAATAGTTAAGCCCTCACTGAGCGATATGATCAGGAGCATGAAAACCGTCCGCGCTTAAATATTTCCTGAGATTTTAAACAAGCATGCGTTTAGTTTGAGGTCTGAAACTCATTTCCATTGATTTGCATATTGCTGGCTTTTTCGTTTGACACGGAAAGTTTAGTTTAATTGTGATCTTTCGCTTACAAATAATGTCCATGAAAATAACATTTCAAGAAATGCAAGTCTGCCTTCTGTTAGAGTGCTGCGGACAATTATTTGCAAGCTAATTTGTAGATGGAAATATGATGTAGATAAAAATTTGAACAGAATTCATTATTGTTGTAAGGTCAAAACCACGGAATAAAAATAGCTTAAATTCTCATTGAGGGACCCAGCCCCCCAGGCGAAATGCACGGAGAAAGCAAATTCTGGCAATTCGATCTTTACGGGGGGCGCAAAAATATTTGACGAATTATGAAGTTTTAGTTTCTTAGGAGGTTCAGTTTGTTTCAGTGGATTTTGAATCATAAGATTTTGCCATCTACAATCTCTACCTTGCAAATAAAAGTCCAGAGCGCTAAACCGGTAGGCAGACTGCTCATTTCCTATCATTTCACTTATCGTACATCATTGTGGAGGCAAAGATCGCTAACCAATTTTTTTTCATATCAGCTCGCATTGCAAAAGTCAACAACACATCACATATATATGCAAATCAATGCAAATTAGCACTTTGAAAATATAGGCATGCGCAGACGACATAATGTATACCTGCAGGGTAACACACAATCTCGTACCCAGAGTAGTCCTAGCCTCTTGGCCAGCGACCGAGGAACGAAAAGCTCTGCATGGCGTATACAAAATTTCAGTCCACTATTCACGGACTGCGGCTTAATTGCGCATGACAGTGTTCGGATTAGCTCAATTCGAGCATGTATACAATTTGTTTGCGCATGTCATGCAAGAAATTTTATGTTGACATGGAACGTTCTTCAAAATTATGTTCAACGACGTTCAACTACCGAAATACTGAGACATAAGCAGTCTGCCTACCGTTAGTGCGTTGTGGATAATTATTCAAATCGTGGAAGGCACCCCAGGGCCCGGTTGTACGAAGGTTGGATAAAGTTATCCACCGGATAAGAGTTATCCACTGTATAGATTTTGTATAGATTTTATCCGCTGGATAAGGATTTATCCGCTGGATAGCGCTATTCACCCTTCGTACAACCGGACCCAGATGGGAAAATATCACGCGTCAAAGTCAGTATAAATTTGAAACAAGGGCAAGAACTCTGCACTTTCGAGTTATATTGTGGGCGCTAAATTTATATCTAAGGTGCACTAAGCAGTGAAAATCATTATCAACACGTTACTGTGTGAATTGGATCCGATAAGGGTATTGTAGACTTCAGCGATCGTTGAATAATGAGTCGTGTTTATCGGAATGTCAAACTTTTGCGCGCGAAATTCTTGCAATTCATTTTCAAAATTTTACATCTTAGACAGCGCCCCCCCCCCCCCCCCCTAGTCAAATTATTTAACAATATGCTTTTTTCATGTTTCTTTCTTGCAAATCTGAGCTTTTTTTGGTCCCAGTATTTCGGTAGTTGAAGTTCGTTGAACATAATTTTGAAGAACGATTCTCAAAATATGCGAAGAATGCAGAATTCAAACGTCTGTTCTATGATTCTGTCAACCAATCAGAGTGCTCCAAATAACCGTCTTGGCCAAAGCCTTTCGTTTCTCGGCGCTGGCCAAAAGAAACGGAGGCTCTGGGTACTGACGAGATTGGGTAATACACATTAGTACGTAGACCCTAATTCATAATTGTTCTTTTGTTTCTATTTGACTATTATTTCTATTTCAAGGGCTTCGTTTCTTTTATAATTAATTTCTATGATGTTTATATTGTATTTTCATTTCCCTGAAATTTGATTAATTTTTTATCATTGAATGATGAAAAAATTAAAAAGAAATTAAGAACGATGAAGCAGCAGCAGCAGCAGCAGCAGCAGCAGCAGCAGCAGCAGCAGCAGCAGCAGCAGCAGCAGCAGCAGCAGCAGCAGCAGCAGCAGCAGCAGCAGCAGCAGAAGAAGAAGAAGAAGAAGAAGAAGAAGAAGAAAAGAAATAAAGAGCAATAATAACAAAAAAGAAACTTACATAATTTATTTCAATTGTGAAACTGAATAATCAAGGATATATCTACTTTTCTACAAGTGTACTGGACAGCAGCCTCTTCAAGGCAGTTAGTAAGAAGCTGTACATGTTAGGAAAGGTGAATTGCTAACAAACATCATTCTCTTATACACATATGACAAGATCATGATAACATTTAGAATTAGAGTATGATAAAGCCAAAATATCATCCAATCCATCTCGGTGTTATCTTATTCAGTGTCTTGTGCTCTATTAACGTGATACTCTCTTTATTGTAGATCAATACGTCGTCAGGGGCGTTTACTGTACGGGGGTACACAGCACTTTTCACATAAAATCACAAATCATGCACGGACATTTTCCAGGAAATGAGGAAAGATTATTAAAACGTTTAACTTGCATAATAATATTTTCATTACACCGTCGGTTCATGCACTCTTTACGTTACGGAAGTGATTTGATTTGAGATTATATTGCATAAAACGTAACTTTAAAAAATAAAAGGACTAGGCAGTTTGAATATGAACTTTTTCATCTTCTGGAGGAAAAACTCAATAAATTCACGTGGAACAAGGAAGGAGTAGCCAACGAGCTGCTGGGACAATTATATTATAATATTATATTATCAGTTTTTTGTTAGAACAGGTACCGTTGGCTACTCCTTAACAAGGCAACGAAATCAAGAATCTCGAACAGGCATGCTATGCAAAAGTTTATTTGAAAGCATCATGTTATTTGGAAATATCTACAAGTCATTCTTGCATGCATTTAATTATGGTTAATGCAATAATTATGCGGGTGGCATGGGTAGCGTAGCGATTAAAGTCACTCGCCTCTCGCCGCTGTGGTCTGGGTTCGAGTCCCGGCTCGGGAACTGGATCAGATGTGAGTTGAGTTTGTTTGATGTGTTGTTCTGTCCCTTGCCACGAGGGTTTTTCTCCGGGTACTCCGGTTTTCCTCCCTTCACGGCAAAAATCAACATGTGAGTCGAGTGTTGTATGTACAAAAAATTGTAAATGTAGAAGTAGTGAGAGACAGCAGGTCCACATCGGCCAATGGCTGCCATTAATCCTAATAGCCTGCTTGAACAATATTATATATCCTGCTGTGAATTCCATTAACTGTACTAACCGTGTGAACTGTACTTTTAAACGGTCACTATAATTACGGCACTAGCTACAGGGCCGTAGCCACCAGTACGGTTAGTCAGGTTTCAACCCGACCAACTTTTACCGTTAGACTGAACCATTGTCATTGCAGTTTTGAAGCATGAATTCGTGTAGGAAAACGAAAAAAAACGGACCAACTTTTAAAAACCGTACCAATGTTTAAATGGTGGCTACGGCCTTGCACTATATGATAAACGAATTTTGCGTTCGTCTTCGAAAAGCGTAGTCAAAGTAATCTTACAAAATCAGTTCGTTAGTGTCATGATCAAGCCTAACCATTTTCGTTTTTTAGGTAGATCGGCTACTACTCTTTGACAAATGATTGAGATTCTTGACTGCAAGCAATCCCACTTCAATTTTCCCCTCATTCAGGAAAGACGAGTTTTTGGCCGGCCCCTAGCTAGAATAGTTGAGCGGAGAATCCCTACTCGTCCCCATTTCCTGCTTGTCCGGCCACGTATTCAAAAAGCTCGTGTGGAACTGCTTCAGTGCAGTTTCTCAGATTTCCACTGTAGATTTTTTGCATCTTGTCAATGATTTTAATTCTTTGAATAATGTTGGATCGGAGTTCCTTCAAAATTTCTAGCCTCATTCGGCTTAGAATTTTGATAGATGAAGAAGAAACACGTACATCGTCGATGTTTCGTTTATTTAATTAGACACTAATTAAATATTTTTTATTTCGATAATCAAATATAATACAACCGTGCACAATTGTTTCGCTGAAGTTGGACAATCGGATCAGATCATCAAACACATAGGCGATCTGAGGATAATTTAAAGAATTTAACTAAAATTAACCAACCAGATGCAAGGGGAGACAACCCGTTCGAAGTACTACCCGTTCGTATAAATTAGCCACGAGCAAATTTAGATCGTTTTATTGAATATCCCGCAGTGTTTATAGTCAAAAAGGCGAAGTCATTCATTTGAGTTCCTCCAAATTGATCATAATGTACTAGGCTACCCACAGACTCTCTGGTGAGGGGAAGTGGAAAGGGCCGGGGAGAGGCAGGAGGGAAGAGAGAAGAAGGGAGAGCCTTCTGAACATTCTCGAAAACAAAAATCAATTGATATACGGGATTTATGAGTGAGTACTCGTGCAAATTGACGGGTGCCAAATCCACGTCACGCTTAATGAATCGCTGCATACGGCAGCACATCCAACAAGGAATTCTCCCCTGCTATGCATTTTTCCTGGTAGCAATTATCCTACTAATGAGATCACGAGTAGATTAATTAATAGTTCTGGCATGTTGAGAGCTTTCAAGAATGAGATATTCATTTGAAAACGGCATCAGTTTGCTTACGAAGTGTTACTGTGGAATCCAAACATCCTGTGTTCATTTCGGACATAAAGGTTAGTACATTTCTTTCTACGACAATTTCACTGATTTCATATATAAAATTATAAAATGACTTTAGCTAATTGTGGGGTGATTTCTTTGTAGTCACATAGCAGTTCTCTCAGTATTTCAATATGTGAGATTTAATTTGAGAGTGACTTAATTCAGTGTGTTAGAAATAGAATGGATTTGCAGCTCTGGAAATTATTACTACTATGTATAACCCTAGTTATAACTATTGTATAACTAATATTTGATTTTCAGGGAACAAAGTTAGTCAAAAAATTAAAAATGCAAATCTTTCTCGTGTTGGCAGTACTCACTGCTGTTATTCAGTTACAATTTACAGGTGAGAGGAATGAAGCAAAAACTAAAATAAACTTAATTTAAGTAATAAAATGAAATGAAATGAAATAAAATGAAGAACATATTGTTACTTTCTTTCTCATCTCTTTTTGATCTTTCCTTATATATTTTCCGTTGATCGTAAGGTATTACATAATAACTGACAAATATCATAGCATATAACGTTGTTGGAGTGAAAATATTATAGTGACAGACAAAGCGAATAGATTGCAAACAACAAAAAAGAAAGAAATTAAGAAAGAACGAATGAATGAATGAATGAAAGAAAGAAAAAAGAAAGAAAGAAAGAAAGAAAGAAAGAAAGAAAGAAAGAAAAAAGAAAGAAAGAAAGAAAGAAAGAAAGAAAGAAAGAAAGAAAGAAAGAAAGAAAGAAAGAAAGAAAGAAAGAAAGAAAGAAAGAAAGAAAGAAAGAAAGAAAGAAAGAAAAAGTATGTATGAAATGTTTGAGTGGGCAATAAAGTAATTAATTAATAATGATTTTCATTGATGACGCGATTTGTTTAGATGCGGTAGATCCTCAGCCAACAAATCCAACCTCATTGTCGGTGTTGATGTCAGTTTACTCTGGGCGTGCCAATCCCCAATGGAAAGTGAATTCAGATACTCCAAACTTCGCCAAAATCATACAGTTGTACGAAAGCGCCAAGAAAAGCAAGCAGATCCTATCTGGTGAGTATATGCCGGCCAAGTTTGGTTACCGAGGATTCCTTATTGCTGAAAATGGAATTAAAGTTCCGCATGGATTGGTTGTTGGCACCGAGACAAAAGAGTTACAAAAGCTTCTACTTCAGTCCGTTCCATCAGGCCAGCTCAACTCAAAAATCATTAAAATGGTTGAAACAGCTATTGACAAGGGTGTAGAGCCAAGAAAGACGATTACAAAGACGAAGCGTGCGCTAGTCTACCCTGATGATAGCTGGAATGAACCAGATACTGTCCTTGAGAACAACAACTGTTACAACTATGCCACTGACATAAAAACACGAGTGGGTTACGGTAAATTCCTGCCTGGTCTTGGATGTGGTGAACCATATAACGATATTGAGAAGCAGGAAATTTTAAGAGCTGTGAAGTGTGACCGCGTAGAAGAACTCAACAGGTGCAGAAAAAATGGACCCATCCCTGAACTTAAAGATAACTCAAAACACCTTATCTCACTTCACGTCTCTGATAGTAAGTCATTAACGTAACCGCTATTGCAGGGGGCGGATCTTCAGGAGGGTGCACCATAGACAAGGCGCATTTTCGAGAAATCAGATACCTGGAGGCATTTTGGGGTAGAGGCTGGTAACATAACTATTCTAAACCGATTTTTCATGCTGAATGCGAATATGACTGTTACCAAGACGTATTCTGCAATCTTATACGTGTAAGACGTGTTTTGTGAATTGCTACAGTCATTTCATACTAACGGCTTTTTCATGTAATCCCAAAAGTTCCCAAACTTAAAAACAATTACCATAGCTGGAAAGAGCGCATCAAAATCAGTAAAACTGTGAAGTTTGAAGGATATCAGTTGAAAAATCAAGGAGATACGAATTTTCAAAAATCGAAATTTGTTTGTATCTCTTGAATAACTGTAAGTGTTTTCATACAAAATTTTGTTTTTTGAAAATTCGTATCTCCTTGGTTTTTCAACTGATATCCTTCAAACTTCGCAGTTTTACTGATTTTGATATGCTCTTTCCAGCCATGGTAATTGGTTTTAAGTTTGGGAACTTTTGGAATTACATGAAAAAGCCGTTAGTATGAAATGACTGTAGCAATTCACAAAATACGTCATTTACACGTGTAAAATTGCAGAATACGTCTTGGTAACAGCCATATTCGGATTCAGCATGAAAAATTAGTTTAGAATAGTTATGTTACCAGCCTCTACCCCAAAATGCCTTCTGCACTTTTTGCGATCGACTTTTTCAATTTTGCGCCTTGTCTACCATGATATAAATTGGAAATTGCCGAGATCGAGGGTATTTTGGAAAAAACATTGAGAAAAAAGGACTTAAAGTCATCTCAGGAGGGGTGCACACCCCCTGCACCCCGCCCCTAAATCAGCCCCTGCATTGCACAGCTCTTAGCTTAACTGAGTTAACATGTAAAAAATTGTGCAAAGGAACATTACGCATGTAGCCCTGAGGTAGAATATTACAGTGGAACCTAATACGGACACCGGCCGAGGGCCGGATAAAAGTCTCCGTATTACAGAGGTGTCCTTAATCAATAGAGATTATGGCACCAAAAGTTTCTTATGACAAGTGCAGGTACGAAGTATAGTACCCATTGCTTCTTATATTGGAGCTGCTTTAGTGTTTTTGACGCCATTTGTTTTCGACCCCAAAAAACAAAAGGCATTATAGTTTCATTATGCGTGAGAAATGCGAAAGCAGTGAATTGAAATTTCTAAATAAATTAATTATCTTTTTTTATTCCAAAAGTTGATGAACCAAAAGATTTTCACTTTTACCGCCTCGACTCCAACACTGGACGATGGTCCCATAAACAAGGTGAAAGTCAAACAACTGACCTAGATTTTGATGGTCGTGAAATCCAAGACCCGAGACGAGCAGCCGAGATGGACCCCGATGGCCATTTCTATCAATTTGTTTGTTTTATGGCAGTCGATAAGACTGCCGTTACTCTAGCAGGTTTACAGCTACCAGCTCTGGGGGGAGTTGGAGGAGGGGGTGGAGGAGGAGGAGGAGGAGGAGGAGGAGGAGGTGGGGGATGTTGCTTGATAATGTAAAAATATACAATCTTTCCTCAGCATTAGAAGTACAACGTTCGAATTAAAATAAACTAAATGACCTAGAATTGCTGATTCATTATGATTTAGTTGTTTTATGTCTCTTTTACGTTGTTAGCTTGAACGTCAATTGCTGGATTTCTGGACCAACTTTTAAATGTCGTACGTGAACGACCAGCAACACAGCAACAATAGGCCAGTTTACGGTTGTGTTCCTCAATGTCAACCTCGATTTCGCGTAGCAAAAAAAAAAAAAAAAAGAAAAAAAAAAAAAAAAAAAGTGACCGTGTCAGTGTCGTAATGTCTAATATAAAAACATTTGAAATTCCTACCATAACCGTGTCGTTCTGTCCTCATGTGGCCGTTGATTATAATTGATTATAATTAATTTTCATAAATCAGTTCTGCAAGTCCAGTGCAATCCAGTTTGAGGATAAATGTACAATAAGATACAAAGGATTTCATGCCAGCCTCTAGCTAAAAGTCAGAGGTTACAAATTACAAATAAATTGCATTATATATGGTGCTGTTTATGAATGTTTTCCCGCTTGGAGGTATGTTTTGCAAGAAACATGAACCGCCTTACAAGATCGCTATAAGAGGGGGACGTGGGGAGTTGTGGATCGTCGGATTGAGCCTTCTTTTACGTGCGGATTCTCTGATAATGATATTTTTAAGAACGGATTTGCGGATTCATCCACAATGGTCAAAATCGTGGATTTGAAGAAATGATTCTATGAAAACTATAATTTATATGGCCATGCCACTTGCGGACATGTGTAACGTACTTTGCGGCAGATAAATCGCTTTCTTTAACAATATTCCATTGCGGAACAAACTTTATATCAAAGCATGGCATGCAAATGTATAAATAAGCATTTGCCGTAACATTCTTTTACAAATATATATAGTAGTTTTGAAGTGCTTTTATTACAGAAATTACACATGCGGATTTTAATCAATTTCCCAAGCGGATTTGTGGTTTCAAACAATTTTTCTTGCGGATTTTGCGGATTTTGCGGATTTTGGCAACCCCCATGTCCCCCTCATATAAAAAGAGGAGAGGAATGTTTGATGAAGAGGCTAGCAGTGAACTTGCAGGCTTATAACTGGTTTAGCGCGGATGATTCGCATGACCCAACAACACAACGTTTTCTCTAGTTTGTATATGTCTTTATTATACACAAGTTATCTGCAACAAAAAACAAATAGAAACGTTAGTCGTTTATTAACGAACGTATATTAAGCCGCTGCTACACGAGCGATTTTTTGCTTGCACAGGCGACGCCATTTTTTGAAATCACCAACGTGGTAGCTACACGAGCGACAAATGCTGGCAGCAAATGCCTGCGATAAAGGCGGTGTGACATGAAAGACTGATTTTTATAAACAAATATGGTGCATGAAATTTTAACGTTGGTCAGTGATGTCAAAAATCGTGTCCCCCCAGTATGTCAAGGTTTGCTACGGCCCTGATATTGGAATCCAATTATCACGCAACAACGTGGGCATACTAACCATTAATAATGCACGCGGGTGATAATATTTGATTTAATGTCGACTATCAGTATTAAAAATAATTTCTCTGCTTGGTTTACCCTTTGTCTTCGTCTAAATTTAACGCTTTTGTTAGTTGAACTTGAAATACATCGTGAAATCTTTGATGGAACTCTCTCTTTGCAACACGAATAGACGCGTGTTGATATGCTGAAACAATGAACTAGAACAGAACAGATAAATTAAAGAACGTAGGTTCTAAATCTAAAAGACGTCTTTGGTAAGATCAACACGGTGATGAGCGGTTGTGCACTCGTACGAAATCTGTTTCATGACTGAGGAAACGGCACAGATACCGCATGGCAAAGTTATACAACGGCAGGAATTTCTAATTTATAGAAAACATGGGCCGGTGCTGATATGGTTACAGTACGACGTAGTAAGTTTCACACTCATACAAACTGCTCTATGGCGAGCAACGTTGTTCGCAACTCGCGTTGCAAGTCTGTGTTGCGCGCCATGTTGCAGTCTCTGAAAAGTTGCAAGAAAAGTTGCACTGCGTGCTTAAGCTTGTAGAAATAGCTTAAAATCATTTTCTACGTATTTGAATGTTGTTTATTTGTTTATGCATGTACACTGAGTTTGGTCGTTACCTTTATTGCCAGTGTGACTAGTATCGCAAGGACCAGCAACAAGACGACAAGGACAAAGACCGCTGTACTAAAATCATTAAACCCAAGAATAGACGGCAACCAATGTTGATTGTATGCTGAATACTGGCTTTTACGGTGCTCACACTCTTGAATCTCACCTGAGGAAGAACATGTTTATTTTGTTCAAAAAATATACTGGGAAAAATACAATTGGACTGTCCAGGAGATATTAGGAAAGATGGTTTTGAGTCGTATGAGTACCTATTCAAAAATTGAGTGCTGGTAAATTCTGGGTTCAGTAAACCTTAAATGGGTGCCGAAATGCGTCTGTATGTATAGTACAACAAACCTATATACCCCGATACATTTTAGAATGTATTAAGTACATGTGTGGTTAGATTAATATGGTAGCATACGTTAAGGAGATCAGTCCCAAGGGGTGCAAGGTATTGGTTTGGGGTTGGCCGTATCACTCGGGGTCTTTATATACGTACAAAAGAGATGTTACTGTCGTTGCAATTACTTCTGGGCGCAAATTGTTAAAACGTCCTTCATGTGATCACGCACGTCCTCGTGGAAGAGGACTTTAAGCTATTTGCCTGTACTAAGGGACGCAGAGTACGACACGGAATTTTCGGATCGCGGTAGCGGTGTACACCCTTAAAATTGAAGCGTCTCTCTGTTGTGTGCGGAGATGATACTTGTAGTAAAAGCATTGGAAATTCAAAACTTGATTGCGTACGTACTTACCATCCATGAAATCAAAGCTCAAATCCTTGATCAATGTTGTAGTTGTAAGACACACGTGAAATACTTTGACAGTACAACGTCCCTTGTAATTAATACCAATACGACCATCGCTGTAATTAGAGACCATAGATTTGTTAGTGATCTGTTTACGCAATCACTGAGCATGCGCGATCAGTAATTCAGTCCCAATCCCACCGTTATCTCTAAGGGCCGGTTCACACACCGCATAAGCATAAGCATACGCAGACTCAATAGCGTACTGCTCATTATACGTTTTTGTTTTTTTCTCATACCTGAGTGATAAATGCGCTACTGAGTCTGCGTATGTTGCTTGCGCTTATGCTTATGTCGCTAGTATGAACCGGCCCTAACTCGCACGTACGCGACAAAGTTACTTTAACTTGAGGCTACTTATTTTGTCGAAATTAATTAGTCCCAAGAAAAGATAAAAATTCCCAAGATGAAAATTACAATGGAAACAAAATTTCCGGAGTTAGAGGTTCAATGTATATAAAGGGTTTGCATGATCACGTGACAGCAGGGATAATGGTAGTAGGGCAAAACAAAACAATCTGTTTCCCTGAGGATTAGCAAAATTTCTATTAATTTTCTAAAGCTTGACTAGTTGGACCATCACCAGATGTGCGGTATGTTTTCTTCTCTCCAGGCATGAATGCAAATTAACCATGAAGTTAAGGTTTACAAACTACTGAAATGTATAGTAATAATTTTGCCCTGTCATCAAGCCTGCGGATACGATATTGACTTTCCATTTCAGAGTTTGGTACTAAACTACATCTTAAGACAAATTACCAAAAGGAATGTGAATTAGATGCAAAAAAATAAAAAAATAAACTACAAGCTGTGTTGTTTAGGACGGAGTTTATCGGGGTTAGAAGGAGAATAATGAACAATGAATAACGGTTTGAGAATGCTTTGGAACAATGAATTATTGCATCTGAAATCCAAGGAATAATGAATAATGAAAAGATGAAAAAAGAATAATGAATAACAGAAAAATAGAAAAAGAATAAGGAATAATGGGAAACGGTTAAATGATGGATTCTTGAGAAAACTTGTTTGGGAATAATGAATAATGGTAGTTCAATTATTCTGCTTCCACCCCCGAGAGTTTATCAGTTACCTTGGCGTAATTTGTCAAGTGTTATCCTCAGAAAATAAAGTCGTTATAATAATGAATAAAGGACAATGATTCACACCCGCACTTGATAATTCATCCTACATGGATATTCTCTACCGTCTTACCATGACGCAGGAAAGTCTAAATTCCAATCCTCTCCATTTGACAAACGCTTGTACTTGTTTGTATGAGTCAAAGTCATAATTTTTGGTGTGCACGATGAATTCACTAAAAACAACGATTTCTGAAAAACAAATCTGAAAGTAAAATCGCAGCCACACGCTCCTAAACCACTTTTAGGTCAATTTGATTCTAGTTAAATTCAACTTACAGGACCAGTGTTCTGAAGCATTATTTGTGTTCCCATGCGACCATCGCGTTTTTCGACATAAAGCTGCCCTATTGCATCTAAAAACCAAGACAGTCTTAATGATGAAGTCCATGATACACATTTGTGATATCTCATGCATTTTTTGTTTGATACATGAAATCCATAATTTGCGCAAAACTTGCATGATTTATCAGCATTGTTAAAGAGGGACTAGCACCAAAACCGTTCTGGTGACGTCATGCACTCAACTTAAGCATTCAGCTCCATACATTTCTTTATGTCAGTTTGTTTCTTAAACAATTCAATTTCATTGACACTAAAAATTTGTGTGAAGGAGTTTTCTTACATTGTTTAGGCTAAGGATTAATTTTCTGACCAGTATTCTTCAATGTAGAACATTTACGTTGAGATATTTCAATTACAAATTACAAAGAAATGTACAGAGCTAAATAAATGCTTGTGTGGAGTGTATGACGTCACTGGTACCCCTAAAGATTCATAAAAATCTAATACTTCCCATGAGAATTTTCAAAAAAAGAAAGAAAACAAACTAACCAGTTTTTGAACAGCTCTTTGAGTCTTTCAGTATAGTTTCAATGAAGTTTCAGCTAAATTGAATGTTGAACAATTTAGATGCTAGTCCCCCTTTAAAGTAGAATTCTTCTATGCAATACCGTAGGCAACGTTTGAACAATAACAGCACTTATGAGACCTTATGAGGCCTCGCAAGCCGTGATCCATACTAATGTGCTCTCATTTAAAAACGAGGACATTTCAGTAAGTACTTGATGTATGCAACATCAAGTGTATCGATAGATGATAAACTTCGTGTTGCATACACCAAGTACTTACCGACGGTTCATGTTCATTTTGGCCTTTCTTCCAGAAAGAAAGCGGCGTTTTTCTTTTGTCTGAGGTATGGGAGGAATGTGGAGGAAGATGTGCTTTCTATCTATCCGGGAGTATAGTAGTGTGGACGCTAGCCTGATATATCAGACATTCGAAGATCTCCAACTGCTTAACAATCAGCCTATGTGACGTAGCCTGAATGTTGGACTACAAAAGTATTATATGATCTAGTATGAATCAGAGTTATTACTTAGTGGTTCTGTAATAAATCCAAGGAAACCTAGTAATTTCATTTGATGATAATATACAGTAACTTACAGGATGTGCAGTTATAAAAGAACAATCCATTTGGCCAGACGGAGATGGTTATCTTGCACGTGATATAGCTGTTGGGGTCATTAGTCCATGTGGACAGCAGACATTTATGTTTGCGCACGCTCGAATCATGGTGGTAGTGAGATGGTGCAACAGATATCGAAAACAAAATGTTCATTGAGGCTCCCTAGAGACAGAGAAAAAGCTGAAATCACTCGGTTGAAAGATAACGTAATGCCACTGCAATAGTGTTTGGTACCTGACTGCGGCTCCGTCATGGCCGATAAACGTTTCATAGCCGTCTTATAATAGAGGCAGATATATAGAAGTCAATATTTAGTATACCAGCCCTTCAAGGCTAAAAGAATTAACAAAATGTCAAATTCCACCGACCAAAATTTGGTGAGCGCGTCTCAGAGATATAGTGCTTTGGGAGAGGTGACATTTTGATCAGCTAGCAGAAAACCATCGTTTTCGTAGATATCTACGCGAAGGTTTATTTTTATCTTCTTAAAGTTTTGCCACAAGTTTTAACCAACGACTGATTAGTGAAAACAAAAACAAAAAACAAAAAACAACAACAACAACAACAAAAATCCTTTTGATAACAACAGCTGTGCAGCTGTGGACTGCACGAGGAACGCCTGCTTATCATCTGCGCGTCACGGGTTACATACCGGCCTAAGCAAATCACGCATTGTTTTATTTTCTTTATTTTCCGTCTTTTGTTTTCTTTTCTATTATGTTCATGAGGAAAAACCGATAATCTGATGGAACATAAGAAGGAAATATTTACCGCCTTAACTTTGTATCCAAGTTTAGGCTCTTTTAGCTTTCTCATCGTATGACATTGAAGTGCCGATGACATCTTTTTCTCTGTCTTTGCCTTGTCAAAAAAAAAAAAAAAAAAATGAAAAAAGTAACTATACATAAATATTATAACTTAACTATAATGTTTCCGAACAAACCTAAAACTACAAACGGTATATACCTTAGTTATAGACTGACCACACCTATTCTTTTGTTTTGGGTCGGTCTTGGAGTTCCCACTAGCAACATATATATAAATTCTACGCATTTATTCATGTGACATGACTAATTAGCTCACAGAATATTGATTCTTCGATAGGAATTTGTATGATTTTTCTGCTGTATGATCTAGAGCAGATTTCAAATAAGTGTGAAACGGACCGCGCCGTGCCATGACCGTGTCAGTGTCGTGTTGTCTTAAAAACATTTGAAATTGCTGCCGTATAACCGTGCCGTGATCCTGGGGTACTGTTTTCAAAGTCATACGAAATCTACTCTAATAAGTATACTTACGCTGTTATGAAGACCAACCACTACATCGGTTACAGCCGGGTCATCAGAATGAGCAATTCGCCAGTGTTTACAATTTCGAATGGTTTCAGATATTTGACGTTTCTGAGGGGGAAAACATATAAAACTCGGAGTAATAAGAGAGTTTAAAAATTAAAGTAAAATTCAATTTCTTTCGTTTAATTCGCTAAAATTCCGTATCAGCCCGTATCAAACGAGAACAAAGTTGATGTAGCACCACTCTTCTAAATGCATGATAACAATTAATTTTGAAACTATTGACGAAAATTATGGAAGGAATGGAAAAAATCTAGAATTCGGAATTCTAGTCTGGCTTGAATTACTATAGATGGAAGGAAAAAGTTGCAAATTCGCAAACTTGCATTTGGGAACGAATTTTGAACATTTAGAAACTAATTAGCTCCGTCGACGTCGTCCAGAAGTGATTACAAAATTACCTTTCGCAATGCACGGCCAAAAATTCGTGCATATGTCCTATGTTCTGAGAAGGAATATCCATTGACTGACTCCCATATAAGGAAAAACAAAACTGCAAACTGGATGACTCGAATCATGAACAATCAACAACTTCTGATCATCTTTGAAATGTTGCGTGAAAGCAGCCGTCAGTGATGATGTCAACGTTCTTTCAAAACGTCAACAATATGTAAACGAGCGCGCGCGTGGCTTCCCATCCTCCTTTGCAAGCGGTTATTTTTTAATATTTTATGAAAAGATTTGCGAGAACTTTTTCGTTCGTTGAAGAGTTGATTTTCTTTTAAATTGGTAATTACATTATCAATAATTTCCTTTATGCTTTTTTTACGATCGTTTGATTGCTTTTTCCTATTCTTTAATGTCCACCAATGAGTGACGTGTAGATCACGTGATGCCGCGCTTGACAATACGGGGCGAGTTTGCCAAAGTTTTCCAAGTTTTCGAGGGAAAATTCAAATTTCTGGGCAGCTGTTGTTAATTACTACAGTATTTTAGACGCAGGATGTGTATAAGGTTAGTTCTCAATAGTTTTTAAAGTTATGTATTGATATTTGTGTGACATTTTTGTACAAAAACAGCAAAGCAGTAGAAAGCTAGAGCTCTCGAGTCTTGTAGGCCGGCTAGGTCGTGTTTCATTGGAGAACCTCGAGAGTGCATGTCGAGAAGAAAATATTTTAGACCAAAACTTGAGCTTTATATTAAGCTTTTTAAATCACAGTTTTTGTACAAAAAACATTTCTTTCCGGGCTTAATGTCAGGCCCTTCTAGAAGAGCAAATTTCCTTGACAAATCTTATTGTTTTGCTCGTGTACGCGACTTGACCAAATTTCATTAGACAAATGAATTTGTTCGACTTGCCAGTGTAAGATACATAGACGGGGAAAATCAAATAAATTTTGTCATAGAAAATTTGACTGAGCATTTGGATAAAAAAATCAAAATATCAAGCAAGGGTTGAAAAAAGCTCATTGTACATGCTAAGTACTGATCTTTCATGGAATGCGTACCACATAAGCTTACAGTCATTCTCAAAAAGGTTGTCCAGATGAAAAGACGTTTAGTCATTAATAAACATATTTGCATATATCACATTTTCAATTTTCTGGCAAGAATTTTAACTTTAGCTACAAAACTACAATCCATTTTATACACAATATATAATATGCAATGTACTTTGGTATTTTGAATTGAAATTCCTGCGAGAAACTGAAAATCTGATATATGCAAATGAGTTTATTATTAACGACTAAACGTCTTTTCATCTGGACAACCTTTTTGAGAATGACTGTATTAGTAAAATTTTAAAGAGAACAGAGCATAGAATTAAGTTATATGCACGTACATGACTTTAATTATAAAAAGTAATAAACACGCTAGTAACTTAATTACAAAGCCTCTAAAATATACCTTTTTGTCTGATTATTAATAAACAAATATGGGTGAGAGTTAAAATATAGTGAGCAATCAACTAGTGTGAGCAAAGCAAATTAGCAATAAAATCAACATTATATTCATTATCTACAATTTCATATAAGTTAGTGATTAACATTCAGTGCAGAGTGTAGCCTTTGTCTTAGCAAATAGATAGGCCTTTACAAATATACACTATATGTGTATGTGAGAAATATCATTTGTTGAACATTAGTAAATAGTTATGTATTTGACCGCATCTATGCCATTAACATAGCTGCCAACCCAAAAGTCTCCAGAAATCTCCCGGATAATCGCTCGAATCCTAAAATCGCGGCCATTTTAATGAACTGAAATAGCCTCGAGTACGTTCTGTCCCACTTTGAGTCTCCTTTCTCCCCCCCCCCCCCCCCCACTGAGCGTGAAAATCGACCCAATTCTAAGGAAAAAATGGTGATCTCCAGATACGAAAGCGGCGGGGGTTGGCAGCTATGCATTAATCATCTCTGTTTTTTACTATAAGGCCTTATTCACACTACACAAGCGGGTAACACAGGGACCATGTAGTGTAGTCTTAAGGGGGGAGGGGTGGGGGCTAATTAAGTGCAGTAGATACTGGTACTTCTCATTTGAGCTTGTAAATTTATACAAAAAAATACATATTGCTCTCAAGAAATATTGAAGGTGGGTGGGGAAGTGGAAGGGGGAGGGGGAGGGGGGTATATCCCCGGAGTCACCCTCTTCATGTTTCCTAGAAGACTCAGGATCACATCTAACAAACAGGCATGAAAAAAGACAAGCTCTGCACAGCTTTTGGCATGAGGAATTCATATTGCTTGTGTTTATGTCACACTATTGTGAAACAGTCTTAACAAGTAACTAGTGGATAACGTTTAGACTGTGTTTACACAAGAGTTTTAACCTTAGCTGTGTTCAATTTTAACAATGACTACTGGTTATTTAGCATTGTTTCAACACATCTTATCCAGTCAAACACAATTCTTAATGGTCTTACTGTAATAAGACAATTTAGAGAACTAAATAAAGAGGTTGTAGCACAGTGGGTTTTATACTTTAAATCACTTTTTTCAAATGAAAGAGTTTCAAAAAGTCCCAGTATAACTACCGACAACAGTTATCCCTAATGGCTGTTGGAGCTATATAACTACTTATTTTAGTAAATGTACAAAACTTGGACTAAATACAAGCAGCACACCTTTGGTAGCCATCAAATATAATTAGGGTTGAGTATCATGAAACAGAGACGTCAAGGGCCTAACATATTCTTACCAGGCATATGGGTTTCGAGTGCAATTTGACAGGCAAGCAAAATGCTGTCAGTGATGCTTTAATGAGATTGTAACTTCAATTTGTTTAGCTGAGCATTCATGCCCAAGTCTTCAAGCCATTGGTGACTCCCTTTCATGTAGCATTCTACTCATGAACCCCAATTTTTTCATTTATTTCAAATATGCCAGAGTATGAAAAATGACAAACACAGCTAGAGAACAGTGAAATACCTCAGTGCTACTTGCTTAAAAAACAGATTTAAAAATGTCAAAAAAATCTTTGCCACACATTTTTACTAATTCATTTATCTAATATCTTAGTATCAATCTATTAGTCTATCTGATAAGTAAATTAAATGATAAGTAAATTATATAATTATTGTTGCTATGTCTTTGATTAATTTTGTCATACACATGTAGCAAAATACATTTTAATACAAAACTCTCTCCTTGGGCACTAAATGTTTCCAGAGATCTTTTTAATAGTTTGTCGTGATGCACGGTTTCATTATTTGTTTTGTTGTACATAGTTTGAGGGAAAAAGACCAACATTTCCAGCTAACTGTCCAGTTAAAACCTGTCCTTTCCACCAGTTGGGATCAGCTTGTTCTAGCACCTTAATACTACATCCTTTTTTAAAGGTTACTTCACCTTCTTCTTGGGCTTCAAAGTCGAAGAGAGCAGTGACTTTCATAAACATATCCTTTAGAAATAAAAATATGGTAAAATATTTATTATTTGCATCTGAGAAATTTCCAGATATTGATCATATTAATTTTAAATGTTATTTGCCCAATATAAGTACAGTAATAAAAATAATTATAATTATTCCATAATTTGTAATCTTATAATTATTACTAAATCATTACTTGTTCATCATTTTCAATACAATCATCAGATTATCTAGTACGCTAAATACATATACACCTATTTCAATAAATGTTGTCAGCAAAAGCCTACGCGACTCGCCCAAAAGGAAGCATGGGTAAAAATTACTAAAGCTATTATAAACCACACAAATGTCCACACCACAATTCATCTTAAGTTTGCCATGACCTAATACACCAAAGAGCTTCATTGCTGATGCTAAAATCAAGACCAATACCAAAAAGAGAGTGAAATTTTGCAACTACCCATACTCCTTTTTGGTCTAGTTGTGTAGGCTTGAGACCTCTCATACAGCAACCCTTTTGTGAAATAGGTATATCTCCTGTGCAGGCGTCTCTGTAATCTAAGAATTTGAATTTTTATATATCTTGGGTTTCCTGTGTTGCTGATAGAGAGGAGTGTAAGGTGCAGTCCCCCTCTTCTCCAACAAGAATCCCACAGGAATCCCAAAGAGAGACAGAGAAAAAATAGAGATGCCTGCAGAGGGGGCTAACATGTACAAATGGTAGTTTTGAACATTGATAAAAAATGCTAATGTGTAGAAGTAACTTAATCTAGCCATTAATTTAACTAAAAATTTTCATCTTGTTTTGCTCTACTAAGAACATTTTAATAATAAAATAATAATAATAATAATAAATAAATATTTATATAGCACCATTTCCAGCAGCTCAATGGCGCTTTACAATATTACTATAATATGGTAATCTTAGTTTAATATCATGAGCCTATAGATAAAATATTTATAAAATGAATATGATCACGAAGTAAACCATTCACTCGTAACAAAAATGGATAAAAAGCCTAACTATATATAATAATAATTTTGGCTAGCTTAATATAATTTAGACTAATGTGGAAAATTTAAAATTTTTTTAAACTAATCATTAAGTCATGCATTGCATTCTTGATGTGTACATACATTCCATTAGAGTTCAAGATTTCGTATGACTGTGAAAATCTCTGTACCGTACTGTATTGTGTTGTTCCCTGTCTCCATGCTGTTGTCTTATCCAATGAAAACACATGGCAAACCACAACATAGCAAGGTACAGAGTTTTTTTAAGTCATACGAAATCTGCTTTATTGGGAGCTGGATTGTCACAGCAGCCATCTTAGATAAACTTCACTGCAAGATTTCTCATCAGCATCTGCTCTTATTTTATGGCTCTTTTTTGCAGTACCCTATTGAAAATCACGTTAATGTGACATAGGCTATACTGCTTAAATAAATAAAAAATAAATAAAGTTATTATTTATATTATCTTTCATCCAAGATGGCTGCTGCTTCTTTATCCTGTGATTTTCAAGGGAATGCTGGAAACCCAGCAATTCAGAAAAAACAATTTTAATTTTTGACATCAAATAATTATTAACATCCTACCTCTTCTTCATTTTGCTTTAAGTCTTTGAGTAAAATCTGCTGAGATCTACTGACAGATGATGTCCTGTGATATTCCACCAACTGGTTCAGGGAATTAAACTTAACCACCCATAAAAAGTATTTTCCAGCTCCATCTCGAAGGACTTTAAAGTGCTGTACATTGCTTTGAAACCTGGAAAATTCAGAACATGTTTTTAACAGTCAATTGTAATTAGTCTATATGTACATTAACTTGATGCTGACTGGTTTAATAAGCTCTAACTAATCAGGTAAACAAATCAGAAACAAGATACATTCTTATTTCTTGAACAAGTTACAAAAAAAAAAGGAAAAAAAGAAACATTGCCATGCATAATAAGCATTTTACTGGGAGAAAGAATTGCATTTCTGAGGATGAATTTAATACTTACTTAACTGATAGTGAAAAGTCACCTAGAAACAAAGGATAACATTCAATTAAAAATTAAAAATAAACAGATTTATTTATTATTTATTATTTATTGATTTATTTATGCCATTGATTGCACAATTCATGTATCTTGGATGCTGTCAAAGCTTTAATTGTGCATGTACCAGTAACTGCAAATATAGACCATAAAAATACATTTTCATTGATCAAAATACTTTAGTTAGGATGTCATAGACACATACAGTAAATAGTCTGAAAAAAAACTCCCATTGCTTAACTTGAGGTCAGAAAACTATCAATGTCTTTTTGGGACATATGTGTAAGTTGGGAGAGAACTGAAAGCAGGGATGTTTCTCAATCTTTAATCCATTAACTTTTATTTTCAGATGGACGTCAATCAAATCACTTGACCGATACAAATTGCAATTCGCAGGAAAAATGCCCTGAATTTACATTAAACGTTAATTATACATTTAAAGTTTATTATATTTATCTACACTCTCCTTGCAAATTCAAGGCATTTTTCTTGAGAATTGCTATTTGTATTGGTTGAGTGATTTGATTGACGTCCATGGCATGTGAATGCTAGTTTCAAATCAAGACTTTGACCTTCATGTCTCACTTCAACGATAATGGTTATAACTAAACTTATCATCCACTACATAACTTCTAGCAATTAATTAATTAACTAATTTATAAAGAACAAACCTGGGGCACTTTCACTCTCTCTGATAAGAAATGCACCATCATGTTGACTCATTAGTTGTGATTCAGCATCAGATCTTTTTATTTTTCCAAAAAACCACCTATGATTAAAACAATAAAATAATATATAAAATTTATTGTTTCTTGTTAAAATGATATTTGCAAACAGCTGTCCAGTACATTGTGTAATAATATTATCACCAATACCAATACTTCATGTATTGATAATAATCATACTAATAATAATAGAGATACTGAGAGAGAGACTGAGACTAGCAAGTGTTTTGATAGTTTCACCTTCTCCAAGTGAGGGATAAATGGCCTCTGGAAAGGCTTATTATTTCATCTAATAAATAAATCTCTACACAGTGATAATAATAATAATAATAATAATAATAATAATAATAAGCACAAAATGAAAGATTAAGGATTAAGTAAATTACAAAGTTACAAGTTGAATACAGACTATATAAATATAATAATAATAAATAACTTTATTTAAAGAAGGTTTAAGAACATTTACAAAATGCACCAGTTTAGCTAGGCTAATCTTCCACTGGGCCTTCTAGTTACAAAATAAATAAATTAAATAAATAAGTAGGTAAAAAATATAATATCACTTATAATCAAAAATATCTTGAGATTCCAGATCTTCCCTCCTGCTATATGGAATATCGTTTTGAATGTAGACTATAACACCACCACCTCCAACCTTATTTACAGGTAGTCTTCTCTGAGCACGATGGTAGTACCTCGCATGGGACTGACAGTCCCGTTCGTACCTCCCTCATTGGGTGTACAACTTATTATTACAGTTATTTTTTGTTATCATTGTACATTTTGCTTCTATTGTAGCCCAATAAAGCTGTTAAAATGAAAACGATCCACTATATAAATATCCACAATAATAATATGATATGATAAAGGTGACTGGCTAGTAAATTAATAATTATTAATTATTATGCACCATATTATGATTTAAATAGTTTATTTTTGAAATTGAATGATGATAATTGTGATGAGAATGATGATAATGGTTAATTGATGAATGAGATAATACACTATAAGCTAACATCTGCCAGAAATAATCAACTGTACTACTTTTAAACACTATAAAATTTATTTACATGCAATCTTGCTGAAACAAAATTAATATTTTACTTTATGGGTAGATTAGATGACAGTAAGAGCTGACATTTAACTTCGCTTAGTTTAAAAACATCACTGATCTTATAAAGACCAAACATCCGTCCTTTAACGAGGTAATGATGCAAATTAACTAGTTGTTATTACTCCATATTTGTAATATGTCACCAGGGCATCCGATTGTTTCAGTTTATTGGATATCTCACACGGACGCGTCATGGACGTCATCACTCTACAACATATTCACAAATATAGCAATAAAAATATTAACTCGCGTCAGAATATCACAATCGGAGCATAACGATCTTTCAAAGACCAGCTGAACTGCCTAATATTTGAAAAAGTTCCCAAAATTTAAATCGTAATAAAGGAAGTTTAAAAGTTGTAATATACCGTGTGTGAAAATTGACTTCAAAAAGCTGAGCGATTTGATTATTAAAAATGTTAATATTGATGGCGATGCAGAGACCCACTGCAGAGCCCACGATTCGAAATTCACTGAAATGAAGCTGGTTAAAACTTTATGATCTTGAAGAGAATGATCGATGATGTTGTTGATGAGTTTTTCCCGGAAGTTTATGATGTAAAAATTCCACTTGCTGGGTTCAAGTTTATATTACTTACACAAACTCTAGTAAAAAGAAAATCCTTGGAATCTACTCAAAAATTCCATTTTACAAATACCTAAAGTATTCTACGCCTAATTGATCGACGAGTACTTTTATTTAGAAAACATATTATGAGCTAGTCAATCGAAAATTAAGCTTACTGTACCACTGGAATATTAAATATGGAGTACATGATATGTCACTTACTCATGTGGCTTCATTTGGATATAGTTCGCTGGGATATAGCCTTCTCGCCCATCTAATTCAGCCTTATACCACTGATGTTCAGCATCGATATTTAAAACCTACGATAACCAAATTATTACCTTTTGGAATAATATCAACATGGTATTGTATCTCTGACCAATATGGAACCCTATTACGATGTCAACTTACCTTCAAAATAGATCCCTTTTTGAACGATAATTCATCATCGGAGCTTGCTTGGAAGTCGTGCTTAGCGGTAGCTTCCATGTTAGAGTATGTTTGAGTATTTTAGGGCCGATCAATTGGTTAAAAATCACTATCAGCACGATTACTGCCGATAGGCAACGACAATATTGAATATTTCCAC
Organism: Telmatactis stephensoni; assembly: GCA_029948255.1. Lineage (NCBI taxonomy): Eukaryota > Metazoa > Cnidaria > Anthozoa > Actiniaria > Isophelliidae > Telmatactis > Telmatactis stephensoni. Next base: position 386,402 of record JALIZF010001911.1, read on the forward strand.
CCCCGGCTTGCCGTGAGGGACTGGGCTAGATTTTGTAATCCTACCTTTTTTGGAGGAGACTTACACAGGTAGCCCATTTTGCAGCGACAAATTTGTAAATATTTCCGATAATATAAATAAAGCGTTAGACAGATTATCCAAACAAGTGGCCGTTTTGCATGGCCATGCGCGTAGCTGCTGAACGACAGAGTTGTATTGAAGGCTCACCACAGGGCTCCCGGTTATATTATTTGTTCAAAAATGTTTCGGAGTTATAGTTTGCTGCTGTATATCTCGTTTTTTCTTTTAATTTTTATCGTTTGTGATGGAAGCAATTATTTTAAGAAGTGTGCTGTGTGTAATAAAGCCATTTCTTCTAAAGATCATAAAAATAGCAGGCCTGCGAAGCCTTACGCCAGTAAGTTCAAATTAACAGCTGAGCTGTCAGACGACGCGCGAATTTGTGGAGCATGCAGATATTCAGCACTATCTACATCCAGCAATCAATTATCAAGGGTAAGTATTACGATTCTTTCATAATTTCAACCAAGAAAAATACAAAAACTTATTTAGCATGTCCGAAACAGAGAGTGGGAAAATGCAAGCGGAAGGTTGGAAGGCCGAGCGCATTACGACGAACACCGCCCATCAAAGAGCCCACGACTAAAAGTGAGCACTGTCAGACAGAGGAAAATGTCATGGCACTAGAGAACTGGCAAGTGCAAGAAACGTGTTTTGGAGAAATTCTGCGAGGTCCGTGCGGCAGCGTAATTTTTCCACCTGGCCTCTTTGACGAAGTTCAGGATGAAATGAAACACCTTTCTAAACGTAAGCCTATTCCCCAATAACAAAGAATATTGCGTTATAAAACAAGGAGAACATATTGTGATAACCATTGTGTTTTATTACACTTAGAGATATTTCCTATTTTTTTACTATGACAGGGTGCGATCTTCCATTCGAACTAAAGCGTCTAAAGGAGGTCATGTATTATGAGTTTACAACATTGAAGAATCCGCCGGTATATGACCCCGACGAATTTGAGAAACTTTGTTTAAAAGCTGGCGCCACAACCATATTCAATACTATTCTCGATGCGATGACCAATGAAAGGCACTCAATCAGCCGTACAACGGAAAACCGAAAAAGAACAGTCGCCATGATCTACAAGTTGTGCTTTGGATTGAGCCAGGTCTGCAATTGGATGCAGACCGATCAGGCTCTATATTTAAAAACGTCTAACATCAATCAAGAAGGGATACAAACCCAGCATGTCATGGGAGCTTCATGCTCAAAAACCACAACAAACGAGCGGATGGTTGCGCTATCTGAGGGAAACGCGAAAAAAATAGACGAAATTGTAGCAGAAGCAATACGAAATTCATGGCAGTTGGTTGTCATAGTAGATGACTACACCTCCGTGCACTCTATAAGACGTCCCAATTCTCCAATATTGTCTAATCCAAAGTATATGTGTACAATTGTGATTAAAGTATTTAAAAACGTCAAGGCAATAGCTGCAGGGCCTGCTAATTACTACCATGATGTCCATGCTCTCGATATTACTTCTTGTGTGAAAACTGTTTCGGGCCCCTCCACTATGCACCAACTTGCATACACATACTCGTCAACTATGCCACCATGGATTAAGGATTCATTTTTCAGTTCTGAATTTGAGAGACATAGAGTTACAGCACATGAATACTGTGATCATGAGTCAGTGCAATCAATGAGACAAATGGATGATGTTTACTTGGTTAATTTTTTTCCATTAACTCTCAAAAGCAAAAATGATTTTGAGGCTGCTTTTGATGCTATTTTAAGTACTAAACTAGCTGACTACTTCAACATGTTCTTAACTCCACAACCTGGTGACTGGCCAGCCCAGTTCTACTCGCGTCAGATAGTTTATGAAAGTCTTGTGAAGTTTTTTCCACCAACTCCATCACTGACACAAGAAGCTACTGCTGGTGTTCATCACTTTGACCATTCATATTCCTCTGTAATGCATCATGAATCATCAAACCACACAGATGTTCCAACTATTCATGAAGATCATTCATATTCAACTGCCAGTTCCAGTGAACCTGAAAGGAAAAGACAAACCATAAACAACAATAACCAACCAAGAATATTATCAGTAATACCTTGCATTGGACCATTACACATTTCCCTAAATGCTAGAGAAACATTATTCAATGATTTCCGCCCCTTTTTTGAAGCCATTTACACTAACTTATTCCCTAAAAGCAAGCTTGCTAAGAAGCCAAAGCCCTGGAGAATAAGCTATCTGTTGGAGGTGACTTATGGTGGTTGGCTCTTTTTAAGAGATTCTGTCAAAGAGAAATTTTCCCAGTGCAAAGATCTAGAGTAGAGAACACTATTAAACCTTCTGGACAACTATCTGCCCCTTGTTCTAACAATTTACAGTGTGACATTTAAACTAAACAATTCTACTGAGTATTTCAAGGCAGTGATAAGAATCTGGACCATGTTTGTTTGCTTGGAAAGGCATCACTACAATAAATCTCCTCTTGTATGGATAGCCATGTGTACATACTGGGGAATGCACCACCCTGGTATGTACAACCTGATTAGACAATACTTGACTATATTTGATGAATATCCCGTCGAGAATGCACATAGTATCATTCGTTCAAAGACAAATGTATGTGACAGTACAGAGCAGCTAGAAAAAAAGGCTAAAGCAATATTCCACTCCAAACAGGCACAAAAAAGCTTCAAAGAAAATTTTACACCAACCCAAAAAAATAAAAGTGTTCTAAACCATCTACGCTCCATGAAGGCCAAATGTGCATCCATCCTCACAAAAAATTTTTGTGAAATAGGAAAAGAACCTGGAAAAGGAAACATTGTTGTCAAGGGAAAAAAGAAGCTGGTTGCATTACCTAGATTATTCGGTACAGAAGCAGTCAAAACTAAAGTATTACCACTAGGATACTGTGGTTTAACAACTGCACAGCAAGACCAACGATGTGACTTGCCTGGGTGCAAAGTTATTCAGGATGAGCCTTGGACTCTATTTGAGGGATGTTCTCATTCTTTTCACAATGATTGTCTAGATGATTGCAGTTTCTGTCCACTCTGTCAGAAATTCCTTGCAGCAAAAGCAGAGAGTTTGGCTACTACAGCAAAAGATGCAATTTTAAATCCAAAGACAACAAGCAATGATGATGTAGATGAAAACAACAATGATGATGATGACAATACCTCACACATACTAACAGAGAGTGACCAAGTACAAACACCATCTGTAGACAGCCAGGTCCAATCTGCAGTAGAATCAATATCAGCACTACCATTTCCAAAAGCTCCACCATTACCTTGTGTATCTTCTCATAATCCACAACCATCACAACCATCTGCACCTAAACGAACACCAAAATGCAAGAACTGTGGTCATCCACGAAAAGGGCATACAAACCCCAAGAATGGTCCTCCCAAGTGACCAGCATGTCCAGAGGGTGTGTGTGTCCAAAGCTGTAATCAAAATCAACAACCAGCTCAGCCAGATAACCAAGTAAACACACTGCTAACAAGCATCTACTTTGGTCACATCACTGAATGGAGTCTACCAATCAATATATCTCAGGCAACAATCTTTGGGGTACCAATAGGCAGCAACGCCTGCTGTATTATTGCTGCTATTGGTGCAATGAAATTTTTCAATGGCATCCTACCTATCCCATCATCAATAAGTATTATGCAGTCCATAGCTAAATTTGCAGATTCAATGGTTGAAGGCAATCTCCTGTACAATACCCTCAACCTTCCATTAGGCCAACCCAATCTCACACCTCAAGAAGCACTGCAGACAAGACAAGACCATTTTGGACTAAGAATAATTGGGGATATTGGTGTTGTCTCTGCTTCAATGTTCAGAACAACACTTGTAGATATATGCTTATCAACTGATGACAGAAGTGCTATTGTAACAGTGCCACCCGATAAATCTATGCTGATGTGTTTTCATACTCAGTTCAGGAAGATTGCACTTTTTGAAAGTCACCCCCATGGTCACAATCGTGGTGGATTGATTGCTGTGTGCAGTTATGAACATGTTGATTGTTTGGTCTTATATATGGAGTACATGTGTGGCCGTGACTGGAATAGTCAAATTGATGGAGCAAATATTACTGTGCTAGCAAGCAATGTTTAACTTTGTTAGACAATCTTACACTACAGTTGTAAATATTTTTTATACAAACAAATTGTTAATGTTCTTTTATGAAACAATCAAATATGCATCAGGCTTGTGCGCTACAGTATGAATCAACTATCAGAGAAATACCTTACCCTAAATATTTGTTTAGAGAGACAAATTGTCCATGTTTTGTTATGAAATAATCAAATGCACATCAGGCTAATTGTGTACCACAGTATGAATCAAAAACTATCAGACAAAAATATATATGTATATGTGAGCTTACTTCACTACCAAGGGATAATATATTTTACATAATATAAAGTTTTAAAACTATACGAAAAATTTTGCATATTCAATGAAGCATATGCTAATTAAAAGCAAAACGAAGGGTTTTTACTTAAAATTGAAAATTTCTCTATGTACTCCAATTTTAAAAAAAATTCTGGCCCAATAGTTCGTTAATACAATAATTCCTGGTACTTAATCAATTGGAATATGTGTGGTAGTTTTAAATATAAACCAGAAATGTTTGTTGAGCATTTCACAGCCTGGAAGCAAAATAATATCATTGCTTTATTGCTCCGTAGCTAGCACTAAAGATTGTTCGATCCCTGGGAAACCAATAATTTCCTGTCAGCTATGATACATAACTACATATTCATTCTTAAAGTCTCGAATAATTGTCGAGGAACAACTTTTCGAACAGTATATTTTTGCCATGTAAACAATATCCACGATGTCCGAAACCCCCAAAAATATGACTACTCCAATTTTCAAGACAAAGATTACCCATTAAACATTGTAAACACATATTAAAGTTCTCATATCTGCTTAGATCATACTGGTAGTTTGAGTGTGATGACAAATAAGCTCACTACAAATATGCTCAATAAAGTCACATTACCCATCTTTGACACGAAAGAAAAGGGATATATCTAGTGCCGATTTTACTGCAAACAATCTTCATTAGATATAAAAATGACAAAAACTTACCTTGCTAGGGAAAATTCCAAATAACAGCAGTTCTTCAAGACAAAAATCGAAGACGAAGTATGTAGACAATGACAACGGTCGCCATTTTCTCTACTTGTTGAACCAAACTTTATGGTATTAAAGTTACTCTTAGCGAAGAGTGATTAGCCAATATTGACTTGAATAGGGTCGAGGAATACAAATCCAACATCAAGATTGATCATCAAGGCTGAATTATCCTTTACATACGTAGAAAAACGAAGAATTTTGAAGTGTACTTCACACAAAAATCAAAACATGGCTTCCTTGAGGTCATGATAAATCACGCATGTCGCGCATGCTCAGCAAACCGGTCACTTGTTGATTATCCATACATTTTATTAATAAGACAAATCAGCCAGGCAGCCTAGTCTCTAGTCTGCCCCATGATGCTCCTCCTCGCAGAATCAGCTGCAAGCATTTGGCAGATTTGGCAATTGCCCTATCGCATAATTACGTCACACCAAAACATTTTATTGTTTTGACGCTAAGGATTATGGTCGCCAAAGGGGATCAGAGTGAATTGCATATCAAATAAAATGCAGATGAGCAATCACTGATACATGATATATGATATATATCAAAACTCGATACATTGAAGTTCTACTTTCGAAAAGGAATATTAATAGGTCCCGATTTCCACTGTTTCTTAGCATCTATCCCCAATGTAAACATACTGTGACGTCATTATGCGATAGGGCAATTTAGTTGAGGAAGAAATTAGCCGACAGAGCGTCCCCACTATCACCATCCTGGGTAGAGGACAGATGGGCAAAGCCTTTATCAAACAGCTTTATCAAAGAACCATCTAGCATACCTAGTCTGTCGGCTGCCAGCTCTCACGTCAATCGTCCTTCCTTTTCAAAATTGTAAAAAGAGCTGTAAAAAGTAGATGGGCAACCTTTGCAGATTAATTAAACATGTACATAATATTCAGATTTAGATTGACAGTGAAAGCTATGTAATGAAGTAAGTAGATGTGCATTTTACGAGTTAGCATTTTGACGAGCAGAAGAACGCAACACGAGAGACGAAGTCGAAAAAAAACTTTGCATTTTTAACGTTTTTCGACTAAAACAACACTTGGCGCCGAGCTGAAAAAATATGAGTGGGGCAAGATAAAAAAATCAAATCTTTTTGTTTATCCTCGGATTTCAGAGTAGCAAATACTGCTAATCAGATATCCGAGATTCATTCACACTCGCCACCACTACATTCGATATACTCTACATACAACACTCAACTCACATGTTGATTTTTGCTGAGGGAGGAAAAACCGGAGAACCCGGAGAAAAACTCTCGTGATATGGGAGGGAACAACACATCAAACAAACCCAACTCACATATGATCCAGCGTCCGAGCCGGGATTCGAACGCGGACCACATAGGTGAGAGACGAATGGCTTAACCACTACGCCACCCCTGCCACCCATGCTCCGCACTCTTGACGAAATCTTTATTCATTTAGACCAGAAAATGTAATATCTTTACCACCCTTTTTCAGACCAAGAAGGTGATTTTTGGACCAAATGCTGGGAGGGAGGGGTAGGGGCAAGGGGAGGGAAGGGGGAGGGGGAGGGGAGGGGACGGGATACACACTGTGCCAATGGCCATGCACGTTTTCCCCGCATCTGTACATGTACAATAACTCGAACTATTTTCTATGAAATAATGTTTATTAATTTCAACCTGCGAAGCTAATTACAGTAGTATCAACAGATTATTTCGTAGAGATGATATTTCAATAGAAATTCAAGAAAATTTTACTTTGACGAAGGTATGATATGACTATAGATGCCTTTCCAAATCTCATAAATGTTTTTGTATCAAATCGTGTAATATAACTATTTTGTACTGATGACTTGTATGTAATTTGCTGGGAAAAGTCCTTCTCTGTCATACTGTTTTCCTTTCCACCAATCAGGATCACTTGTGTCAAGAAGCTTAATCAAGTCTCCTCTGTTAAAGCCCAATTCATTGTCCTCGTGTGGTACAAAGTCAAACAGAGCTCGACCCACCTTAAAAAAGACACTATTATTATTACGAAGTAAACACTTCCATATAAATTACTTAAAAAGGACTGTAGGGCGTGGTATACTTAACCTACGTGCTATGGCATGGGAATCTGTGAATAAACATAGAGCTAATAAAAATGGTCTTAAGCTGAATATGTAATTTTACAACACTTGATACTAATCTCGCGATCTGATTGGTTGATTAGAGTGTGTCAATAAGAGGACAGACACACTGCTGACACGTTTCGGCGCGCGCGCTCGTTCTGTTGCCCCGTTTAAAAAGGATTTTTTAACTTCGAATTGAGGATGGTTTTGAGTTGTCTGTCCTCTTATTGACACACTCTTGACGCCATAAAATTTTCAAAACTTTGCAGTGAAATCCACTTAATTATAAGTTTTGAACATTTAATGACGTCAAGAGTATGTCAATAAGAAGACAGACAACTCAAAACCATCTTCAATTTGTCAAATATTTGACCCTAATAGGCCATATGCACTAACAGGTCACGTGACCCTATCTCCCCTAAATCAAGCGGCACCGTCAAAATGAAAGCCAGAAATAGAAAGAGCACCTCGATATTAGTAAAAGTTCAAAGTTTCAGCTCATAAGATGTAATGCAGGAGAAATGACAGTAAATTTAAGATGGGGTATTTTCTTAAGATTCGTTTGGGAAAACACGTTGGATGGCAAGCTCGTGCCATCCAATGCGGTTTTCCGAACGAATCTTAAGAAAATATCTAATCTTAAATTTACTGTCATTTTTTCTCTTATTCATCTTATAAACTGAAACTTTGCACTTTTACTAATATAAAGGTGCCCTTTCATTTTTTGGAGTTCATTTTGATGGTGCTCTTGATTTAGGGAAGATGGGGTCACGTGACCTGTTAGTGCATATGGCCTATTTAGATTACAATTGGAACCTAATCAGATTGTTGCCATTCTAATAAATAAATAAATAAATAAAAAATAAATAAATATAATAATATAATAATAATATAAATAATAATAATATTTAACCTTCAAAAACAATGAATACCACTTATTAGATATTTTTCTTGTGTATTACGGGCTGATATTTTACGAATCGTATATGTATTTCGAAAAGCAAGAGAAGCACTCGGCTACGCCGGTTCGTGTTCCTAAGCTTGCTTTTCTCTTGCTCTACATCTTCCATCGTGTTTAAATCACAGTACAGAGACATGCGCGCGCGTTTTATATCCTTAATAGTTATACACCTACATTTTTGTAACGAGCAGCAATGCTCATCAATGTCTCGTGTTTAAATAAAATTATCCTTATATATCCTTATAAAAATATAATATATAAAATAATATGGCAAACCAGTTTTCAACTATGTATAAATACAGCCTCATATTTGCTTATTTCTCTCATCCTTATTTGGTCAAATTACGGCATAGTTGACGTATATTAAATATACATACATTTATCGTTACCTCGTGTGCGTTTACCATATCCTTTAAATATATAGTCTGACTTCTAGATACAGACGCTGCCCTGTGATATTCCACCAACTGGTTTAGGGAATTAAACTTAACCACCCATAAAAAGTATTTCCCAGCTCCATCTCGAAGGACTTTAAAGTGCTGTACATTGCTTCCAAACCTGAAAAATACATAATGGCATAATTTTAATAGTACTGTAATTTGTCTACGTTAATACTTGATTCCAATCGGTTGAATGAACTCTAGCTAACCAGGCAAACAACCAATCAGGAACTGTCTAAAGATCATCGCCGACGCACAGTAACGGAAAGTTGCGAAATGAAATTTTGTCAAAGGTCATGGCTGAGGCCTGATGAACCGGGCTGACCCAGTTAAGAAAGAACTGGAGTGATTGCAATAAACCAGTAAAATAGAAAATTAATGTTAGATGATATGTTAGTGCAGATTTCGTATGAGTGTTAAAAGGCCGCGGCACGGTCGCGGCGCGGTTACGGCAGAATTTTCGAATGTTTTGATAGGAAACACGGAACTGACACGGTCACGGCACGGCGCGGTCCTTTTCACACTCATACGAAATCTGCACTAATATCTACTACTAGCCATCTAAGATAGCTAACGACAGCTGATAACAGTCGTTGCATCGTGACCTCTTTGAGGCAGTGCTCATTTGAATCACCATTAACTGTGCTCACAGAATGATTGACGCCCCAAAAATGATTGACGAATTCAAAAATGTAGAAATCAGACCCTGTTGCGTCTCAACCTTTGTCAACGTTGATGTTTTATAAAATCGCTGAGACGCGGCAACACGGTACGGACCCCGGGGGGGACCCCATTGTAAAAGGATTGGGTATGCTCGTTGTACCTCTTAGGGGTAAAAATCAGCCGATTTGGTATCTTTTAGGGTGTTAAAACTGAAATTTAGAGTTTTATCATTTCCTGGTATAGGGTATCAAAAGAGCTCATTGCCTATTATCTTGTTCTCAAATGGTAGAAATTTGCCCAACAAAAGCATGTCGACCGTTCAATTTTATGTTCATCATAATAATGTTCATTAGCTTGTCATCGCTGGTATCTCTTAGGGGTTAAAAATCGCCTTTCTTAAAAGATTTCTGGTATCTTTTCGGGGTATTTTTTAAAATCTCCGACGAGCATACCCGACCCTTTTACAATGGATTACCCCCTCCGCCCAGGGGGTACGGAGTCTTTCAAGGTAGTACTTACTTTACTGACAGGCTAAAATCACCTAAAAATTAAAGTTTAATAATAAAGAATTGAGTTAGTCCCAAAGCAAATGAAAGCAATGGACTTCAACTTTCAACCAGATTCACGATGAGTTCCGTATTCATTCTTCCTTTGAAACTTGTCTAATTATGTAAGTCAGCATATTTCGCAATGACGTCACGGAACTTCAGTAGCTAGCAATTACATCGTCTAACACGAGTTAATTCAGTTTTTTGCAACGATTCGCAACCAGTTGTCCGTGACTCGCAACACCATTGTAAGATCAGGTCAGCAGAAAATATTGAGTTCGGTTCTACTAACTTCGTACAACAGTAGTGCAGAAACGTTTGTATAGGCGGTGCATGCATGCAGCGTGCGAACACCCTGCAATGGTTCGTGCCATCAAGAAAACATTAACGCACCATGTCACAGCGGCTTTAGATCAACAGACCATGTATGTCACATCACTCTTTTATGGCCCCAGGATTGGGGACTTGCACAAACAGGTCGATCACGTGACCCTATTTCCCTTAAATGAACCAGCACCATCAAAATGAATTTAATGCCAGAAATAGAAAGACCATCTCGATATTAGTAAAAGTGCAAAATTTCAGCTCATAAGATGTATAATACAGGAGAAATGATAATAAATTTAAGATTGGATATTTTCTTAATTAAGATTCGTTTGCAAAAACGCGCTGGATGGCAAGCTGAATTTGTTGTAATTTTTTCCCTTGTTCATCTTATAAACTGAAACTTTGCACTTTTACTAATATCGAGATGCTCTTTCTATTTCTGACATTTATTTTGATGGTGCTGCTTGATTTAGGGGAGGCAGGGTCACGTGACCTATTAGTGCAAGTCCCCCATAGACCTTATCGGCTAGCGCGATGCTATGTACGTTTCCACCCAATTCAATACCTCAGGGAATAAGATTCTTTGTCTTTTATCACGTTGAAATTTGTGGAACAAAAGTTCTTATTCCCAGAGGTTTTGAATTGGGTAGAAACGTACATAGCAACGCGTTAGCCGATTTGGTCTATATTGAAGCTCAATAGTCCAGTTTCCAGTTACTAGAGACCGCTGAGCTTCCTGACAAAAGGCGCATTTATACAGGGTTAGCCTCATTTTCAAGAAAGACCCAAGGGAGTAAACGCCATTTTTTTGGTTTTGTTTTGTTTTGTTAACAACAGAAAAAAATCGAGTTTACTCCCTTGGGTCTTTCTTGAAAGGGAGGCTAACCCTGTATAAATGCGCCTTTTGTCAGGAAGCTCAGCGGTCTCTAGTAACTGGAAACTGGACTATTCAAGGCGGTTGCTGTTTATATTATGCTTTGACTATACCTACAATTTGCAGGTATCGACACCCAAGAATCTTCGTTTAAATTGTATCCTGAAGGAGACAACAAAAGAAGACCGAAACTTCTTACCTGCAGTGGATTCACTATCTCTGATAAGGAATGCCCCGTTGTGCGGTTCGGACAGCAGCAGTTGTTCGGCTTCATTTCTGCGTATTTTCCCATAATACCAGCTAAAATGGTGATAACAATCAAACCCTAAACTCAATGGACTAAAATGGTAAATATACCCACATTTTAGGAATCAAAGATCACGTTTACAGTTGTTACTGAGGTAGTTAAGAGGCTACGTACACCGTTTTAAAAAGAAAAATGCAAAAGGAAAAATGTTTGAACGAAATTGAATGAAATGTCATTGTTCAAATAATAGGCTCTTCTAGAAACTAGAAAGAGGGAGGGGAGGAGAGGGAGGGAGTTCAAAGGTATGCACAGTTGTTTTCTCGGTCTTTCAAACAACATCGACAATCGCGCGCCATTTGTACATGTCCGGCAACTCTTCATTTTGTTGTTGTCTGATCTATTCAAATTAGATCAGTCTCTACATATATGTCTAAACTATTAGATGGAGGGTATATCGCCTAGCTCACAAGTAGCCTTCAAGAGTTGGTTTTATACGTCTTCAATAAAAACCTATAGAGCGAAATCTTTGATATTTCTGATTTTGTTTTAATAATGTGCTCTCCTCGCTTTTTTTAGACGACCCTTCTAAACCTAGAGAAATCGAACAACATGGCAGGGTAAGGTAACGAAGTACAGACTACCACCTATGCCTCTGTATTTGTTCATGTTTAATCCTTCCTTCTATCCATCCATCCTTCCTTACGTCCGTTTTTCCCTCCACCCCTTCTCCCTATTTCCTTTCTTCTTCCCTCCCTTCCTTCATTTATCCATCCATCCATCCATCCATCCATCCATCCATCCATCCATTTTATCGACATCTATCTATCCATCCCTTCATTTGTTTTTACAAACTGACCTACCTGTGTGGCTTCATTTGAATGTAGTTTTTGGGTACAAAGCCTTCTTTGCCACTCTGCTCAGCCTTGTACCAATTTTTGTCATCAGTCATGTTTAATATCTGGTAGAGGAAATGAGATTCAGAATAGATTGTCCTCTCGGAGAGGTGAAGATTCACGTAAACGGCAGACCTACTTTTTCATGCCTACATGGCTTTCTGTTTTTGGCAGTCAAATAAGAGAGTGATGTTTCACTTTTCCGGCAAACACCAAATGATTCACCCTCGTGTTAAAGCGGCAACGCCAGACGAGAAGAAAGCAGGTTACGTGATCTGTTTCCTGTTTACGCGAATCTTAACCTCTATAACTTAGCCCTAGACACAAATTGGTAGCCTCGCAGACGCCGTAACTTAGCGGAGCGGGGTAAAAAGGAGGCCTGGATCTGGATGAGGCTTTTTAAATATGAGCGAAACTATTCGACGATTGATCGTATATCGTTATTAGTTGTTTTGTTTTTGATTTTGTAATCTTTTCTCTCGGGACGCTCTATGCTCATTCATTTTATCACTATATAGACGAGTAATACTAGTTTATGTGAATTCATAATGACGGGCAGCTAGCGTTAAGTTTTGTTCGAATTTTACAGTTTCTTTAATACCGATTTTCTCACATCATCAAGATATGAAATAGCCTTTTGGCGTTTCGTTTTAACACGAGAAAATCGAAATCAATACTGCATATGTTGTGAAATTTTCCAGTTTAATCTTTTATATCCAGGGCATTGTTTTACTTTCTTAATGTACTTGAAATCAACCTCTAAAATTAACCCAAATGCATAACCTACCCACCCTAAACCTTAAAACAACGTTCAGAAATTTTTAAGCCAGAGGAAAACAAACAAATAAACAAACAAACAACATTATACGAGCGTTTAGTTTTGGGTCGCCGGCTGTCATACATAATGTAAACATATCCATACGTAGACGGCACTACAGGAGGCCGTGTTACCAGAACGACGTTGAAAATGTAAACACGTAAATTTTCCATTTAAACTTGATAAATGGATGACACGGTTCCATAATCAATCACAATCACCGGCGACTGCAGAACTCAGCCCACAAGCAGGTTGCCCTCTCTGATGTCGATTATATTGTTCATATAGTTTATTTTTCAGGCATAGGAATGATCTGTAGCCATAGGTATATGTTACGTTTCACCGCATAGGCGGTTTGGAAACCGCGTTTGTACCTTTCGATCGAATAACATTACAAAAGGTTTAAGCTAATTTTAAGAGACTTCAGGGAAAAACTTTACCTTCAGAATTGACCCTTTGTTGAAAGGCAATTCGTCTTCATCTTGGGTATTGCTGGGACAGAAATCGTGCAATGAAACAGCTTCCATACTTGTAAAAGTCACTAAGAGTCACCCTGCAAGAGGACCGGCTTCAAGACGTAAATGCCTCATTAGTTCACATCTTGGCATGCATCTGATTATACCTATTACCATAAATTTGAATATTAATACGACCTTCAAAAATGGCGGGCTCATTGTTCACGAGAACGAGGCCAGAAAGGCCTCCAAAATCATTCCAGGTTATGGCATCAAATGAGTCTAAGTACATCCTGTAAAATGCACAGAAAAGGGGTATTTTAAAAGAAAGAGGAACACATCGTCTTTGATAACAATAGAAGTGTCGCCATGCTTATTTTCTGGTAAGGCCTTTGTGGCCTCGTTCTCATGTACTAGGTCGCCATTTTTGAAAGTCGTCCATGTGAACCGGGCTGACTTCTTTTGTTTTGTGGCTCCAAGGAAAAAGAAAACAAAAGAAGTCAACCCGCTTAACCGGGCCAGCCCGTCTCATATAATCCCGATCAGGCCCTAAGAATAGGCAAGCAAACGGCAAGAAATGAAAGGTGTTCATTGTGATAGTAAACCGTCCACCTCATTTGTAAAAAATACGAAAATTTGCCATAATTTCAAAAGTTAGTTCTCTTTTTATGAAAATCTGAATCCCTTTTCATAAAAGCTTTCCTGAGTTTTGATATAAAACTTTCTAAGTGGAGAATACGGCAAATTGAAAACGTCTCAGTTTGGCTATTGTTTTGCGCGCTTATGATTGGACGAGACCTATTAGTACAAAAGAATCAAAACAGAGCTTTTGCACATTGTCTTTTGAATTAAAAATATGTTACTAATAGGTTGATATATTATCACTCTGAAAACCCAGATATTCTAATGTGGGAAAATTGAAATGTAATTGCCGTAGAGTAATAGAGAGCTCAGTCTAGTTCTTACGCCCATTATCACTAAAAATTAGCACTGGCGCAAAGCTACACTAGAGGACATGTTGGAAGGACATGAAGTGGAGACTTGTCAGTAAAACCGCACACGTTGAGAAACTAGGTGAGTAAACTGCCACCGAGGCGGTGGCAGCTCGGTCGATTTCTCGCCAAAAACGTTGCATCTTTGGCTACGCGAGGCCAAAAATAGAGCAGGTAAAAGAGCACACGGTGAGAAAAGCGCCTCACGTAGCATTTTCCTCACACAGTTTCTCAACGTGGAGCGGGCTTAAGGGACAATTCGGTCTTGTTTGTATTGTACGCAATAAACAGGTTGCGCGCACGTACGGATAAAATTCTGTCCCAGTAACATCCATGTTCATGAAATCGTTGGTACACATGGAGAGGTACATGACGTCCCTGGACTACGGGTCCAGTTGAATAAAACGTAACGTCGGACGTAACTGCTGACGTCAAACGTTACTAACAGTGGTATAACTTGACTGAAAGTCCGACGTTAACAGTTACGTACTAACGTTAGTTTTATGCGCACCAGATCACTTTGTGTGTTAAGACGCTGTTGGCACGGTGTACGTACGCGTTTTTCTACAACTCGTCTCGCAGTGGAACAGAACAACAGCTCAACAAACTTTATTGTAACTCATTTTTCTAAATGTTTAACATTAATATAGACAATTAAATATTTGGGAGTGTTATAATGTATGCATACATGACGTAAGAATAAATTACAGTCTCTTCAACATGGCGAGCTTTCCATTGCATACCTACAACATGGTGTCAGAACTTTGAACCAAATATTTGGGGGTACCAACTTCCAACTGAAATAACTGAAAAGCAAAAATGCTTGAAAGCTGGATTGCAAGTATGAAATCAAAAGCTTGTTATTGATTTGCTAGGTATTGAGAAAAAAGTTTCACGAACCATGCACTGCAGCGTATAACACACCCCGCATATTGCAAAATCATTGCGATAAAACAATATATATTGCAGTCACGTTTTACGGCACCATGTAACAACCCTACAATTGTTCGTGCAACTAAACTTGTTTTGCAACGCCAATGCGAGACAACTAGTGCAGAAAGAAATTGCATCATTTAACAGTGCCTTTATTTTAGTTTTGCGTTACGATTATCAATTTGACCGAAACAAAACTGTCGGGTAGCACTCAAGGTATATTCGTATGTATGGGCTTTTATGCGGATTTTGTTTACAATTTTTGCTCATTAGCATAGGCATTTCTCTTTTCAACCAAATAAAAATGGCCAAATTAGGTTTCCTTGGAAATTTGAACTTGACACAAACAATACTTTTTGTGTGATGCGGTTTTAAAAACTCTAAATTTTACAGAGAATGTATGGCGGGCTCATTAGCACTCTTGCCACCCTCAAAGGGTGTCAACAAAATGCGCACCCCAGATTCTGGACCCTGTCAGTCTGGACCCCAAATTGGACCTTCTAGATAATAAATTTCAAGAAAAAAACTGACAACGAAACTTTATATCAGCTCTATTTTCATCTTTATTTACTAACCTTTCATCGTTCGGGCCCAGTCTTTGCCATAAAACACCCCGGCCCGATGCGTTTAATCAAGGCAATCGCATCGCCAATAGAAGCATAGTGAACGGTGGATGTCTTCTCAGGAATAAAATCGTTTACTGACGAGCCTTCTGGGTATGATAAATGGTGAATAATACGAAATTCTCCCGGATTTTTCTTTGGTCGGGCAGCCATCTTTGTTTTGGGGACAACCGCTGACCCTAATGTTGCGAGACTAGTTGAGTGATTTTGTTGCTCGTATTACCGTAGCTTTAGTGGGAGCTTCAATTGAAAACATTTATTTATTTTAATTTTCAAAATAGGAGATTAGACTCAGAAGCCGTCAGAATGACTGTGGCGTTTGAATGAAAAGTTAGAAAATAATGGCGGTGAGTTATTTCTTGATACATCAAGTATGTTTCCATAGATACACAAGCTAGTTCACAGTTGTTTAAAAAACATCAGTTGGGGATCCAACTCGTGGCTCTTAGCTGCCGGTGTTAATGGAAAACATCGGATATACATTCATTAATTGCTTGAGAGAGAAATGAAACAAAAACAATCTCACTGGGGCAAAAATTAATATAAAGACCCACTCAATTTTGTTAATTAGATAAATCTCTACTGTCACTTAGTAGATTAAGGATTTCAATCACCTTGGTTGGTGTGCACTAGTGGCCCAGCAAGTGACGTTTGAATTTGAAATCCCCACTACACTGGAACGAAAACTGGCAAAGCAGGAAACTTCAATAGACCTTTTTCGAGTTTCACTATACCGCTGCTTTAAAATTAGACAACAAACGCGAAATTATTCCAGAGTACCAGCGAGAAAACCATAAATTGTTCACAACGAGCAATAACAAAAATGGATTTGTGAATGGATCTCTTGAAATATAAAGAGATTATAACCCTGTAGAAATGCGTCTTTTACCCGAAAGCACAGCGGGCTCTAGCAAATGGAAATAGAAAATGGACTATCACAGCAAGGATGATTATACACCCTTCTAATAAATCCCACTATGCTTGTTTTCCGCACTTGACGTCAAATTTATTCTTTTCAATTGCACTCACATTGTACAAGTTTCAAAAGAATAAATTTGACGTCAAGCGCGGAAAATAATACGTTGTGGCATTTATTAGAAGGGTGTATACTTTTTGTTAAGAAAAGGATAGAGCGGTTTTCTGTGTAAACGGCACTTGTGTTGACTTTATAGCGAATTCAAGTCAGAACAGTGCCCAGTTTACATCGAAAATACTTTAACGTTAAAATTATTTGCATCATTATTTTTTTCGGTTTTAATTTGTTGTATTTCCGTAGTGATGGGAAACCTTTGTAGATTAAAAAGGAGGATCCCTTATACCCCTTTGCAAAATGAAATCACTCAAAAATATTTGATTATTTCACGCGTCATAGCCTGCGTCACATCCGGAATTTTCCTCCTTTTTCTTTCTTTCTTCAGTTTTTCTTTTCTTTTCTTTTGGCTTTTTTTGTTTTTGTTTTGCTAACGCGGCCTAAGACCCAAAATCACGTTTCACGTCAAAATAAATCGGCCACTGATTTACGTTTTACGCAAAACTCTCTTGACTTGCCAGCATTTATTCAATTGTAACTGGGGGTTCTCCTACTCTTTGACATAGCACTCTAAAAAGTTTTCAATTACTCTGGACACAGTCACTATAGTTATTCATAATTGCACTTCGACTCTAGTGGAAACAAGCGACAGCTGTTAGGATATATCGAAATCTCACTGTTCTCAGGAGACGAGAAAGGTCTGTAAGGACTAAAGCATCACGTACTCCACAGCTGATATAGTTCCGTGTCGTAACAATAATTGAGCGCTAATCTGATTGGTGGACAATATTTTGGAAGGCCCTGATTGGTTTATAGAGGAAGCCGGAAAATTGGAGTTCACATGACATTGTAGCAATATTAGCGTGATATTATACTTAAATTAAGACTTTCCAAGCGAATGAGGCACACGCAAACGTTAACTCAAAAACGTTAAGCCATTCTGAGAAACTGAAGTAATTGAAGGCTAATGATACGCATGTATTTACGCAACTAATCGCTTGAGTGGCAATATAGTTAATGTATTTTCTCAAGAGGTAACAGTACTTTGCTATATTTTAACAATACTTAATCTCAATCTGAATACGACTTGATGAGAGAAGGCTTCGCATTTGAAACTCCACAGGGATTTGTTATTCACTTGGCGTGAGTGACATTGGGGAATCAGATTCATTCATCGACAACATTTTAATGGCTTTCACGGTTTAGCTGTTGTTTACCGATGCGAAAAATGAACATTACAAGTAACTCAAGCGAGCAAGAATTAAATCTTCGTTCAAAAGTTGAGATAGTCTCTCTATCAGTTTCTTTGGCCATCATCATCCTGTTGAGTGTCTGTGGAAACTTTCTGCTCATTTTGGCGTTTATCAGAAACGAATACCTTCGTTCTAGTTTTGCCAACAAGTTGATCATGAGCCTTGCCATGGCTGACTTTATGACTGCTGCCTTTCCATTGAATTATCAGCTAGCGACGGTCATCAATGTCGATCTTATCAGCAGTGGTGGACCTCTATGCACAGTTGGTGGACTTGCATCGTATTCCTCCTTTTTCATTTCAGTTTTTACCCTAGTAATGCTGAGTGTTGATCGTTTCTTGGCTCTGGGCTATCCTCTGCATTACAGCCATCGTATGAGACATAAAGTCAAAGTCTTCATGATTGCATATCCTTGGATTCATGGCACATTATTTTTCATCATCTGTGCTTCTATTTTTGAGATCAAATTTAGTCCAAAGGGTTTGGACTGTGGCTTATCATGGAGCGAGCGTCCATGGGCATTCACTTTGACAATTTTAATGATTCATGTTGGTATCCCATTAATTCTACTTATTGTTCTGAATACTTGGACTCTGTTCTTAGTACGAGCACAAAATAGGCGGATATTAAGCTATGGTTTGAAAGAAATCGATAGGGACAATAGTACCTCACGAGATCGAGCGCAACAAGCTTACAACAGACGAGGTAAGTGAGTCAATGAAGATCCTAGTTGCACAAAATACTATTCCTTGAATATATACCCCTATCCTATGAGAGTACAGAATATATAATGATTAGTAAATACTAGACTGTGCAAGGACCGTATAATATCTTAAAGAACCAGAATATCATTAATGACTAAATATATCGCGTTCATGTTTTTGAATCATGACAACTGAACTGGAAAAGCGTATCAAAAACTGACTTAGAATTAGAGTGTAATATAGTAGTAAATACCGCGCGAGCATCGAGCTGTTTTCTATGCACGCGTTTATAAAACAGCTTTTGACACTCGACCGGTTTTTCACGTAATTTGAAGTTTTTTGTTTTTTGTTTACTTTTAGCTGTTAATGTTTATGAAAAATTATCAGTGTAATTCTAAGTTAATGATTATGAACAGCTCATTACTTGTCATTTTTATATATATTTTGACATTGCCACCTTTGTTTAGCAAGAGTTTCAGCTAAACTCATCACTTATCTTTTCAGAAAAGTACGGCAATGGCACTAACGAACTACGGCTTAAAGTGTTTTGTCAATTACTTTACTCCTCTCTATATTTATTCGTTTCTATTGTACTCTGCTTTTTCGATTCCTCTTTCTTTTATTTAAGGCTCTGGCAAACGCCTTCAGCATTTGATTCTATTTTTTGACGACTCGCGTGTTCAAACTAGCAAAGTTGAAACCGTTCCCTGGGCCCCGGCCCTTTAAATTCATTCAAAATCGATTCAAAAGTCGACTCAACATGATTCAACCCAATGTTGAAGCCATTTGCCCGGGCCTTAAATAAAAGAATCAAGAAAAGAAAGACGGAAAAAAGCAGACGATATCGGGAAGCCAATAGATATTTTGTATTTTCTTTGCGTGCTGTGTTTATGAGCTTCGTTCATTGAAATTTTAAGTAAATAGATAATGTATACATTCAGTCAGTTTGATGTCGTACTGCAGCAGCCTTTCCGGCTTTCACTTGATATTTTGTTTTTAAAAAAAAACTTTATTGATATAGCGCTCTATCTGCAGTATTCTAAAGCGCCGAACAATCAAACAAGAAATATAAAATAAAGTTCTAAAATATAAGAATTATAAAAATCCTTAAAAAATATTATATATATAATATATATACAAAAAACGTCGCCGAACGTACAAAAAGCCGGTGATTCCAAAAAAGGTAAAACCTTACATTATAGTAAAATAAACTTATAGTAAAATCAAAAACAACCTTAGACGTCTTATTAGACATTTAAACGTTGTTGCCAACGAAAATTTTCTCTCAAAGATAGCTAAAAAGTTTCAATTCATAGACATTATTTGAGCAACGTTGTTGCCAAATAAGCATGTATATCAGTATATACTATTGAAATGATTTCTGGAATAAATATGTCATTAATTGTTTCTTAAAGGAAAAAACTTTTAGTTTCAAAACGAAGATCATCGGGTAGTTGGTTCCACAGGGAAGCAGCTGTTTTCATAGTATTGTTTATATACGTACAGAAAAGATGGCAAAAAAGGAACCATTCTGCTGGCAATAGCAAGCAGGATGCCTGCCTCGACTATACTGTAAACGTGTCTCGGGACTGACTGATGACTTATTTACTGAGTTATAAGGCACTGAACCACTTCACTCACAAGTTGAAAAGACGTCATCCTCAGTTTTAGCAAACTTCACACCCACATGATGCAAATTTGTTAGAAATGAAAAGTACTCATGTGAAAGGAAGTTGACAGACATGTGCCAGAGAGTAAAGTTGTGGGTTTTATTAGAAAATATATAACAAATGGTTAACGCTGCACCTGATGCGACATAAGGTCTTAAATAAATAGTCATAATGGTCCCTTAGTAAATAATAAACTAATGCGGTATCCATTAAGCTGATTTTACACAGAACCATTTGTAACGACGATTTTCTGCGCAACTAAGTTGATAACATGCTGCAGGTTTTTGATTTGAGGTAAAGTAAAGTAAAGCGACCATATTTTACGTCGATAACTCGTGACAGTAATTTGAGTGACTGATAAACTTGAGGTCGACGGCGCGCTCATTTTACTCCCATTCAGTTCTCCATCAGCGCTCCGTTTTAAGGGTATTTAAAGCTACTTTAAAATTTAAGCTACACAGAAAGGAAAGACGTTGAAACAAGGATGTGAGATCCTGAGATCGAACTCTGGACCTCTTGTACCGAAGACCGCGCACTAACCAACTGTGCCATCCTTGCTCCTGTGAAGTAAACAAAATTGCAACAACAACAAAACGAATTTGACTCAAGATGTACCGGCGTTACACGAAATATGATCGTTGCAAATCGTCTTCTGTATAAACATCAGCTTTAGTAAAGTCGGATATTCATTGAACTTTAAGTAATGAAAAAAATATCAAAATTATATTCACAGTTCAAACTGGTACTAATTTGCTGGTCGCGATGCAAAGATTTCGGCTGTTCTTTATTAAGCCCTTCCAAAGTCTAAGTCCTAATTGCAACTGATTGACTACAATACGAGTTTAAAACTTCAGTTTTCACGTATTTCCTTTTTCTAATCTTGCTCCACTCGATACGATTAGATTGAAAATTATTTTACCGAGTTAAACGGTGAATTATATTAAGAGCTTAAGAGAGCTTGTGAAAAACACATCTGCAAGATATAGTGCAAAGTGTTAATGGTATTCAAGTTCATATAATAAAAATTGACGGTATTTCAAGGGTTTTCCGATTAAGCGGAATCGGAACAAAGTTTTCCAGTACTTAATACTGATGAGATGAGAGAGATGAGATCAACTTTATTTAAAGACGCTAACCTATATTAAACATAAATATATACTGATTTCCAATAGGGACGTCTAAATCGTAAAAATGTTAAATATACAAAAAAATTAAATACTAAGAAATATGCTAAATTATTTCAAACTATGAAATTTTCTAAAAATGCATAACTATATAATTAGATATTAATATTGATTTAGTTTAAGGCCATGGGACACTGGCTAGTTTATTGGTGAAAAAGGATAGTGTTAGTGATAACGAGAACAATAGAAATGACACGAATTGGTTTCTTTTAATAGTGATAATAGTGATAATAATGATAATAGTGATAACGAGAACAATAGAGTGATTTTCACCGGACTGTGAAATAGTTACTAAGCTAATAGACACTAATAGACTCTGCAACCATTGTTTTCTTTTGTTGCAATACAACTATTAGACACTATTAAACACTGACTATTAGTAATTGTTTCACAGTCCGATGAAAATCACTCTAGAAATGACACGAGTTGGTTTCTTTTAATAGTGATAATAGTGATAATAATGATAATAGTGATAACGAGAACAATAGAAATGACACGAGTTGGATTCTTTTAAGTCTAAAAATATACAATAGAAGTTACCGCCTTAGCGAGCTGTTGGTAGACTGAGATTTGGGAATCCCAAACTGGCTTGTGAGGGCCAAGATAACTAAATGATATATGTAATAATTTCAGTTTTATCAAAACCTGTTGTTTCATGCAGGCCGTGCTGAGATCATGCAGTTCTTTAACTATTGAAGTCATATATATATAATCACTTTGCAATATGACTCACTATATATATTGCACAGAAGGGATTACCAGATTGTTGACGATGATAAAGTACCGCAGCTATTCATTTATCCATTTATTTATTCATTCAAAAATGCCGAGATGTATTATTCTGTATTTAAGAAATAGAACAGCTTTTTCCGTGAATGGAGCACGGAAAAAGATGTTCTATTTGTTTTATTATATATGTTTAAGTAAATATTCGAGAGAAAAAGTTCGATTCTTTCCTAAAGAATTCAAAAGGTGCGCGCGCATGGAATTCGCGCATTCTCTGATAAAGCACAGCTGTCAGCCAATCAGAGCGCGCGTATCGAAAAGGGTATATAATAATATTGGCTATTATTTAGCGATTTAGGCAAAATAAATGCAAACTGATTTTTTACGAAATAGAAAACGCGCGCGTGACGTTGGCCTGCATGCGCAATGTACAATTTAGGTTCCGTCCATACTAATGAGAACCTGAAATTTGAAAACCCATATAAACGTAGCCTTAGGCCCCGTTTACACGGAAACGTTTTTATTTTATGTAAATGTAAACGACTAAAAAGTTCTCTGTCCACATGATCATTTCACTTCGTTTTTGCCGTCCACACCAAAAAAAGTTGGAAACACTGCGAAAACGGCCTCGTGGATCCTTGGTACTAATAAACGTGCGCCGTATATTGGAGGCCATTTTTACCCTTTTTTTTTCAAAAAATACATCCCGTTACGACTGTCCATAGGGAAACGATAGATGAGCCGAAAAGTCACTGTGAAGCCGGTGTATTTTCAAAAATGAGCGTTTACATTGGAAACGATGCCGGAGTGTTTTCGTGTGGACAAAACATGTCCACCTGTCCACGATCAAAAATTTAAGCGTTTACACACAAGCGTTCGGTGTGGACGGGGCCTTAGAGCACTGGGGAATCGATCAGAACATGAAAGAAGTGTTAGGAGAAAGCCTTTCACTATTTGACCTTTTTTGTCATGGGTCCTTCACACGTCCTATGCTTATCAATTAGACCTTTGTTAAATAATGATTCAATCAATCACCATCGCATTTCCTAAAATTTTGATCTTCTATTTTCAGCAACAATTGAATCCAAGCTTGCCAAAGTGTCCATTGTCATCGTCTTCGTGTTTCTTGTGTGCTGGTCCCCGTATGTTGTTACCAGGACTTTAGACTTCGCTGGGTTCAGTCTCTCCTCGGGAATAATGTCCGCGGCAGCCTGGTCAGTCCATGCTTCATCGTTTGTAAATCCAATTATTTATTCGTCTTTACGTGCTGATTTGCGAAGAGCAATGCTCAGTGTTTTCTGCTGTGGAAAGATTTTCAGAAATCTCGTGCCTTCGCCACCTACCAGAATTCATGTGGCTGGGTCGGCTAGTACGAAGGAGAATGGCAGTGTTGTAAATGAACTACCTGAATCAAAACAATCAATGGCTACTTTTTAATAGTACCTATATAATGCATGAAATAGACAACAAAGTTATTCACTGGATTAAAACTGAGTTTTTCCTAAATAATCTTCAGTTTTCAATACCAAAATGACATCGCCAGTACAATAAAAAATGGTGTTGCGAGGCCTATTTTTTCTTGATTCGCTCATGCAAAATGCATAACTACCTGTTTAGTCCATATTATAGCTAATTTGCATGTTGACTTTCAAGACCACCGAACTTACACCTATTTCAATAAACGTTGTGGGTACGAAGTCTACGCGACTCACCCGAAAGGGAGTATGGATAGAAGTTAAAAATAAATAGATAAATAAAACCACATGAATATCCACACGACATCAAATTCAGCTTCCCCGGGCTTGACCTCGTACATTAAAGAACTTCATTTGCTAATGTTAAAATCAAAACCCAAGCCGACAAGAGAGTAGAAGTTTTGCTACTAGAGCGAGTTCGTATAACCCATGTTTTAAATGCTAATGAGCTCTGCTTGTATGCTAATGTGGGCACTGAGCCATTTCATGAAAGAAACACAAGTATAGTTTT
Organism: Telmatactis stephensoni; assembly: GCA_029948255.1. Lineage (NCBI taxonomy): Eukaryota > Metazoa > Cnidaria > Anthozoa > Actiniaria > Isophelliidae > Telmatactis > Telmatactis stephensoni. The sequence continues at coordinate 411,006 of JALIZF010001911.1, forward strand.
CACTAGTGACATAAGCATAAGCATAAGCAACATACGCAGACTCAGTAGTGTACTGCTCATTAGCGGTGCTTGTCTTTTCTCACACCTCAGTGATAAATGCAGTACTGAGTTTGCGTATGTTGCTTTATTTTACTTGCGAGATAAATCCAATTTTCAATAAATTACACTTTTTTGACCAAGGTGTTCTTTAATTCAGTCATCTAACACCTATAAAATAACATACATATGGAAAGGCGCTGTTACACGCTGAAACTTTCCTCTGAAACTTGCCTCAATCGCCGTTACGAGACAAGTTTCACAACGCCTTGCACCGTGTAACATGGTCAGTAGACCGTTTCCCGGTAACACTATTTTCCAACTTCGTGCATCTTGAAACAAAGAACTGTAGCGTGGAATGTGCGGAATGAGAACTTCTTTTGTTTGAAGTAAAACTTCCCTTTGTCTTCCAATCAAGAACGCATATTAATAAGGCTCCGAGCAACAGAACTTGGAGCCATATTAATGTCTTCCTCATTTGAAGACAAAGGGAAGTTTTATTTCAAGCAAAAGAAGTCCACGTTCCGCACAATCTACGATGTAGTTCTTTGTTTCAAGATGCACGAAGTTGGAAAATAGTGTTACGGCAAAAAGGTCTAATATTTAGCCGAAACTTTCCCCGGTTCGGTTTCACGAGATGGTTTCACGAAAAGTAGAACAACTTTCTACTCCTGCAACACAAACGTGTCGCAAACAAGTTTCAGAACGAAATTTCAGCGTGTAACACCCTTTATGAAAATCGTCTCGCATCGGCGATCGAGACAAGTTTCAGATAAAAGTTTCAGGGTGTATTAAACAGCGCCTAACTTGCTAGCAGATGCCCGTTGTTGTTTCTATTCTCCTTTGTCGATCAGTTTTCACCGCTGTATCGTAATTTGCTGTGTTGTTATGGTCCGAACCGGTCCCGCATCGCTCGTTTCAACGTTCTAAGCGTTACCAACAAAAGCGACAGCTATCAGCCAAAACAAAAGCGGGCGGGTGAAGTAGCGAAAAGACAACAGCAAAAGCGGAGAGAGAAAGTTAAGGAATTAAAGAACACCTTCCAGGTTTGTCAAAAAAGTGTAATTTATTGAAAATAGGATTTATCTTGCGCGTAAAATTGTTATACTTGTGTTTCTTTCATGAAATGGCTTAGTGCCCACATTAGCATACAAGCAACTCATTAGCATTTAAAACATGGGTTATACGAACTCGCTCTACTACCCATGCTACTTTTGGGTCTAGTCGCGTAGGCTTGTGACCTCCCCGGCGTACATACCAAAATGAACTTCAGGGAATCAGTTGTTTTTGGAGAACTGAGTGGACGTGGACGTCTCAAACAGCAGCTGAGATTAAATATGTTGCTTTTCCAGATGCATTTATGCAGCGAATGTATGCATGAGATACAAAATGAAAATCTAATTATTGCTCATGTATCCACGTACAACCCATTTCAGTCTCAGCTTCAATGTTTGATGACTTGAAAGGATAATGTTGTGTAAAATCTTTACGGTATACAACTGAGTTGAGAAAAATACTAAAGGATTCTTGAAATGATGTACCCTGCAAGCAGAGGCAATTTTCTTCGTAGAAGACGGAGGAAAATTGCCTCTGCTCGCAGTGTAGGAATTATAATTCATCATTTTAAGAATCCTTCAATTTTCACCTTATATATGTATAATTTATGTTCTCTTGGTATAATATAAAGATTATAATTTTCAAGAAGCAAATGACGATGTTTGCGTAATCAGCTATAGTTTCAATATACACCTGAGATCAATATACACCTGTTTCAAAAAAGGTTGTCAGAGCTAAAGGCGATAGGCGACAGGAGATAGGTCATTTAAACTCCAAAGTAATCAAGAAGTTTTAAAAATAGCTTCGTTATTCCCGTTCGTTTTGCTCCGAGCATTGGATTTGAATGTCTGATTGTTGTCTTATTAAAAACAAATAGAAACTGAAACCCAACCGTGAATAGTGGAATGACCTATCTCCTATCCCCTGTCGCCTTTAGCTCTCGGACAACCTTTTTTGAAACAGGTGTATATCGGCGAACTAGACCTAATGGCTGACAACAACAGTAAACAAAAGACCAACATGTTCAGGAAGCTAAAAGTGTAAATATTATGTTATTTATATTCACCAGTCAAATGTTAAAATCTATAGAAGGAAAATCAAAATTCATATTTCTTCATTCAACTTATTATACAACGATTGACTTTCTTTTGTTGCTTTTCAATTAGTTTTCCTTAGAATGACAGACAGGCAGTTAAGAACAATTACTATGCGAATAAAAATACTCTTTAATTTTCCATAACTTATATGTCAACAATGTGATGGATTCACAATGTTTAAATACATAAGCTTAGGTTCTTCACGGTTGGTGATAACACTTGAAACACAAAAAAAATGGGCTTTCTTGTTTTTTCTTGTTTTTATTTAAAATTAATATTAAAAACGTCGATGATGCTATCAGCTAATTATTGATCGGGGAATTCTATAGTGGGAAACCGAAAGATGATATGAATTTCATTGTAAGGAAAACTGACAAGAATATCTGTGTGATGATCCAAGAGACGGGTGATGATCTGTTGGAAATATTTTATCTCTTCCCATCCGAGTGGGCACTCAAACTCTTTGTAGAGAGCAATTATAAGTTTCGTACAAGGAAAAGGGCTTTTAATTAATCCAAAGGCTGAAAAGAGTCTAAGAATACATAAGTGTCTACAAAAAATCTGTCAAAGAAATTAAGACGAAATGCAATGTCCAAAAGAGCCGTTTTACGACCGTGACTAATCGCTTTTGATTATTATCACTTCAAAATAAATCAATTAATTAACAACTGACTTACTATATAGCCATTGTCTGCTTTTTCTTTCGACTACTGATTTTTGATGATTCTGGTAATTATTCTACTTTCGAAACCATGCAGCGTTCCATTTTGACAATAGACTCGAAACTGGCTTGGATTATATGAAGCAAGAATCGACCAATCAGCAATTTAGCAAGTGCTGAATCCATAAATAGTACCGTTGTAATCGATCGAAAGGGGAAAGAACGCAAGGTCTACTATCAGAGGTCCAAGTTGAAGACCCTCATAGAAAATTATACGGCACTTGTTACGGAAACTGAAATATTGGTAGCTAGCAGCCCGTTGCATGGGCAAACAACCGTGTTACTGACTTTGAGATCAAGATAGAAAATTATACGGCACTTGTTACGGAAACTGAAATATTGGTAGCTAGCAGCCCGTTGCATGGGCAAACAACCGTGTTACTGACTTTGAGATCAAGATAGAAAATTATACGGCACTTGATACGGAAACTAAAATATTGGTAGCTAACAACCCGTCTGATGGGCAAACGACCGAGTTACTGACTTTGAGATCAAGATAGAAAATTATACGGCACTTGTTACGGAAACTGAAATATTGGTAGCTAACAAATTAAAATTAACCCCGGTGTTGCATGGGCAAACGACCGTGTAACTGACCTTGAGATCAAGATAGAAAAGTATACGGCACTTGTTACGGAAACTGAAATATTGGTAGCTTATAACAACCCGTTGCATGGGCAAATAACCGTGTTACTGACTTTGAGATCAAGATAGAAAATTATACGGCACTTGTTACGGAAACTGAAATATTGGTAGCTAACAACCCCGGCGTTGCATGGGCAAACAACCGTGTTACTGACTTTGAGATCAAGATAGTACCGTGGCCACACTGCGCAAGGATCAACAGGCTTCACAGCTATCCATAGGGTGCTACAAGGCTAAACGAAGTGGAGCAGTACGCGAGCACGGGTAGTAACTTCTCTGACAACTAGTTGACTCGAGATTTACTCACAAAAAATGATGGAGAATATTACTAATACCAGCGCGCTACACCAATTTCATCGAACAACTACTGCTATAATAACATTATCCTTCTTTATGATTCTCGTCGTTGTTCTAAGTGTTTGTGGAAACTCTCTGCTGATTTTCGCGCTTCTAAGAAACGAACAACTTCGTTCTCGCTTTGCCAACAAGTTGATCATGAGCCTTGCCATGGCTGACTTTTTGACTGCTATTTTTCCATTGAATTATCAGCTATCGACGGTCATTGATGTCGGTCTTATCAGCGATGGTGGTCTGCTATGCACAATCGGTGGACTTGCTACATACACCTTGTTTTTCGTTTCAGTTCTGACAATGGTGATGTTGAGCATTGATCGTTTTTTCGCTCTTGGATTCCCTCTACAATACTCTATTCGCATGACATCAAGAGTTAGAAGGTTCATGATTGGATACCCATGGGTTCACAGCGCGTTGTTCTTCGTCTTTTCTTACTTTTTTACTAAAGTGGAGTTCGACAAGGAAACTTTGGCTTGTGGTTTCCCATGGGAAAAGAACACGTTGGCTCTCAACATGTATTTGCTGTTTTGCTATTTTGTCATTCCGTTTATTTTGCTTGTTGGACTCTGCTCGTGGACAGTGCACTTGGTTCGTACTCAAAATAAAGAAATGCTGACCCATACAAGAATATGCCCTGAAGATGATTCGACAGACAGTCAGACGAAATTAAAAGAGATCAAGAAAGGTAAAAAGAGACTACACGCTAAATGTATATGGACTGAACACTGAATTCTAAATAGTTTGGTCGCAATCCTCTAAGAACTAAGAACTAAGAACATTGCCTGCTTCAGTACGATCGAGTTCATATTTTTTCCTTTCACAAGTTTTTCATTTTTTACAAATTCGCCCCTAGGTTTCTTTTTTAATGGTTTCTTTTCCTTTCCTTAGCTTTAAACTACTATATATTGAAAACCAACCCTCTACTGCTAAATGCATTAATTGGAGAATATTCCTGCTAAATCATTTGAGGGCAGCCTAGGTTTGGGAAAAGGGTCTGCCATCGTTTGGACCTTCTCAGTCTCCTTGCAGAATAGAAAGAACTAGATGACCTTGCTGGACACTGAACTGAAACAATATGAATTTTGCGCTTATACATCATTTTCTGAAATGGTTCGAAACGACACGAATTTGCATTTGCGGTTAGAAGTTTTAAACTACCCAACTTTCGGTCCGTGATCGTGTTGATTTAAGGCATCTGGTCCCACAACCTTTGAAAATGGGTTTATATCAGTAAGGCACGTTTCCCGGCGAGTCCTAGCGCACAAACTACCACCTTTCCCAGCAACTCGGCCCTTTTCCGGTCCCCGACCATATCGATCCAATCCATCTAGCCGAGTTACTTTCTATTAAAATCTCTTATGTACAACGGCCACCGCTCCAGAATACCACACTTACTGACTGGGACCGAGGGAAACAGTATGCTTTGTGATCCCGAGACCGCCAACGTTTCCCGAGGCGGAGCCGAGGGAAACATTGGCGGTCGAGGGACCACAAAACATACTGCTTTCCCGAGGTCCCAGTCAGTAAGTGTTTTGTTATATACCAGCTGTCAAAGAATAAAATAAAAAGCAAAACGTCGCTGCCTATAGTTAAAGTTTTTAATCAAAATTCACACAAAACTGACCTTTTTTCACACATAGTTTTTCGGAGAATTGTTGCAGCTCTTTTGGTGACGTTTCTGGCTGGTTATCATCTTTTTCTCGGAATAAATGTTGTATATTGGTCTAAAAAGTTTGGCAATAAACACGAGTTTTGCCTCATGCATGTCCGAATGAAAGAATTTGTAAACGCGCGCTGCCAAAAACGCGCCTTCAAAGCTCAATCAACTTCTGGTTTTGTTATTACCGGTCAATAAAACTCACTGTTGCCCGCTGAGAGTTGTTGCTGGGGAAACAGTAAAATTTGTTGACGTTCACGTGATGCGCTCTCGCCCAATCAGAGCACGGAAAAAATTGACTTTGACATGCAGTTGGTATATAACAATGTTAATTTTAATCTGGCCATTGCAGAGCGGTTCGATTGTATCTTTCTGATAAAGTCCATTTGTTCTTTTTCTCCTTTTAGCTTCAGAGATCAAACTTGCTAAGATATCCATCGCCATCGTCTTCATCTTCCTCTTTAGCTGGAGTCCATATGTAGTTACAAGAGGTCTGATTGCATTTGCCGGAGCTAGATATTCTGCCAACGTGATAACTGGTACAGCCTTAGTGGTATACATCTCTTTGTTTTCCAATCCCATTATCTATTCCTCCTTGAGAGCTGATATACGTCATCAAATATGTAGAATTAGGAGATGAGTAGACCGTGTTTCCCCTTCTAGAATCTATCTAATGACTGATGAGTGTAATATAATAATGAATACTAATTTAGTACAAACTTAAAGTACCAATAAAGCCTAGCCAAATCCTTTTCAATCTAGAAATACATCATATAGATAAACGTTTTATATAAATGTTTCTGAATAAAATCAACTCCTGATCTCTGAGAACTGAGCAATTCAAATCTGAAAGTGCAAATGAGATGACTTCAAAGCAGGAATTATTAAATATACAAATGTACTAGATACGAATTTTATACTATTTTTCTATTTGCAAAACAATCTCATTACTAAAGTACAAGGTATGGTGAGTATTTTTGCTACTTAACAGAAATGCACTTGTCACCGAACTCGAATCAAAATCAAGCAAATTCCTGCTTTGACGTCATCTCATTTGCATTTTCAGATTTGAATTGCTTAATTCTCAGAGAGGAGTTGATTCTATTCAGAAATATTTATATAAAACGTTTATTTATATGATGTATTTCTAGATTCAAAAGGATTTGGCTAGGCTTTATGGGCACTTTAACATCTGATAATTAATACTCCTTTTTTTCTCACTGTTGAATAGTTAGATAAATTTAGTGAATTTAGTTATCTATTTCAGAGTGCAAACCAGCCAACAATATGACATTATATATGTTTTGTAATTATATTGATTTTGTTTGTATATTCACCAAAAAGGAACCTATTTTATGTAAATTTACAAGAGAGAACACTTTTGTGTGTGTTTTGTTCTCTGTGTGTGTTAAATATTGTAAATATTTTTAGTGAGACATAATCAGGAAGTTTTATCCTAAATAAACGGCCGAAAATTAATTATATTGTGCTTATATTATTACTTGGGTAAACGATATCGAACAGTTTAAAATCCAAATAGCCAATGTCATCAGGGGCAGATCCAGGGCACAGACATGCCAGAGTTAATAACTTATAAACTCTGCTCAGACTGAGGGGGTTCACTAGAAAGCCATGTGAATATTATATATTATTTACAAATCAAATATGCAAATGTACCTGAAAGTTCGCTGTTACTATATACTATCGTCATGAAAGTTGTCTTTTTCCTCTTGTTGTCTTGCTCTTTTTATATTTGGACTGCTGCAGCCGTCTGGTTTAAAACATGGGATTTTTTATTTAAGTTTCTGTTTCGTTTGACGACTGGAAATTCATGACGGGAATGCGATTGAAAACAATGCAATTAGAGAGCCCAAAGATGTGCATATTTTGATATAAAAATAAGTTCAACCAAGAGACAATAATTCCAAAATTCGCTCTGAAGCCAGTTTATGCGATTTATTCGAAATCGGTTTGGTAATAAAGTTTGAAGTGCATGTTTCTTATTTTCTTTGTCTTGGCATATAGTTTATTGCTCATACTGCAACTTGTCTAGAGCTGCTCGAATTCGATATATATTTAAGAAAAATTTGGTTTATCGTTGCCAAGGTAACGCCGATCAAGCGGAACTTCACACCATTCGAAACTTTCATCTAAGCCGGCTGATAACTGGAACAAAAGGCGTTTTGATCCGTCTTCAAGAAGCCTATTTTTTCCTAAAATGAAAACCGGAAGTTTGAATTGTTCACTAGAAAACTATTTCGAGCCACCTTAACTCAAGTTTTAAATTTTGGGTTTTATTCAATCTGCCAAATGGCACACAATCTCGAACATGCTCGAAATTTAGTTGCGCGTGCGAGTAGTCGCGGTGAAAACAACCACTTACGTCACGTAAAAACATCTGTTCGCTTCAGAAGAATTAAGGTTGTCAGCTGTTATGAGTCTGTAATGGAGAAGACTGTGACTATTAAACAACTGCGAGGAAAATCAGTCTAGCTTCTTCAAAACATGGATTTCGGGAAGTTCTAATTATTAGTATGACGACATTGTTACCAAATTAAAACTTGAATTTCTTAATTGAATAAGTAAGTTACTCAAAAGAAACTGACAACAGAGACAAGAATCTTCTGACGTTTGACAAACATTTTTAATACGGTATCATGTTACTTCTTGTTTTCTTTCACGTCCAAATCCATGAACTTTTTGGCCAAATTAATCTTCAAGGGGAAGTTTTTCTCAGTGACTAATTGGTTTTGGAATGCTCGAAACCTGTCGTACAGGTTTTTTCCCATAGACAGAACTATAGTTGTACTAAACTGTAGGTGTACTATAATGATTGGATTTAATCCTACGGTTGCTGTTACGACACAGGCATTCAAATTCAAGGACCTTTCGAGATTGGTATTTATTATTTCTTATGTGTTAAACGCCTTCTTTCGAGTTTCACTCTCAAAACTCTTAGCCATTGTTTGAGATCGAAAATTGATAGCACGACTTTTATTCCTTGAAGAATACCAAAAATAGAATTAGTACCAAAAATAGAATTAGTACCAAAAATAGAATTCATGCAGCTTTAGAACGTTCGAAGATCACAATGGTCATACCACTTTCAGCTAATAAACGTGGAAAATTTCGACTGTTTTTCGTTGATTCATTGTTACAATGATATTTAAGCTCTATTTATGTTATGTTTTTTTTACTTTCGAAAGTATACTCGCATCTCATCGCGTCATGACAAATGGTACGAAAGATATGGATACTTTGCAACGTCCTCAGTAACCATGTCCCAGCCAATCATAGACCCAGAAAAGTACTCTTCAGAAGTTGTACAATTTAAATAAATCCAAAGGAAGATAAAAGGCATTATGTTTTCAGTTTGGGGTCTAAGACTTGAGGTTTGAATTTCACATCTACGATCCAAGGCATTCAATCGAGCACACTGAACTTTCCGAAGAGGACAGCGACTAAGTTGCAAAGGTTTTTGAGAAAAGAGGATGCAACAAGGCTAGGATTGGCCAATCATCATACCACAAGAGCAAAAGGGGCTGATAGATTGACGAGGAACAGTCAGTTGATTACCGAGACTTTCAGATTTAAAAGAGTATCATGGAAAATGCCACTAATACCAGCTGCGTCCAATCTCATCCTCAACGAGCAACAAGTGCTATAATAACTCTGTCCTTCTTCATGGTTCTCTTCATAATTTTGAGCGTTTTTGGAAATTTTCTGCTGATTTTAGCATTTTCAAGAAACGAGCAACTTCGTTCTAGTTTTGCCAACAAGTTGATCATGAGTCTTGCCATGGCTGACTTTTTGACGGCTGCTTTTCCATTGAGCTATCAACTAGCGACGGTGCTTGATGTCCATCTTGTCAGCGATAGTGGTCTACTATGTACAGTTGGTGGTCTTGCAACATACGCTTTGTTTTTCGTCTCAGTTCTGACAATGGTGATGTTGAGCATTGATCGTTTTCTTGCTCTTGGATTCCCCCTACAATACTCTATTCGCATGACACCGAAAGTCAGAAAATTCATGATTGGATACCCTTGGCTTCACAGTGCACTTTTTTTCATATTTTGCGCATTGTTCGCCAAAGTAGAATTTGATTGGGAAAGTATGGCTTGTGGTTTTCCATGGGAGAAAAACTCAGCGGTTCTTACTCTTTATTTGCTGTTTTTCTATTTTGTCATTCCATTTGCTCTGCTTGTTGGTCTCTGTTCGTGGACCCTACATTTGGTGCGCGTTCAAAATAAACAATTGTTGCAGAGAGTTGCACCTGATGATGAGACAGATAACAGTCAGTCCAGATTAAAGCAAATGAGGAAAGGTTAGTTTAAAGGTTTTTCCTTGCTTGCTCGCTTGTTTAATTTGCTCGCTTGCTCGCTTGCTCGCTTGCTCGCTTGCTCGCTTGCTCGCTTGCTCGCTTGCATTGCTCGCTTGCTCGCTTATTTATCCACCCTGTTCCATCTATGAATATTCATTCATTTTTCTCCGAATCGACGTTGAAACATGATATAGTGACACACAAATCCTTTTTGTGCATACATAGCTGAGGAGGCGTATCACAGCTAGTCATTCTCCTCTACTTTCAACATGTCATATATATAAATTGTTCAAAAGAATTTTTTATTCATTTTGATTTATTTATTTGTAATTTAATTATCTCTAAAAAGCCCTTTTAAGACGAGGTTAAAGTATGTATGTATGTCTTCACGGCCTGGAGTAGTATATATTTCGCTAAATAGAGCAGATTTCGTATGAATGTGAAACGGACTGCGTAGTGCGGTGACCGTGTCAGTGCCGCGTGATGTCGATAAAAACATTCGAAATTCCTGCTGTAACCGTACCGTGACCGTGCGGTGCCGTTTTCACAGTCATACGAAATCGACTCTAAATGCAATTGCACGGATTGTCTCTATATTTATACATAAGTGTGCCTCCATTTCCCTTTCAGCTTCAGAGATCAAGCTAGCTAAAATCTCCATCGCCATCGTCTTCATCTTTGTGTCCAGCTGGAGTCCTTATGTTGTTACAAGAGCCCTGATGGCCTTTACTGGGATAACCTTCAACCCTGACATACAAACTGGTACAGCCTTAGTTGTGTATGTCTCTTTGTTCTCCAATCCAATCATATATACTTCATTAAGGGCTGATTTACGACAACAAATATGTAAAATTAGGAGAGCTTGATTATGAAATGCTCTGGTGGTAGTCTAATGAGTCTAAAACTCAGAACCCGCGTCGACACGCATGCGTTTACATTGAGTTTTTTATGCGTTTAGGCCTTCCGTTCAAACGAAAACGCCTAAATTAAAGGCATGTACGCTTATCGTAAAAACGCTCTCCAAAGCGAATATGTTGCAAAGCTCCGTTTAGTTTTGTGTGGATACCTGTAAACGCATATTTTCGAAAACGCTGACGTCACAATATTAATCAATGCTTGCTCAATGTCAAATTTACCAATGTTTATGAGTTAAAACGTTTCGCGTATATATATATATATATATACTGATTTATTCAATTATATATAATAATAATAATAATAATAATATTTATTACTTATAACGCGCATTTTCCATGTGGATATGATCAATACATATGAGGAGCAGCTAATCTGTTTAATAGAAATTCGACTGTAAATCATTACAAAGATGATGAAAATGAACAATGTACCTTGTTGAATGAGCTTTTATCATGTAATTCCAAAAGTCACATCCGGGGGGGGACTCCTATATATAAGAGGACGGGGATGCTTGTATTGCTTGTGGCAATACATGTTTTTACCCCTAAAAGGTACCAACTCAAAAACACTAAATTTAACATTTTGCATATTTTAGTCAATCAAGCGATCAATTGTGTCTATTTATATACGAACAATTTGATGGTCGTGCAATCCGATCTTTGTTTCCATTATTTAATCGTTGATGGAGGAACAAATCACCCTAAAAGGTACCAGCTATGTCTCTGGTAGTCAACTAAAGTCTGGGACACCCTAAAAGGTACCAGATTGCTGATTTTGACCCCTAAAAGGTACGACGAGCATCCCCGTCCATTGACGATCGGAGTCCCGTCAAATTAGTAAAACTGTGAAGTTTGAATGAAGTAACTTTAAACTCACGAAGATATGAATTTTCCGAAATCGAAATCTTGTATGAAAACACTCCCTGGTAGGCAAGAAGATACTTACCAGCAAAGGTTTTCTTACAAATTCACACTTTTCAAAAATTCATATTCTCGCGAGTTTTGGATTTAATTCCTTCAAACTTCACTGTCTTGCTAATTTTAGCATGCTCTTTCCAGCTATGGTAATTCGTTTTCTGTTTTACGAATTAAAAATATCTGAAAGCTCATTGTGCAGCAGTTGATTAGAAACGATCGTTGTACAGCTGCGCGTTGCAAGTTATATTATCGTCTCGCATGACTTTAATTGTTGACATGATATCTTTAGAAATACTTTGCATTTGGATTTACAAAAGAAAAAAGAAGAAAGGAAAAAAAGAAAAAATGGAAAGATAGAGAAAGAAAAAAGTAACAACGAAAAAAGAAAGAAAGAAAAGAGAAATTTCTTTTGCTATTGTGTTGCTGCAGCCATGGATAAATTAGCGCACCCATGCTTATTGCTAACCACGAGTTAAGGCATGGGTCAGGGTATGCAAATGAAGAAAAACGGATTTTAATTTATATTTCAGTCAATTCTCAACCAATTTCAATGACATTTTGCAGATTTGAAGTAGCCTTAGTCTTTTTAGAGTGATAAAAGTTTTATATACGGCCACGTGAGGAGTCACATGATGTTTGAGCCTCATTTTAAAGAATTTAAAATGGGGTAACTAGAACAGTCAACGCAAAAGCCAATAATAACATATATAACACACTTCCTAAGTAAATTTGTCTTAAACTCTATTTTTTTTGTGTGTGTGTGTGTGTAAATATTATATTATTGTATGTAGAATGTGGAAATAAAGAACCTTTGAACCTTTGAACCTAGGACAGTTGTCCATCACTCATTGTTAGAGATATTTTAATTTGTGAAAGAGGTCACATGACCAAACGAAACTGCTACAAATTTGTCTTTTTCTCCTTAGTATGTCGAGGAAGTCATCCATTCTAGGCCCAGTCCAATTGATTTAGATGTCCTTAATAGTTTGACATTAAAAAAGGTTTTCATAAAATGCGTTTTCATCACCCCATTTTGAAATTATCGTTTCTAAATCCCATTGGTCACGTGATCACCAAAATCGAACTATAAATGGGCAAAAATGTAAAAGATTCTAGTTCTCATTGTGACTCCAAAGCTCACTGCCGTATAACAAATATTATAGTAAAGATATCATGATTTTTTTCCGGGACAGTCCAAAAGGTCTTAAGAAGAAAAGAAAAAAAGAATAGAAAGATAGAAAAAACAAAACGAAACAAAACAAAACAAAACAAAACAAAACAAAACAAAACAAAACAAAACAAAACAAAACAAAACAAAACAAAACAAAACAAAACAAAACAAAACAAAACAAAACAAAACAAAAATCAAGAATTAAAAAATAGAGAAATTTCTTTTTCTGTGTTGCAGATACAGATAATATTAGCGCACCCATGCTTATTGCTAACCACGAGTTAGTTCAATGAATTGTAGTTACTCAGATATGATTATTAAGCCATTAAACGTTTATCACCAGTGCTAACTAAATAGTAGTATTTTATTTGCAGTCCTTAGTAATTTGTTGTGCATTTTTGAATCGCGAATATGTGGTTTAAAATACAAGTGGGCCCAAAGCTATTTGGAGTACCTCAGGGGTCCTTTCTAGGTCCTGTTTTTGACCAGCTTTTTATCTCTTTTCTACAGTGGAATGATATTTGCGTTTATTAGCTTGTGACTTAATGTATTAACTAGTTAAATCTATGACAGTCTTAACTAGTTTAATCTATGACAGCGCCGAATCGTAGGAATTAAGCTCCACAACCAAACGTAATAATGAATAATGTTTAGCATTTTTTACGCAATTATCCATATGAAATATGATCAAATGCACATGAAATCCTAGTAAACTCTTACACACTTTTTACGACATTAAATATTCTAAACACCCAACCGACTTAACTCATCAGTTCGTTCCATAGTTGATGGAGGGAGGGCACGGGACACAGAGAAAAATCCTCCAAGCAGGTGAGAGAACGAACTAACAAACTCAATTCGCATGCAGTACCCAGTCCGGGAACCTAACCAGGGTCCACAAAGGTGCTCCCGGTAAGCAGTCAGAAGAAAGTGGGACAGGGTGTATCTAGTATTATAGGCTTTGAACGCCCCCTCCCAGCCGGTAGTTGAGTACTAACAACGGACCATGGATTTTCAAAGGTAGAGGGCAAAGCGTTATGTTTGTACTTAAACATCAATATTGAGATATAATATTCGACAAAATCATGAAATTCAGTTGATTATATTTAGGCTTTTAAACAAAGGACTAGAATGTGCATCAAATGGTGAAAAAGAAATTAAACGAAAATTAAAAGAAATTAAATTGAGTGGTTACAAAGTTGTTGGATAAGTAATACCTCAAACAAGAATCCCATAGATTAAAAATGGATAAATTAAAGCATAATACAGGTTAACAAGGACAGTTATGTCAGTCTAATAGAATGGACGACATATTCTGTAACTTCAGTTTTCTAATGTATACAGACATGTTTCGGTAGTGTCAACTACCTTTTTCAGTGTGGATGACAAAGCACGAAAGCATGACCGGTTCAAATTGGATTTGCTACCATTTACTGGCTTGCAAATGTGGTGCAAATATGTTGTAAACATAATGCAAATGTGGTAAATACCGCATTTGCTCATCCCATTTTTCATCCGATTCGCAAAATTGTTTTTTTTTAATACGCTATTCACCAGATTTGCATTCGGTTTACTATATTTGCACCACATTTGCTACCCCAGTAAATGGTAGCAAATCCAATTTTTCGATTCGTCCAGTGATATACACAAACTTACTAAACATGAAGTCTAAAGATAAAGGAAGCTCTGCATATCAAACGGTTGAAACCCACGCTTAATAATAAGACTCCATGCTTGTCCAATTTGAAATGATTGAACTCAAAAACTTCCTCTGACGCCAAATTTGGTAGTCCTATGAATTTTTTTCGTCCAATTGGACAGCATGAATGGAGTTCTATTACATATACTAATTAGCTCAGAATTAATATTTTGTCGAAGAATATTAATATCTTTGTGCCTATAAAACAGATCTGCAAACAGGTGAAAGTCAAAAAGGGAAAAACAAAGATGAAAATTGTTTATATAGATCAGAGTTCATAGAATGTACCTTTAGTTTTGATCTACTTTCAGATCATTTCAAACTGCATGGTGATACAAGGCGAGTTAACGTTCTTTTAATGGAGTAAATACAACGGTTTTTCTTTGATTATCGTGTTTACTTATTCGGAACCGAGTCTTCCTGCTAGTACAATGACGATTTTATATTCAAACTCATGCGGGCAGTAAAAATCGACGACGCTCATTTCGCGCCAAAAAGTTGTTAGGGGTACGTATAGAATGGTGTCTCAAAAAATAGGAGTCTCGCCAAAATTCAATCAAGTCTCGAAATCTCGACTTTTACTCAGGCAGGGTCTCGGATTTTGAATTTATTGCGGCTTGGAGTCTCGGATATTTTGTCATGCATGAGCGCAGAATCTCGGAAACCGAGAAAGTGCATTTCCTTGTATTATTATGAATATGTAATGCATAAGAACTTCATTTTAGCTCTTGCGAGCGCAAACCGCAAGCCGCTCAACAGAAAATGAATCAAATTTTGTAGTAAACGAGTTCAAATCGCGATCCTAAGAAACAAAGCGTTCAAAATACATAGCCTGGTTCCCATTTGATTCAGTACTTTTGACAGCTTTTAGCGTCTTGGATTTGGGGTTATTTTTTTAAGTTCGAGTCTCGGCGCGGGCTCAGATTTTAAAAACGCGAAGTCTCGGGCTCGGATTTTGATATAATGTAAAGTTTCTGGCTCGGATTTTAAAACAAGGGTCTCGGCGTCTCGCGCGGAGGGGCTCTGCATGGTTTCACCATTCTATACCCCTATTTTGGTTGAGTTGACATAGGAATTGCATTGCATTGGTTGGTGAAATTCCCCGAACATGCAGGTTAGACAGATAGATATAGCGGGGACATGCGCTACAAAGTGAGTCGGCTGTCAGTCTAATGGCTAATAATACAGTGGACAAAATGTGAATTTCCTGAACACATGTCTCAGTATATAACTCAGTTTGCTTCCTATTGACAAAAATTGAACTAGAGAATATAAGTGCGATTGCATTGAAATCTTGCGGCGCTCCATACAGCTTCAAGTAGTCTCTTTCTCGAAGCGAGAACCGTGGCTATACCATTCTCTTTCCTTGAGATAAAACTGATCTTTCAATGGGCAGTTAAAACTGTAATTCTCAACACGCGACCCCTGGTGAGTTCATAGGTTTGTGTCATTCAAAAAATACTGGATAAATGGAACTATGTTTTGTTATTGCTGTGTTATCAAATGATCAGCTTATGAATGCGGACAGTGAGGAGTGTTTTTACTTAATTTATAGCTATTGCTCAATGCCTTTTAAAGCTATTTATGATGATCCTCGAAAAAGTGTCGAAAATAAATCCGCGCCCCGTTGTGAGAAAGGATACGAAGGAGATGGGTTTTGGTAACCTCGTCATCTGTAATTGTGAATTCACCTATCATCGACCTGGGATATTACTTTTCAGAAGTTGTATCTTTATATTCCAAAGTAAAAGAGCATAGGACATACGTAACATAAGTGTATTAACTTTTGAAAAGCTTGGTTGGTGGCTGGAAATTTCTCGGTTGTAGAGCTTAATGAAAAAGGATGCGAATCAATAGCCAGCTTACTTCGGCAACAGCAAAGGAGTCGCACAAATCAGTTTTGAAAAGAGTGGGTGCTTGTAACATGTATCGGTCACTAAGGAGTTAAAACGAACAGAACCATATAGAGCTTAATCTGTAGAAGTGCGTGGAAGATCACATTTGATAATGCGAGACTTTAACTTGGTTACGCATACAATGGAAAATGGTACTAATACCAGCGTCCTGTACCAATCTCATCCCCATCGAACAACTACTGCTATAATAACATTATCCTTCTTTATGATTCTCATCGTTGTTCTAAGTGTTTGTGGAAACTCTCTGCTGATTTTCGCGCTTCTAAGAAACGAACAACTTCGTTCTCGCTTTGCCAACAAGTTGATCATGAGTCTTGCCATGGCTGACTTTTTGACCGCTATCTTTCCTTTGAATTATCAGCTATCGACGGTCATTGATGTCCATCTTGTTAGTGATGGTGGTCTGCTATGCACAATTGGTGGACTTGCTACATACACTTTGATCTTTGTATCAGTCATGACGATGGTGATGTTAAGCATTGATCGTTTTATTGCTCTAGGATTTCCTTTAAAATACTCCGTTAGCATGACATCAAGAGTTAGAAAGTTCATGATTGGGCTCCCTTGGATCCACGGCGTATTTTTCTTCATGTTTTGCTTCTTCTTTGCTGATGTAGATTTTGACTGGGAGAGCATGGCCTGTGGTTTCCCATGGAAGAAAATCTCAACGGCTATCAATGTTTATTTTATGCTTTTTTATTTTGTTCTTCCGTTTACTGTTCTCATTGCGTTCTGTGTGTGGACTGTTTTTCGTGTTCGTTTTCATAACAAGCAGTTGTTGCACCAGGCAAGAGTTTGTCCACGTGAGGCCGACCGTCAGTCAAGATTGCTGCAAGTGAGAAAAGGTGGGTCTCTTTAATTTGTTTCTTCCTTTCTTTCCTTCTTCCTTCCTTTCTTCCTTTCCTTCTTTCTTTCTTTCTTTCTTTCTTTCTTTCTTTCTTCCTTCCTTCCTTCCTTCCTTCCTTCCTTCCTTCCTTCCTTCCTTCCTTCCTTCCTTCCTTCCTTCCTTCCTTTCTTTCTTTCTTTCTTCCTTTCTTTCTTTCTTTCTTTCTTTCTTTCTTTCTTTCTTTCTTTCTTTTTTTCTTTCTTTTTTTCTTTCTTTCTTTCTGTCAGTTTCTTTCTTAATTCTCTTTTTGCTTCTTTGTTTCTTTGTTTCTTTCTTAAAATCTTCCTTTTAATTCTTTTTCTTTTTACATTTTTTTCTTTACTTCATTTGAATTGATGTTGCTTTTTTCCCATTTACCCTTTTCTTTTGGATTTACCTTTCCGGGACTATCGTCCTTGATCGTATCAATCTAGCTTCGAATTCTAGAAAAAAGAGGCCGTAGCTTAGTAGTTTAGTAGTATGCCAATATTTCGGGGGAGGGGGAAGATACTGGCTACAATAATAAGTATGTTCTCATTTTCCCTTTTCAGCTTCAGAGATCAAGTTAACTAAAATCTCCATGGCAATCGTCTTCATCTTTTTGTTCAGCTGGAGTCCTTATGTTGTTACAAGAGCCCTGATGGCCTTTACTGGGATAACCTTCAACCCTGACATACAAACTGGTACAGCCTTAGTTGTATATGTCTCTTTGTTCTCCAATCCAATCATTTATACTTCATTAAGGGCTGATTTACGACATCAAATATGTGGAATTTGTTGATAGAATGAGACCCATGGGCGGGACTTTGACCGGATAAAGGCACGGATACTCTTCGTACCGTTGTACGCGTACCAGGGGTTAAAATCTTCGATTTTTATTGGGCTATACCAGAGAGTAAGCAGCTGGTACTGGGGTGCTGTTACAATTATACCCTGTTCCTTAAAATAGGTAAAAGGTTTATTAAACTTTCCAAGTAGAATATGCTATAAGATTCTGTCTTTAAAGGGGTAAAAATCACGTGTTGCCACGCCCACCTGGATATAAGACTCAATTTAAGGGGTCATTTTTAAAATTTCTGGCGAGCATTCCCATCCCTTTAGATATAGAAGACCCCCGGGCAATGAGATCAAAACATTTACATGCATGCATGTGTACTGCAAAAACGCGCTAGTAAATTTAGTGAAAAACTTGAGTAAATCGATGCATCCACAATAACTCACTTATCCGAGTAAATTTCAGTACTCAGTTATTTGAGTAACTGAGTACCCTTTATTACTCAAATAACTGAGTAACTGCGTACCCTTTACTCAAATAACTGAGTAAATTTACTCTAATAAGTTTGTTACTGTGGATGCACCGATTTACTCAAGCTTTAATTTCAGTAAAGTTTACTCGCGCGGATGGAGTTTTTGGAGTGTGCATGGTGCATCAGTGCATGACTGCCGGTTAGTAAAGACTGAAGGGATCAACCAGTGTTTTCTGGCGCCCGTTTCACTGATTCTCTTCGTGCACACGAAGGACTCAGTTCAGTTGCAGGACCTGACACAAATCATCTTCGTGTGAACGTGCGATTTTATGACTGAAAAAGGTTCTTGTGTTGACAGGATTCTGTTCCATATACAGTGGCATGCACTGATCATGCAAAATTTCGAGCAAATCCCTAACTTTCAGTATATCCTTTCTTTTCTAGAACGTCTTATTGCAATAAGTAATTGTACACCTGTTACGAAAAATGTAGACGGTCTGAAATCTGAATCTGAATCTATATCTGAGCGAGAAGGAAGGAAATTCTTGGTAGGAACTTGGAATAAATTGCATTATAAAGTGATAAGAGTATGAATGGATGATATTACACGTATATTTAAAGATAAGAGTCATTCTCACAATCTTATTCGGTCGCAGATTCAGATCCAGATTCATATTTAGATTCAGATTCAGATGTCAGACCGTCTACGTTTTTTGAAACAGGTATATACACGTCTTTCATAAAAGGTCGAATTAAAGACAAAAAGCTTCAACGTCCACGCGACTAGACCGAAACGGAGTATGGGTAGTTGCAAGATTCTATTCTTTTAACGGCTTTGTTCTTGTGGATTTTTAACATTAACAAGAGGCAATTAGCTAGATGTGAACTTTCGTGTTGGTTGCCGTGCACTTTTTAGAGATTCTTAGTCAAGTAATTTCTATCCATACTCCCTTTCGGACGAGTCGCGTAGTTTTGGGCCCTTATAATTGGCCTGACAATTTTTCTTAGATTAGGTGTAAAGGAAACATGCAAGACTTTGTGAAAAAGGCGCCTGATTAATATGGTTCAACACTACATTTCTATATGTACGCACGCACATCTCATTTTGGGAGACTTAGCCCTAAAAATAATCGATTTTAAATTGATTATTAAGAACTAGAATCATTCATTCGGCCAGCCCAATAATAGTGCGAACAAACTACTAGTTGTAAGGGGTTGTACAGGTGCTTCTGTGTAAACGGGCCTTCATAGCACATCGCCGCGTTTACACTTAGTACTATCAAGGTTTTTAGTTCACCTCGGTTCTATATTTAAAAAGTGACAGAAATTGTATTTAGCATTGTCTTAAAAATCATACCTTTATGTAAATTACTATTCAAACATGGAATATCGATTTGCAGGTAAACAAACGATATAGAAACATATAAACAGCTGGAACAACTGTACGTGTTAAGAAAAACTCACTTTGTATTTTCTTTTGTCACTTCATACCGTGAGATAACTTGTACACAAGCCGCAAAAGCGGGCGTAAATGGACTTTGTAAATGGTTTCACACAGAGCAGTAGATGGGCTTTTGTGAAATAAAGTTGACAACTAATTTAGTACTTGCCGTCAAACTTCTAAAATAACAACGAATTAGAAATTAATTGAACGTCGAAAGAAAATTTTCGACTGAGTTTTTTTAATTTTTTGCGAGAGGAATTGCTGAAGATAATTGTTATCTATATGAACTAAAGATCAAATCTAGAATTCTAACAACTTTGCCACCATTGTTTTTAATTCATCTTCGGACGAATTTCTGCTTTTGTCTGAATGGCTTGAATTTGAATCTGAATCTGAAGACTCGGAACTACTAGTAGAGTTCTGTCTTTTTTGAAATGGTTTCTTTCCTTGCTTCTTTTTCTTTAACTTTCCTAGTCCATCTACTTCGGCTAATATTTGATCCATTTCTTGTTCCATTTCCTCGTTGTTAAGTTTATTGGAGATTCCTCGCTTTGTTTTTTCTTGCGTTTCAACTTCATCAACCAGCCTATCAAGATCTGAATCCCGACTGCCGGAGTTTGCAGAAGAGCTCGCAGTGGAACTGCAATCATCACTGTCGGCCTTTTCATTCTGGACCACTAGCATTTCTAGCTCTTTAAATTCTTCCTTTCGTCTTTCCGCGTTGCTGAAAATCTCTTCTAAATCTTTCTCATCCTCCTTCGTGAACTTAACATCCGTTTCTTTTTGGAGTTTCAATTTAGTGGCTTCTATTTTCTCAACATCTTCGAGAAGGGTATTTATGTCAGCGTCGCTAACAACTACATCGTCAAATTTACCTTTTCTTTCTTTTGCTTCAAGAAGGACTTCTGTCTTAGGTGTTATTGTAGCCATTTTTTTGTTTAAGTTCACGAAAAATGAATTTAAAAACTGTTTTAAATTTGAGTTTGACTATCTCGCGCAGGTGTCGAATGGAACCTTCGAGTTGAAAACACTATAGATAACAATTAGTATATTAATGTTTTTTTGCTCGTTGCTAGAGTAGCTGCGACCAACAATATCTCCAATTGTATATCTCCCACGTAAATGAGAATCTTAATATAAGAAAGCATGAGCAGGTGGACTCGCTGAATGATTCAGTAAACAATTAAGGAAGAGACGTAGTAGTCTGGCTTAAAAGATATTTTAATTTCCTATATGTACATATTCGATGAATACTTTTTTCAGTCCCCAACACTTTCACTTCTCTCGTTGTAAACAGTGTTTAAATTATCATTCATCTCTCCCTGAGTATCATAAATTATTGATATCTTCGGCTCAACCTTTACAAAAGAAGTGATTGTGTTTGAAAATAATTCATATTACCTCCTCAAAGTATTTATCAGTAAATGAAAAATAAATTAACAAAAATTTTGAACTGAAAAATCAGGCAAGTGTAAAAGGCTTCAAGCACCTATTACGCTGTATGAAAGTACTGGATTAAATTGAATGATGGTGGTAAATCGGTGGTAAAATTGTAAATTTAATCGTAAACAGGATACAATCAAATTTAGAGTCAGCGTTTTACGTTAGTCTTAGCATGCGTGGACAAAAATGAAATGAAATGAAATGAAATGAAATGAAATGAAATGAAATGAAATGAAATGAAATGAAATAAAATGAAATGAAATGAAATGAAATGAAATGAAATAAAATAAAATAAAATAAAATAAATTTTGGCTACGAGAATGCACTCTAGAACCAAAGGCTCTTTAATTTAGAAAGGCACTGTTTCAATTTTTTTCTGTAACTCGTAACGTTTAGTTGGGAAGCCAGTCGCACAAGCTATTACAGCGGCATATATGTAACATACTCTACATTATGCAAAATCAGTGGGAGAAATAACGATTGTAGCAACCCTTCTCGGCATTGCGTCGCATAACACCCCTACAATTAGCCACTTTCATACCGTGAGGACAGGGTACGAGTGCCTTAAATTTTGCTGATGGCAACACAAGCGGACTTATATAGTCAGAAAGAGCACATCGAGCTATCTAAAATCCTGAAGTTGGTGTTAACGGATGTACATTGAAAGAGATACAGCCGTTCAAAAATGTTAGAATTTACAAAAGAAATGACTAATGTAAGGACAAAATGTCCCTACAACCATACATTTCTTTGCAAATTCTAGGATTTTTGCACGGCTGTTAGTCGTTCAGTATTAACCTGATTAACACCAAACTTCAGGATTTTATATAGCTCGATGTGCTCTTTCTGACTATATAAGTCTTGTGTTGCCATCAGCAAAATTTGAGGAACTCGTACCCAGTCCTCGCGTTATGAAAGTGGCTAATGGTTCATGCACCTTGTTTGGCAACGTCACTACGAGACAACTAGCAGAAAAAGTAAAATTGCACCTATTTCAGCGTCTTTAGGTTTTCGTGATAATCGGCACCTTATCTGAAAAGACAACTGCTTCATGGTTACAGAAATTCTTGTGATTTATTTACAAATTATCAAGCAAATTTATTAATAACTATACAAATGAAACATCTTAATAACCCAATCACAATTTTACACATTCGATTAAAGGAAATAAATGTAGTGAAAAAAAACTAGTACACATTTTATAAGCCGTTTTCTTATATTAAGTGTAAAAGAAGAATTAATTATACTCATTTGGGTTTCCTGTGTGAAGATGTCTTATTGTTTCAAGGGCTTTTAAAAACTATTTCAAAAGAATTATCAGAATACAGGATAATTTTTTGTGTACTGTTTTACTTAATTATTAAATTATATTGTGAATTAAATTTTCTACCTCGAAATTCATCAAAAGAAAAACTAACAGAACACCAACGGACTCGTAGAAAGAGGATAACACTTTATGTAAGGGACATTTTCCTTGAATCTTCACACAGGGAGCCCAAAGTCCAGAGTGTTACCCATGTAACTAATCGAAGCACTGAAATCGAACGTTCGATTTATCGAACTCAATCAAACTTATTGGAACATAATGGCGTGAAAGGGTTCGAGGAGCAGTCGAACGTTTAGAATAGGTACCTATTTTTAGCTAAAGAAATTAGAAATTAGAAATTTTTTCTGTAGGGTATAAAGATTTAGCGGTTAATTAGTTTAGCGATTTTCGGGGGGGGGGGGGGATGATGATTTTACTACGATTGACCAAGTATATCCAAGAATCTGACTAATTTTTGCGAGTACAAAATTTACCGATTTTGAAGAACTCGCTACAATTCGCTAAGTTATATTGAGTAAAATTGTTTTCGTAAGTTCGATTGGGTTCGATATTAGATTACTGAACGGTTCCATTAGTTACGTCGAGTGTTTATGATTTAAACAGCAAATGATACGTCATTCTTCTTTATGATATTGTCTTAACCTTACCTATGCACAAATGAACAACCCTTGTTTGGAGGTTTTTGCAGTTCAATATACACTGCGATATTCCAAACTAAAACCTGTGTACCGGATTCAATAATAGTTATTGTTCAATATTGTATTTTCTGTAAAAGTTGATATTGTGAAGGTGTATTCTGGTAATAACTTTACATTGATAATGTCATTAAAGTGAACGAAGGGTCAAGAACTTTAAGGTATATTATTGTCTAACACTCTTAGGGTATTTTCCATTTAGTGGATCCAGTAGGCCAGAACGGCCAGTTCTTAAATGGTACATGTCAGTTCTTAGCATTAGCCAGAACCGGTCTACGAAACAGGGTCCTTAAGAACTAGCCTTTCTGGCTGGGTAGTTCCACTAAATGGAAAATGCTTTTTAACACACCATACAGGAAGCAAGCCCAAATTGCACGTTGCAGAAACAAATGCCGTATTCTATGATTGCACTGTGCAACAACTAACTACATTTACATTGGCAGGCATGGACACACGATACAACTATTTATACACCGTGTGTCCACGCCTGTCAAACAACACACAAAATTGCAGACGTGGAATACAATCCAAAACCTGCAAATATGTGTTGTACGCAGTGTGGTAGAAAAAGTTACAAGAAAAGTTCCATCGTGTTTCCGGGCCTTTATAATCCTGCTGAAGTTGTATTTGGTTCGGAATTGACATCTAAATGCGCGTAAGATATTTCAGCGCGTGCGTCATGGGCTTCACTTCAACGTCTTTATAGATGGTAACGTCGATGATGTGTTTGTCAAGTGGTATATATTGTAGTGCTAGGTGGTGGTGCCATCACTGCTCTTAGAGCTGTTTTCGCATGACTGTGAAAACGGCACGGTCCCGCGGCAAGAATTTCAAATGTTTCTTAGACAACACGGCACTGCCACAGTCACGGCACGGCACGGTCCGTTTTACATTCATACAAAAATTGCTCTTAGTTTTAATTTCTTCAAATGCGGTAGTTCTGCAAGTTCTTAACAAAAAAAAAGTCTTAAACCTTCGGAATTATGAGTCTGATAAAAACCACTGTACTGCACCATTAACTAGGGAATATCCTGTACCTCTTCTTCTAGTCGCACACAAGTGGGTGTGGCAGCGGTCAGTGATGCCGAAGTTGCCGAAATATTACTTTTATGACTACATCCACTATGGACACTATTGTCGCTACCAAGAGGAGTGCCAGGTAAGGACACGTCCACGTGAACTTCAACCTCCTGTGGGTCATCGTGATATTCATCTGTCAAATAAAATAAGTGGATGAGCAAAATCTTCAATATTCAAGTTCAACATGTTCAAGTTCAACGTTTTTAAAGTGAAATGCCAATTTTGGTTTGCATGTGGAAGTCATGATTAATGATTAAGTACGTTTCTCCGAGCTTTCGGAACTACGGTTCATTATCAAGGAAAGAATGGAAATGTTTTTAAAGTGGTTGATAGTCTCATTTTTATCGGTAAAATTGTTGTAGTTTCTTCTCTAATTTATTTATTTTTATTTTTATTTAAGTGTTTATTTAAGTGTCCAAGTCTTCTAGCGCTTTCGCACTAATTGGGGGCACTATCCACTCACACACACTACCACTACATTGACTGTTTTAAGCATACAACTCTCAGCTCACATGTTGATTTTTACGGAGGGAGGAAAACCGGAGAACCCGGAGAAAAACCCTCGTGGCAAGGGAGAGAACAACACATCTAACAAACTCTACTCACATGTGGCATCCGCAGGGCTCGAACCAGTGACCCGACCCGTTGGACCACAGCTGGTGAGAGGCAACGTTTTTACCGCTACGCCACCCATGCCACCCATATGGCACTAAGATTTACGGTTTATAAGAGGTCAATTTTTAATGCTGATATCTTTATCACGATCGGGATGTGACAAACTAAAGTTGAACCTTGTTTTCCAAAGCATGATTTACGAGTACTAGTAAGGAATAAGGTCAAAACAGTTGTCATCTGAAGGTAACCAATTCCTTACTATTGACTAAATTCCCAATCGAGACTTAGTCTGGCGGGACGCGTAGTTTTGCAAACGGTGGTAACAGCAACACACAGCTTATTAATGAGGCTATCAGAGAAATATCCTTATTCTCGTAAAAACTCACCATCATCGATATCCCGCACGTTATTATGGGATTTGAAAGCAGCTACAGCAATCACGTGATCATCACTCTGTACCGGATTGGCTTGTATCGTATCGTGATGATCCTGGGCTGTACCGGGACGTGACGGTCTACCGGATGACCTTGCAGACATGCCTCGCTCCACTCTCCGCTGACTTTTAGTGCTGCCCGTTCGTGAAGGTGCTCGTCGTCCTGACGACCGAACACTCGAGGATCTTCTACGCATGCGTGCTATAGCTTCTAAAGATTGAATCAAGAAAAAAAACAAATTTGAATTCTAGCTCAGTGCTAAGTACAAGAGAAGATGTCGGGTTTTCGATGCGACTTTTTTGTTGTACGCATGCAGCAACGATGGTTTTTGGAATTATCACACGATGAGACTTTTCCTGCAGCATTGCGTGCAAATGACTTGAGAACGGAGCCAAGCTCTATGCTAAGTATGGTTCGTTTTAATAACAAGATCGAAACCCATATGCAAAACCATAATCATCTCTTTGCTACGTTGTGCAATGTTGTGCGCGTTCAAAATACAGAACTCGATTCCACTCGATCGTGCGACTCCCGTAATGTTGCGTAACGTTCTACGTTTATCATTTTAACATTTGAGCAGATTTCGTATGACTGTGAAAATGGCGCGGTCACGGCACGGCGCGGTTACGACAGGAATTTCGAATGTTTTTATAGACATCACGGCACTGACACGGTCACGGTACGGTTAAGACAGGAATTTCGAATGTTTTTATAGACATCACGGCACTGATACGGTCACGGTACGGTTACGACAGGAATTTCGAATGTTCTTCGGCCTGACACGGCCACGACACGGCACAGTCCGTTTCAGACTCATACGAAATCTGCTCTATCTTACCAAGATAAGGAAAATATCCCCAGCCATCTCATCCCCTCCCCTCCCATATCTCATCCACCAACGGAAACGAACAATTATCCGAGAAATACGGTCACTCAAAAGAAAGCCGCGACTTGCACAAGTGTACTATACAGTGTATACCACCCTATATCTTATAGAAGAAAGGCAACATTCTTGAGTTTGATTCTCAGGCAGTAAGTCGTTTTCATAAAAGCACGTGAAAGATGATGGAAGTAATCCAACTTACAAATCGCGACTCTGTCCGAGCGTTAGCGCGGCAATACAAGCATTTGATAAAGGGGAAATTGGACTTGTTTGAGATAAGATTTTAAAATAATTTAGTTTTGGTTGGCCAGAATAAGAGGCACATTCTGGGGTTTCAATAATAGGCGGCTGCGCCGCCTATTTTACCTCTTACCGCCGGTTATTTTGTGTCTTACTTAATAAATATGATTGCAGCCCCGTTTGGGACACAGATGCCTACTTCAATCACTCAGACGCTTATTCAAAAAGATAATGAAATCCCTGTCATTACCTTCTGGTATGTTATCAGGTGCTATTCTACCATTTAAGGCTTCTACAAGAGGGATTTGTTCATAGCCTGGAATGTAATCTTCACCGTCACCATGGCTCTGCTAAAGTATATTGTAGACATTTAGAATTTTTATCACCATCATTAACTACGTGCAATTCTAATCACTACACCGATACCATAGCATCATCATCATCATCATCATCATCATCATCATCATCATCATCATCATCATCATCATCATCATCATCATCATCATCATCATCATCATCATCATCATCATCATCACCATCATCATCATCAACATCATCATCATCATCATCTATACTGAAATTACACTCTGATGACTTTGAGTGTCAGGTTGAGGCTTTCAGGAGGATTTCTACAGGTACATTTTTTGTACTTTGGCCTGATAGCTTCAAATTGAAAGTTTTGTTCTAATGGAGTGTATCTGTGATAGCAGCTATTTTCTGTCAAGACAAATTCTAATTACCTGATGTCCTCTTGACTCTGGAGATGTCTTTTTAACATATGCACATATTTGTAATAAGGCATGGAATGCTGCAACAATAAGGTAATGTACTGTAACTATAATGTCACATTCATGAAGAAATAGAAAACACACATGCATGCTGTGTGCAGATTTAGAGCACATGGGGATTAATCAGAACATGAGAGGAGTGTTAAGAAAAGCATAGGTATGCCTTGTGCTTCTCAATCATTGTTTCTCAAACGTGTGTTCTGATCAATCCCCAAGTGCTCTAAATCTGCTACAAAGCACACTGGGCAAGTTTTCTATTTCTTTTATAAAAATACAAATTATTGGGCAAAACATGTTTTACATGTAGTTTGGCCCATGCTGCAGATTTGCCAATGAGAGCATGCACTTATCATAGTTATTTTATAATGATGGTACATACAGCAAAAATCAACATGTGAGTTGAGTGTTATATGTAGAGTATATTGAGTGTAGTGGTAGTGAGCATGAATAAGTCTTGAAGATATTAGCAGTGATGCTACTCTGAAATTCGAGGATAAACAAAAAGATTTGATTTGATTTGATTTTGAGGAGTCTAGTATCTCTGTAGGCTAAAGATCATTCTCCACTCATGACTAAAAGCACTCACTACAGATAAGCAGGTGCATGGACTAGTAGACAAAACAAAATAGTCAGAGTAGTTTTCGTTTGACTAGGAAAGCAGCATGATCATGGCATGATTATGGCGGGAATTATGAATGTTTTATAGACATCAAAGGACTGACACAGTCATGGCCAAATGTGGTCAGTTTCCCACTCATACAAGAATTCCTCTTACTTACTGTGAGCATTCCTGATCACTGTTGGTGTTTTCTGCAATTAATGGGGAATGGGATTCAGAACTCACCTGATCTGCAAATGGGACAGTTGCTGGATTGATAACGAAGGGAATCAGCTGTTGAGAGATCATGAAATGATTAAGTAATGACCCTTAAATGTACATATTAATAGACCATTTCACTACCCTGGGTACTAGAGGGACAAGAGGGATTGGGGAGGAGAAAGAGAGGGAGAGGGGCTCCCTCATTGTTCAACCTCAGCCTCGACAGTGTGTAGTATAAATTATAGTGGAATTCTAAAGTGTTTCGATTGTTGATGTGTGCATTCCTTACATTACCATGGTCTGTAGTCAATTTCTAAAGAATATACTTGACATGCTGTTGAGGCTGAGGTTGACCGATGAGAACTGTGAAATGGTCTATTTGTCAGTTTCTATTTTTGTAGGGAAAAGACATTTTCACAAGTTCAAGGGATACTTAAACTATTAAGTTAGGCAAATCTATACCACTCTAGAGACAAAAATGGGCAAAATTTCTGTGTGATTATCATGACTGCTGAAAGTCAACTATTTACATGTATATGCAAAGACAACACCAATAGCTGCCACTTGAGACCTGCTGACCTCCAGCATACATGTAAAAAACTGATTAATAAAGATATACTAAAAGACTGTAACTGAGCAAATACTAACTGTAGCTGCAGTAATGCTAAAATATAGATTTTGTCACTAGAAATTTATAATTAAATTCAGTCACACCTTCAGGAAGTAACTATCCAAAATGTCATGTCTATGTCACCATCAGGGTCTTTCTTTTTTGCATTTTAGAAAAATGGAATGGATAGCTTATGAGAGGTAGTCATAAAGAGAGTTCCAGCTGTATACAGGAAGTACATTTACGCATCATTCAGATTGACTTACCACAAGCTCGACACAAGCATAAGTGACGACAAGGGAGAATGAGAGTGTCTCGCATTTCACACATGCAGATTACACATTCTAGTCCTGTTTCTTCACCATCAACTTCATTGTCATCATCATCATCGTCATCCTAAAATACAACATTACCGTCAAACTAGGAAAATATACACCTCAAATGTCTGAATGGTTAATCAGCCTGGTTAATGTGACTTGTAAATCTAATTTCTTGTAAAATAATTAAATATAATATAGAATTGACAATTGGTATAAATAGCAAATAAAGGTGGTGCTAGACTCATTGACCTGTGGTTGCAAGACAGTGTGGTTTTAGGAGCTTGCATGTGACAAAATTAAAACCTTCCATACATATTCTGTCCTCAGCTTACTTGGTTAAACTGTAACTCATATTTTCTTGATGAAAATAAACAGTATTGATCAATCTTATCTGCTTTGTCTAGATGTAACATTTTTTATTGGTTCCAAGCTTTTGGGTCATTGACCAATCATCAGGAAAAGTGTACAAAAATGTTGCAGAGAAAGTACCGGTAGTTTGTTTTATTGGTCATGTTATAATGAGTCTCTCTTTGATAAATGACAGGAAAATCATAAAGGAAAATGAAAATCTAAATAAATTATCTATTCGCATTATTGAACTGTAAATTGCTAAATCTAAAACTATACAGCCCACCTAGTTTTTAGACCCTAACAAATTTCCAAAAAGCTAATGATTTTACTGCCTAGAATGGAATATTTACTATACAAAGTATATGTTGTACTCTGGTTCAATGTTAAGTTTGTTTTATCTTCATTATCATACATTACCATACATAAAAACAAACTTAAGGAAAATAAAACTTGAACTAAGTATAAAATTGAACCACAACATCAGTCTGTATACATTACACTAAACTTCAATAATAAAGAATGGTGTATTAGTCAAAATTGTTAATTGCTTGGTTGACATAGCTGTCTGAGTCATAATAATTAATGCAGTTTTTTGTTTGATGTCATCGTCTGGTCAAAAATGTAGATAGATTTGTAAAGAACATGCTAAGCCAAGGAGAGTCAAAAGCCTGTTGAGTGAATGCTCGAATGATCGTCTTGATTTCAACTTGGGCTGAGTTGTATATTTTACCTTTGACATTGCATAATTAGTAGCTTTGTTTTCTATGCCATAAATTTCTTGAAGTAAGAAACACAGACCATCCACCTAGAAGCAGATAAATTAGAGTTCACTTGGTTCAAAAATCCAAGTATATATTTAAGGAGCAAAAAGCTCCTTACTCCTGTCTACAGAGTAAAATTGCAAACTGCAGAAGGAGGTGGGGGAGTAAAGAATGGCTTCACACAAGCTCGCTTTTGAATTACATGTAATATAATAATATTTCAAGTTGCTTACCATCTGTTTCTGCTTGATAGGCTTTATAATATATGACCCATCAGACATGTGTTCTAATGTTGCCATGGTGATATGAGAATGCCCAAGGAACTCTGGATAACAAATAGTTATGGTTATTGTTTAGCAAACATACCACTGTTTGTGGATTGTGATTTTATTGATCTCACAACAGCCATGTTCATCAAAAGATTTCTCATTAGCAACTACTGGAGTAACATGGCTGTTTATAAATGTGTATACAGTCAAAAACACTGACTGTAATGAAATGCTCTCCTCATATATGATCAGCAACCAGGCCCTAGCTGCATGAAAACTAGATAGTATAATGTATTACTATGTATATATTACCGTATTTACTCGAATAAGCGCCTCCCCCTGAATAAGCGCCTCCCCCGAATAAGCGCCTCCCCCGAATAAGCGCCCCCTTTTGACGAAAAATAATTAATAAGCGCCTCCCCCGAATAAGCACCTCGCACCTCGTTATAGTATACTAATACCAGTACTGTTGTAGTTAGTATAACATTGATATTAAAAGGAAAGCATACTTTGACAGTTGTGTATGCGTTTCCTCACGCTGAGTAAGCGCCTCCCTCGAATAAGCGCCTCCCCCGAATAAGCGCCCCGTTTTAGACGTGAAAAATTTAATAACTGCCAGGGTGCTTATTCGAGTAAATACGGTAATGTATATATACAGTAGTGCTATTCACTCTAAAAACAACTTCTGACCAAATTCTTAAGCTGTATCATGACCACATCTTTTTTCCTCATGAATGGTAGCTACACTACATATAAATACAGACATTTTCTGACATTACTCTGAACTTTATATACCTTCATCATCAATATCTATTTGTATGACAACAGGAATAAAAGCACTTGATAATGGGTTGTAATTGAGCTGTAAGAAAAATAATAATTGACTGGCTAAGTAGAAGAACTAATTAAAAATAGAATTCTTTGGGCATATAATATGGCATATTCATTATTGCAGAGGTGGATCCAGGAAATTCAGAAAGAACTGGGCCAGAATAGTTGGACAAAAGTGAAAAATTTGGCATTTTATTGACTAGTCAGAACTTTAATAAAAACTTTTCAAAATTAAGGGGATGCCACGGCCCCCTTGGCTCCTACCTAAATCCACCCCTGTATTGCATACATGTATATACTATATATGACTACTGGTCGGAAGACTTTCCCAGCTTTCTTTTGTGAAATAATTAAGTGCCAATTGTTCTTACTATTCTCATGAGGGAATAAAAACCTGAATAAGAAAGAAAATTCATAGGTAGTTGTAGTAAAATGATGCCATCATGAAAATGTTCTATTTTCTCAAGAAAACGAAATTAAAGAAATTTTGACCATGAACAATATTTCTTGGCTTTCTTGTAAGTACAATACAACACTTGTACAGCATATAGTTACATGTATGTACCTCTTCTTCATTAAATTGGTCTATTCTGAAGCGATGCTGTGAAGAATGACTAAACTGCTGTCCAGCACCTTTCTTGTAATAAAATTTTTTGGAAGTCATGTTTGGATCCTTCGATGTATACCTAAAATTAACAAATTGAAAATGTGTAGAGTGCATGCACTTAATCCATGAAACAAACACTACCAATTACTACTATATAGTATTTATTAGACAATAGGAAACAAAGGAATTACCATAATTTAGCACTATTTTGTACTATTTAATATGTTTCACGGATTAAGTGCATGCACTCTATTGATCAGTTACTAGTAAGTAAATCAGATAAAAATAAATCAATATTATGACACTTAGGTATGGAAACAAGGGTGGCAAAGCAATTCACTGCCTGCTTTTCACCGCTGTGTTCCAGGTTCGATTCCTTGGTTGGGCCATACTCGAGTCTATAGATTGAGTTTGTTTGATGTGTTATCTCCCTTGCTACAAGAGTTTTTCCTCCGGGTTCTCGGTTTTTCAGTCCTCTCTCAGCAAAAGTCAACATGCAAGTTGAGTGTTGCATGTAGAGTATATATTGAGTGTAGTAAAGTGAGTGTGGAATTTGGATTGTTATTGAAAAGCCCATTCAGGAGAGTGTCAATTGAAATATTTATTTATTATATTTATCTATTTATAAACAACAAGTTGAAATAACTTCTAATAATCTCTGACTCTCTCTCTCTCTCTCTCTCTCTCTCTCTCTCTCTCTCTCTCTCTTTCTCTCTCTCTATATATACAGGCATCAATAGCATGCAAAAGCACAAAAATTGCTACAGGAAACCTAAATCCACATGCATTAATTCATCTGGGGGTGTCGTACAAATTCAAAATAAATTGACATCAATCAAATATGAATTCATGAATACATTACAGATCTTATAGTCTGCAAGTAAATATCATATTTACACTGCCAATCCAGTTGATAAGTCCTCAGTTGCCTGATAATAAATGGTAACACTACAGTTGGCATCTGCATCAAATGTGAACTGTATATGGTATGTTACATCATCGCCAGAATCATCGCATCTGTGGCAAAAACGAGACTGAGATGAATAAATGATTGACACAGGAAAAAGAAAATAAAGCCAGAAGTAACAACAAATTAAAAATTGTTATGAGTTAATATAAAGAACATTGGAAGATAGTTTCTTAATTCCATCACTAAAACTGTCAACATTCATTTCACTTTCAAAATGGATTTCAAGTGGTGAGAGGGCATAAAACATGCAAAAATTTGACAGTGTGAATTTCATCATTCACAATGAGTATAAATACATACTTCACAAGTTTTAGTGTGTCCTTTCGAAGATTCACAAGGCTTCGTAAAGTCTTCGTTGGCTCATTGCCGTGCGGAGATGGATAAGGAAACTAGAGTGATGAAAATTAACAATTATTGTAGGATTCGCTTTTTAGCCGAAGCTAAAGGGAATCTAACCAAGTTATAGTTTATAGCTGAAGTTTACTTATCAGTCAAGTTAGTGAAACGGAACGAAAAATTACCTCTCTGTCAAAATAAAAGACTAGAGTCACAACATTTTCTTGTCAGGTGACACAAAAGTCGTACATGACAGAAAACATTTGTACAAATTATAAGGAATATATTAACAGACTTTGCGGAAACACTGTGAAAGGGATTTTGTTCAGTGAGACTTTATTTATACGTCGTACCCCGTCGTACGTCGAAGGAATTCTCGCGGGAAGAAGTCACTGTAGATAGCTTTAACATTTCAGCATATTGAGAAAATATCAAAATTACAACACGGTGAAAATCCTGATAACTAGATTCTTGATGATAAAATCACTAACAAGTAAGACTTAAGCCTATAACGTAAAAGTTCGATTAATATCGATGTTGATGAGGCAGGGAGTGTTGTATGACACTTACTGGCACAGGTTTTGGACTTAGATAGTTTAAATCGTTATTTTCACCAAAGAGAAAGGTTTCTGGCTGTGTGGTGTCGAATCGCGACCCTCCCATGATGAAATGATCGGCAAAGTAGCTCCCTAAAAGATAAGAACCGCTCGTGAGTACAGCGAAATCAGCCAGTTACACCACAACAAGGCCAATTTACCTGTAGTTGGCGGGTATCTGTAGGAGCCTGTAGAAAGGCTATCAACCTCCTCAACTCCTTCAACATTAGTGCTAAACAGTCCACCCATTTTGGAGGGTAAGGGGGGATCGGAGGCGTTAAGATTACAAAATACTAAACACTACTACTTGTATGTAGACGTCCATGTTGACGGAAATCTGCGAAGGCAAGCTACATGACGTCACTGACTCAGCGGAATATATATCGCGGGCTCTAATTCCCTCGTCTTGAAAACGAGGTAAACACATAAAAACGTCATAATCAAGAGTTTGACATGTTGCTATGACAACAAACCCAAAGTTGTAGTCTGGAGAAAAATGGCGGACAACATGGATGGTGAGAAGAAGGAAGAGCCTAAAACCGAAGAACAGAGGCCTGCTTCTGCGGGTTCGAAGGAATCCGCCGGCTCCAAGAAGTCCATGGGTGATGCTGTCAGTAAACTGACCGTGAAAGCTTTGAAAGAATTTCGTTTGAGCGAACCGAGTGATGGCGATGGGGAAACAACTGTCACCGGAGGAGAAAGTGAGGGTCTTGTTCCAACAGCTAATTTTAACGTTGATTTACCAAGTCTTAGTCTACCAGAAGGTGGCATGGGACAGACTCTTTTGTCTGATAATGTTGACTTTGGAGCTGGGATAGCAGACACAGATGACGGTGATATAAGAGATGGGTATGAAGGTGGTGAAGCCGGTGAAGAAGAAATCTTGAGTGAAGACGAATCTGAAGGAGAAAGTGAGATGGTTGTCCTAGATCCTGACCATGTAAGTCTTACTACACTTATTTTTGTTTGTGTACAATTCATTCAAGTTGTGTTACGTACAATTTTATGCTAAACTTTGTTGTTGTTGTTGTTGTTGTTGTTGTTGTTGCTACTGCTATTGCTGCTGTCAAATGTTGTGGATGTTGTATACATATTTTAGCTGGTATTCTTGAAGATTTTTAAACAAGAAATAAAGCATTTTTATGATTGTATTATGTGAAATAGTCTGTACAGTTTTGTGCTGTTCTCAGTGTCTCATTGTTTTGATTGGCCAATAGTGATTTCTTTTTTCAAATCAAAGTTCTGAGACACAACACAGACAACATAGCATGGCAAAGAATTTTCAAGTGTTATGAAAACTGTTGAAGCTATATTAATAAACATGATGTGCCATATGCACTGGCTCCTTCCACCTTTCTGTCCTCATGAATCTAAGACCATTTAGTCAAAGTCGTATAATATCCAGAAGGGATCGCTACATAACATATATACATGTATTACCATGTTTATACAGACTGAACTTGTACAGTTATATCTAACAATTAGATGTCAATAGCCTATGAGGCTGTAGTTTAAGTGGGCTATTTGACCTATAGTCCATTGAGGGCAAGAAGTCTAATTGTTTTAGTATCCACCAACTTGTAGGTCAAACTTAAGAAAATAATGAAAAACTGCCATTCAGCAGCCATTGTTTTTTTTTTTCAAAACTAGTACTGCTTTTCTCAACCATGGGCTGTCACAAATATGTGAATGACTCTAGTAGATCAGTAACCAATCGGAATGCAGGATTTGTGATAGACCACAAGTTGGTCCAGATACTACTGTTTATTATATGGCTAAATAATTTCCTGAATTCTGATTGGCCAACGCATGGTCTCTATTTTGCCATATCATGACCGCTATCCCGGATGAAAAGAAAAGTTTGCGTTTGGCATGTTTTAGCGGGACTTCTCAAGGCCATTTAATAAATAAGTTATTAACCTCGTTTGCTCGGTTAATAACCCTTTAGTATTAGTCAGACAAATGATCAAATGGGTTTATCATCATTTTATACTGTGACCCCTAAAGTTTTATGGTCAGTTTCAAATCTGCATGCATACAACAGTTGCACTACAAGCAGGTTTATGTACTACTATTTTCCTTTTGTTTTTCAGCCCTTAATGATGAGGTTTCAAGCAGCATATAAAGCACATCTACTGAAACAAGAGGAGAAACTCACTCTGGAGCAAAGAGAACTGGTAAGTGCAAGTTAAGTTTGATTTGCATAAGTTGTATAATTATATCCTCTACAATCAGGTTATTGTAAAATACTAGTACCTCTGTGGGAAGTGGAATGGGCAAAAGATGATGGAGACCAGACAGGGGACATGGCCTCTCTACATATTTTTAACAATCATCCCTGACGTTCCCCCTTTGATAGAGAAACAGCAATTATTGTGATGAAACTCTTAAAACTGAATCATTTTATTTTTGTCCTTCACTTTAGGCAGAGTCATTGAAAACCAAAAAGAGAGAAAGAGAGGAGCTAGGAGTACAGCTGTATGGAGTTCAGCAAGAACTAGCCAGACAGCAGATGTTGTTGGAAAAGGAGCATGATCTCTTCAATAATGAAAATCAAAGGCGAGGTCAGAGTGAGATGACACTTAGTGAGGTCAAAGACCTACACAAACAGATCATTGATGAGCTGAACCACAATAGAAAGAAAGGTACATGTTATTTTATATTTCTCATTTCATTCATTTTTTCCATCCATCCATGCATTCACTTAGATAATTTGTTAATTCTCATTAAACTAATTGAATGAGATGAATGAATAAATGCATTTATTCATTCATGAATCTCATTCACACATATATTTCTTTTATCATTCTCATTCATTCATTCATTCATTAATCATACATGTATTAGTCTAGAGACCATTCACATTTTTCATTCATTCAATCATCTATTCATTCATCAACTCATTTGTCTAATCCTTGTTTTCTGCCATTAATTTACCCATATTATTTGTTTAAATTTGTACAGCAATTGAATTAAGAACAGAAGTAGAGAACATCACTGCAAGACTTCACTATATGGAGGAAGCCAAAGAAGATGTCAGATCAGACATTGCTGTAATGAGAAGGGCTGCTGAAAAAGCCGACATTGAAGTTGCCAAGGCGGAAGGGGATAAAAAGAAACAAGACTTACTAGTAGATATGTTAACTCAAAAAGTGGACCGCTTACGTGAAGAAATCAACATGTATGAGGCACAGTGTACTGCACAAACAGAGGAAACTAAGGCTGCCCAGAAAAACTTGTCCGAAGCACTAACTGAAATTGAGGTGAGACTGATGTAACAAGATAAGACTTTCTCAAATCCTAAAACCTTCGAGATCATGGCGGACATATGTATTACAGCGAAAACCGTTGCATCGCGACCTCCAACGTTGGTAAGATTTTGGTCTTTTCTGATCCGTACATCATTCTTGGGGGCGGAGCTTTCACGATCTCGTTCGGTGATTTGTTGATTTGAAAGAAGCTCCGCCCTCAAGCTGATTGATGGCTCAGAAAAACCCAAAATCAAAACAAA
The DNA here is from genome assembly GCA_029948255.1 of Telmatactis stephensoni. NCBI lineage: Eukaryota > Metazoa > Cnidaria > Anthozoa > Actiniaria > Isophelliidae > Telmatactis > Telmatactis stephensoni. The sequence goes on from JALIZF010001911.1 coordinate 448,557, forward strand.
ATTTGTACTTTGCTGGTCGTGATGCAATGATTTTGGCTGTAACATGCATTTAAAAAGGAACATGATCAAACTGTGAACTAAACAATGACTCAAATTATGTGTTGTTCATCACAGGCATTACATCTAGAACAGAAACAGTTACTTCAACAGTGGAACAGCAGTTTGATTGGTATGAGGAGACGTGATGAGGCTTATGCTGCAATGCAAGAAGCTTTGACGTAAGTTTGCAGTACTCCTGGTCTGTGGCAAATGTTTGGGGGACTGAGGACGAGCGCTCTGATTGGTCAATTCCGGTCACTTCAGAATTGTGATGTTGTTTTGTTTTTGTTGGGAAGGGAATGAAGAAATTTGTGCAAAAAAAGACGTGTAAATTTTAAATTTGGCATTCCATTCTACAGTATTTGTATTTTCCATGGTTTGGAGACATTGCTTACGAAGGCTGAAGCGTTTTTCTGTGATTATTGTGGATTTAGAGGATTGTGAACTTTGTAAGCCGTTGCTCGAAATGACGAAGAAACGAGATCAAAGACGACCGCCGACGATATTTTATGGCGATTCTACTCGTAAACCTGTATTCCTGAGGATATAATATATAGCCTAAGCAACACAACAATTGTTGAGCGACATACTTTACATGGCCATATCGAGATTCAGGGTACATGACCGGAGAACGGCGTTTTGAAAAACTTTGGTTGGTGAATGAAGCACATGTAAAATCAAAACTTCAAAGTTTGTTGATTCATATTTACAGAGGAAAAAAATCGCGACGGATAATAAGAAACTTTTCACATTACTATAGCAAGAATCATATGAACTTATTATTATTATTTTTCCCAAAACTGAAGTCATATTCGTGCATTGAACCAAAAATGAGACAATTTACTCACCTGTAGTTTGCCATCGATCGAACATAAGTTTGATAAACTTTCAAAGACAATTATCCGAAAAAGTGCAAAAATCTTGTGTGTTTTTTATGAGAACTAGAATATATCCTGCCTAAGCCAAATAGGACTGGCTGGTAGTACTTACTGGGACTGAATGGAAGAGTTCTCGCATTCAGGTAAGCTGAAAAATTTCGTGAAAGTTTTGGCAGTGGGAATTTGTTAGTTCGTACGCGCCATGTCGCGTTAGTCGGCTTACAAAGTTCACGATCCTCTAAATCTACAAAAATCACCGTAAAACGCCTCAGCCTTCTTAAGCAACGTCTCCAAGCCATGGAAAATACACTCGCTGTAGAACAGAATGCCAGATTTAAAATTTACGCGTTCTTTTTTTGCACAAATTTCTTCATTCGCCTCCCAAAAGGAACTAAACAACAACACAGTCTGAAGTGACCGGAAGTGACCAATCAAAGCACTCGTTCTCAGTCCCCCAAACATTTGCTACAGACCAGGTACTCTGGCTCACTACTAAGTGTACTGATACTGATTTTTGGCCATAGGTAATAAGGACTATTGTCATGGATGGTCAGTTACCAATAAGTACTAAATATATATAAATCCTTTATATTTATCAGCCCTACTCACTTCCCTTATCAATACCAATAAGTAACAATAAATATGTTTCCATTTATAATCTGCCCAACTCTCTTTTACAAAGAAATTCTTTTTTGTTATAGAAATAAAAACATTGGGTTTATTTTTGACAAGTGATGGGGTGGCAATTAAACCGCTAGTGAAACACACACTTAGACACTCATTCAAGAATTATGACGGGATGATTCTAAAAATATTCCATATTAACGATATTTGTCTACAGTCTTCAAAGGCAGCGAATTCAAGCCATTGAGACTGAAATTGAAGGCTACAAGAAATCCATTAGCAAAGCACAGGAGCAAAATGAGCAGATCACCTTAATGCAAAATAAGATAGAAGCAGATATTTCCCTGGTTAAAAAACTCATGTCTATCAGTAAAACTAAACTAGAAGCTTTAAAGACAGAGTATAGTACTTACACAAGGACATTGCATCAAACAGAGCAGCAACTAAACAGAGCACAAACCGTAAGTACAGTACTGCTTTGACAACATCTTCAGTGTTTTTTTGGTTATTTGACGAATATTTTTCAAGTGCTCGAAAAAAACTACGATTTTGAACGTACATGGGCAAAAAAGAAATTTATCTTCTTGCACAATTAGATTTTCATGGAAGTTACCCAGTTTCAAAACGTCTGAAACTAAACACCCCAATTCATTGAGTAACAACTACTGTAGTCCAGACGCTGGGCCCTCCTTCGCCGCTCCTCTTTTTTTATTTGGATTTCTGGACTACAACTACTGTTGGCCAGATAGGTTAATTAGTTATACAATGTAATTGGAATTTAATCAATTACTGCTGAAGAAAAGACAACTAGAATGAATCGTGTCATAAGTTTGATTTGATAGAATTGAAGCCAAATTGAACTACAACACTTATTTTCCAGGAAGTTGTGCTGAAAGAGAACGAACTGACAGCCCTTAGAAAACAAATTGAACGCGAATTCTTGGAAAAAGTTGGACTTGAAGATGCAATTATGGAAAAACTAAGGACCCAGTTGACCATGGATAAAGCTACTAAATACACCAAAAAGATGACAGATAGGTTACGTAGAAGACTTACTGAACTGGTACGTATGGTGTAGCATGGTATGTACGTATGTACGTATGGTATAGCATGAATATAGGTACTGCTTGCAAGAGTCCATATCCAAAGGCAGATTTACACACTATAACTTTTGCTTTCTTCAACTGTCGCATTCAAATTGCTTACAACTTGACGTAACATTTACGTAACATGTACACGCACGCGCGACCCTGCATGCAAAGTAACGTTGTAACGTTTTATTATAGACCTTATACGTAACGAAGATAACGGGCGTGAGTACGCTCTTTTTCATAGCCACATCGTCGTTTTCTACGGTTGCTTTCTCATCAAAAGTATCATTTGGGTCAGGGCTTTTTTCCGTACTAAAACCGTGAAGACGATGGCGCGTAAAAAGAACGTGCTTGCGCTGTCCGCGCTAGCCTGAAAATACAATGGTTTCACATCTCGTTCCGTAAAACTAAACGAGGCGCCTCTTGGGCGCATTATTTTACGGCGCGCAATATGGGGCGACTTTATGTACATCCATGCCGTACTTATTTTTTATAGATCTATTTTCGCATTCTTTTACGTGTTTCAACAATTACTGCATACTTGCTCTTAAACATCAATGACGAGAAAAAAGGTTTTCATATGTTTGATATGGCATGGTAACTAACTTAGAGAATAACAAAAAATGGTTATTTCGTCTTTTTGTCTTATTTTAGGAAAGCTCAGTTGCTGAAGTAGAAAACGAAATCTCAAGAGATGTACTGGAAATATCGAATACAAGTACACGTATCAGTCAGCTACAAGCGGTAATGGACCAATTAAACCAGGAGATTCATCAAAAGAACGAAGATATCTCGAAAATCGAAGGCGAAATCATCAAACGAAATGCTGTCATTGAAAGAAAGCAGGGAACCATCGATCAACTCAACAAAAAGATTGACCAGATCAGAAGTAAAAGCGGGGTGAGTAGGATATAATCCAACAATTAAGTTATAGACCCTTTGAAATTGGAAGACTACAGTATATGGGCGAAGACATAGATTACGTATGAGTGTGAAACGGGCCGCGCTGTGCTGTAACCGTGTCAGTGTCGTATTGAGAAACATTCGAAATTCCTGTGGTAACCGTGCCGTGACCATGCCGGTTTCACGGTCGTACGGAATCTGCTCCTGTGATCATACATGCACTGTAGATTCACGAGTGTCCCTTCAACGTCTGGCGTTACATCCATTTACTTGCAGTCTACATAGAGCTGTTTGAATTATCCGTTTTCTTTGTCATTATTTATAAAAAAAAGCTAAAACGTGAGCATTCAGTATCAGAGATCCTTTCCTCGCTATGCAACAAAATGGGGAAAATTCAAGTTTTATTTTCTCCTTTTACCCGGCGGGCGTGGCCAGCCTAGTCATACAGGTGTAATATGCAGGAAGTACGAAAACCTGCCGAGTAAACGCGCGTCTTGAGCGTCTTGTTATTATACTTAATCGAAAAGTAAATATTTTTATTAATAATAATTTTAATACTAATTTTATGGCCTTTTTTCAGGGTGAGGAACTTGGTCCATTGGAGCTTCAAATTCATACTCTACAAAAACAAATTGAAGCTCGTATGAACGATATTATTCAGTTGCAACAGTACTGGCTGAGAAGTCAAAGTGAGCTTGTTAAAACTATCAAAGATGTGCAGCAACAGAATCATGACATGGAATATGTAAAAAAACAATATACTATTCTACAACAGAAGAAAATGAGAATTGAAGGTACGAAGTCGTTTTTAAGTAAAATTGAATGCATTTATAAAGGTGGCCATGGATGATCCGAAACTAAGGTGAATGAATAAGAAATGGGCTCTGGAAAGATTTGTTTGTAATATAGGGAGTAGGAGAAGTCCGTGTTGAAAACTCCGACAGAAGGGGCCATTTTATAGTCGTTTTCACAAAACTTTACCGTGACGTGTTGCGACGTAATCGTTGCGAAGTTCCGAAGTACATTCGGAACTTCGGAAGTACGTTCCGAGGTAGCCAACCAACTTTCGAAGTTCGGCGAACGTACTTCGGAACTTCACAACGAACTTCGCAACACGTCACGGTATAGTTATGTGAAAACGACTGTAATACGCAATGATGCAATGATTACAGTGAACTGGAACCTTCCCAATCCTAGTGTTAAAATACGCATTAACATTTTTAATCTTCGTGTTGGTTTTCCCATACACCCACGTCATATGCTGCTTTTTATGCTATATTTCTTTCTTAGGTTCTCCTTGTGGCTCATCAATAACAAGCTAGATCAATCGCATTTGACTGTCTTTGTTGTTTGTACTTCTTGCAGGTGAAATCGACTCTCATAACAACGAAATATCTGACATCAATCGTAATATCCGTAACATGCAGAACGACATGATTAAACTCAACACGCTGATAACCAAAGAACATGGTTATAAAGAGAACCTATCACAAGAAAACATCTTGATGGAAAGTGATTTTATCCAGTCTCTAAGGGTAAGCAAATACCATCCAAATACCTTTACTTAGTTTGATATAAAAATTGGTATGTTACGCGCGCTCTAATTGGTCGAGAATCGTGTGTGATTACAGTACACACGCACAGTGATGTCACAGAATCTTACATGCGTTCTGATTGGCTGAAATATTTCGAAAAACTATTATATTCAAGACATTTCATTCTTTCATGTGTCTGTAATGTACTTTAATGTACAGAAGACGTCAAAATGTGGCGAGAACAAAAATCTCAAACCTTTTTGTTCTCAACACATTTTGACGTCATCTGTGCATCTATTAGAGAACAGACACAAGGAAGAATGAAATCCTTCTCACACGAAATCTTCACCAGAAAGACATTCCCATTTTCTTGTACTGATATTTCTTCCTTTTTACTTCAGGAAGCTGAACGAGAGTCGCTTGAAATGCAAAGTCAAATAGAAGCTTTGACAGAAGAAAAAGAACGATTATTGAACAGTCTAGTGGAAGCGGAGTAGGAATTTTATTCATTTTAACTGAGTGCTGATCATTTTATTATTTCAGCGAATTCTCTGGATTTTTGTGGCTGTAGCATATACTATTCCAATCAATTCATTTCGTGTTTGCGCACTTTTTGTGGTCAATCGAGAAGTGATTTCTTTTGAAGTTTGTTTTTCGAAGCCTGTGTTGGACTAACTCCCGCGTCCTTTATGACATAATATATCTTTAACCAAATACGCCTGCCATATTTCTCTGCGGATTTCTTATTCTAGAACTAAGGGGGTGTTTACATGGCACTAGGATCATCCTAGCAAGCGAATCATCCTACCTGCTATACATTTACTGCATTCTGTTTACATGGAAATTTGTGTCTTCACTTCGGGTACTAGGATCATCCTACTGAACAGAATGCAGTAAATGTGTAGCAGGTAGGATGATTCGCCTGCTAGGATGATCCTAGTGCTGGGATGACCCTAGTGTCATGTAAATACCCCCTAAAATGTCTAATGATATTACCTTTCAGACGACAAATCATGCTCTGGGAAAAGAAAACCCAGCTTGCACGTGAAGCCAAGAATGCTGTGGACGCTGACTATGGTCAGGGAGAAATCCACTCTATGAAAGCTGAGATCCATCGTATGGAGGTTTGTAATGATTTATGAACGTCCTCTGCTTTCGGTGCATTTCGCGTAACTTTTGACGAATGGGCTCCGAAATTTGTTCGGAAGTTCCGAAGGTCAAGTCACGCTTCGGACGTTCACAGAGAACTTCGTTTGTGATTCGGAACTTATTCAAGCATAAATTCGGAAAGTTTCTTGATTGTAAGGTGCAAACCTCGATTCTAACGAATTCCCGAATTTACCTCACGGGAACTTTCAAACTAACTTTGGAACCTGCTTGTCAAAAGTTATCTGAAACGCACTGTCAACTTGTCAAACGTCACTGCCTTTTTCGGGAAGCCAGGGTGGCCGAGCGAAAAGAACGCCGGTCTGTCACCTCTGTGGTCCCGGGTTGCATTCCCGGACGGGGCATCACATGTGTTTGTTCGCTCTCTTCCTTGCTTCGAGAATTTTTCCGGGTTTTCCGGTTTTCCTCCTTCGCTAAAAACGAACTAGTGAGCTAAGAGATGTATGCATAGAATATAAGACTGTAGTGGTAGTGTGTGTGAGATTACAGAACTTTTTCCCTTGAATATTTACTTCAAAATATATAATATTTGTGCTCTCCTTACACTTCTTTCGTGCTTTCGTCACTTCCTGCGTGCTGTATTACCGAACGGAGCACGGAAAAAGCTGTTCTATTTGTTAATTAACTGTAAATCCTTGATGTCGAGAAAAAATCATCAATTAGTCTAAATATAAAGTAGTGTAGTTTTTGGGTGTTAATCTCTGTCTGTCGTGGTAGGTGCGGTACTCCCAGCTAATGCGACAACAAGAGAAAATGATTCAAGACATGGAAAAAGCTGTGGTTAGGAGAGAAACAATAATCACAAGGTACGGTTAAACCCCTTAAGACGGACATTAGGGGCCCAAGAAAAATGCATTTTCCGTATTATGAAATATCCCATATTCGTTAGGTGAGTCCATTTGGTAAAGATTTCATCCTTAGGAAGCTAGAATACTATCCGTTAAATAGGGGTGTTTGTATTATTGAGGTGTCAACAGAAGTATATGGAGGTTTATATGTAATAATTGGTAATGTGCGCTTTGATTGGTCGAGAACCGTGTGTGATTTAGTACACGCACAAATGACGTCAAAAAATTTTACGCGCTCTCTGATTGGTTGAAAGTTTTCGAAAAATATTTTATAAAACAAAGAGATTCGATTTTCTTTGTAGATGATGTCAGAATAAGTTGTAACAACTGTCATCACATTCTGACGTTTTCTGTGCATCTATTAGAGTACAGACGCACGAAAAAAATGGAATCTATTGGCTTTAAACAAAGGTTTTCGCTTTACTTGTTATTCTCTAAGTAGGTCAGTGTACGAAAATTGTGTACGAAAATTGTCACCACATTCTCACGTTATCTGTGCATCTATTAGAGTAGACGCACAGAAAAAATGGAATCTATTGGTTGTAAACAAAGGTTTTCCTTTTACTTGTTATTCTCTAAGTAGTTCAGTGTACGAAAATTGTGCTGAATGCCTTCAGTAAAGTTTAAGTACTGATCCTTGTAAGAACGATAGCAGTTTCTATTGTTCTGCGGCATATCGCTTTCCCCACATCAGAATTTTTAGATTTTAATACCGGGGATGTAGAACATGTTTTTGTATAAGAAATCATGTGGTTTCGAGTGCAATTTGGAATAAATTTGAACGAGTGGGATTTCAAAGAGTTCGAAATTGCACGAGCCTTTAAGGCGGTGTTACACGAGACGATTTTTAACGACGATTTTCCGCGCAACGTTGCAACAACTTGCAATATTTTGCTTTGCGAGTTTCTGACTTGGATTCAAAGACTCGCAACGCGTAACCGAAGCAAAAATTGCAAGGAAAATTGCTACAAGTGTCATGTTACACGAGAAAGGTTTTTAACGCAACGCCGTTGCGCTGAAAATCGTCGTTAAAAATCGTCTCGTGTAACACCGCCTTTAGGCGCGAGTGCAATTTGAGTTTTTTGAAATCCCATGAATTCAAATTTATTCCAAATTGCACGCGAAAGCCATATGATTTCCTATTAATAATAATAATATACATGAAAAATTTTTAGAAACAAATGAGGGTTTTTTCTCTGCAAAAAGAGCGAACATTTTTGAATAAAACCTGAGCACTCGCTCGATGACGTGTGATGGCGTCAGTAGCGCGCGCACATTTTAGCTAAACACAACAAAATCTTCAGCTTCCCATCAAAATCGTTTCTTTGTTGATCAGAATGTGCATAGTTTTGATGCTAGATAATGTGAACAACAACAGAACTAAAAAAACTTTGATTTTGGTGCTGTTTTTGAAAATTCAAATTTGCACAATTATCTTTTTTCTACACTAAATTTCCTTTTTCTGCACTAAATTTCCTTGAAACAGCATTGCTCTTAGCCAATCAGCATCGAGAAATTTTTTCATGTATATTATTAGAAGTAAAATATATTGAAACTCGTTTCTTCAAAGATTTTGGTTTGAGTTTAAAACTTTCAAACAGTCACAAGAATCAAACACAATAGACAACAAAGCTACCAATTTGCCTTGTTGCCCACATAGAATTTCATCGAATTTATAGCAATTTTTCGAGTTTTAACCATTGAGATGAACGGTTTTGAACCTGATGAACCTTTTGCATTCCATGCCATTCAGTACTACTACACTCTATTAACTTTGGACAGACTATTGCTTAAGGTTATCTCCAACTGATTTTGCTAAGTGACTTGTGTATTTGTTTTCAGGGGGGATGCCCAAAGTAAAATGAGCAAAACAGTCAACACTAAAGGGTCATTACAGAAGAAGTTGGTGGAGATGAAAAAGAAAATCAAGCAAACAAATAACGATGCTAATGCATGTGATGGAGGTAAGAACATCTTTATAGTGCCAAAGGGTGTCCCTAGGGTAGGGCATCGATTTAATGGACCGGTTATCAACAATACTGACAGCTGTCTTTAACATCTCACTCCTCTTTTTATCTGAAGCATAACTCACTATCACAGAGCAGTTTTCGGATAGCTATGAAAGAACCGTACCGTGTCGTTACGTATCATTTTGTCTCAACGTTTTGGTTGGTCAACAATCATGTCTTTTCCAATCAAAAAACAACATCAAACAAAAACAAACAAATTTTTTTTAAAAGTCCAAAAATAAATACTTAATTAGCCCGCAGTAGGTCAATGAGTGGTCATAATTTTTCAAAAATTGTGACAACCTGAGCCAAGTAATTTGCTTCTTTATTCTATGTTCCGTGTTTTCTATTATGCTTGGTGTCATTTCATTATAAATGTGCGCTGTTAATTTTTCTCGCTACTTTGCACTGTTCCGGGAAGTGAGTGTAACAGGATTAAGTTGCGGATATATATTAAGTAGTAAACTACGCGGAACCAATGTTAAACAAGCCCTCGGCCTGGCTGCTAGAATGGCCATTAATGTTGGTCCTTGGTTAAAACGAAATTCGAACAACTGAACCTGAAGTCACACAAAATGAATTGTTTCTCTATTAAGCTTGGTTTTGTTCTAATATGGATGGACATTTTTACTTTGGGCACATTTTCCCCGTTTTAGATCATATGTTATTCACATTTCTTAGGTAGCTGTTGAGCCAGCACATCTCAAACAAACCAAATGCTTAAGGAAATAATGCGTGGACTAAATGGAGAAAACATCACTCCTAAACACAAGAGGTCTATTTTGTCTGTTTAATGTGCTCTCTTTAGGTGCATCCCATTATATTATCCTAAGGGTTTTTCCCGCCCGACAATTTTTGTTTGTTTCCCAATCACAAAAAGTTAACTACGATATTTAATTTTAATTTTAAATATATCAAGTCAATCATTCGTTTAATTTCATTTTTCTTATTCATTCATTCGCTCGTTCGTTCATTTGCTTCAAGGAGCAAGTGTAACTCAGATGGTAGTGCGCGCCTATCGGAGTGAGAGCACCCGACTTCGATCCCCGGTAGCCTCACACTTGTGTTGACTGCTTTCCATTCTGTGTAGCATTAATTAGCTTTCAATGCCCTTAAAACGGAGCACCTGATGGAGAGAGGGGGGGGGGGGGGGAAGAGCTCACCGTCGACTTTCTGGAAGATCAGCTTGCTGAAGGAATTTTAGACACTAAATAATAGTGCTTTTCCTTTTTATACCCATTCATTCATTCATTTTTGCTCTGTTTTCTTTCCCTTCAATCAGAAATCCAAGCACTCAGAGAGAGCCAAATGCAAGTTAGTGGTGATCTTGAAGAAAAACAAGTCACGTGTCAACAACTACAGAGTCGTGTTGATGAACTGGACGCAGAGATTGACAAAAAAGCTGAAGAAAGACAGGGGGTAAGCTTTGTTATTTACTTATCAGTCTTTCATACATTTGTTGGTTCAATCATTCAATCGTTCATTGTTTCCATTGTCTATCCATTTATTCATTGTTCATTCGCTCGTTCATTCAATCTAGATAGAACTCAACCCACTAAGCTACTAGTCGTAAGGTCTGCAATTCTTACAACAACAACAATGCCTGATCTAGTCTCTTAGTTTTTAACATCATCTTATATATATTTTAATTACTTACTTATTTATTTATTTAATTTATTTATTTTGTAACTAGAAGGCCCAGTGGAAGATTAGTCTAGCTAAAGTGGTGCATTTTGTAAATGTTCTGAAACCTTCTTTATATTTATCATTATCATTTTATATTTTTTTATCTGTTGAGGAAGAAACAAAATGAAAATAATTTTCAATCCTTCTGTATTTGTCTTTAACCTTTTCCAAGGATTGTTGTATATAAAATAAAATAATAGAATAGAATAGAATATAAAATAAAATAAAATATATAACGGATAAAAAACACAGATGAAGAAAACTGGAAGTAACTGTCCAAATTCTACTGTTTACTTCTGATTTCAATGACCTTCCATTTATCACAAGCAATATTAAGACATAAAAGTACTGATACGATAACTCATTCCATACATAAAGTATTACTTTATAAGTTAATAAAAGTGACATCTAGAGATAATTGATACCAATCAAATAAAATATAAAACTAACGTCATAAATTTACAAATAATGCTTATCTTTTTATCAACTTTTCTATTTAATTGTATACATCCCTTGTCTTATTCCAGAATCTTGCAGAAATCGTAGCCAAACAGCAGAAAGTGAAATACTATACCCAACTCAAGGAAGGTCGCTACACACCTTTGTGTAAAACTCCTGAATCTCTTGAAACAGAGATGCAGAAACAACGAGACAGATTACAATCGTTAATGACTATTGTAGATAAATTGAACCAGGAATTTCCACACGCCCAGCAGGCTCTACGTAAAGTTACATTGTCACTCAGCCAGCGAGGTGTTCCCGAAGATCAATAATGATACAAGAACACACTGAGGACTTCCCAAAAACAATCGATTGAATGAATATTTTGTGTTATGTAGGTTTATGTAAATATAGTTGTAAATAAATTTGTACGATTTGGGTGTAACTGAATTTTTGAGACTAAATTGAAAGTTCACATACACACACACACGCAAAACAGAACGAATAGTTTTTGTTTGCTTGTATATTTGTTTGTTGTTTTGTATTGTTTTGCTTTGTCAAAAGTAGATTGATGTATTTACGGTTGTAAAATAAAGTTTTTTAACTCAAAACCACACAAAATGGTTTGTTATCTCAATGTGCAATAAGCGAGGTGTTCCCGATGACAAGGATGATACCAAATCTCACCGATCGATAATTTCCCGAAGAATACAGTTTCAACTGGCTGAAACCGACAGAGCCTTTCCTTGTGAATTCTTTTACCTTGTTACATTTTCAGCAGTGGTCATTCATGTACGAGCTTGTACGTAAAAAAACAATTTTACTAATTACCATATGTTGAACTAAATAACACTGGGTATACTATTTTCTATACTGGGTTCTCTATTTTTCTATCATCTTCAAAACCGATTTAGAAATAGCCCTCTAACGTTCAAAGCATCTGTTGAAACTTCAATTTAATTCGTTAATATCTGCCGTCAATTCATTGATTTCGTACGATGATCATGACGTTTCGGTGTTTGCAGATCATATGTCCTAACCCTAACTTTACCAAAATTAACAGTTTGATCATATCAATGCTGAAATTAAGAATTATTCACGAGTGCTCATCATATAGTAATTCAGTAACAAGTCTTTTAATAGATATACCTAATCCTCCAAGCCAAGACGTATTTGTCAGATTTTCCTCTGGAGTCTGATTAAAAAGGCTGCAAAAGCGACTAATTGCTCTAGAAAAAAAGAAATTTTCACTGCAGTGCACTGCGCTGCACGCAAATAATTAATAATTAAGTCAATTTTGGGGCGAATGCGGGAAACCTGGCAACGCCTGTGGCAATTATAGCATTGAGCAAGGTGAAAACAACTGAATCAAGTTGTTATCCACTGTTAGCGTGATCACTTCTGTAGAATTCATTAACAGTGTTAAATATAGCCAGTTAGTTTCCTTGGCCCTCTAGCAAAATGATTTTATTGTTGATGTGTTGAAATTATAGGCACTTAGAAGTGATCGTGGAAGCGAAATACAGGCGCTTAAAGACCTAAAGAATTAAATTCTTAAAAGAATATTTTAGTGCACGCCACGGTCAAGTTATCTAAATCACACAGAGGCAGATGTTTGGTCTGCATGAAGATGATGTATGAGTGATATAAATGGTTGAATGAAAATTAATTAAAGGGGGAAAAGAATTAAACATTCAGAACGAAGATTGAAAATAGGCGAATAAAATCTAACTGAAATAAACGAACATATGATCACGATTAAACATTTTAAAACAAATAGATTTTATTAATTTTACACATCAAGGATAAGGATTAAAATTGCTTGTTTGCCGAATTAAGGAAATTGAAAATGGGAAGTCGCCTGAAAGTTTAGTTCCAAATCCACTCCCCTAAACAATTAGTCGAATTCTGAGCGTCCGGCACCAGCCGGATTTCCATTGGACAGTTCTTGAATAATTATACATATTGTAAAAGATCTGAAAACGGTTAAAGGCGCTCTACAGGATATCATATAAACACTTCCTTTCGATACCACGCTGTAATCAGCGAGTACCAGCTGGATTTGTTTAGCGTCGAAAGCATATAAAAGCTATCGCTCTCAAGTGGCAAGGGCATTAACAAGGCTGTTGAAAGCCACGCTCTTCGAAGCCCCAAAATCTTCAGACTAGGACTACCAGTTCTATTTAAGGTAGGATGTATTTTCCCTAATCTAGTGTACTTATAACATTCTTACATTCCTCTAAACTATTTTAATCTGTATACACGATATATGTATTGCAAATATATACATTTATATAATAATCATTCGTTGTAGTTTTCCTGTTGATGGTTCGATTTAATCCCATCTGGGCGTGTATCGTTTGATATGCGGTATAGAGTTTAACATTTGGTCTCAATGGCTAGTATTGCATGAATTTCTCATTTTTAAAATTCCTATGTTATTTCTTAGTTTTTTTCTTTTTTCTTTAAGTTTTTGAACATATGAACGTAATTTCTAATTGGCTTTCAAAATTGTGGTCTTTTCAATAAATTAAAACGCGCTGGGGGTCTTGTCTGACTTTTCGTTTTTGATATTATTCATCGCACATAAAAGAAATTAATATCAGTACAATAACTTTCAAGTGTTTGAGGATTTCCTTGGGAGTGCTATTGATGGTCAGGGACTCTAAACTAAATATTGAATTCCAATTACAATGCATGTGCTATTGATTGGACATTAAAAACGAAGCAAAAAGAGACAAAAAATCCAGAAGTACTGTAGTTGAGATCTCTGAGGGGGGCAGTGGTTAACAACATTGTCAGCAGTCAGGCTTCGGTTACCCGAGGCTATAGTATGGATAGCGCTAGCAATATCCGCTTAATAAATCCTTATTCATGCATTGGATAAACTTTATTGGACTGAGAACGCATCATTTTATCCATGTTTTATATCAAGCTGACATAACAATTTAAAACAATCATTTTGTTTTTGCAAAAAGGATTCCACTATGAATTTGTCTTATCGATAAATGTAAAACTATTGAGTTTGGTTGCAATTTATTTATGAAATTATATATAAAAAGGAAAAAGTTATGATTTTTTGAATTTATGAGATTTTGCATAGGGCATGACATTTCTTTGGTAAATGTCTAACTTTCAAAAGTACATAGCGTTTCTATTCTACAAGCAATTGCAACAAAACTTGCAAATTTACATTTACAAATATTACAAATTTGATAGTAGACTACTTTTTCCCAATGAAATGATTATTTTGCATATCACGCAGGTAACGAATAAGTATTTATTCAACGGATAATGCTGCACGTCACAGGTGCAGTCGCTCCAACATTTGTTACAAATTTGCATTTGAGCTGTGTTATTCTTAGTAATGCAATTATATATTATTCAGTTGCTTCTTTGGTTAATTTCGGTTTGTTTCTATTTTTAGATTCAGTTTCCCCGCGGTATCATGGATTCAGTTCCATTCTTAATGCGTGACTCCTTTTTCGCGCGGTTGCATTTTATTCTTCACCATAACTCTCATCTTTTATCATTATCGATATTATCATCTTATTTTTTCAAACCCCATGTTTATTTCATTGCACTCACATTTCGGCTTTCCTTTTAGATACCATGACGAGTAAACAACTGCTCTTTGTCGTTGCTATAGTAGCATGTGTCGTTGCCATGGATGCAATCATCTTCCTAGGACCTGGTGGTAATAAGAAGCAAGGTGATGATTACGAAAGAAGATTATTCGAAGAAAGTGGTAGGAAATTAAAATTTCGCTTTATACCTTCATTATAAATTGTACCAGATCATTTTTCAGTCTGAGTGTTGAGACTGGATGCCCTATTTTTCTACAAACGTGACCAAATTCTGATCTACACGTCTTCATGAGCCTGAGAAAATAGCCCATACGTCTTCATCAGTTTAATTGTCGAGCTGTGTCCTTACTCAAGACACTATCATCCCTAAAATAAGAAAGAAAGAAAGAAAGAAAGAGAGAGAGAGAAAGAAAGAAAGAAAGAAAGAAAGAGAGAGAGAGAGAGAGAGAGAGAGAGAGAGAGAGAGAGAGAGAAAGAAAGAAAGAAAGAAAGAAAGAAAGAAAGAAAGAAAGAGAGAGAGAGAGAAAGAAAGAAAGAAAGAGAGAGAGAGAGAGAAAGAAAGAAGAAAGAAAGAAAGAAAGAAAGAAAGAAAGAAAGAAAGAAAGAAAGAAAGAAAGAAAGAAAGAAAGAAAGAAAGAAAGAAAGAAAGAATGAAAGAAAGATTAAACCACTCGGCTACCCTTGCTTCCCCTTTTTCTTTTATTTCATTTATTAATTCCGTTTACTATACTTTGATATTTAGAATAAGTTGATGTGATATCTAACGATTTTATTGACAATAAAGATGTAGATGTAGATAAGATTTTTTTTTGACTTTATCGTTTAGGTTTAAAGTACCCTCCGCCGAGAAATTACCAGCGCAGAACTCTTCATGGACGGACTCTTCAAGATGATGGAGAAGAACAGTGATATAGACAATATTCGTTATGAAATAAAAACAGGAATATACATACCTGACTTACAATTAATCCTCGCGACTCTGGTAAATGAAAATGAAACTCCTGATTGAATTTTCATATTGTATAAAGAACTGAAATGGAATAAGTTGTGACGAAAGTATATTTTGACGAATGACATGACCGATGGTTAAATATCGAACACATGTATGTTGCTAAATAAAACAAGCTAAAACACATAAACACTGCAGTTATCTCAGTGGTGAGTCCCCTCTCCTCGACGACCACGCCCTTTCAACCTGCCCCCTTGGCCACATAACAAGGACCTCATAACATATGCACACAGCTTTCAGTGGTTATAGGAAGAACTGTTGTAAAAACTGATGGCATTGAAGTTAAAGGTTAATTTTTCATGGCCGACTTTTTTAGTTTAGTAGCTATCGTAGAGACCAAGACATATTATATTATGGTGGAACTTTTAACATAAACTTTTACTGCAACGTTTTAATTACGCAAAATTAGAGTTAAATAAATAAGAAATAAATAATCTTTTCATAGCAGCATATCGACGTGTAGTGGTTCTTCTTCTGCTGGTACTCACACTCGCTACCTCTACATTAGATATTTTGAATACCACGCAAAATGAACTTTCATCAGTTGCGCAGTGTGTCCACGCACCGCTACAAAAATTGCGCGCAACGTACAGCTATTGCTGGGTGAACACACGGTGCAAATAAATATGATGATTCTTGCAATTTTGCAGAAAAACCTAAGCTTGCAGGAAATTAAGTTGCATCCGGAACTTACGTTTCCCAGAGGTTGGTTCTTTATGCGACAGTGGAACGCCGACTGATTCTCGTTTTTCTTCTCGATCCGGTTTTCCTCTGTAAGATCTATAACGAATATCGGGCATGCTCGTCATATCTTTTAGGGATGAAAATAGTTTATATGTACTGCATGATAATCGAGGTTGAAATCCAAAATCTCGATATAGTGCAAAGCATCATGGGTATAATTAGATTTTGATTCATTTTGCTCCAGCCGTCAGGCTATAAACATCTCTAATTTATCGTTATACAGTTTACGACCCCTTCACAATGAATAGCAAATTTACCTAAAAAAGCATCTTGCATCAACTTGAAAATTTGTCAGTGGAAGAAGTACATATTTGTCTGTGTCGGATATAAAGCTAAAGACGATTTGATTACATACCTTTTCTGGAGGTCAAACTTAAAGAAGGTCTGTTTGACTGAATGTTAGTACTCTCGTTAAATCTAAGCATTTGATTGGCTAGCTTTCCGCCCAGCATGCTTTGTGCTCCCGTGTCCAACATCGCCTGGCCGCTAAGTAAAGAGGACATGCAAAAAATGAATAAATAAAAATATTTTAAATATATACGTACCAGCCTCTATTTTGAAGGTTAACTGGTAGGGGAGTAGACAGGGTAGTAACTATGGAATTCTCTTTTTAGAAATGGACACTTTTATCTACTTTGTAGATTTTAATTTTGAGGCTGCACGTTTGTCTGCGTGGCTGGCCCTTGGGAATGGGGGAGGGGAAGAGGAAATAAGTTCTCCCCCCTCCCCCTCCCCTTCCCCTCCTCCCCGAGGGTCGGCTACACAGGCTAGTTGCACGTACATACTTTGCAGCAGGTCAGTAGAATGTCTCGTGAATTTAACAGACTCTTCTTCTTCTTCTTCTTCTTCTTCTTCTTCTTCTTCTTCTTCTTCTTCTTCTTCTTCTTCTTCTTCTTCTTCTTCTTCTTCTTCTTCTTCTCCTCCTCCTTCTTCTTCTTCTTCTTCTTCTTCTTCTTCTTCTTCTTCTTCTTCTTCTTCTTCTTCTTCTTCTTCTTCTTAGTAATCCCTCTCTGCATGGTGTCTAGGCCTATGATTGGTCCCCACTCATAACAAAAGAAATGGAAATGAAACTAAATACAAGGATAGCGGAAATATACTTTGAGGTCAAAACAAACTCCATCATCAAACTATATAGCGAATTTATGGTTTCTTGAGACTTCATATTAACGCAAAAATATCGAATTTGATCCATTGCAATACAGTAGAGAATTTCAGCTGTGGCCTATCAACAAGATCAGCAAATTTATATCAGATTTATCACTAGGTAAGTATATAAACAATACGCATATACATTATCTATAACTATTAATTAGTATTTATCATGGATACATTACATATTATATATTTATCATTATGATTGGACTCAAAGTTCAATTTTGCATCTGTCCTAGTTATATCTTTGCTATCGTTTCAGAATGTTTTGTTTTCTTCAGTGGAAAACGAAATTATATTTTGTCACGATATGCATGCGAATAGCTCACACTGTTATTTTATATTTATACATGATATCAATATTTTTCTTTGTTTGGTACATTAATGAGTCAGTGAAACGAAAGATCAGGTATATCCAAACATACGAAAAGGTTTAATTTTCAGTTCCTACAATTCACAGTATATAGTATTGCACAGTTCTCAATTTCTATGAAATGCCGATGCCCTTGCCTGGGCTCGCGGTTTCTTCGAAAATGGATTAAAGCGCTAACCCAGGGTTAAGTCTAAAGAAAACCAACTGAGCCTATGTAGCTAGTAGTGGGCTTATTTCTTTAATCCGTTTTCACACAACAGAGCTAGCCCTGTTGTTTGGGTCTTTGATGTGCGCAGAATTTAGTCGATATTTTATTCAGGCGTAGCCACGTAGCGATGAACTAAGGAAAGAGGGAGGAGATCAAACTCTGCATATATGGCTACTGTTGATTTGCTGGAACATTGTCATATCCAGATTCATTATATGTTTACAGAATTCGCCCATCGCCGTTCTGATGACACCAGCTGAAGACATCTTTCTGCGTGTTGCTTTCTCTGTTGTCACGGTAACCGGTGTCATTGGTAACATCTTGGTATGCCTTGTTGTTCTGGTCAAGCGATCCATGCGAACACCCATGAACTATCTTCTGGTAAACCTCGCCATCTCAGACATGATGTTGTTGGTGTTCTTCACTCCACTGTTTATTTTCAAAGGAACGTTTGAACATCCCACAGGAACATCAGGTGACGTGCTGTGTTCCTTCATTACAGGGGGGACACTGGCATGGTCAGGGGGGTATACGTCTTCATTTTTTCTTGTTGCTATTGCAGTGGAGAGATTCCTTGCAATTTCTAGACCCAGCGACATCCACAGACGAATTACATTGGACAAACTGAAGTACCTGGTTGGTTTTTGCTGGTTTCTAGCCTTGTCGTGGAATGCTATTGGATTTTTCTTTCTACGATATGACGACAAAGCAGGCTACTGTGTGGAAAAGTGGCCTTATGATCACTCTCCTAAAGTGTACAGCACATTATGTCTCATAGTTGTAGGCTTAGTTCCAGTGGGAGCCATGTTTTTCTTGTACTCCAGAGTGGTTTATCTCCTATGGTTTAAGTCTTCAAGAAATCCTTCATTTGCTGGGTTCATTCAAATCGCTGCTCTAAAAAACAGAAAGAAAGTCACTAAAGTTGTACTGACTGTAAGCGTTGTATATACACTCTGCTGGATCCCCCAGTTATCCGTCTACACAACTAGCTACTACAACCCATCTCTCATCGAAGGCAGCATTGCGTTCCCAGCCTCCGTTGCCATGGTTGCAGTCAACTCAGCTGTGAATCCCCTCATTTACTGCTTTCATAGCGGTAACTTTCGTCGTCATCTGCAGAATTTGGTTTGTCGATGGAAGTCGAGATCGGTATCACTTCGAGATGTCGGCGAAGACGACGTTCATGAGAGGCGCGTTCAAATAGTGTTACGTGAAAGAGCGAAGTATGACACTGGTTCTTCAACAGATTTTTCTTCTCGATAAATTCCTTAGCTTAGCTGAGTGCATGCATGTGTTCCCAGTATTCCAAAAGCTCTGTTCGAATTCGCTGCTTAAGTGAATCGATCTCTTAGCTAGGATTCAGAAAAAAATCCGAGACTTCTTAACGAAACGATAAATCTTTGGAATTGCAAGCCGCGTAATTGGAAAACAAAAATGTGTGACTAAAAACATTTTGCAGTAAAAGGAAATGGATATATTTTGTATTTGTATTGTATTTATTCATTTGCCACATTACAATAACAATATATTTATAAATAGCTTTGCAAAAAAAATAGATATATATGGCGAGGAGGCCTGATTAGAAGTCGGAGGGCTTATAAGAAGCATCAGCTAGACCAGTCTCAATCGAGGTTACAAGGTGGATATTTTTTTAGCAATAATGTAGAGATTTTTTTGCAATGCAGATTTTTTTTACATATAGCTATTTCAAAAAAGGTTGACGGGGCGAATGGCGAATGGCAATCGGCGATTGGTGATTGCACGACCGAAAGGAAATTTGGGGTAACAAGATATGCTTCATTTTCATTAATTAAACACCCAAGCAATGCCGGTACCATGCAGTAAAGACCTTATTGGACAAAGTGGTCGATAGGGGACTCATATCTCCGCGCCGAATAGCGATCTGATAGCGTGACCACAGATCCTTTCGGTCGTGTAGTCGCCAATCACCGCGATCGCCATTCGCCGTTCGCCCCGTCAACCTTTTTTGAAATAGCTATATATATATTTGCAAGTTAGCAAATATGTGTTGGAGAGCATCTAAGTAGTGATGTAACTATAGATTATAGCAAGCCAGTATAACGTGTACACTCTAAGATTTCAAATGGAACTCTTTTGAATCCGGCAAAATGTAAAAATAGAATAAGTAATTGTAATTATAATCTCAATAGAGAAAATGCTCAATTTATACTAGAAATGAAATGTTCATCAAGAAGAATTATTTGTCCTTCCTCCCTCTTTCTTTCCCTCCCGCCCTTCCTTTCCTCCTTCCTTCCTTCCCTCCTTCCTTCCTTCCTCTCTTCCTTCCTTCCCTCCATCCCTCCTTCCTTTTTCCTTTGTCTCATGTTTCATTCATTCATTCACTCACTCAGATCACTCACTCATTAATTCACTTACTCAGCCACTCACTCATTCATTCAGTTATTCATTCATTCACTTACTCAGTCATTCCGATTCGTTCGTTCGTTCAAGAGCCGTTTCAAAGAGTCATCCTTCTTTAGCTTCCTGAGATTCTCAAGGGGAATTTTATTTGAAATTATAGTTTAGACAGATTTGAATGGCTTTATCGACACTTTTAATGAGATCAGTGTCAATGACGATAACCTGACAACTAGTTTGAAAAAAACAAAAAATGACCGGTCATCCGTGACAAAAAAACAACGTAACATAATTTTTTAGATCCAGCATGTTCTAAGATCACGTCTTGTCGGATAAGGACGTTAAACCGTAGGCCCCGTCTGCTTTCCCTCTAACCCTGCTTGTATAGTGGACGTAAAAGATCCTGCCGTACTGTTCGCAAAGAGTATACTTTTTGACGTGTTATTGATTTGTTTTGCTTTGCTACAAATTCAGTCAGGCGTTGCTTTAATACACCTTCAAGGCCAGGCTACCTAGCATAAACAAGATGGCGGCTCAACAGTGGTAAGTGGACACTGATTTCTCCATAACAATGTTAGCAGAACTTTGATTCTTAACAATACATACAGCTATCTTGTTGCCTGTAGAAATAGAAAGAATTCGTTTTACTTATACTACAATGCAGATGAGCTATCGTTGCTGAAAAATACCTTAATTTGCATTGAATTCCATTTCGAGTGTAGAGATCACGTGATATTGATCTGACAGGAGAGATGCGACTTATTATACTGTAATTTCAGTTATTTTAGATGACTAAAGGAAATGAAAAGTTCTTGTCAAAAGCATTTGCCAAAGATTTGTCTATAAATAAATCAAATTCCAACCAGTCACTGATTTTGTGGATGCAAACAAGAATATAAGCTTAAAGTATTTGTTTATTCCACAGCTATCCTGCGAGCAGAGATTTTTTCTAATCCTCAGCTAGCCAGCTAGCGACAGAAACAACCTCTGCTAGTCCTTGTGACTATTTCTGTTGAGCATGTGCGAAGATGACATTGCAAAATGTCGTTTTCGTGAGCCAGTAATAACTTGTAAGCCAAATTGCCATGTGCTTGATAACGTTTGCATATAATAACTGGTTTTGAAACAGATTTTTTTAATAGACCAGAATTTTTACATCCAGAAATGTGGATATGGAAATTGCGAGGGCCAGCAGGGGTTATTTTCCCCTTGTTTCCCCTTGTTCTGTGGGAGTAGACGCTTAACAGTCAGAATACCCGGCCACTTTTTTGAATAACAATAGAGGCTTATGTATTCTTGCATCGTTTTCAAAGAGTTCCGACTCTAGAATACAATGGTGGACGGGTATTCTGAAGTTACTCCGGATTAGAAAAGCAACCCCTGCTTCCAGGGTATTCCACATCTCAAATTTCTTGCCAGTTTATTAAACCATATTATTTCTTATTAAGAGGGGATTTTTTTCAAGTTCGAGCAGTGAACGACAAAAACTCCTGAGTTGAAGAATAACTGTTGTACAAATCTAAAATCATTTCTGTCAGAAAGTTTAAGTTGTTTGTAAGTAGTTTTGGCCAATGAAAGTTGAATCAAAGTGTTAATCCAAAGCGAAAATTTGGATCAAAAATGAGGTTTAGGCCTTCATTTGCTCATTTTCTGTATGTTTTCCTTATATTCGGCTTGAAAAAGCTTAATCCTAACACAACTTCAAGAAAAAGTCCTTGTACAGTTCAAAAATCTGTTTCAAACAGTTATTTTATCTTGGTACATCAGTTTTTAACCGGTAGGAATAGGATTTGAGTGTTAATCCAGAACGAAAATTTGGTTTAAAACTCGCACGAAAGTCTAGTTTTTGGCGCTTTTCGCCATTATTGCTCGTCATTGAAAAAAATCTCCTCTTGAATGCAATTTATGAACTTTCAATTTTTTAATGAATAATTACATCAAATGTCATTTTTTTAGGGTACCAAGAACAAGACAATATGATAAAGAGAAAGTTTTTTTGGAATCAGAGCCTGTCAAGGATCACCCCCTTAAAATGGGACAGATTATTGTAAGTTTTAAGTATTCTTTCAAATTTACTGCACCATTTCTGGATAATTTACAGTCACAAAAATGCTTGATTTATAGGAAGTGAGTGTTAAATTTAATGCATACATGTATGTATAATAGCATGATGGTTAATTAGATCATACTTGAAGTGCAATCTAAATACTTGCAAATATCTTCCAGTAGGGTCAAGAATGAATTTAAGAGTGTATACTGACATATAAAAATTGCCCGTTGCTAAGGAAAATTTGAAAATGCTCTAAAATACCTTTAAATTGTCAAATTTGCTTTTACATTAATTATTAATAATTTGTTTTTCTGGAGGGAATTTGCACAGTCATTTTATGACGTCATTGCATGGATAACTGATAAATGATTAGATAACTGATACAATACAAATGGAATGTTTCGCTTGGATCAGCAGCCGTTTGTGGTGAGGATGAGACTAAAAATGGCTGCAAAAGAGAATGGTTCCATTGTCATCCAAGCAAAATTAATTTAAGAACTTTATCTAATTACCATAATACTAACTAATAATTTATCCTGTACAGTCTGTCGACAAAGGACAAAAGGGAACTAAAGCATCTGAACCAAAAGCAGAAGCAGCAGTAGACCCATTGTCTGTTACAAATCAGGGGGACACTTTTGATGGCTTGGATCCTTTGTCAATGTTTATGGCAGAACAGGCTGCGACTAAGAGAGTTCCAACATCTGGTATCCAGAGAGATGAGGTTTGTAATAATAAACATTAAGAAAGCTGTTCATGTATTGAATTATGTACAATGTATAAAGTTCTAATAAATTGACTATCTGAATCTTGAATCATCACATTGTTTCCAAAAAATGTATGCGTATGCCACCATGAAAGCAATTTGAAAAATAGACGCACAAAATGCACATGTAGCTACAGCCTTACAACTCATGCATTGAAAAAGTCCATTGGAATATTTGGTTATTCACTTCAATCTGTCAATCAATTTTAAAAATTAAAAATATGAAGATTCAACTTATACCAAAATCATATGATTTTATTAGCTTTTACAGGTCGTTAAAAGATCGTATTATGTCATTTGGTATGTTTTTAGGGATCTTTGTAAGTATTTTTTGGATTGTTTGATTGAAGTGGGCGGAAGCGAAAACCCAAATTCCAACAGACTGTTTGGAGGTCAGAGTTCATGTGATTATGTACAATGTAATAAATTGACTAGTACCTGAATCTTGAATGATTGAACATTGTTTCCAGAAAATGTATCCATACCCCACTATGAAAGCAATTTGAAAAAGGACCCTCACCCCTTTTGAAATGTCCAATTAAATTCTTCCACACAATGCTTATAATTTTGTTATTACTCTTAACTCCCTCTCTTTCAGAATTTCTGATTCCCTCTAGTAAAGTAATATTTTATGGAATCAAAATATTGTCTTTTTACTTTGCAGGTTGATTCTTTGAAAAGTAGTGCAGGAGATGATTTTGACCATGATACTTTTGAACCTTGGTCCAGTAAACGTGCCAGCATTTTGACAAAGTATACCACATCAGAGAAACTTTCTATCACAACTGTGAGTCAAATTGCATTGTAGAATATTTAATAAGCAATTATATAAAACATGCATGCGATGGGAGATGTAGAGCACAAGAAATGCATGTTCAGGAACACAACTTAGTTTTTCTTTTGCTTTTTGAGTGCTCTACATCTTCCAGAGTGTTACATCACAGAACATGTAAGTGATTATTTTGTAAATATTGCTTTTATAAAATACATTTTTTCAATGTTTTAGTGCAGCTGTGTCTCTGTCCTCTGATACATAGTCCTGCCAACTCTCCCAGTTTAGCTGGGAGTCGATCTCCACATTTTTGAACCTCATCTCTGGGTCGATCTCCAGATTTTGACTGCAAATCTCCTGGGTAATCAAAAACCCATATTTCAGCACTAGTTTGTGAAGGCTTACATGTAGATTTTCATATTGGCAATATTTCTCTTGGATTATAAATTGAGATAAATTGACCAGTCTCCCTTCCCCTCCCCCTACCCCAACTGAGCTTGTTGTTCAAGAGGAAGTAATTGCAAGGTCTTGAGATCTAAAACCACAGAGGGTTGGCAGGTACAGTATATCTGATATAAATATATGATAGCCAGTACTGTAGCCAGTCAGCGTGCATGCTACTCAGTCTGTATAGATGTCTAAAAAACATTCGAAATTCCAGCTGTGATTGTGCAGTGACCATTCGGTGCCGTTTTCACTGTCATAAAAAATCTACTCTCTCTCAAATATTTGTACATGTGCACTATATATAGCTATTTCAAAAAAAGTTGATGGGGCAAATGGTGAATGGTAATCGGTGATTGGTTATTGCACGACTGAAAGGAAATTTGGAGTAACAAGAATTGCTTCATTTTCATTAATTAAATACCCAAGCAATGCCGGTACCATGCAGTAAAGACCTTATTGGACAAAGTAGTCGATAGGCGATTCATATCTCTGCGCTAGATAGCGGTCTAATAGCGTGACCACAGTTCCTTTTGGCCGTGCAATCACCAATTGCTGATCGCCATTCGCAGTTCGCCATTCGCAGTTCGCCTGTCAACCTTTTTTGAAATAGCTATAGTGCAGATTTCGTATGAGTGTGAAAAGGACCGTGCCGTGCCCTGACCATGTCAGTGCCGTGTTTCCTATCAAAACATTCAAAAATTCTGCCGTAACCGTGCCGCGACCGTGCTGCGGCCTTTTCACACTCATACGAAATCGACACTATATGTACAGTATTGTACACTTCAGTGGCTTTCAATGGTTTCATTACACTATAGCTGAGGCATTTAATGAACATCTAGTCTGGGCATTGTTTTAGGGTACAAAAATGTGCAGTCTTTTTTTTGTATGCAAGCAATACACTGTCATGTAGGTGGTGTTTGAAGTGGCAATTTTATGAAAACTGGATCACTTTAGATTTTGATGGGAAAAATAGAAAACATAGTTTCAATTTGACTCAGCTTGAGGTGGGCTTCCTGTGTTACATGCAAATGGAGAAAGACATGCAAGACAATACTAATATATTTTGACACTGTAATTAATTTTGTTTTTGTCATGTGCTTAAACTGTTACAATAAATAGATGTGTATAATGATAACTGCATTTTATCCACAGAGCTTTTTATCCTCATCTGACAAAGACAAAAGTAAGTTGCAATATTGAATAGGTTCATGATTAGATTTTCTTCTTTACTGGAAATTCAATACAATTGACAATTTGCATGACTGTGTTTATAGTTGTGATAAAGCAGCAGGCATCTGTCACAGACAAAGTTAAGCATCGTCTGGAGCAGTTGGATGACTTTGAAGAAGTATGTGCACTGACTGTAGTCACATCAGTGTTTCAATTTAGTTGCCAATTATTCTTGTCTGTAATTCTACATTTAGGGTTCAGTGAAAGAAATGCTTAACCTCAGTCAGCAAGACTATGTGAAAAGAATTGAAGAACTTAATGAGGTAAGCAACAGCAATAATTACAATAATGTACAATATGCAATAATGTACAGACAAGTGTTCTTTGGAAGCACCAGCAGCTTGCATTAACTTTTTCACCATCAACTGGTATTTCAAGCACTGGCTACTTCTGTCATGAACACAGTCTGATTTTGTTTGAGTGTGAAACAGGCCATGCCGTGTCTATGTCAGTGCCATTTTCACAATGTGATATGAAATCTGCTCTTATCCTTTTAGAGGGCTATTCTTAGTAGGGTCCATTATGTTGGTACTTCAAATTTGGTGATGTCTAATATTCCAAATCAATTCCTAACTATTTGCTGTATAAAATTGTACTCTTTTCTCGGAGTTAATCAGTTGAACATATTTTATGACTCGATGACAAGCATACAATGTATTTACATACAGCATAGTGGTGACACAGAACTCTGGCTGCACAAAGGAAGGATAGTGCTATTTCTTGAATGAATTCATATCAAGTGGATAAAAATATGGTGTTTTCCAATAAATGCACTTGATAAGAATTTATTCAACAGATACAGTGGTACCTCAATTAAGCCAAGACACCTTTGGGACCTAATGCCAGGTTTCCACTTAATAGAGGTGCTCACATTCACAGTAAATGTGTGATAAAACGTTTTGTGGAATCTGTGGTAATGTCTGCTCAATAAAGGGTGTCTGCTTGATGAGGGGTCTGCTTAACTGCAGAGTTACCATTGTAGCACCCTTGAACCAGATTGTCCAGATATATGACAAGGAACCACCATAATGACATCACAATATGTTGTGAGATTTTGTTTATTCTTGATTTTCAGGCTTTGATAGCTGCATGGGAGGGAGATCAAAGAGTAAAAGCTTTGAAAATTGCTATCCAGGTACAACTGAGATTTTTAGGATTAACTAACTTACTACATTGATTATTAGATGTTTTTATAACAAAAATCGTCAGAATCATTTGTACATTAGTCAGAGTAATATTTGTATAATTATATTTTTCTTTCTCACCCGCAGTGTGCTAAGCTATTGTCTGACATTCAAGTCATTCAGTTTTATCCCAGCAAATTTGTTTTGGTTACTGATATACTTGACACTTTTGGTAGGTATGAATTATTTACATGTATGTATGGAAAAGCTTTCTATTAATATTATATTTATTTATTTATTTTTTTTTACTGATAAGCAGCCGTTGTTTTAAACAGGAAGGTTAGTTTATGAAAGGCTTTTTAGAAAGTCCAGTACGTTCACTCCTGGCAGCAATGTTCCAATAATGCTTCCTGGTAAGCTTAGTTCTTTTTTTCATTTTGCTAACTGATACATATATTCAATTATTTGCTTATTCAATCCTCTATTCAATCATAGTCTCATTCACTCATTCATCCATTTGAACATTTGTTCTTTAGAGTAAATTTTGTGTCATAGCATAAGTGTGAGAATGGCATGAGTGAGTGCAGTTGAATTGGTGTGGGTGTGTTAGTGCAGAGTCTACAGACAGTGAGAGTCATTTAATTTGCATTGTAAGTAAATATAAGCTACTTTAATTTCATCATTCATTGCAAGATCAAGGATTTCTACTAACAGTTCTTTCATTTGTCCATTTAGTTGTTCTTTCATTCATCCATTCATTTATCCATTCATTTGTCCATTCATTCATTCATTCATTCATTTGTTTGTTCTATATATTCATTCCTTCACCAATTCACTCACTGCTCCTTCACTCATTTATTTCTTCATTTATTTTGTTTCTTCATTCATTTGCTCTTAAAATTATTTTTTCCTGACTTTGTTCTTGTAGTACTCAATTGTTTAATTTTCATTCAATTTTTATTTGTGACAGAAAACTTTACTCCTGATCAAGTACCTGACTCTGCCAAAGAAACCTGTCGTAACTGGTTTTTCAAGATTGCGTCCATCAGAGAACTTATCCCAAGATTGTATCCTTATTATTGTAGAAGATTTAATTGTGATTCATCCATCTGTCTGTCTGTTTTGTTTGTTCATTTATTGATTCGTTCATTTATCATTGATTGATTGGATAACAAATGCCTTTTGTTTTCCTTCATCAAATACACAGTTATGTTGAGACAGCAATCCTGAAGTGCTACGACTTTCTTACTCAAGGGTATGTTACAGTTTTAGTTTTCTTTTCTCAGAGCTCTCAGTGAGTTTTCTTCATAAGAATGTGACAGTGTTGTTACTTGACTGCATACATCTAAACTATTGTATTTTTAAATGGTTTATGTGTTAGATTTTGGCCAATGTAACTGCAATCTCACAAATCTTTGACTTCCTGGCTTATAAAGCTGTAAACTTTTTAAGTATCCAATTAATTGGATAATATATTATCAAATTGAAAATTATTCCTCTCTTTCTTTTTAGAGAGTTTTCACAAGCCTTGGTTAGACTAACCAAGATGATCAGGGGTATTGGTGATCCTCTAGTTGCTGTCTATGCAAGATGTTATATTTGTAGGGTTAGTGTATAGAGTATATACTCAATCCAGAATTTTCTGTCCCTTGTGGAGAGGTTCAGTAGTTGTAAACCCAATCAAAAACAGAATGATGTTCTTCCATGTACACACTAAGGGAATCCGGAATGATGCAAGATTCTGTGAGCTGTCTTATGGATTCAAATTACCGGATTCTGGATTCCAAGGGCTGGATTCCGGATTCCAAGTACTGGATTCCAGATTCCAAGTGCTAGATTCCGGATTGCAAAATCAAATTTTTCATGGTTTCCAGATTCCCTTATACATGGGGCAAAATGTAAGTTATATCAGTGTTATTTCCATGTGTTTCAGGTTGGTATTCTTGTAGCACCAAATGTCAAGGACCATCTGATTGAGAATCTGTTCAGTTTTATCACTTGTTACAAACAGGTTGGTCAAAGAGGATAAGTCCATTAATTTAAATGATACAATAGTTGTCTTTATGAGTGGAATCTGTATGGCTGTGGTCTTTACTGACTTCATTTGTTCAATTAAATAGCTACAAAGTGACAATGTTCAAAATACTTTAGCAACTCAAAGACTTGGTAAGTGGTGTTGATACTTTTTCCCTCCTTACTCTCCTTTCCCATTTCTCCTTTTCAATCTCTTCCCAATTTCGTCTCGCTGATACCTCCTTTAGGTCCCATCCTTTTCATCCCATTTCATTCTCACTGCCCTCATTATTCCACTTTCTCATTTCTATAAAAACACATAATTTTAACATGATTTCCCCAGAAATGCAGCAGTACCTACAGCTGTATCCACCAGCTTTAGATTGGATCTTACAATGTGTGGCTCACAACACAGCAGAGGTATTATATAGCATTATTTTGTTTGATAGCAGGCAGGCTAGCCATTCTTAAGCTATGTTTTCCTATAGTTACTTCACTTCTGTAATGATGACATTTATTCTTCCAGACAACATTGACTGATGTCCTCAATAGATGTAAAGAAGAGTGCAATAGGTTTGTTGGATATTTTATAATATTATTCAGATGTTATTGATAGAACTGTCAGCTTTAACGGTTTCTTGCTTTCTGGATGACCCTGGTAGTGTGTTAATACATGTAAATTGTCTTCTAATTTTCTAGTGCTTTGTTGCTGAATTCAATTGTGCTGGCATTTAAACCTCAGTACATATCTCAAAGGTTTGTGCATTATCCTTTACGTTTTTAAAAATCTGTACTGATTCAAGTGCTAAAGTAGTACTTGGTTGCATTGTGCATTCCAAAAATGTATCATATAATCATAATTTTTTCATTCATCACAGGGCTTTGCAGTTTACAGAGCTGATACGAAATTGTGAGGAGGCTGGCTTTCCTAAGGTACAAAGTAACTCTAAACATTTCTCATCATTCATTTATACTAGCCTGTTTTACAGCTCTTTGGGGTTTACAGAAGAAAAGATTTTAAGCTTTCGTTTCTGTTCCACAGCACTATTTATACCGATCACTTGGTTTGAATCTCATTATCTGTGATCCTCCTGAAGACCAAAGACTTTCTATTCTTAGTGAGGTTGGTACTGTAAATATTTTAGATATTGCTACTTCCTGATTCCTGCCCTTCAACCCATTTAGCGTGTTTTCTCGAATAATCGCGCCTGCTCAAATAATGTCCTGCTCTAGTGATCCGCGCTTCAGTTTTAATGGCTTTCTTAAGATATTTCCAACATTTATTTCCATGTATTAGGCCAGGATCAAACGAGAGCGCAAGGAGGCGCAAATCGACGCAAGTTTTAACTTGTGACTTGCTCGTCTCGTTTGAACGCCGCTCAACACAAGTCAAAAAACTTTCAATAAAAATCAGCTAACTGAAGGACAAGGAGAAATTCAGTTTGGTTTTTGTTTGAGTTGTTTGTGAGAGAGGCAATGTATAGAAGTTCGGACAAAAAACAAAACAAAAAACAAACAAACAAACCAAAAACGAAAACAAAAACAAAAACACAACACAACACAACACCACACCACACCACACCACACCACACCACACCACACCACACCACACCACACCACACCACACCACACCACACCACACCACACCACACCACACCACAACACAACACAACACAACACAACACAACACAACACAACACAACACAACACAACACAACACAACACAACACAACACAACACAACACAACACAAAACAACACAAAACAACACAAAACAACACAAAACAAAACAAAACAAAACAAAACAAAACAAAACAAAACAAAACAAAACAAAACAAAACAAAACAAAACAAAACAAAACAAAACAAAACAAAACAAAACAAAACAAAACAAACAAACAAAAAAAAAAACAACAAGAAAACAATTTGCGAAGTCTAGCGTGGTGACCGTTCAAACGAGCCAAAACTTGCATCTACTTGCGATCAAATTTGAGCACGCTCAAACTGTTAGCAAGTTGATGCAAGTAGCCGCAAGTCCATGCAAGTTGGCAGTCAAACGAAGGCACAAGTCAAAACTTGCGTCGACTTGCGCCTTCTTCCGTTCTCGTTTGATCTTGGCGTTACTGAAGAAATAGAAAACGCGCGCGCGTGCTGTGTGCAGATTTAGAGCACGCGGGGTTTGATCATGTTAAGAGAAGCACGAGGAGTTCCCCAAGTGCTCTAAAGCTGCACACAGCACAGCGGGCAAGTTTTCTATTTCTTTTATAATACACCATTGTTTTCGAGTATATTCAGTATTCATTTACACTGACCAAAAATTTGAAAAGTGCGCGCGCGCGTGCTGTGTGCATATGAAGCTCGCAGTACACACGTCCTTCGGCCAATGAGAGCGCGCGTTATATGATGATTATTTTATAAGCTGTTTTTTTTACACTCACTGTGATGTCATAGTACTAGTAATGCGTAATTTCATAACGTAACGTAACATAACGTGAACCTCGTAAACGCATAATAATCTTTGTAGCCTAATAGGCTGCATAACCTTCTTGTTGCTCTCAATAGTTACTAGACATTAATTTTGTTTTTCTTTGTTTTCCAGGTTTGGAAGGTTGTGATGAAACTGAAAAATGCAGGAGTGAGTTCGCGTTCTTTGTTGCTCAGTTTCAAGAAGAATTTTAAAATATTTTGATACACAAAGAATGGATTGCAAAATGAGTCTCAAGTCTCCAAAACTCATTCAATATTCCTCAAGTTCCTCAAGTTGTTCACGCGGACAACATAGACTTGGGCCATGACCACACTAGTCGAGACTAAATTTACCTGTTTCAAATTTTGGAAAGGCCTTCATTTTTTCTCTTTGTTTTTACTATCCACACTGAAACGACATTAGCCTATGTACAGCCGTTTCCTCCCCCTCCCCCTACGGGGAAAAACGTTTTTCACCATCGGGGGGAGGGGTGGGAAACGGCTGTACACAGGCTAAAATGACATTTTCTTAGACAAAAGGCAAACAAAATGTTTTAATTTTTTCAGTAGTAAATTTATCTTAATTTGTGTATTACTGTGCGACTACTCCAACCAAGGACACCCAAACAAATTTTCATACAAATTTTCAATGTACATTTTTGACCCTTAATAACTGATTTGTGGCGAGGTCCTACAGTCTAAGATGCTTCTTGTTCAATTTCGATGTAGTACGTACACATTCTATTGTTTGTATACTCAATCGTGATTGGATAATTTGTATGATAATTTGTTTGTGTGGCCTTGGTCGTACTGTAAAGTGGAGTGTTGTCATTGAGAGACAGTTTAGCTTCTGGCTATCATCCCCGGCAGTGTCCCATCGATGTTAATTTTTATTTACATTTACATTTATTTATTTTTTTGCATTTTCTTGGCAGGAATACATTAACTGTGCTGAAATATGGGTGGAATATCCCTGCAAACATTTCACGGTAAGAATACAATTTCCTAATTTCGAACCACAAATGAAACCTTTAGAAGTAATGCTTACCTTGTGTTTGTAGAAACGAGAGATCAATACAATGTTGGGTGACATTATAAAGCACATGACACCAGATCGAGCCTTTGAATACCACTATCCTCAGGTGAGTAGTACTTCTGCTTATAAGGCTACATTGTAGCTTATTGTTTAGCCTGCCTTTTGAATCGAGGTAAGGAATGGGGAGAGAAACAAGCCGGCGGTAGCCAGCCGTTAGGGGAGGGAGGCGAGAAGGGAAGAGTGAAGGAGAACTAGATGAGAAGAAATTTTCGTTCTACCCTCCCTTCTTCCCTTACACCTCTCACTCCCCCTCAGGATCAGTTACACTGGATTAAAGCTGATGCCAGAAAAGTAACAGCATTCTTGAGTAATAGCGTATTTCACAGCAGTTTTGATAGTAGTATAGGTAATCACTTGATTTTGAATGCAATAAGGAATAATTGAGTTCAAATAAATTTTTCAATGGTTAACAAAATTTGTAAATTTTGAACAATTTTTGAGTGGTGAACTTCTAATCTTATTTGATGTCTTCTTTCCATTCAACAGTTATTGACAGTTATCTCCAAGCTTCTTTCGCACGTGCACGATTTCTCGAATTTGTTCGCTATGGTAAAGTATAAGTCCTAACTAAGAGTTTGTTTATTTGTTTGTTACGGCTTCCTTCCTTCATTTTTTCCCTAATCATGTTCGTTTTTTAGAAAGATTGCTTGTTCGTTTCGTCTTTTCTGTCTGAGTGTGTTGTAAATATATTGGGTTTCCTGTGTAGTCAATTAGAACACTTATGATGTCATGAATGCACCATCTAATTAGAAAGATTGCTTGTTCGTTTCGTCTTTTCTGTCTGAGTGTGTTGTAAATATATTGGGTTTCCTGTGTAGTCAATTAGAACACTTATGATGTCATGAATGCACCATCTAATTAGAAAGATTGCTTGTTCGTTTCGTCTTTTCTGTCTGAGTGTGTTGTAAATATATTGGGTTTCCTGTGTAGTCAATTAGAACGCTTATGATGTCATGAATGCACCATCTAATTAACGATCAATTAGCCATGTAATTAGAATCAATGAGTGGACAGTAAACACTAGTTCTTGGAAACCCAAACACGTGTCCTTGCTGTTCTGTAACATCTGAGGGTTTTCAAGACAGATCGCTTGTTTTCTCACTCGCTCGTTCGTTTATTCCTTTGTCCGACTGTTCATTCTTCGTTCGTTCTTCCGTAGCTTAGTTCATTTGTTAAATTGCGTTATTTTTTCTTTTATAGGACAAATTTCTTCCATTCATGGACATGTTCCAAAAAGAGTCTGTCAAAGTTGATGCTTACAAAATGATTATGGAGGCTTTTGTCAAGTAAGTGCTTTGTTCCTAAACAGAAAATCATCTCTCAGAAACTGCTGTCGACTGAACCTCTTTAAAGCGGACACCAAAGGGCTGAAGTGTCATGATATAGAGGTGTTTGTTTTATAGAGGTTTCACTTGAAAGTGTACTAAATGTATGAAGACTAGCTGCTGGGACACATAGAGCTGTCCGTTATAAGTTGATGCTGTAAGAATAGTTTCTGCTCTATGTTAAAACAGTGTCTTTTCTTTATAAACCTTGATATTGGTATAAAAGCGGAGCCAAAAAGTCTACATATACGGTGCGATTTTTTCTCGCGCTGGCAACGCAACTTTAGATTTTGTTGCAGAGAAAATTGCAGCGTCTAGCATCACTCTGCAACTCTCAATATGAGGGGTTTACAGTCAATTTTGCAGAAAAGAGTTCAAATTTTTAAACTTTCTGCAACAAATGTTTTGTTGTGAAAAATTGTTGCTGCCATTGCCAGTCATGATATATACTCGGCAATTGCGCTCTCGCAATAAAAAAATTGTTGCCGAATTGATCAGTATACTGTATGGCTACTCATAATTCTAAATTTTATTTACCATAGGTATCAACTTGAGCCTACATTAGACCCAGTCGTACAGAATTCACTCATGTTTGTTTGCAAGACCC
The DNA here is from genome assembly GCA_029948255.1 of Telmatactis stephensoni. Taxonomy (NCBI): domain Eukaryota; kingdom Metazoa; phylum Cnidaria; class Anthozoa; order Actiniaria; family Isophelliidae; genus Telmatactis; species Telmatactis stephensoni. The sequence goes on from JALIZF010001911.1 coordinate 483,124, forward strand.
TACACGACTCTGTGAAGTATGTACTCTGTGATTTATATTTAACATAAATAAAATCTAATCTACACGCTGATTAGTGGCTATGAGGTGATGTTGAGGAGACATTTGTTCACAGGCTAATGTACTTATTTACAAAAACATTGACCCTTCAAAACATAGAGCTTAAGACCGAAATGAACAATGGGAAATTTGCTCATTTGATAATTTTATAGAAGTGTGTGCTCTTGGTTTCAAAAAGCGACCGAGATGAATTTCGTATATTCCAGACACGATTATGTACCGAATTCATAGATACAACCTTAATCGATATTTTATTAGTGCACCCAGCGACCATTTCGGTCACAGCTTCTAGGTTCGATGATTTTGAAGGGGTCAATGTTTGTTCAAATGTACAGCTATTTCAGAAATGGTTGACGGAGCGAATGGCGAATGGCAATCGGCGATTGGTGATTGCACGACCGAAAGGAAATTTGTGATAACAAGAATTGCTCCATTTTCATTAATTAAATACCCAAGCAATGCCGGTACCGTGCAGTAAAGACCTTATCGGACAAAGTGGTCGATAGGCGATTTATATCTTCGCGCCGGATAGCGGTCTAATAGCGTGACCACAGTTCCTTTCGGTCGTGCAATCACCAATCGCCATTCGCCGTTCGCCCCGTCAACCTTTTTGAAATAGCTATATACATTATAAAGGTGTATCTTACGTAAGGGACCGTATTTTTAAAACCTTAGAAAATAGTCATGAATCTTCACCTAAAATTAATGCTTTGTACAGTGAGTTAAAACAGTCCTCCTTCAAGCCCTCTTCCACCAGTTGTCTATCCCATTTGCTTAGGTGCTATGTTGCAGTTAAACTCTTCTTCCATTGCTTTCTTGTTCCATGTTTTAAACTTTTTGATCTGTTGTTATTCAAGTGCTTTGACATTGGAAGACGAGAGGAGAGTAATAGGAACCCTAATTAGTGGCTATCTAGAAAAGGTATACGTAGGTTTATCAGGAAGGACTGAGAGTATATGACTTGTTTATTCATTGCTATGCTGACAGCTCCTCATACACGTACTTCTGATGTTTCTATAAAAATTATCTTCATCATTTTCATTCTTGAGTGTTATTTAATATCTGCACTATCTCCATTGCTTGTCTTCACAGCCCGGGCCGAGAGAAAACAGCCGTCTTTTAGCTTACTCCTTGCTCACTCAGGACTATGTTTTCTCAGGCTGTCTTTCGCATAAGATCCAATCATTGTCATGATAATATAATTGTTGTTATTGTTGTTACTTCTCATCATCATCATCATCATCATCATCATCATCATCATCATCATCATCATCTTTGATTGTTATTCTCAAATCAAACTGCTAATAAAAGTGTTCATCGACTTTCCGTCTCTCTAGCTGCCATTCAATCCATTGTCTTGAATCCTGTTGTACCAATTTGAACTCGCATTTTTTACAATTTTCCAGATCGACTTTGGTCGTGATTTTGAGAAACAGCTTGACTTCTATGTCGACGCACGTGCTTCTTTCTCTAACTTGGATCCAGTTTTGGTCATGTTAGTCCAGGTAACCAAGTAGCCCCACATGCTACGATTTCTCATGTTTTAAAAACTTTTGCTATTTTATCAGTTACTGTCTACGAGAACAAACATATGTACATACCCATATTTAGTGCTGCATTTGTCTTATAAAGGAACAAGTGTGTCTATGTTGGTTAGTGCGCGACTTTCTATGCGAGAGTTCGATTCAGTGACTTCACACGCTTGTTTCGACTTCATTTTAATCCTTGTAGCTTCATCAGCTTAAATACTTTTAAGATGTAGCACTGGTGGAGAGAGGCATTAAGTGCGTACCGTCAGTCTCAATTTTATTTTATTTGTTTTGGTTAGCAACTCTCGAAGTTGACTGTCACGAAGTGTTACTATAAGTAAATTATATTATGTGGCGCGCGTTGTGATGACTGCGCGTCATCGGTGAAATTCAGGCGTCACCTCAGCCTGATTTTTGACGGTCAGCGGTCCTCCGCACTCGTTTTCTCGTAGGTCCTTCATATATGGTACATTATAGTGGGAACAGCTTTGTTCTATTATTTTAAATAGTAAAGATGGTATTAGGACCCACTATAATGTACCATATATGAAGGACCTACCCGCTTTCTTCTCGCCCTAAAGCAAGAACGGAGGAACGCTGACCACCTGAAAATCAGGCTAGCGTCATTGTTATCACGTATTGCATTTGTTTTGATTCCACAGAAAGTCAACTTACTTGCCTTACAAACAAGAGCCATCGTTAATGGAAACCACTCAAGGAAGACAGCATCATTTGTGAGAGTATGTAGAATTAATTTTTTACTAATTAATATAATGCAAGAAAGCAATATCACAGGAAAAGAATGCATACCACATCTTCTCGGATGAGGACGTTAAACCGTAGGCCACATCTCTCCAAAAACTGCTACACATACCCTTGCATTGGAGGAACGTTAAAGAACCCACCCCACTATTCGAGGAGTAGGCCATGATGCACTACAGGGCCCACTGCCACTGTCAATTGGCGCGAATGCCCTGTTGTGTGCCCCTGCCTTCGTAGGAAGGAAAAGCAAGTAAACTAAAAGTAAACTAAACAAGCATTCACTGCGAGTGCCAGCTGAAGTCGTTCGAAATAATCCCGAGAGACCCAGAGAAGTACTAAAATGGCTGATACTATGTGCCGTGAGACCGTGTACCACGGCTGTACACCAACATGGCGGCTTAATTAAATAACAAGAGTCCAAATCACCCTTAATCATGCCACAACTACATCTTATTCGCTTATTCTGATAAAAATGTTGAAACAGCCCAAATTTTCAGGGACAACTTCTTTCTATGATGTATGCAAAATACTAAAGAGCCAGGTTTTAGCGATTTAAAGCTTACGTTCTAGCCTTTTGATGACGTCATGTGAAAGCTGAAAATATCCTTGTGTTTTTATCGTTTCCTGTTACCTTTTCCTTTGCCGTTTATTTTACTGTGACCTCTGTTTTTCTCGTCTTAGGCCTGTGCATCTTACAGTTTTATTACCATTCCGTCAATTGTGGACATTTTTACTCGTCTACAACTCTACCTGTATTCAGGTCAAGTAGCTATGGCAAACCAGGCTTTGAGCCAAGGTAAGTGGTAGAAAAACGACCCCATATTTTTGTAAGCAAGGCTTCCCATTGGCCTGTCGAAAGAAGTTCGCAATTTAATCATCGAATTAGAATCTTACATGCAGGCTGGCTTAAATCAAGATACTCGACTCTAACGAATTTCTGAATTTGCGTGGGTATAAGTTGAAGTTCGTGAATGAAGTTTCATGTGAACTCTTGAAGTACGACTTGAACTTCGGAATTCCGAAGAAATTTCGGAGCCCACTCGTCAAAAGTTATTTGAAATGCACTATAAGACCTACGGCGTGCACTTTACCCCCACCCCCATGTGGATTTGACAGAAGTGAAAGAAACAAATGAAACTACAGAGGTTCCAACCACGGACCTTGAGCTTACGGAGAAAGAGTCACCCACTAACAAACTAAGTATTTAGAGTTTTTAGAATCCTTAAATATGGTTTTACTAAGGGTCGAGAAATTTCATTGTGAGTCAAAAAATCATATTCATGAATAATATGGACACATATTCTGGACACATATTCATATATTTCACAGTTCTGATAATAATGTTTCTTGTTGTTTCAGCTGATGCTTTCTTTAAAGCTGCAATTTCCATCATACCAGAAATACCCAAGACAATAGGTAGCTATAAACCCCTTAAAATAACCTTAATAATCCTTAAAGCAATCCACCAGCCATATCGTAAATAAGCACCATGTAGTGCTGCTTACAGTTTGTTGGTTCTGATGACAGTGATTCTGATTCTGACCATGTTATATTTAATCAACTTATGCATGGTGATGGCAGGGACCCCGGAGAGTGGTCCGGGCGCTTTAGTCCCTCCTTCAATATTTGTTGAGAGCAAAATCTAGTTAGAAAATATTTAGCAGCTGCAAACAAGAAGTTACATCAGCCCTCCAAGCAACGCAGATTTGTCTTCCTCGGCCCATGGATGATGATGATTATGATGGTGATGTTGTTGTCGAAGGTGACTTTCACTTGAGGACTTGATGAACACATGCTGTTGATGTATTGGTACCAGGATCATGATTAGAATGGAGATGAGACGTCATGAGTCCAGATTCGATTTGCGCTGATTCTTTTAAAAATCATATTCGTGATGATGTTGATGATAATCATGATGATGATAGTGGTGATTATTTTGTGTGATAATAACGATGTATAATTAATATATTTACAATCTGACAGAGGTGGACCATAAACTAAGAGCATCAGAACCATATCTTCTGAACTACTTGAACGATTTCCTGTCTACTTTACTTGTCGTACCGGTAGGTAAAGTTGGTTTGAAGGTTGTCTGTCTCACTAACATGTCTTCTAAGCTCAAGTATTGTGCGTACATCGTCGATCTTACAAACAAACAATAACGCGAGGTTGTGTTCAACCCACGTAGGATTTCACTTGAGCCCAATGCAATTGACCAATAACCCCCAGTTTTGGGAACAATACGCCTATCTCGCCACAACTAGCTTCACCAGTGCAACGGGGTGTTGTTCTTCCTAAAGGAATATGGGAGTACGGAAACAAAATCATAAATCTCGCCTTCATGGATATCTTAAACATTTCTGAGCTATTATTTTTCAGTGTTTTCACAGAATGCACAACACAACTTTTTGGTAATCAACACTTATTTCAAGCAATATTTCGATAAAAAAAGGTTTGGGTTTGTCCGACAGCACCAATATCTGTGGATCGCGGGATCGGTGTCAGTCAGTTTCACGTACACGGGAAACGGCAGACGATATTTTGCTTGGTGTCATCGTTTCAACGTGAACGCCCTATGCGAGACGCAAAACAAACAGGTCACGTGAGAATCTCTTCTGTCTGTCGTTTCTCGCAAGAAAAGATATATTCTGTAAGGAAAGTTTTCAATACTAAAGATCCAATACAACTTTTCCTAAAATTGCGTACAACACAGAGTCACACCGTATAGAGTGGATTTCGTATTCATGAGTGTGAAAACGGCAACGCACGGTCACGGCACGGTTACGGCAGGAATCTCGAATGCTTTTATAGACATTACGGCACTGTCACGGCCACGGCACGGCGCGGTCCGTTTCACACTCATACGAAATCTGCTCTATCCACCTTCGACGTTGTGCGTAACGGTTACAAAATTCAAGCAGGATCTAGATTTAGATAGCGAGTTATGCTTTGCACGAAAGCTAATTTTTTGTACAAATTTAGGATTGAGTTCTACTCTGCAACGTTTTCCTTTACGTTGTATGGGTGGACACGTGGTGCAACTGTGTTGTGTATAACGTTGCAGGGATGGACACATGGTGCAACTGTGTTGCGTGTAACGTTGCAGGGGTGGACACATGGTGCAACTGTGTTGCGTATAACGTTGCAAGAAAATGTTGCATCGTGCGTCCAGGCCTTATCGAGGGAGAGAAGAATTTCCCACAGATTTGGAATTACAAAAAGTATACATCAAACTATTTGACATTTTTTTAATTGTAGGATTCTCCAGATCAAGGAGTTTTGTATTTAGCTCGTGGTTTATTGAACGTTATCCAAGAATATACCTGGGAAATGAACAGCGATGCCAAGATGACCTTGTACCTTAATGCTGTTGGACTGTTGTCTGCTATGTGTCAGGTAGAATAGTCATTTCTTATTTCTCTGCTCTATACTGCGAAGATTGTCGCTCCCATTTCTCTCTGCCAGACTGTGCCACAATACCGTAAGATTTTAGGACTTAAGCGCTGGGTTTATATTTGCTGAATACATGCAGATTTTGGTGTGCTTATTTTTGGAGCCCCTTTTAATTTTCCGAAGAAAATTTGCGTTTCTAACTGAGCTGGGCATAAATTCAGTGGCATTTACATTTGCGCCTCCAAATTTTGTATTTTCTTATACACCTTCCTCATTTCTGTGTTATTAAAAACATTAATAAACAATGTCTTATTTCACAGGAAAGCTATTTGTACCATATTGATAAAGGTATGACCATTCATTGTAAACAACAACTTTCTCTCCAAAACGGACATTTCTCCGAGAGAGCTGGTAATTGTCTTGAAGTCAGTCTTTTACTGGTTCAAACATCCAACTCCATAGACCGATTCCATGGATCCCATGAATCGTAGCTTCCGTTCTTCGCTCAACTAGCAACCACCACAGGAAGCCCATTTTTTTCTGGGCGAACAGACCGAATTCTGCAAATGTGCTCTCTCATCAGGCCTCGGGCTTGCAGGGAGTACAGTGTAGCCTCCACTAAAGGCCGCCTCTACAACTGCAACCTTAGGGACAGGTTAAGTGGCCGTGAGAAGTAACCGTTGTACTTAACAAAAATATTCCATTTTTCCGTGCGTCTGTACTCTAATAGATGCGCATATAACGTCAAAATGTGGCCACGAGACGGAATTGAGTTGCGTGACTTGTTCTCACCACGTTTTGACAGACTTACGGAAAGTGGAACTATTTGTTTTATATAATCCATATTCATCGAAACAGTTCGACCAATCACAGTGCGCGTAAGATTCAATGACGTATCTGTACGTGTGTATTTTAATCATACACTAAGGCAGTGTTGTTATTTCTATTTAGTGGATTCCAACGATACGCTTTATGGCTGCGATGTCAAGTTCACAACAGAAGTGTGTAAGATTGTAAGCACGCTGATTCAAACTGTATTTGATCATCTCAAGACGTTAACTACAAACGAGGTACTGTATATTTACGAACGTTTATTATCAAATTCCTGTCTAAAGGAAGATGTTTGGAGCCGAACTCTCGAAAAGAAAGACCTATCGAGGGGTAATTCTCGACTGTTTTGTTCTTCTTTCCTAAAGGCGCAACCATAAAAGGGCTTCATGTCCTGTTGTATTCTATCAGTATACAGAATAACGTTGAATTTCATGTGCATTCGAACGCGCGCACTTTTATTAGAGAGCATTGGTATTACCGTGGGGAGTCTGGGCACTAGTAAGCGAGCGATTGAAAACGTAGAAACTCAAACTTTAGTAGAGAAAAATTATATTTTGTCATCCAAATATCGGAAAAACTTTAATCAAGAAATCTTGTACACTATGTAATGTAGGTATTTAACCTGAAACTTTTAAATTTCGTTAATCTTATCCATCGAAAAAGCCGGCGAGAAAATCGCTAAAATGGGTGATATTTGGTGTTCGTTTTCGGTGTGTTTTCTCTTTTGTGCTTTTCTAACTCTTGAAATAATACGGTGACCCCCTGTTTTTTTTCTTTTAATTCAAGAGAGTACTTATTTTTTTTTTATTTAAAAAATAAAAATACAACTTCATTGAATGATTGGATTGTCGAGTAAATTTTCCACATTTTTACAGTCCGTACACGATTTTGGAGCGCGTAATTTGGCAGAAATTTGATTCTAGAATGTCCTTTTAATCATGTTTGCAACTCATCAAACAGTCCGGGTACATACGATTAAAACTGCTAGATAAACCTAACATCTATCTTTTACGACGGTCAAGGCGTTTCTCGGAAAAATTTTGTTCGCATTCTTCAGACCATATGGATTACGTACATTTTGCAAAAATCGCGGAAAATCATTAAAAATACCACCCTTTACGACATCTTAAAGCTCAGAAACCAATACGGTGACCCCCTCTTTTTTCCTCGGTTTTTGAACTGCAGTCGTGCTGCAGGATGCATACAATATATAGGTACTTGTAGTCTAGTGCTGAAGCTGAAGTCGGCGATCAGTAAAGATATGGAATAAAATTTTTTATCGAGTTCGAACAGTTCGAACACAAACAAACACGTCTATGACGTCACCAGAGAATCGCACGCTGATTGGCTACGGTAGCATTCTTTGTCTGCATATCCGTTCTAAAAATAGATGGTGTGTGAAAACGATTACTCTAAAGCGATGTACGTGAGTTGTACGCTCCTAGTGGTAACGACCCCATGTAAGACCCGAATCCTAATGTCCCGAGGTACATTCACATAACGTGTATGGTGAAATGCGTATGTAAGACCCAAATCCTAATGTCCTGAGGTACATTTACCTACGTATGTACCTCTCTATATGTTTATGGAATCGTAACGTCCTGCGTAGTTGTTGTAGTAGGTGTAGTACTCATAGAAGCCGTAGTACCTTTAGTAGTTAGTGTAGCATCCGTAGTAAGCGTAGTCTCCGTAGTAAGCGTAGTATCCGTAGCATCTGTAGTAAGTGTAGCAAGTGTAGTATTCGTAGCAGGCGTAGTATCCGTAGCAGGCGTGGGCTCCTGTATTAGTCTAGCTCCCATTCCCCTGCGGTCCACTCCCGCCAGCCTTAGTGGCTGGCGGGAGTGGACCGCAGGGGAATGGGAGCTAGACTACTAGTAATAACGGCTGCGAAGGAGACTAGAGAAGGAGAAGGCAGGCAAGCAGGCGGGCGAAAATTAAAAAGAAAGAAAGTGAACAAGGGAAAAGGAAAAATCTCTGCAGTCCATTGCGCGCTGCATAAACCACTGAAGTTTCTTAATTAGTTTCTATGTGACTTTTTAGGGTCTGAAAAGACAAGCAGCTATTGCTCTTGGGTTTTTCAATCGAATGGTATGCCATGCTGACTTGAAAAACCCTGATATTGCAACTCTTGCAATTAATTTATGGAACCTAGCACAGAAGCATGGCTTTGGAGGCACAAAATACATGGTGAGATATTCTTGACTAATAAAACTTACTGTGGCTGTGAAAGAATCGTTGACAGTGCTTATGTGTTGTGATATTTTAAGTTTGTGGACTGATTTTCCTCATTCGTTTCCCCTTTTTGCGCTTTTCGTCCCTCCCTCCTCTCAAATGGTCTCTCTCAAAAACCAATCAAATGTTTTTGTTTTTGCACAAATTAAATATAGGTTCGTTCATTGGACTATGTACAAAGTAAAGGCAACTCTGGCCGCCCAGAGTTTACTGAACTCTCCAAGAAAATGCATCTACAAACAAGAACATAAAAGGACAATGAAAATAATTCCAAAGCATTGGAGATTGAATGTGTAAAATATGACAAGCGAAACTAATGTTAGAGAGACAATTTCGTCCCATCAAAATGTGTATTAGTATTTGTAGTATTCCAGTTAGAATTATTCTATCCACGATCTGAAAAATATAGCAGCATTTGTGTTTGTAAATTAGAATCTTTTATATTAACGAAAGAATGTAATTGTGGCATGCCCCGACAGTTCAGTCTTTTTCAAGTTTTAAAAAAAGAAAAGAGTATTGAAATTATAATAAATGCAAATAAAAGACGTAATTACAATAATCAAATAAAAGTATTTTTATATTGTTGTTGAATTACTGAATCATCTATTATTGAAAGAAAGCCGAAAGGAAAGTGAAAGGACAATAAATCGACGCATGCTTCTCAGCCACATTGAGTTACCATAGCAACAGCTGACCACCCGACACTGAGTGTTCATTTTCATGGTCGTTGCATCTTCTTGCATATCGTTGTGAGTCGCGTCATGTTTTTGTCCGTGAAGATGGATCCTATCTTGCTATTCTTTGGTCTCATTTTGGTGCTATTCAGTATGGCTAATGCTACTGATTTGATCAACGAGGGTTGCGATACTGATTATAAGCGTCTTAACGTGAATATAGGAGAACAAGAGATCGAATGTGGAAAGAATTATCCGTTGAGTGATGTCGGAGGAATGCCCAGTGTTGAATTTTCCAAGGCAGAGGAGGTAAGCTTACTGGATTTGTTTTACATTGTTTGTGTATTCATTTCTTTTTGCCATGAAAGGCTATTAAAGATAGTGCGTTTCACATTATAGTGATTATTATTGAATTACACTCTAAAACCAAAGATTTTGAAAAACGCTTAAAATAAGAGATGTTGGTCTTAAATTAATGTCCTGGCAGGAGACCAAAATAGTCTTATTTTAAGACGGATTAATTTAAGAGTATGTTCTTGTTTCTGGTACAACGCTTAAAATAAGCAATTTGGTCTTAAATTAATGTCCTGGCAAGAGACCAAAATAGTCTTATTTTTAATTTAAGAGTATGTTCTTGTTTCTGGTACAATGCTTAAAATAAGCAATTTGGTCTTAAATTAATGTCCTGGGAGACCAAAACAGTCTTATTTTAAGACAGATTAATTTAAGAGTATTGTTCTTGTTTATATTACATGTCCTTATTTTCAGACATTAAGTTCTTATTTCAAACTATATCTTAAAACCAGCAGATGTGCTGTTTTTAAGTGAACCACCATAATTTAAGACTTGTTTCTAGCTTCATTTAAAAGTCTGTCTTAATTTGAGAACATTCCAATATCAATCAAACATTTTCTTAAAATAAGAACTGACTTCTTGAATGACTAATTCTCTGACCTCTAAGGGAAAACAGTGAGAAGAAATAAAAGAAACATGGTTATCTAACATTTATTCAGACCCTGATGCACACAACCATGTTACAACATTTTGTGGCAAAGTTTTACAGACAATTTACATTGAAATAGTTAATTAACTCAACAAGGTATGTCTAGTAGAGTGATTGCACTTAATCTGTGAAATTGTGCTGGCTAATATAAATAATGTTAAATAGCACTATTAAACAATGGCAAACAAAGGATTTAGTACTATTTAGTTTTTGTACTTTTTCACAAGTTAAGTGTGACTACTCTATACGTAAACTGGCCTTAGTAAACAGCTTGAAAAAGTTGATATACTTAATGAAATGTATTAAAGTCCCTTAAAATAAAGTACAAACACTAAAAATGTGCAACATGAAATTATCCCTTGTAGAACCAGACATATGTAAAACCTATGTAAAAGCTATGTACTGAGGCTATGTAAAGCATATGTTGTAACTACTTAAAAACTATGCATATGGCAATTATTATGCAGATACTATGTAAATTGTATAGAAAATGCTATGTTTTCGCTAGTCATTTGGAACGCTTTACATAGTATTTGAAAGCTATGTATGCGTAGAAGACAAATTGAGGTGTTAGTTGAATAGCTTTTACATAGACAAACCATATCTTATAAATAGGGTTTGAATAGCATACGCATAGAAATAGCATATGGTATGAATAGTGTTGCAAATAGGGCATACATGTAAATAGGGTTCCAATAGCATATACATAGAAATAACATATTGTATGAATAGCATATGCATAGAAATAACATATTATATGAATAGCATATACATAGAAATAGCATATTATATGAATAGCATATACATAGAAATAGCGCATTATATGAATAGCATATACATAGAAATAGCATATTATATGAATAGCATATACATAGAAATAGCATATTATGTGATTTTCACTCCAACGAAGTGCATGGAATATATTCTAAAATAGTTCTAAATTAAGTACTAAAATTATGAAATACTATAAAAAACATGATAACTTCATTGATACTTTAATATGAGTGAAGATTATGTTTTGGTAGACTATATATGCATGAAATAAAATTATAAAACAAATATGAACACTTTTTAAGTCAAAACAATAAAATGTCTTTGTATACTATCATATGATCCTTTGCAATGCATTTACAGTCATCTGAATGTTGATCAAAACTTAAGACTTCCATAATTTGAAGTGTTACATATCTCTAACAACCCTTGCGAAATGAATTCCCAACTTTCTGGGAATTCTCAAGAATTCCTAGGAATTCTTGAGAATTCCCAACTTTTCTCAACAATTTAACACATGTCTAAAGAAGTGAGAAATTTGAAGTTGGAATTTTTTAGGAATTCTTAGGAATTCACAACTTTTCCCAGCAGCTTTAACACTTGGCAAGGAGGTGTGACTTCTAAAGCTGGGAATTTCTAGGAATTCTAAAGAATTCTCAAAGTTATAACTTGTCAGTTGATTCTAAATTGAAAACGTCTGCTTGGACATGATCAATTGAATAATGTTAATGGACACAACAATTTGTGTTAATTCATCAGATTTTAAAGGAACATAGAAAACCAGAGAAAAAACATAATTGCACTAGTATCTAAGACTAAATAAGTTTAAATAAGTACTGTTGCTAACTTGAATCAAAATTCAACTCAGACATAGAAGGAATGTTTTAACTTAATGTTGTGTCAGACTTGTTTCAAAGACTTTTTTGTAGAGCTCTCTAACTTGGATTTTTTGATTCAAGCAAGTTTGACCTGTTAGGATTTAAGATTTAAACACTTTTTGAGTGTTCAATCTTTTTGGTCAGCAGTTAACAGCAGAATCACCCAATCATTGACAAGCATTTAGTCATGTGATCACATTCAAATGCTTTTGGCGGTCATTCATACAAACACACATAACTGTTTGAAATCACACATGAAATGGCTTGTATTTTAGTCTTTTCACAACCATAATGGAGCAGAAAAAGTATAACAACAATTCTAATTCTAAAGTAGTTGTTTTGGGAAAACTCAGAGCTATAAATAGAGTGGCATTTGACTGGTTTCTCAAGGAATCATCGTGAAGTAAGTTATTGTTACTCTGCATGCTTGGATTCTACAATTTAAACAAGGACCAAGTTGATATTCTGAATCCTGTCCTTGAAGTATGATAGTTTTCTTGTCCTTACTTTGAAAGGATAATATATTTTTTGAACTTAGATATCTCTTGAATGATGTTTATGGAACATTTCTGACTTTGTCAGTTACTCAAGTTGATGTTTCATTGTAGATTTATAATATTGTGAAAGACTTTGAAACAATTTTAACTTTAAGTAAACTGCTGTCTAACTGCAATGTAACTAGAGAAGTGTTATCTTCAAGTATTTGAGTTTTCTACAGCCAAAATGAAGTTACAACATAGATAGTGAATATCTAGATTTTGATATTAAACACTTTATAAGGCACTAAGCTTGTTTGTATGCTAATTTTAAAGAAATCCTTAGAATTCCCAGGAATTCTTAGGAATTTTTGTTTGTAGATTCCAATCCGCTGATTCCTAGGAATTCCTAGGAATTCTTGAGAATTCTTGCTCCTAGATTCCAACCAATTTATTCTTAGGAATTCCTAAGAATTCCTAGGAATACGGTCCCAAAATACCGTGAAAAATCACACCTCCATTCCTAGGAATTCCTAGGAATTCCAAGAAATTCTTAAGAATAGATTCTTAGGAATTCTTAAGAAATTCCTAAGAATTCTTAGGAAATTTCCAACTTTTTTTGCAAGGGAAATCAATTACTGCTTGAAACCGCTGCATGATGTGGTGCTTGATGTTACAAATTCCATTCATTGCAACACTACTTCAGTTCTCCTCCATATATTAGGTCTGCTGCTTTAAAATATGGACACTTGGCTTGTTGTAAACTAAGCACAGTACAATGTACCTGAAAATCATAAAACAATCAGGTTCTTAATAATAAATTATTGCAGTTGAAAACCAATTCAAGGACTACAGAATACCAACTGTACATGTGGAAATCTGTCAAAAATGTCTACTCTAAACATCTGAATAGATTGACTCAATTGACTCGATAGATTGACTCAGTGCAGTCAAAGTTGAGCTGAATTGTTAAGCATTAATTTATAAGTTTGTTTGAATCAAAGTTTTTAATTTAAGCATGATGATCACACGTATGTACCAGGTGGAAAGTCTAAATCATGTATAAAAGGCTTACCGGTTTCAGCATCGAGTTCTCTACGGTTTCCAAGCAGTTATTCTTCTAAATATTATTCCATATGGTTGGACATCTTTCTAGATTAATTCCTAGCTTAACTGAGGAACAATTAAGACCAGTTTTTATCACAAAACAAAGGATTTTCAAGCAGAGATTCACGATTTACAAGCATATATAACGATCATGGCAGTCAAAGGCGCCAAATATTCAAATGGTCACATGATAAAAAGATGGTCTTTCATTGGCCATTTCCGATATTAGCTACCAGTTCCTCTCGTATTCTTGGTTTGCACTGACGTCATCATAAATTTTTTCGGGCTTAATATAGAATATTTTTGAATAAAATGTCTTGCATCTAAAAAAGCAGTTGAAGTCTTGTATCTATACGAAATGTTTAGTCATAAGAATATTTTGATAACGAGATACGAGCGATCAAATATCTTCATTGTTTGGTGTGAAATGTATGGGTCCGCCATCTTGGTGCACAACCTTTGTACACCAACATGGCGGACAGTAACACGAAGGACCAAAATCACGTTAATATCACTATAATTCGTGTTTTCTATTCAGATATTCACCAAAACAAACTTATTTATCACTTACAAAGTTAAAGTCGTATGATTTGAATCACATTTGCCTATATTTCTGCGTCTTTCTGATATACGTGACAGTGTTGCGTGACAGAAATTGACTCGCAATAAATCGAAAACCATTCATCGAAAGAACTCAGTTTTTTGTGTGAGGACTTTTCTTAATGATATAAATAAAATATCTATGAAACAGTTTCGTGTGATGAATACTTTAGATTTTAGCTTTTCGATGACGTCACATGCAAACCAAGAATTTACTGGGAAAGTAAACCCAAGCAAAGTGAAATGTCATAAGAAGAGAAGATTTATATCTGTCATGTTTGAAACAACAAAATATAATATTACTTTCAAGGTTATTTTGCAGCTACAGAAAACACATCAGCAAATGTTAAGCACAAGAATTCAAATTTTCAAAGCAGCAGCATAAATGAAGCTCTATGATGTTAATGTGTGTCAGAATTTTCCAATATTCACATTTTTCAATGTTTTTTACTACCTGCAATTTATACAGACTGCATAGGAAGTACATAGTACATAGAAGTATAAAAGGTATTTAACATTGATATACTATGTGAATTATATGTATTTTATCACATAGTCAATACATAAAGACTACATAGAAAATACACAAGAGTATGCAAAAACTATGCTTGTCATTAATGATATTTAAACTCTGTTGCATTATCACATAGTGAATACATAGAGTAGCATTTGCTTAAATAGCAAATGCATAGCTATACAAACGCTATGCCAGTATTGTACATAGGTTTGACATATGTATGTAAAGACTATTTGGTATTGAAAAACCATATTCAATTGACCTTAGCTTATTCATAATGACATCATACCAAAACAGTCTATTATTTTTGTTTGCACACTAAGGATCATGGTCTTAGGAGGGGGAAAACAATAGCAATACAAAGTCTGAATAGATATAAGATTTTTTTATAGAAAGAGGTGGCAGCAATTACCATCAAATGCAATAAATATTGTGATTGAAATTATCTGATGCATTAATTTTTATATTTTGGATCCACACTGAGATTAGATCCCTAGTGGAGGACTTTTGTTCAAATTTTCTATTATTCTCAATTCTTTCCACCTTATAAACAAGTCATGATACAATGTCATTAATGAATAAGGGCAATTGATGGTACTGGACTTGATAAAGAACAAAATGTCTACAAATATTAATTTAATTATTATTGTAGCTAATTATATTCATGAATATATTTGGTTCAGTTCTGGACTTAAGACTTGGCAATTTGATCTTAAATTAACCAACAAAAGTGAAACTGATGTCTGTTATTACTACCCTGCTTGACAGAGCTTTCCTAATTTTTCCCCTCTAAAGAGAAGGAATTAAAGGAAACCTCTGCAAGGATCTGCTTGAGGCTGTCCAAAAGCTTGGACGAATAAATTAACTCACAACCGGTTTAAAACCCCGTTATTACCAGTTTGAATTTTAACTCACACCACTTGAACGGGCAGAAGTGACATTTAATGACGTTTTATTTTCGCGCATGCTCGACAGCATATATCAAGCAGATCCTTGCAGAGGTTTCCTTTCCTTCTCTTTAGAGGGGGAAAATTAGGAAAGCTCAGGGGTAGTTATTGCAGACCTGCATGTTTGAATTCATTCTCTTGAAATGTAACATAATTTGCTTTTGATAATTTTTAACTTGAACTATTGATAGAATGAAATTAAGACAGAAATATTAAAAGCAAAACATTGTCTTAAAATCAAATCAAATCTTGATTTTATACAAATACTCTTCAATTAAGCTTGAACTATTATAGAATGAAATTAAGACAGAAGTATTTAAAAGAAGACCTTTGTCTTAAAATCAAAACCAATCTTGATTTTATCACAAATAGTCTTCATTTAAGCTCAGCAGAAAATGAGTCATTTTCTTAAAACAAGAACATACTCCTAAAATACTACACAGGAACTAAATTTAAGAAGTGGTCTGATTTTAAGATTTCCTGAACTAGACCACACTTGCTTTTAAGAACCAGATGTCTGAAAATAAGAACAAGTAGCACTGGCTTTAAGAACATTCTTCTCAAAACAAGTTTTCTCAAAATCTTAGGTTTTAGAGTGTTATTGATAAGAGCACATTTTGAATGCCACCAGGTTTTAAATTAAGATTAAAACAAACAATGTCTCACGTTTGAGGAAGCTGAAATTTTAAAACTTTCTTCCGACAAAATAATTTTTATATGTGATTAAATTAAGTTGACATTTTTGAAAACCGACTTTATGGCCAGCGGCTCGAAAATATGTAAATAAGCTTACACGTAAACACGATAACATTTTAGAAATGTTGAAAGGGGTCAGTGACAATTCCCCCAAAAAATGTTCCTGCAAAGGAAAGTGTTATACCTTTTTCCTTCAAGTGCTCTAGCACCAAAAAATATTCCTACAAAACTTAAGAACAATTAAACAAAACATTAAACAAACAAAGAAAAAAAAAGCAATACAAAAACAAAACAAAACATAAAAAAAGGAGAAAAGAAAAGAAAAGAAAAACCTGCAGAGGGAAAAAAGTATTCATGTTTCTAGTTCTGCTATCAACTGATGATTGATGCATCATGTTTTTGCCAACTTCTAATTTATTTTTGAATATAATAATCGATATTTCTCCTTTTGAATATAATTAGCTATTTCAAAAAAATTGATGGGGCAAATGGTGCCACTTTGAGTTATCCTAGCAGCAGGTGACCACCAGACATTTTCATGGCCGTTGCTCTCTCCTTGCATATCATTGTGAGTCTCGTCATGTTTTTGTCCGTAAAGATGGATGCTATTTTGCTATTCTTTGATTTCATTTTGGTGCTAATTCAGTATGGCTAGTAAGTACTAAGCACTAAGGGTTGCAATTTTGAGACTCTTAACATAAAATATCTATAGGAGGACAAAAGATCCAATATTTGTTGAGTGTTGTTGGAGGAAACTAATTGTTGCGCCTGACTGGACGCAAGCTTGAAATATCGCTCCTGTATTTTTCGTTGTTCTTTTCTCTCATATCGTAGTATTTTAGATTTTATAGCTTATTGGAGCTATTTAAGACTTTTATCCAGCCATGAGGCCTTTTGGTCCCTCAAGTTTCGCCTTATCTATATTGTTCTCAACTCTACGACAAGCGCCATCTCAAGGTCGTCAGTACACGTCTTCGTACATGAAATGTATCCAGCATTTCACCGCTTTAATTGGTGCTCAACCTCGGTTATCACCTGAGTTGTATTTATCTTTGAAGAATCTTGGAATAGCTAGGATAAAACGAGGATGTCGAGGTGGGCTAAAGGTCAAAAACCGATGGATAAATCAAGACACAAATTTGAATATTCCAGTACGAATTACAAACAGTTCCCACGGGAGTGCAGCTAAACAATGTCATCAAAAGCTAGTAAAGAACAGCTCCATACGTGATTCAAATAACTTAATAATGATCAACTTGGTTTCTGAATTGTCCGTTGAAGTTCCGTCAAGAAATATGTGTTCTTTCAGCCTCCTAAATTGCCGCTCTATCCGTAATAAGACACAAGCAATAAAAGATTACGTTGTGGATCGCCAACTGGATATTGTAGCTTTAACAGAGACCTGGTTATGTCCCGACCCACATGTCTTGATAGTTTAACTATCGGTGATTTAACACCCAATGGCTATCGTTTTCTTCATTTACCGAGAGCTTCTGATTCCCGTGGTGGAGGTGTTGGCTTGTTGTTTAAGAACTCTCTCCAGTTTAGCTCAAACCAAGATTCATGTGCTTTGCTGAAAAACCTTAATAAGTCGTGTGAAGTGATGGATTTTCAGCTTGATTGTCATCGATTGTTGCCTGTTCATCTGCTTGTTATTTATCGTCCACCCTCTGGTTCTACCAGCCTCTTTCTTGACGAGTTTGGTACCCTATTGGAATATTATATAACTGTATCTGGTTCTATAATTATGGTTGGTGATTTTAATCTTCATATTGACAAAAAGTCTGACCCCGTTGTGAAAAATTTTATCCATTTACTTGACTCATTTAACCTGGTACAGAGCGTGAGTGCTTCTACCCACCGGGCTGGACACACTCTGGATTTGATTATAACTCGCAGTGATGAAAATATCCTTGGTCCTGTGTCTGTACACGACTCTGGCATCTCCGATCACTTTAATGTGAATTGTGAAATTTGTCTTGACAAACCCAACGTCGAACGTAAGGTTGTCCAGTCTCGCAAAATCAAATCCATTGATATCGAACGTTTCAAGTTGGATGTAGCGGCTGCTCTTGATCCTGGTCTATCTGATGATGTATCTGTGTTATCCAGTAAGTACCACTCTGAATTGTCTAGAATTCTGGATATCCATGCTCCTCTACGAAAGCGTTGTGTCTCGATGCACCCTGCGGCACCTTGGTATAACGACGAAATTAAGGCCGCGAAGCGTCAAAGACGAAGATTTGAACGCCGTTGGCGCTGCACTAAAGATCCTGCTGATAGAAGGAATTATCTAGATCAATGCATTATTGTTGCCAATCAACTTCGTGCCTCAAGAGAAAGCTATTATTCGAACTTGATTGACTCTTTTGGTAAAGACCAGAAGAAGCTCTTTGGTACAGTTAGTAAGCTGCTACATAATGTTCCTGAGAAGCTGTATCCTCGTGCGTCATCTCATAAAGACTTAGCAGAGAAATTTATGACCTTCTTTGATTCAAAGGTTAGAGTCATCCGTCTGGAACTTGACACACTGGGTGCCACAGCACCGTCTATGCCAGCAGAAGAGGATATCCTTGATTTTTCTATGGACACTTTCGATGCAGTATCTGTCAATTCCTTTCTTGACCTTGTAAAGTCATCCGTTGGTAAAGACTGTGACTTGGATCCTATTCCTGGTTGTGTTCTTCGAGAGTGCTTGGTTGAACTTGGCCCTGTACTGACAAAGATTGTTAACCTGTCTCTAACATCTGCTGTTATGCCTATGCATTTGAAAACTGCCTTAATCAGACCTTTGTTAAAGAAGCCATCATTGGACCATTTGCAATTAAAGAATTTTAGACCGATCTCAAATTTGCAGTTTCTTTCTAAGGCAATCGAAAAAGTTGTGGCACACCAACTTTTGGCATACCTTGGCAAACACAATCTTCAGGAGACTTTCCAGTCAGCGTACAAGCGCAATCACAGTTCTGAAACTGCGTTAATTCGCGTTCACAACGATATCCTTACAGCTATTGACAATCACCAATCTGTCATCCTTGTCTTACTGGATATATCCGCCACATTCGACACCATTGATCATCAGCTACTTCTAGCAAGGCTTGAATCGCATTATGGTATCAGAGGAAAGGTGCTTGCTTGGCTCTCTTCCTATCTATCTGGGCGCCGGCAATTTACTAAAGTCGAGAATGGTGTGTCTTCCTACTACAGCTTGCAAATGGGAGTTCCTCAGGGATCCATACTAGGGCCCCTGCTGTATACTCTATATACATCACCTGTAGGAGATATCGCTAGACGTCATAACTTAACATTCCATCTCTATGCTGACGACACGCAGCTGTATATTGCCTTCAACTCTCATGACGCTGCTGATGTGGCACATCGTAAGCTTAGACTCGAGGCATGTGTCAATGAGATTAATCTGTGGATGGTCCGTAACAAACTGAAGCTAAATGGTGATAAATCTGAGCTCCTGGTTTTGTCATCTATCTATCGTCCTCGCCCTGACTTGATCTCCATGGATATTGCAGGCCAACAAATAACTCCAGTTTCTTCTGCTAGAAACATTGGCTTTGTTTTCGACGAGGCGATGAGCTTTGTACCTCAAGTCACAAATGTCTGTAAAGTTGCTTGTTTTCACCTCCGTGGTATCTACAAGATTCGTAAGTTCCTGAGCTATGATAACACTGTTACACTTGTACACGCGTTTATAACATCAAGACTTGATTATTGCAATTCTTTGTTATTTGGGCTCCCTGATTATGTTATAAGGAGGCTCCAGTTGATTCAGAACGCTGCCGCTCGACTGGTTTGTATGAAGCGCAAGTACGATCATGTTACTCCTCTGCTCGTTGAGCTCCACTGGCTTCCCGTGAAAGAAAGGATAAATTTCAAGATTCTCCTGATGACTTTCAAGATTCTCCATTGTAGTGCTCCAGCTTACCTCTCTGACCTTGTAGAAAGACACATCCCTGTCCGAACTTTAAGATCTGCAACTATGAACTTGCTTGTAAAGCCACGCTTCAATCTGATGACGTATGGCGGAAGATCTTTTGCTGTGGTCGCCCCCACTCTGTGGAACAATCTTCCAAGTGACATCAGAGCTTGTTCTACACTCTCTTCTTTTAAAAAGAAGTTGAAAACATTTTTGTTTAAAAGGACATTCAGCTTATAGGACATTTAATTTATAGTTTATAGGACAATTACAATTTTACGATTTTTTTTTAATTTATAATTTATGTGAAGCGCTTTGAATCACTGATATTGCGCTATATAAGTATAGTTTATTATTATTATTATTATTATTATTATTAAAGAAGGGCCTGTGCCCAGTGTTGAATTTTCTGGTGCAGAGGAGGTACATGTAGGATTTGTTTTATATTGTTTTCTTTTTGCCATGAAAGCTAGGCTATTAAAGATAGTGCTTTTCACATTATAGTGATATTGAATTATTGATAAGAGCGCATTTTGAATGCTATCAGGTTTAGTTTTTCGTACATTTAAAAACAAATACTGTCTCATGCACGTTTGAGGAAGTTGAAATTTCAAAACTTTCTTTCAATAAAATAATTTTTATTTGTGATGAAATTAAGTTAACATTTTTGAAAAATGACTTTATGGTCAGCGGCTCGAAAATATGTAAATAAGCTTACACTGACTTAAGCTGACCACCTGACATTGAGTGTTCATTTTCATGGTCGTTGCATCATCTTGCATATCGTTGTGAGTCTCATCATGTTTTTGTTCGTGAAGATGGATGCCATGTTGTTATTCTTTGGTCTCATTTTGGTGCTATTCAGTATGGCTAGTGCTACTGATTTGATCAACAAGGGTTGCAAGTTTGAGCCTCTTAACGTGAATATAGGAGGACAATTAGAGATCAAATGTGGAACGGATTATTCGTTGAGTGTTGTCGAAGGAATGCCCAGTGTTGAATTTTCCAGACTTTCCAGTGCAGAGGAGGTAGGATTTGTTTTATATTGTTTGTGCATCCATTTCTTTTTGCCATGAAAGGCTATTAAAGATAGTGCTTTTCACATTATAGTGCTAGTGAATTATTGATAAAAGCACATTTTGAATGCTATCAGGTTTTAAGTTTTTCGTACATTTAAAAACAAACACTGTCTCACGTTTGAGGAAGCTTAAATTTTAAAACTTTCTTTCGACAAAATTTTTATTTGTGATGAAATTAAGTTAACATTTTTGAAAACCGACTTTATGGCCAGCGGCTCAAAAATATGTAAATTACACGTAAACACGATAACATTTTAGAAATGTTGAAAGGGGTCAGTGACAATTCCCCCCAAAAATGTTCCTGCAAAGGAAAGTGTTATACATTTTTCTCCTGCAAGTACTCTAGCACCAAAAAATATTCCTACAAAACTTAAGAACAAAGGCAAAACATTAAACAAAAAAACCCAATACAATACAAAAAAAACAAACAAAAAAACAAAACAAAACAAAACAAAAAAGAAAAAAGAAAAGAAAAGAAAAGAAAAAATACCTGCAGAGGGAAAAAAGTATTCATGTTTCTAGTTCTGCTATCAAACATGATTGATTCATCACGTTTTTGCGAACTTCTAATTTATTTTTGAATATAATAATCGATATTTCTCCTTTTGAATATATAGCTATTTCAAAAAAATTGATGGGGCAAATAGTGCCACTTTGAGTTATCCTAGCAGCAGGTGACCACCTGACATTGAGTGTTCATTTTCATGGCATTGCTCTCTCCTTGCATATCATTGTGAGTCTCGTCATGTTTTTGTCTGCAAAAGATGGATGCTATTTTGCTATTCTTTGATTTCATTTTGGTGCTAATTCAGTATGGCTAGTAAGTACTACTAATTTCATCAACAAGGGTTGCAATTTTGAGACTCTTAACATAAAATATAGGAGGACAAAAGATCGAATATTTGTTGAGTGTTGTTGGAGGAAAAGAAGGGCCTGTGCCCAGTGTTGAATTTTCTGGTGCAGAGGAGGTAGGATTTGTTTTATATTGTTTTCTTTTTGCCATCAAAGGCTATTAAAGATAGTGCTTTTCACATTATAGTGATATTGAATTATTGATAAGAGCCCATGTTGAATGCCATAGTTTAGTTTTTTTGTACATTTAAAGACAAACACTGTCTCACGTTTGAGTAAGCTGAAATTTCAAAACTTTCTTTTGACAAAATAATTTTTATTTGTGATGAAATTAATTTAGCATTTTTGAAAACCAACTTTTTATGGCCAGTGGTCCAAAAAATGTAATTTTATAAGCTTACACATAAACATGCACAATTACATACATTGTACCTTTTTAGAAATGTTGAAATGACCCCAAAAAAGTATTCCTGCAAAGAAAAGCGTTATAATTTTTTTTCCTGCAAGTACTCTACCACAAAAAATATATTCCTACATAACTTAAAGAAAGAAAGAAGAAAATAGAACAAAAAAAAACAAAACACACACACACAAAAAAAAAAACAGAAAATGAAAAGAAAAAAAATGGTAGGAAAAAAGTATTCATGTTAAATTTCTAGTTCTGCTATCAAACATGTCAGATTGATTCATCATGCTTTTTCCCATTTCTAATTTTTGAATACATTAATAGATATTTCTCCATTTGAATATATAGCTATTTGCACAGACATTAACCATTTCAAAATCATTGAACCTAGACGCTGAGACCAAAATGGTTCCTGGGTACACTAGTAATTATTTAACAAATAGAACAGCTTTTTCCGTGCTCCATACAGCACGCAGGAAGTGACGAGAGCATGAAAGAAGTGTAACAATTCTTGAGTGCTCTCGGCACTTAATCCTAAGTGCTGTATTACTGAACGGAGCACGGAAAAAGCTGTTCTATTTGTTTTATTATATATTTTGAAGTAAATACTCAAGGGAAAAAGTTTGATTTTCTCCGTACAACAATTTAAGTGGTCGAGCTCGCGCTGCTGACATCAGAACTGTGCTCCGTTTTCTGATAAAGCACAGCTGTCAGCCAATCAGAGCGCGCATATCGACAAGGGTATATAATCCCGGGGGGGGGGAGGGGACTCCGATTGGAAATGGACGGGGATGCTCGTCGTACCTTTTAGGGGTCAAAATCAGCGATCTGGTACCTTTTAGGGTGTCCCAGACTTTAGTGGACTAAACGATTAAATACTGGAAACAAAGATCGGATTGCACGACCATTAAATTGTTCGTATATAAATAGACACAATTGATCGCTTGATTGACTAAAATATGCAAAATGTTAAATCTAGTGTTTTTGAGTTGGTACCTTTTAGGGGTAAAAACATATATTGCCACGCCCACCTGGATATGACTTTGGTACCTTTTAGGGGTCATTTTTAAAATTTCCAACGAGCATCCCCGTCCTCATATATATAGGAGTCCCCCCCCCCCCTCCGGGTATATAATAAAAATTATGGATATTCATATGTTTTATCTGTGAATTTGCTACATAATCATTTTGGAAATACCAATAATTTATCACGGTCACTGTTTGAAACATCCACGTCCACACGCTTCTTTATCTAATAAACAAATTTCCCAGTGTTCCTTTCGGTCTCAACTTATATACTTTGAAGGGGTCAATGTTTGTGCAATTATCTATTTGCTTTAGTTAAAAGACATCCTTGATAGTACATAAAAATGAAATGAGCTATCCAGGGCTTGTTATTATTATTGAATACCTCTCTTTTTATACAGAACAATTTGTACACAGTGGTTATGTTTGATCCTGATGCTCCATCACCTAAAAACCCAAGTGCCAGAAGCTGGCTACATTATTTAGCTGTCAATGTTAAGGTATTATTGCTTGCATGTTCAAATTCATTCGCAGGAAAGTTCTAGCTGATGAAAAGTATGCATCAAATTTACCTCCAGTGCTCCATTAAATAGTAATAGGCCACCTTAAGTGTCAATATATGCCCTGGGGTCCTATGGTTGGCTCCCCGGGGGGGGGGGGATTCTTGAATTTCTGTTTGGAATATTCGGTACCTTTTAGGGGTAGAAATCAATTGTTTCCACGCCCAACAGAATAATACTCAGGTACCTTTTGGGGGTCATTTTCAAAATTTCCGATGAGTATCCCCGCCCTCTTATATTTAGGAGTCCTCCCCCCCCCCGGGGGGGGGGGGGGCTGGCTATATAAGAAGGCTTCAGCCCAAAGAGGTAACTTTTCACACTAGAGGTATATGAGAGAGGTATCACGGTTGAAGTATATAAAAGTGCTGAGATCAATGACACTTAAACTGTGAAATAAAATCTAATAGTCAATGTCTATTAGTCAAATCAAAACAAAAATCACACGCTGAATAGTTAATAATTGTTTCATGGATATATGGCATGCAATCAATGGTGGTTTACAGCTGCCTACTTGCAGTACTTTATAATTATGATGGATTAAATATGTTGTTTTTAACTCGTGGATTGCAAATCCGCGAGTTATTGTGAGGGATCAAAATATGCAAATGAGTCACTCACTCACTCACCCGCACATTGTTAAACTATGCTACTGCGCATGCTCGACGTTATTGACCGCAGGCCGAAAGTAATGTGGGCTCTGGTTACGAGATTGAAGGAAATATGATTTCGGGACTCTTAGCTTGTGTTATTCATATATGCTTCGATGATATTTGCTCGAATTCTTCAGCCAATTGTACGCGAATCGAAACTTGCTTTGGAATTGAACGATGTAAAAGGCGTCTTCTGTAAACAAGATCTGTATTTAATTATTATTACAACCAGTCAGCTATTTTTTGAAGCCCCACTGGTAATTTAACACTTACTGTGCTGAAACTCCTGTTATCACTAGGAGACACTGGTCTCATGGTATATCACTGTTTGAATTTTGTTTAGGGAGGGAAGCTCAAGAATGGAGTCAGTCTGTCTAATTTGAAGACAGTGATCATGAGTAAGTTCCCATGTATTAACGACATTGGTCTTTACTACAGGCTCGTAACATGGTATATTTTCGTCTCATTGATACCTCGGCCATTGGGTATCCCGAGTATTTATTGTAACGGTTTTTCTCATTCTTTAAGGCCCCGTTCAATTGCGAACCGTCCTCGTTTGAACACCGCTCCACGCAAATCGATGGAAGATATTCAAAAACTTTCAAGGAAAAATTAGCTAGCTGAAAGACAGCGAGAAAATCAGTTTTGTTTTTGTTTGAATGATTTGAAGGAGATGAAATGTGCAGAAGTTCGGACGAAAAAATATGAAAAACAACTTTATGAAGTTAAGCGTGGTGACTGTTCAAACGAGCCAAAACTTGCATTAGCTTAATTGCGATCAAATTTGAGCACGTTCAAACTGCTCGCAAGTCGATGCAAGTGGACGCAAGTAGACGCAAGTCGATGCCAAGTTGGTGTTCGATTCAAACGAAGATGCAAGCCCGTGCAAGTCAAAACTTGCATCGACTTGCGTTCTCGTTTGAACAGGGCCTAAGTTTAAGTCTTGATTTTTGCGAATTTCCCAATTTGCGTGTGAAAAAAATTCGAAGTTCATCGCATGCAGAACCCACTTGTCACAAGTCATGCCCTATTAATATATGCACTGTAACATTATGACCATATTATTGTTCTAATGGGACTGACACATTATTGTGTCTGCATTCTCTACAGAGTACAACCCGCCAACTCCTCCAAAAGGAAGCGGAAAACACCGATACATTATATATGTCTTGAAACAAGAATCAGACAGCAGTGTTGCAGAGGACAAAGTAGCATCAGAGACACATAGTGGGCGAGCGAACTTTGACATCGATAAATTCGTCAAGGACAACAAACTTGGCAAACCAGTTGCCTCCAACATGTTTACGACAGAAAATAAGTGAGGTAGTTTACTCACAATATAACTCTACAGAAAGGTTCAAAAATTAGAAAAACATATGTAAAGCCTTATGCGCCAGTCAATTGAAACCCCGGCCCCCAAACCCCCGGGGAGGGCCGGGGAATTAACACATTATAGCCGGGTCTTTAACACTGTTTTAACAGCACAATCAACGGGAAGGCGGGGGAATTAACGTCTAATTCAAAGAAAATGATCTGTTTCGCCGCCGTTTTTGGCCTCTAAGGGCCGGGAAATGCTGGGACTTTAACATTGTAGAAATGTTAATTCCCCCGGTATTGCCCGGGGGTTGGGGGGCCGTTGTTTCAATTGACTGATCAATAAGAAAATAATTTTATAAAAAGAACTCATGATATTTAATAGAAAAATGGGATAACTTTATAGAAAATAAAGAAAGTTTAAGTTCTATAAGGATATTTTCTTTGCTTTTGCTTTTGCTTTTATCCTTTCAATTTTCGAAGACCTGTCTGATGGCACCCTGTGTCCGGGCCTTAAATATGCACACAGCATGCGCGCGCACTTTTCAAATTTCTGGTCAGTATAAATGAACAATGAATTTGCTAGAAAACGTATTTTACTGATAATGTGCCCGCTGTGTGTGTAAATTTAGAACACTAAGGGATTGATCAGAACCGCTCGAGAAGCGTTGAGAAGCACTAGGCTACGCCTCGTGCTTGTCTTGACACTTCTCTCGTATTCTGATCAATCCCCGCTACGCCTGCATGCTCTAAATTAAGTCTGCACACAGCACGCGCGCGTTTTCTATTTCAACAAAAAAGCGATGTGTTTTGAAACAAACACCACATTTTTCAATTCTGAACTTTCTAGCATCAGGATCAGGGGGTCTTTCTATACCGAAATGCGACCGGCTTTTCTGTCGCTCTAGATCTACGCACTCGGGCCATACGGCAGTACTGGAAAAAAACTCACTATATAATTTACTGTACGGCCAGAGCAAGCGAGGTTCATAAGAGAGGTATGCCGGCGTCCATTAGAGTATCGAAAAAATCGTAATAATGCAAATAAAAGGTGTCATTTCAATGATCCAATAAAGTATTTGTATGTTTTTTGTTGCATTACTGAATGATCTATTATCGAAAGAAGGAAGGATACAA
The DNA here is from genome assembly GCA_029948255.1 of Telmatactis stephensoni. Classification (NCBI taxonomy): domain Eukaryota; kingdom Metazoa; phylum Cnidaria; class Anthozoa; order Actiniaria; family Isophelliidae; genus Telmatactis; species Telmatactis stephensoni. Next base: position 510,552 of record JALIZF010001911.1, read on the forward strand.
AGTGAAAGAAGAAGAAGAAGAGAAAAAAAAAAAAAAAAAAAAAAAAAATCGACGGTTACCACAGCAACAACTGACCAGCAGACACAGCGTGCTCTTTTTCATGGTCCAGCGCGCGTTGCAGGTCGTGCGTCATGTCATGTTTTCGTCTGTAATGAAAGCCAGTAAGGACGACATTTTGCTATTTTTTGGTCTTTTTGCTCCTATTCAGCATGGCTAGCGCTACTAGTTTGGTCGACAGGGGAAGCGATCGCGAACATTTTGCGACTCTTAACGTGAAGATAGGAGGGAAGCAAATCGCTTGTGGACAGAATTATTCGTTGAGTGATGTCGGAGGAAAAAATGTTCCCCTTGTGGAATATTCTGCTGCAAAGGAGGTAGTATTTGTTTTATATTGCTTGTGTTCTTTCTTTTTGCCATGAAAGTGCTTTGTATATTGTAATAATTCTTGGTTTGCAACCATTCCCAGGATATAAAACAAAAGAAACGGCGGCCATGCTGGTGGACGCGTTGACAATAAAAGAAAACTGACTACCGTGAGTGACTGAACTTTTTGTCCACTTCACTTTCCTGGGAATGGTTGTTGCAAACCAAGAGTAATAAATTATTGATAAGAGCACATCATGTCTCTTACAAAATTACTAAACTTTGGCATTTGCCAATATTTAATGGCTTCACCAAATACTTCAAAGACACTAAGGTGTTTCCTCAGAGTAGATTAATTTTAGCAAAATATAAAATAAGAATATAGTCAAAAGTAATAATGTGATAGGTATCTTATGTTCTGACTAATGTCACACCTGTAAAAGCGCTGTGGAACCTTGTGGAATTAGCGCTATATGAAATAACAATAATAATATACATGAAAATATATATACTCGATTCTGATTGGTCGAGAACAGTGCAGTTCAAGTGTAACAGTGCAGAAGAGCTGTAATACAGTGCAAATTACATATGAATTTATAATTTCAAAGTCGCATTAAGATCCATTTTTCCTTATACTGCTATTGTAAGACATAACCAGGAATTACAAATATGGAGGCCGTTTTCATTCGTTATAAAGTACGTGTTTGTTTGAAAAAAATGGCAAAAACTATGAGGATCTGGTTGTCAGTAAATAACATTTTTGATGACTTGCGCACACTAACTGACGCCATCACATCTCAACAACGGCATGCTCAAAGTTTTCTTCTCGAGATTTTATTTTTATTTAATTCTTAAAAAATCACCATCTATTTTCTCGAATGTTTTCATGTATATTATTAAAAGCAAGGGGTTTAGGGGGTTGCACCCCCACTATGAAAATGAAAAAATTATGGTCAACTAGATTTTGAAACATCTTAAGAATTTTTGTCAATATATGGAATTGGCTTTATATCTTCCTCATCGTAATCAATATATATAATTGTAATTATTCTGGTATTAAAACCTAAATCAAGGGCCTCAGATACTCGGGTATAATATAGAACAAATAAACTGTTAATAGAAATCTCTTTATTTTGCATAGGACAAGTTGTACACTGTGGTTATGATTGACCCTGATGCTCCATCAAATGCCAACCCCAAGTTCAGAAGCTGGCTACATTTTTTGGCTGTCAATGTTGAGGTAGGCTTCATTTGGTGGTAGCTATAGAACATTGAGCTTTATTACGTCAAGTGTCAATATATATTTAAGGAATATATAACAAGTGCGCATGTCTCTGTACTGTGATATAAACACAATGGAAAATATAGAGCAATGGAAAATGTAGAGCAAGAGAAAAGCAAGCTTAGGAACATGAGGCGTAGCCGAGTGTTTCTTTTGCTCTTCGAGTGCTCTACTGTCATCTTCCAGAGTGTTTATATCACAGTACAGAGGATAATTAAGCAATCATTTTATATTGCTTTTATAAAATATTTTCAAGGTGTTTTGAGTGAGCCATGTCTGCTGTCCTCTGATATAAACTATGGTAGCCAGCCAATCAGCATGCGCTGTTATAACTCAAATATTTTATAAATAATTATAAATTAAGCATGGATATGATTGGCTATACAGGAAGGCTCAGGGCAGTAACCAGGGGGTTTGCTGGGTGGGTGCACATGAAATGGAAATAGGACTGTCTAAGCTTCAATGCTTTGTCTAATTGCCTTACCTTTCCTCTCAGTGGGGGGAGGGACTGCTTCTCATTGAGATTTTCTATTTTCTTTGCAACTACACACGTACTGAATATTGTTTTTAGGGAGGAAGTCTCGAGAATGAGGTCAGTCTGTCTGATTTGAACACAGTTATCACGGGTAAGTTCTTACACAAATTATGGTCTTAATTAATACCTCTAACAGCATGCAAAAAGATTCTGATCAATTGAGATATAATTTACGCCATTAGCATAATAAGCCAGTTTGGAGTTTAAGAATCGCTTCCAGTGCGCATGCGATTTTATCCCGAACTTCTCACCTTCTTTTGTTTAAACCTTCTGTTGTTTTTCATCAAACAAAAGAAGGTGAGACATTCGGGATAAAATCACATGCGCATAAGAAACGATTCTTAAACTCCGAACTGGCTTATTCTGGTTTTGTGGTAATAGGTACATTTACCTTAGGCTCCAGGAATTTATTTGTTTGTTTGTTTGTTTGTTTGTTTGTTTGTTTGTTTGTTTGTTTGTTTGGCCACAGCAGTTATAAACTTGAGTTCTGTGTTGTTTACAAGCGATTGATTGCCTTATTTGGAAACTTGTTCAAACCATTTTTCGGATCAGCTATTACCTGTCATCCTGTTGCAATATATACTTATTTGCACAAACATTGACATTTTCAAAATCATGGAGCCTAGAAGCTGAGACTGAAATGACTCCTGGATAAACTAGAAATATGTGGATTTTCATATGTTTTATTTATGAATTCGCTACATAATCGTGTTTAGAACACGAAGAATGTTATGTGTTCCAACTTTTTGAAATTCAAATAATAATTTTGATATCATAGGTTCATTAACAATCTTTTGCCTGCATTATTTACAGACTACAACCCGCCAACTCCCCCAAAGGGGACTAAAAAACACCGATACATTATATTTCTCATGGAACAAGCATCAAACAGCAGTTTAGCAAAGGAATCTATTAAAGAACGAAAGAGTTTTGACATCGATAAATTCGTCAACAAACTTGGCAATCCAGTTGCATCCAACATGTTTACGACAGAAAATAAGTGAGGTATTTTACACACAACATGACTCTACAGAAAGGTTTGACAAAGAATAGATAAACATAGGTAAAGCCTAACAAGTTAAGTTAAAAGAAAATAATTTTATAAAAAGAACTCATGATATTAAATAGAAAAATAAGTTAAGTGTATAGAAAATAAAGAAAGTTTAACTTCTGTCAGGGTATTTTTCTTTCCTTTTGCTTTGTTTTCGATTTTTCGTTTATCCTTCCTTTATCCTTTCAATTTTCGCAACCCCTTATTCAAGGACCATATATGGTAATTGGATTTCCTGTGGTAGATAAATGAGGAGAGGGGAACTGGAACCAGAAGAGAGGAAGACTGGGGACGAGGGGAGGAGAGAAAAGAGGAGGAGAAAGGAGGAGTAACTTCTCCCGTTTTTTCTTTTCCCCTGAGCCCCTCCCCCTTCCCCCCTCATCTTTTTTGGCTCGCTCCCAGTCTCTCTTCTTTGCAACAGGAAGCCAAAGAGATAAAAGGAGTTGCTTGCGGAGGAGGCTACATTCTACCTAATTGCACAAACACTGACCCTCCAAAACATAGAAGCTGAGAACAAAATGAACAATGGGAAATTTGCTCAATTTGATATTTTTATTGCTGAGTTTCATCCATTCCTTTGGGAATCAAAAGACAAAAAACCGGTAGCCATGTTGGATGAACAAACAAGAGACGCTAATGAGAAATTTTTTGTTGAAGTTCATCCAAGATGGCCGCGTGACGTCACATGCAACCCAAGAAAAGAATGTGTTAACTTTATAAGAAAATAATTAAGTTTCTATCAGAATTTTTTCTCTGCTTTTGCTTTTCAATTTTTTCTTTTTACTCTTTTTCAACTTTTCGCTACCTGTCCGGAGATTGCATTACCTGCAGTCCCTATTAGCTAAAATATCACTTGATAACGCAGGAAGGGAAACGGCATCCAGACCTTGAACAATATAGCAATGTCAAATGTGTGGTACACCTATTTCAGACGACGCCATTTAGGCATTCATTCGGAATTCCAGTGATTGGGAAATGCATTAGTCTTGACTTATTAGTGATAAAGAAAGCTGAAAATCACCGGCTCCGGCTCTCCTCCTCTTAACCGTGCGCTTGAGTAGTAGTGAGCAGGCAGACGGTAGTACAAGGGCGGATCCAGGGGAGGTGCGTTGGGTGCAGACGCATCCCCCCCCCCCCCCCCCCTTTTGGACGATGGTGAAAGCTTTTCTCAAGGATAAACGTTTTTCATCAATCATTTGGGGTCGGGAAGGCTGTGGTTGTATTTGTGGCGGGAAAACCAGCACACCACGTGCGCCTGCTACTTTAATCGTTTTGGGGCCGGGAAGCCACACGCGGGCTTAGTGCTTTGTAAGCTACCATCAAAAAACGCACCCCCTCCTTAAAAAAGCTGGATCCGCCCCTGTTGTATACACAATAGCAGTTCTAGCACAGCTGTAGCACACTGCGTATATCCAAGTCTGCACTCTTTTACTAAAAATCTCATTCGAATAACAGAAGTGAAAAGTATTTGATAGTTTTCAGGAACATTATCTTGCTGCGACGTAAAGAATGAAAAGTTTCACACGTTCTTTTTGCAGATAAAACATAAAAGGCACGCGCGCGTACGTGCATAACTCCATGCACGATTTTCCCGCCTAACAACTTTGTTATTGACCAATCAGAAAGCGCTCTAAAACTACGCCTACAAAATTTTGTGCTTTTGATTGGTCGAAAATCATTTGACTGGCGTGATATCAAGTACATATTTCAATGAAGAGGAAATTTGAATTCAAACTGCAGCGATACCAAAGGTAAGTAGAACTGAAATGATTTTGCTCAGATTCTTTGAGGATTTTTCAATTTTGGAAATTAGACAGTAGTGTAATTGCTATTACTAGCCAATATTTGTATTTTTGCAAAGACAAAACTGTTATAAAAGCGAGATAAATTGTATTTAAAGTTCAACTGATCATGAGCTGACGTGCTTTGAGCCGCGACCGAAGAATTCGATACTCTTGTTGAAACGATGTTGAAACGTTCGAGCTGCGAGAGTTTAGACGCGTGTTTTGCTTTGCTACTTGCAAGTTTTTATTTGGCCGAGACTGCTTTATAATACAATTCAAGACTTCAAAAAGTCACTGGACTATAGCAGAATCTTATACATGCAGCGGGAATAGTTGAAGAGCCATTCAGTAACTTCCCTGAAACTAGGCTGTTTTTATACTATAGTCTGTATAGTCAAGTGATTAAAGAAGGAAGACTAACGTTACGGAAACATGTTTCAGAGAAGAAGTTTCAGCCTCATGTTGTATATTAAATAGCTGAGGGTCAAAATTACTGTCTAAACCACCGAGACTGAGCTGAAATCCTTGTGCTCGCTGCAATGTTTGTAAATTAACAAATTTTATCAACTATCAAAGATTAATTAATCATTTGTTTTCCACATTTTTCTAGCTGCAATGACAAACGAAGACACCAGGGTTAGTATGCGCAACAGACCTCGGGTAAACCAAATTCTAGGATAATTTTTCTAATCAGTCGTTTATTTGGCTGTATTTGTTGACTTCCTCGAGGTTCTAGTTGTGTTGTGTGAGTGCATGTGGAGAGGTGTTAACTAGTAAAAGCAACTCACAACAAAAATTCATATTTTAAATCATTTAAAATATGAATATTAGAAATGGATTCTTTTTACTTGTGATGAATTAAATTGTCCTTATCGCTTTTCGTTCAGTGTTGTTATATGTTCATATTTGTTTCAACGTTGTTTTGTGCTTGCGAAATCAGACGCCCCTCATGGCCTGCACTCGTCTGTTTGCTTGCAAATATGGCGTGTCATGTCGGGCGCCTGTTGGCTGCAAGCTGTGTTGGAGGTGTTTTGTAAACCTGTCTGTGTGTGTTGCTGCTGATGCACTGTTTTCATTCTCGTTTTGGCTTGTAGTCACAAGTGAAAGGGTCCATTTCATCTAGTATAGTCTAATTAAACTAAAAGTATAAAAATTTCAATTAGAATTAGCTAGGGCTAGGAGGATCCATGATTAATACATGGAACCAGCGAGTTGCATTAGAGCAAGCTACCACTTTTAAAATAGGTCGGATTTATTAGCTTTTTGACCGGCCATTCGGCGGCCGGGGTCAATTGGCCTGCTTAGGTTAGTTTTCAATAAATACTTAGGCCTACGAGAGGAACACGTTGGATCAACGATCGATGGATCGAATGGACCTGACCGACCTTACTCTCAACTTAAGAGACCTCCTTTGTAGTCTGAGTGTGTGTCGTGATCTTAGATGTAGAGTTCGACCATTATAGTTGTTAACTGATCGGTCTACATACAACGCATACACCTAAACTGCAGCGCGTAGGGCGCTTAGTTTTCTGGCGTCTTAGGTCTTAGGTTAGCGCTGGTCAGGCTGCAACGTCGGTCGGTACGCACAACTACATTTTTTTCATTCCCGACTATCCCTACCCCTCCCCCCACGTCCCAGTCCACTGTTGTGCGTGACGTCGGTAATGGTCGTACTCTAGATTAGCTCCACCCAAATTTAGTGTTGATCAGATTTGTTTTGGCCCGACCTAACCCAACGTAAATGACATGGTTTGTCACAAATTGTGAAACCAGTGGCATTTGCACCTTCTCTTTCAGTCAAGTCTACCAAGAACAACCAAACTGGGTTGCGACGACGAGTTTTCAAGTACCATAGCTTTTTTTGTTTAAAATGGTAGCTTTAGATAAGGAATTTAGGATTGAAATTTTGGCTGATTAGCAGTAGTTGCATCATTATCGTCAATTTAAATATACGACAAAAGACGAGGTTTTGCACTTGACTTTTGTTGTTGGTTTCTTTACTTTGGAGTGGATGGCAGAACTTGCGCTGTGATCCTGGCTCCTTCCGTTCGGCTTAAAATCCTTTTTTTGTTTGTTTGTTGTTTTTTTTGTTTTTTTTTGTTTTTTGTTTTGTTTTCATTGTTGTTTTTTTCGTTCTGATCTTTTACCGTAGTTTTTTTTCTAGGATAGGTCTAGGATTAGGTATGTGTTTCCGGCCCGGTCCACTCGGGACCAGCTTCCCCGTTCTGAATTCCACGAGTTGAATTTCTTTAAAAACATTAAAGACGAGTTGGACTCGTTTAAGACTGAGTTGGACTTCTTCAAACGAGTAGGATTTCTTCAGACAAATTGGTTTACAGATTTTCCAGCATTTATAGGCATGTGTCTTAACAAATGGCTCACTCCATGCACGCGACTTCATCACAAAATATGGGTTTATTTAATTTTCTTCAATATTTTGGGAACTAGGACAACCATAGATATGCTAATTTAACTTTAATGTAAAGATTCTCAGTGTTTCCGGCAATGTGTGTGAGTGAGTGTGAACCATAGATATACATGTAACTGTACTTTATGATCTATTAATTTAGGTAGGGGAATAAAATTAAATTGGGGAATTGTCAGGCTGTATGTGTAATGTATAGATATTGACTGCATGTGTTTCCGGCAGTGTGTATGAGTGGGCGTGTACCATATATTGACTGTGTTTTCGGCAATGTGTGTGATTGAGTGTGAACCATAGCTGTGACTTATGGGGAAATATCAGCCTGCATGGGGCAATATAATGGCTTGAATGTACACAACATTGACGCACTGGGTTGGTTTACATCTGATATAACGATTTTCCTATTCTTATTCAATTTTGTAGCCATTTAATGTATTGTAACTGAACCACAATCACACTCATCTAAGATAACTTGACGCAAAATTAAAGTGTGAATAAAGTTTATCTTTTGCTGTTCTTGCATTGGTGTCATTTACTTATATTATTTATATTTGTGATTTAACAATTTCATTTCAGTGCAGCATATTGGTGTTATGACCACGCTTTTATTGACATTGATTATTTATTTTGTGTACATACATTTCATTGATATATTTGTTTACTTGTATCGACTAACAATATATAGAGTTCAAAAACTGAACCCAGTTGAAACACAAAACTGAGGCGAAATCGATATTTCGTCTTCCACCCTAGCTCGTTCATCTGCTTTTATTTCTGATTTATCAAGTAGTGTTTCATGGATTTAGTATTTGAACTCTACATCTCTTTCAGCTTTACTAATTCATTTTCCTTTTAATTAGTACTCTTTCAGTTGTTTTCAACGTTTTTACTAGGCGTTTTCCTGGTTCAGGTTTTACTTATATTTTCCCTTTTCTTTTTCAGCTGTTTGCAACGTTTCTCTATATTCTTCCTTTTCCATTTAGATTTTTCCCGTCTTGTATTTCTCAGTTGATTTACTAACTCTATCTGTGAACCGTAACAGTAACTAAATTTCCAACTTTTTCTCTAACATTACGCATATGAGTTTTTTCTCGTTTGGCTATAAATAAACGATTTCTGCATTATCAAGTGATGTTTCATGGTTTAGTATTTGAACTCTATATCTCTTTCAGCTTTTACTAACACAGTTTTCTTTAGTATATCTTTCAGTTGTTTTCAAGATTTTAAGTTGTTTTTCTTTTTAGATTCTAGTTATCTAATTGGAATTAGATAGGAATTGCAGGAATCAAATACAAAAAAATTGCAAGCCCCACTGCAAGGAATTGAACTATATTGATGACCCACCCCACTTCCAAATATGAAAATAGGGTCCCTTGACCTGGTTTAACTTTAAGAAAAACATGACCCACCCCCTTTTATAGAGTAAATTTCTTTTTGGCCCACCCTTCAATTCCTCCGCCCCCCCCCTCTCCTAAAAAATGAATGCTCCCTTACTAACGTTTTTTCTTGTCGAGTATTTTTTTCAGTTGTATTCAACGTTTGTTTGATGACTACTGGGTGTTCGTGTTTCCACGTGTTTCACGAGACGATTTGCAACGACAATTTTCCTCGCAATGCCGTTACGAGAAAATATATATGGTGCCAAAACGCGAAAATTTGTCACATCGTTTAGAAACTTCTGTCATAATTTGTCGTTCCAGATGTTTGCAACTGAACAAGGAGTTCCCAATATGAGAATGGAAGCATTTGATAATGTGACGGCTCTTCGACCAAAGACAAGACATAATTTCACTTTACTTCCGTTTCTTTCTTTTCTTTTTTATTTCTTCTTCAATCATTTTCATTTGAACTAATTTTGATAAAATTTTGAGAAGTAAATCAATGAATAAATTAAGCTAAACTTTAAACTAAATCAAATAAAAAATAAAATACAATAAAGTAAAAAAATGCTGATAATTTTTTGATAAAAAATAAATCACTTGTTTAACATGGGCGTCGTAGACCATACCGTCACGTACAACTTTGTCTGTCATCATCAATTCTTTCCATCTTGATTCTTTCCATTTCTTCTCAACCACTTTACCGTAAGTGATTTCTTTATCGTTTCAGATGTTTGCAACTTGAGAAGTCCCAGCACGTATTCTTCGATCTCTATGTTGGGTACTTACAAGATCATTGGTCTTCCGTCTGCTGTTGATTTTTGTCCATGCAGGATTCCAAGGTAGTGTGTTGTCCTAGTCAGCTTTTAAAAATGTCATTCCTCAAGATCGCATGATGTCTATATCTCTAAGTCTTGGCATCAGTCTAAGTCACATCAGAGGGAGCCCGGCTTTTAAGAATCGTAAATGAATAAATAAATCAATTTTAATTGATTGAAATCTATCGAGTGACTGTTACTAGATAGTTCGTTACACTAATACGTTTATGTAATCTGCTATCAAGTTACTAACAGTTACGATTGCCGGAAACTCTCTATTATTAGCGGCTCGTGTCAAGTCTCAACACAGGAAACCCAAAGTACTTTTAATCAATTAAAATTGATTTATGTATTCATTTACGATTCATAAAAGCCGGGCTGCCTGTGGTCGCATGTCTAATTATGTATTTCTTTCGTTTCGATTCAGGTGGTGATTATCGAACGATGTCATTTCCAGCCCTAACGTCCTGCGTATTGTCAGTAAAAGATCGTCCTAGTCACCATGGTCAAGTGTCCAAAGTGGGCAAATCTCGAAAACTAGAATACCTCGAGGAGATCCAAGTGGAGCCGACATCATTGAAGGACAACGCATTTTGAATAAATTTGAAAACTCGTCTTTTTTTCTTTGTTTTCGGGGTTACTACTTCATGTATGAAATGGAACATTCAAGTAACACTCGACTCGGTTAACTCGGTGGAATCTTTAATTTGCGTAACTTGAATGGTGTCATTTCATGGGGTCATACATGAAGTACTAACCTTTTTCGCACCTTAGAAACTAAATGCGCCGTGTTGGTGTGGACGGGGAAGTCTTCACCATGGCAAAATAAAGATGCGATTCTAAATTCATCTTGAGTGTTGATCAGAGACTAAGAGTATGTTTACACTAATGTAGGACTACCCAAATACTAAGGTGTTGGCCCTTTTGTCTTTTCTGATGCTAGATATTCCTTCGGCTAGAGTCACCCTTTCGTAGTGTAAGCATGTTACTGGTATTTTCAACTTAGATAAGATTTTTGTACAATATATGGCGGCAGTCTTACAGAACATTAAACTGTAGTTATTTTACCATTAACAATGGCTGCTGACAAGTTAATCATTGTTAACTGAAGGGTGTGCTACCTATAGTTAATTGTTCTGTGACTGTATAGCCAATGTTTACAACCAAGAATAAGACTGAGTGAGATAACTACAGTTAAATGTTCTGTGACCCTGGCAATTGGGACATTTTAACTGCAGCTATCTTGCTCTTATAATTAACATTGGTTGTCACCATAGTAACCATGGTCATAGGTGAGTGTGGTATAGTTTGTATGTTCGGACGAGACCGCAGGCACTGGTTACCAATTGTTGACAACCCATGTTGAGGGTGAACTACAGTGAAGTGTTCTGATAAGACCGCGACAATATTGGAACATTTGATTGGGACGCCATTTAACTATAGTTCTCTCACTTTTTTCCAGTGGTTGCAGTGTTATTGAAAAAAAGTTCGACTATACGTTTTGCTTTTTGATTCATGCCGAGTATTCGTACATCACGGCCGTAACCAGCAGTTTTGCTGGGAGGGTGCACATGAAATGGAAATTAACCTATTTCTATGCTTGCTTTATCTAAATACCTTGCGTTTTTCCTAACATTTTGCTGCAGTGGGGGAGAGGGGAAAGGAAGTGGCTTCAAATGGGGAGGTACACGTGCACCCTGTGCACCCCCCTTGGTTACGGCCATGTACATAACTTCCATGTTCAAGGCAATGACGGACTGTTATTACTTGCGCTAGCTATTTGTACATGCAATAATAAAACGAAAATGCTAAATTAAAAAATAACTATAAAAATAAACAAATATAAATTAAATAAAATTAAATATATCCTAACTAATATCATTCCATGTACAAATTAAACAGCTCGCGCAAGTAACGTTATTCCATCGCTATCCTGAAGATGGATCGGACAATTATATGTCCGAAAGCTTGGCATGCATGAATTTAAATGGAAAAACTTGGTCGAACTATAGTTTCAATTATGTCCTATGGGTACATCATTGATAGAATTCTATATTATAAACCAAGGCATTGCGTTAATTTTTAAAACGTTGGGTCTTTATTATGCTCTTGTATTTATCCATACCTAGTCTATGGCATAAGAAGGCCGGGGGAACACCTATAAAGAAGAAGAAAAAAGAAAAAAAAAAAAAAAAAAAAAACAAACCTCTTTGTTTTAACGAGGATATAACAGGTAAAGCAAGGCTTTTTTCCAACCTGGTCCTCAAATCCTGAAATAAATACACACTGATAATCGGTAAACATAAAGTGTTTTAAAAATCCCAACTGGCAAGGAGGCGAATCAGTTGGCTATATTACAAGCATGGCCGAGAAACTGAATTTGAACTAATCGAAATCGGAACAAATTCAGTCTCAGCTAGTGGCCAGAGCGGGTATCGAACCTGGGACCGCCAGATTGCGAGACCAACGCTCTGACCACTCGGCCATGCTGCACTGGAAAAAGTAGTCCAGAAACAAAACCAATGTTGAAGATTTTTTTTCTGAGCAAGAAAGATAAATTAGATCATTAGTATGGCAATCTGAACCAAATTATCTAAAGTCCTGCTATTAAACTTTAAGGAAAAATTGAAAACATTCCTTGTTAACTATCAAAATTAGCGATAATTGAGTTCACAAAGACTACAAAACTGTGTAATGTGTGATTGTAACTATAAGAGTACATGAGGTCGGTTAAAATAAAGACGAATATTGATAAGTGTATTGTAAATCGTAAGTGGAGGAGGTCGGTCTTCATTGTTATTACTGATTTGTAATATATATTACAGTGATCGCACTTAAATTAAGGCGCTGTTGCACTGTGCAATTTTCTCAGCAACTTGTCTTGCAACGGCGTTGCGAAACAAATTGCTGGAGGATTGCACAGTGTAACAGGGGTTGTCTCGCAGTTTGTTGTTGCGCGTAGCGTTGCATGAACTAGAATTAACTCAGGTCTACTTTTCGCAACGCATTGCAGCAACTTGCAATGACATTGCACTCCCCTCCAGCAACTTTCCTCGCAATTTTTGAGGCACGTTTTCTACGAGTGCATGCGCAATTTCTCATTTCGCTCTGAGGAGCTATCTTGAATCACGCTCCCAGCTTGCCTCGGCCAAAAATATTGCAATTTGCTGGGGAAAATTGCACAGTGTAACGGCGCCATAATTTTCTCTGCAACTTGTTTCGCAACGTCGTTGCGAGACAAGTTGCTAAGAAAATTGTACAGTGTAACAGCGCCTTAACCCGCGCGTGAAATTGTACTAGCTAAATAATACAAAATAGCACTATTAAACAATGGAAAACAAATGATTTTGTACTACTTAATTAGTACTAGGATTTTGTAATTTTTCACGGGTTAAGTACCTCTACAAATGTGAAAAAAAAGGAAAATAGTGCAAAATAAAGGAGAGTCGAGTCAAAGTCGAGTTGATTTGGTTAGTGCTTTTATTTTAACCTACGGCAAAAAAATTATAGAGATCTCCCACCTGGTGGACGCCTCGCCGATGGGAATACACTCTCTTTCTCTAATAAGCCTAGTTTACACGAGCGACGGAAATGCAAACGCAGTAAAATGAAAACTACTATGGGTTGTATTTGCACAAACCCAATCCACACGATAAAAACTCGAGCGCGCGTGCACAAACGCGAGCGCAAGAAAGAAACTTTGCATTTCCGTTTCCGTCACTCGAGTGAACCAGGATTTTATCGACAACAAATTAAATTACGGGGGTTGTGCTTTTGAGTAAAAAGAATAATAGATTCATTTTGATAAAATAGTTGTTTATTTTCATTTCTCATTAAAAAACCATAAGATATTTTTAAAACATTTTATCTTTTTTAAATATATATAGAGTGATTTCAAAAAACCCGTGAAACATTTCGAGGTTTAACGGTTAACCTTGAGTCATGTTCTCGGCATCCCCTCTCACAGTTGGAAGTAATCTCTCGTCCACTCAGAGTTATAGCCTGCGTCACATCCGGACTTTTCCTCCGTTGATTAGCAGGATTTTAGATCATTTGGTTCAGATTGCCATACTAATGATCTAATTTTATCTTTCTTGCTCAGAAAAAAAAAAATCTTGAACAATGGACGACGACGATGAACAAAAAACTATGATTTGAATGGCTATACTCCCGCCCATAAACCAAGTTCTTCAAACTGAGCATGAAAACTTATTCGTTTCGAATTCATGTGATGCCGTTTCGGACCCGTCCGGCTTTTTCCGCCGCCGGTATTTCTATCATTTCAATTATTATTTCTGTTTTTCTGGCCTATACATTGTGAGTGGTTTTCGTTGGAGGTTTTTTTTTTATTTTCTTAGCTATGCGGGCTTTTATTATTATTCCCTTATGTAAACACTCAACGCTACCTCCCACAGATTGTGTCATAGTTGTTAAATTGCCATTCTAAAAAAAAAACAAGAAAAAAAAACAAGATCACGTGGTTAAGCTTGATTGCGTCCAATCACATTCGTGGATTACGTCACAGTCAAGCTATAGGATATAAAACTGGCTTTTCTAGGACACACGAGTTGATCTGCTGATCATGAACAAAATGGCATTTTTCAACGTTGTCAGTTTTGTTTTGTTAATGTTGGTTGCTCAAACCAGCCAGAAGGCACATCATCATGCCAATCCGGCCATGAAAGATAAAGACTGTAAAGACAAAAATCTCCATGGACTATCAGTGATGATCGACGATTTGGCCATTCCGGATTGTGGAATGGAGGCAAGCTACAGCAAGTTCACTGGGGATATGAAACCTCTGTTTTATTATAGCAATGCTGACAAGGTAAGGATAAAGTAAGAAGTAAATAATAAGAAGAAATTTCAATTGGGACGTAAGTTTTGTTTTCACTAGTTTACTCATTTGTCATTATTTTATTATTTGGGGAAATTTCAATTGGGACGTAAGTTTTGGTTTCAATAGTTTATCATTAGTCATGATTTTATTATTTGGGAAAATTTCAATTCGGACGTAAGTTTTGTTTTCACTAGTTTATCATTTGTCATTATTTTATTATTTGGGGAAATTTCAATTGGGACGTAAGTTTTGTTTTCACTAGTTTATCATTAGTCATTATTTTATTATTTGGGGAAATTTCAATTGGGACGTAAGTTTTGTTTTCACTAGTTTATCATTAGTCATTATTTTATTATTTGGGGAAATTTCAATTGGGACGTAAGTTTTGTTTTCACTAGTTTATCATTAGTTATTATTTTATTATTTGGGGAAATTTCAATTGGGACGTAGGTCTGTTTTACCCGACACTCGCAATCTTTGTAATGTCTTTGTTATTTTTATACTTGCAATTGTTTGTATATGTGTGGCGAAATTTTTAATTCTAATGAAAATAAACGCAGGAAAATTATGGGGCGGCAAAAATGGCAAATTGGATGAATGGCATAAAAAAGAATGGAGTAATAGAAAAGTACACGAAGGTGTTGGTGATGTTATCGTTCTTTGTTTGCCGTCACTTTAGTATTGTAGCGGCTAACAACGTCGATATTCACTATTGTAGAGGGACATTTCCATGACTCGAAATTAAGAACTTGGCTACCAAGTGAAGCAAAATTAAAAAAGAAAAGGAAAAAAAAGGAAAAAAAGAAAAAAGGAAAAAAAGGAAAAGAAAAGAAAAAGAAAAAAAAAGAAAGAAAGGAAAAAGCACCCTTCCCCACCCTCAAAATACTATAACGATGATTGATAGAAGAAATCCTTACAATCAGTGCTCATAATATCTTTTTATTGTAAATCCCCATTTTTATTAAGACTAACTTTTTAAACTTATCTCTGTCTTGACAATTTTATTAAAATAAGATGCAATTATATTTGTTTAACTCAAAGTGTCCAATTTGGCCGATCTCCACAATTTTCTCTGCATGTTTGCCCTGAAAGTTTTGTTTCTAAGATACTATTATCAGCAGCTGCTAAGTGAAAGTAAAATGTTTTTATAGAATTACTAATTCATTACTAGTTACTTAAATTCTCAATACCTTTAAACCCAAACAATTTGTTTTTCAGTCAGAAACGTTTGTTTTTACTTCTGGAAAGTTTTTCTTGCGGTCGAGCAGATAGAAACGTTATAATTAACATCCTTCAAAAAGGTTTGCTCAGTTTTACCATCAATAAACTCTAAAACTTTTTACTCAATTAGAAATGTTTAGATCTTTTTATGATTTGATAAATTTTCGCTATAGTTGAATAAAATTTGTGAAAAAAAACCCCACTTTTTTCTATGCATCAACAATTTTTCGGCTATTCAGTTTTACAATGAATTTGATCGGGTAGTCACGTGATTTTATTCTTGCAATTTGGAATAAATGACCACAGCTCGAAATTTTTTCATTGGCTAACAAAATTGCACAATCTCGTAAAATTGCCCGTGAAATTGCACACTCATATTTTCCAGCTTTATTTAAAAAATTCCAAAGTTTCTTCTTCCAGAGAATTGATATCAAAACAGTTTGTTTTCCCGGAGATATTGTTTATTCAGATCAAAAATTATACACTGACAATTTCATTGAGTCCATCCACCCGAGTCACCATCATTTTAAGTCTCAACAATTTTCCATTGTGCGATTTCAGAAGACATGAAGCAAAAAGCGAGTATTTTCTTTTCACAGCTGCTGGATGATAACGAAAGCTGTAATAATTTCCAAGTTTTTAAATGCCAACTTGGAATTTTCAGGAGAAAAACTAAGACTGTTCATTTTAGGCGAATCGTCGAACTACGAGTTTCGAACGAGTTCAGCGCTAGCGATGGCGAATCTGTACTCGTACTAAAATGCAGCGTTCGCTCCTTTTTCCTTGAAAAGTTAGTGTAGACTTCTTCATTTGCTCGACTTTTGACGTCTAAGTACTAGAAAACGGCTGTCTTCAGAGTCCAGAGGTAATAAAATACAAAAACATCCTACAAAGATTCAAGGTTCAGTCGGCTGAATATGATGAAACGTTAGAGCGGGAAACCTGCGACGCGCGCGGGTCCGACGCGCGCATGTGATGCTGCACTGAAAGTCCCGCCAAAAATAAATATTTCTCAACAATGCTGCAACCTTCAAATTTATTCCCATTTATTCTGTTTTTAATTTGGAGTGTGTGGCCTGCTGAAATTTTAAAATTTTTGAGTGCAAAACATGAAATTGTATATATATTATATAAGAACTTTTAAATTAAACTAACTTTTTCCTCTATAGCACTTTTCTGCAGTGTTTTGGCGGTTTTCTATTTCACTGTGGCGTTTGTAAATCTGACGGGTAAATCGCAAGGGAAAAGTCCCTTTCATGCTTATTTTAGGTAGTTTATTTACCCCAAAACAGTCCCTAAAAGGTACCAGCTATGTCTCTGGTAGTCCACTTAAGTCTGAGACACCCTAAAAGGTACCATGCAGATTGCAGATTTTGGTAGGTACGACGAGCATCCCCGTCCATTTACGATCGGATTCCCCCCCCCCCCCCCCCCCCCCCCCCCCCCCCCGCCCGGGGAATCGAACAACTTCAAATCAGATTTCAGCTGCTTTATTGATATTATTTGGCATAAAGATAAAATCTCTAGGACGAGTCGATCTTTTAAAAATGGGCTCTAGCTTGCCTAAAGTTTGCCTCTCTTGAAGACCCCATGGTTATTAATTTGAATTACAATATGAAGACCATTATGGTGTCTATCGAAAATATATCATTCTAATGGCCCAATTTTAAACTGAGACGAATTATTCATCACTAACGAGTTATTTACCTCCGATGTTGGTCCAATATTGGTAAAAGGCCAATATTTTTTCAGTCCAGTTATTTGTCTGAGAACGCGTCGTATAGGATGTGTTTCAGATGAACATCTGATGGATTAACACTTTTTGCAATTTTTTCAGAAGTACATAATTCATTCACGATCACAATACACGCTCAAAAACAAATAAGGAATTTATTCTTTCCTCGTGAAAATATCTTAATTATGGTAAATTTGGTGTGAAATACGGAGGACTTACAAATGAATTACCACTTTGTATAACAGACTGCAGTTTTGCAGCTAAAGTTAAAACCGGGGGGGGGGGATACTCTGATCGTAAATGGACGGGGATGCTCGTCGTACCTTTTAGGTGTCTCAGACTTAATTGGACTACCAGAGACATAGCTGGTACCTTTTAGGGACTGTTTTGGGGTAAATAAACTACCTAAAATAAGCATGAAAGGGACGATTTCGATGATCTGAATTGAATCTTCAAAGCACATCGACAACAAAGTGTTTCATTACTTTAATTCTTTATTAATGTTTTTGAATTGGTACCTTTTAGGGGGTAGAAATGAATTGTTGCCACTCCCACTCAGGTACCTTTTAGGGGTCATTTTCAAATTTTCCGACGAGCATCGCCGTCCTCTTATATATAGGAGTCCCCCCCTCCCCCTCCCCCCCTCCCCCCCCCGGGAGTTAAAATTCTCGTCAGAAAATTTAAAATGTGATATATGCAAAATTAATATGTTTATTAATGACTAAACGTCTTTTCATCTGGACAACCTTTTTGAGAATGACTGTATCTAAGGTGCAAAATATAGTCTTTTAACCTCTAGGGTTGTTTTATTCTGCACCTCCTAGTTTTACCAGAATGACTTTGTAAATATAATATATTTGCTATCTAGGAAATAAAAACCTTTGAAACCTTATAATCCGTCCGGAGGTAAATATTGCGTCTTTGTGTTCGAGTATTAAATGAGTCAACGTAAATTCAGTTAATGTGTCATTTTGGTCATTAGCTGCGTATTCGGTATTCAAAGTACACCGAACTTTTTGCAAATAGCCGTTTTCATCTTTATGGTAACTTTAAAGCTAGAGGCCCCGTCCACACGGAAACGCTTTGTAAACGATTAAAATGTAAACGACGTAAGAGTCTGTCCACACGAAAAACGATAGATGAGCGTTTACGAATATAGTCACTTTGAAAGCCGTTTTCAAGAATAAGCGTTAGCAGTGAAAACTCCAGCGCTTTCATGTAGATGTTTTCATGATCAAAATTTAAGCGTTTACAGATCAAAACGTTCCGTGCAGACACGACCTTAGTCTGATTACAAAGTTATTGATGAAAGTGTCGGAGTGCTTGCCAAACATTCTTTCCGTGCATAGTTACTCATTTAAACGTAAAATGTGATTTTAAAATTTTGCTAGCCGGAATATTCAGTGTAATTTTTCAAGTCTTTTTTTATTATTAATATTTTGTCCCCTATTAGAACAAATTATACCTGATCATTATGTATGTCGGTGACACTCCAGGATGCAAGGATAACTTGAAGTATGTGATCGGTGACATTAATGTAAGTACTAACCTACAAACATGATCTCCGCTATATCAAACACTCATATAGAAATAATGTTATATCTGCAAACCCGTGGAACCTCAATCGTGTAGAATTTAGAGTTAGCAAACACGACGCTACGTGGCGCGAAAGACGATGGAAGTTACGCAATAACTGAACGATTTGCTTGTAATATCGCGTGGTGTCAGGTTTGCCCAATCAGAGCCTGATTTAGCAAACGCAATGCGACGCATGATCAGGCTAAAGATGATGTTACACGCTCAAGTATATTAAGGCTTGGGTTGTGATCGATTTGTATGAATTTTAGGTTTTATGAATCTCACGACTTATCCAATGCGGAAATCTCCATATTTTGGTAATTTTCAGTAAGTATCCATCGACTGAAATTTTTTCCATAAGTGTTGACTTTTGTTGGAGTGTCACGTGACTAGCTGGACCATGTTTTTCACTGAAAAATTTCAATTAGAAATGGGGTACACAACAAACATTTCAGTATTTATGAATTGCATGTTTTCTTGTTTCTTTCGGAAAGGGCTTTCTAAATTAGCCTTTTCCATTTGGAAAAATAGCTCACATAAAGAGGTATTTAAGAAAATAGGTCACGTGACCTAATTTGCATATATGTTTTTCTCAAATATCTCCTTTCTCAACATCGATAGACCACATGCAAAGGCTAATTCATATATGTGCTCTAAGTACCTTTAGAACAATGTGAATTTCAGCTTCATTTAATGAGGCTTTGTACTCCCCATTTTAAAAAAACCGTTTTTGCTGCCTTAACGTCACGTGACCAAAAAAATGCAAAATACTTGGTCTCAATCTGTCACATTTTTTTATTTACAGCTCCCATAAAAATATTGATGCAATATCTCTAAAAGCAAGAGAATTATTTAAGAAACACAATTCTGGCTAATTGGCAGACAACCCAAGCCTTAATATACTTGAGCGGGTCGATTCGCAACAACGATTTTCCACGCAACACTTGGTCAAATTGATAGTTTTGGGTTAAAAGTTTTTAAAATTCACATCAAACATAACATATATCTGCAATTTGTTCACTAAGCAAAATATCGCTAAAAATAGTTTTGTATTTTCCACAGCATAAACTTTACCGATAACATTTGTTGCGCGGAAAATCGTTGTTGCGAATGGACCCATGTAACATCACCTTAAAACATCAGATGTAACAGGCAGTGACGACATTGCGAAGCCACATTAAGGACGCCATTTCACTTGTTTTCACGTCCTCTTCTTGACGTCGGCGGCATCTTCCTCCTTTTAGGGGAAGGATCTATCCAAGGATACACCTCAGACGGCGTTGTACTTCGCAAGAGAATAGTTTGTAGTTATTATGCTGTATAATCCGCTAGCGTGCGTGAACCCGGTCATAGCCTGAGGTCCATGGCCAGATACTGAGGTTTAGATCTACAAATATTAAGTGACTTGACTCTTGCTTTTAGGGAGATAATTTAGCCAAGGGATACACTTCAGACGGCGTTGTAATCGCAGGTAAATAATTTGTAAATATGAAAATAAACTAGCTATTAGTGTGTAGTAGTCAAATATGAACAAAATGTGTATTAGTTTAGTACCTATTTCACGGGTTTATGAAAACCACTCTAATGTATAATCCGCTAGAAAGCATTCATTCCTCCAATTCCTTAATTCCTTCCTTCCTTTCCTTCCCTTCCCTTCCCTTCCCTTCCCTTCCCTTCCCTTCCCTTCCCTTCCCTTCCCTTCCCTTCCCTTCCCTTCCCTTCCCTTCCCTTCCCTTCCCTTCCCTTCCCTTCCCTTCCCTTCCCTTCCCTTCCCTTCCCTTCCCTTCCCTTCCCTTCCCTTCCCTTCCCTTCCCTCCCTCCCTCCCTCCCTCTTTCATGACGGGTGCTCTGCCAACTGAGCTACTGAAGCAACTACGTACAGTGGAGTTGCACTGCAGTTGGAGTTGCACTGCACTCTCTCTGTCCATCAATGCATCGTATACCAACTTACTTTCTCATTTCCGTTTTGTCTTGTCTAGTTTACAATAAACCAGATGAAATTCAGGCTGACGGGAAAACTCATAAATACTTCATCTATGTTTATGAACAAAAGTGGCCTTTGGCAGGCGCGGCGACTCCCACAGAGGACAGATGTAAATTTGAGCGCCATGGGTATAGTCAAGCATCGGGCTTGAAACAGAAAGCTGGGCTCATGTTTAAAATTATCGCAAAATAACTGTCTTACCTTTAAAGAGGGGGACGTAAGGATTTGCGGTGATGCGGTTATGCGTTAGTTTTGATGCAGTTTTGCAGTTAGTTGTTAGTTGTTATTTTAAACTGCGGTTTTGCGGTTTTTGACTTCTGCGGTTTGCTGCGGTTTTGGGAATTTTTACGATTTCTGTGTTTTTTTTTTTTTTTTCTTTCTCAATTTTCTTTGCGGTTTTGCCGTTTCCGTACCCCCTTACGACCCCCTTTTAAACTTTTAGAACTATGGAAATGACTATTGGATGTAATATTGTTACCGTAGCTTCTTAATCTGTGGTGTTTAAACACTTTAAAAGAAATAATAGCATTTACTGGTATAGACTGTTGTTGGTTATAGTTAACACAGGGCAGCTTACTTTGGAACGTGCGCACAGCGTAGTTTGTATAAGCCATTTGTTTATTTTGGTTCATACTATTGACATTAGCATGATCACATTGGGATAAAAGACAAGTACTGCTAATTAACAGTACATTACTGAACCCACTTAAGGTCAATTGACACGGTGCAACTTTTGCCTACAACTGTTGCATGCAACTTGATTGCGACATACATACAACACGAATTGAGTCGTGTAAATCAAGCGTACAACTCGCCTGCAACTATTGCATGCAAAGTTGCGCGCGTTTAAATCGCCGCTAAAATATGTCGTAAGCAAGTTGCATGCAACAGTTGTAGGCAAAACTTGCACTGTGTAAATCGGCCTTTATACAGCCTGTATGTGCTTATGATGAACAGCATACTACTAAATCTGCGTGTCCTGCTCGTGCTTATGCTTACATCTCTATAGAAACCCAAGCCATAGCCTTCGTAGGGATAAACGAAACGTGGTTTGTGCTTTCAAGGAAAAACCATTATACTTAGTGACTAAGACAAGGAACAAATAAAGAACAGTCTGATGCAATGCAACTGAATTACACGAGAAAATACTTGAGTTAGAGCAAGATAATCGACCGTTTAATTAGCGATTACTGCGCATGCTCTATTAATATATGATATGCGTTTATTGTAATGTAGTTGTGCTGTGGCTGTCGCACGTCACATCCGGATCGGATCTTGAGCGAAACTTCAGAGTTGAGATATCAGTTTAACGCAGAGAGAAAACCGTTCTGAGAAATTAAAGGGTATGGGGATGAAAAGACGAGATTATCAATGCAGGAGAGGGAAGGCCAGAGAAAATAATGGCATGCCCAGGGTAACTACATCATCGGTACAGGGCTCGGTTTTGAAAGCGGGCTAGCGCTTACCCATGGTCGAATCTAAATAAAACTCTTTGTTTTTAAACTGGGTGATGAGCGCCAACTTGCTATCGAACATGCAACTGAGACATGAATCAAATACAGCTGACCAGAGGAACAAGTGGGGAATGCGGAATAATCTATAAAATTAGCCATTAAACAATTAGAACTAGCTAAATTTTGCATCCATGGAACAGGTCGGGAATCATTATTGCTGAATGCGCACACAAGCATTTTCCCTCCTGATTTAGGCCCTGTTTATATATACGCTTGTATTATGTTTGCTCTTGTCTCCAAGGATTTTTTTGTTTTTCTGTTTGCTGTTGTTGTGTTATAGTCATGTGGAAAGTGGAACTGTATGAGGTATATTAACTTTGATGATCCTGCTATCCAAATTTACAGCCATTCGAGTGAAAATATGCTAACCAGTCAGCCATCTTGATTTTGACCGAAAACGGACTGGAACAGTGTAGAAACAGGGACCCGCGGTTTGTTTACCACAGGAAGCCCGAAAACAGCACCAATTTCTTGATGCGTTTTTCTGTTTGTTGTTGTTGTTTAGTCATGTGGAAAGTGGAACTGTATGAGGTATATTAACTTTGATGATCCTGCGCCGTCTTGTTTTCAAATAATAGTTGTTAATTATTAAGGTACGTTGTTTATTTCTTTCTTTCTTTATTATATCCATTGTTGTGCTTTTTTAGCATTTGTCTCAAAATCATGAAAAATGAATTTTTTTCCAGTAAGAGCTGGGATGGTGCATACTTTTGAGAAATCTGATTTGGCTGATATGACTTTCGAAACACCTCATATATAATACAGACAAAAAGCTGATCTTGACGATTTCCTCGCGACTGGAGTCTTTATATGTCAGTTAAGTGCGAATTTGCTGCTTAGTCTTGGCACCAATTCAAGTTGCACAGATATTATGGGTGGCAAACCAAACGTAATAACGTTTTGGACTGAAACAAAAAATAGATTGCGTATGTAAATGTATATTCACGATATTGAAATGCTTTGGTCTTGCCGACTTCCAGACTTTGGCGCAAGTTTGAGCCTTAAAAACATCATGCAAACTAATTTTCTTTGAAAATTAAACTTTTGAAATATCCAGGTAACAGGTAACATTGTCTAAACTGTACATACAAGTGATTTCTTTTAAAAGGTTTTCGTACTACGCAGAAAAAGAAAAAAACCTTTGATATAATTACCCTACTTATCTTTTGGCTTGGAAACATTATTTTATGTCTTTGAAATAATTAACTTTTTTAACATATTCAAAAATGCCATGAATATTGCCAAGCCATATCCCCAGTTTATTGTAGGTTATTGATCGAAGTAAGCTTCAGCTGTTTCTATGTACAAGAGTTTTATTTATTAAACCCGTGAAAAAAGATGACTATTTAGTTTGTACTAATTGATAAAGAACAAAAGTAAACAATAGGTTTAGAGTCTACTACTAACTATTATGCGTACTATTTTTTCATGAGTTAAATAAAATCACTCTAGCTAGAATTATATTGGCTTTGTCACGAGAAGCTGTAACTGAAATTGGCCTAACAAACAGGCGCCGCTATACAGTGCTATTTTAGCCGAAACCGAGTATCGCTACTATCTACGGAAAATAAAGTCATCAGTATTCGGTCCCCGTAAATATACTACCCGCTGTATATTAGATCAATTGGCCTATGTAAAGAGAAAAGTATGCATGGAAGAAATAATTTTTTCGAATCTTGCCACCAAATGTTTGAGTGGTACTGACATTTGTAATTAAAAACCACAAAAATACCCTTCCATTTGAAAATATAGTTTCAGTATATTTTATTTCACAGACAGGTTCATAGGTCGATGTGTGTATGAAAGTATGGAAATTCAGTATGAAAATTCGCCAATTCTCAATATAGGAAAAGTGAAATGCATAAGAACAATATGGGTACCGGTTGCCTACTTTTACCGCATTGTTATTTAAGCATGCGCATGAATTGTGTAACAAATGACATCAAGAGACCATAATACCAAGAGAGCGAAGCTCAGTATTGATGTCTGTGCCATGTTCGTGGCGGCTAAGGCTATTTTTAGTAACTTCGCCATCGCGCGCGCAAGGCTCTTAAACAATAGAATTCAAACGGTCCCGTCCGCGCGCACGTCAAAAATCAAATTCTATTGGTTGAGGGACTTGCGCGCGCGATGGCGAAGTTACTAAAAATAGCCTTAGCCGCCACGAACATGGCACAAACATCAATACTGAGCTTCGCTCTCTTAGTATTATGGTCTCTTGATGACATGTAATTTAACGTCCTCCACCTTTTGTTTTGTCAAGGTATATTTTCCTCTTTGTCAAGTTTGTTTAGTAGGGTGCTTGGAAAAGCTAATTGATCAAACCCACTATAAATGCAAAGCAAGTTTTACACCTTTTCATTTCACGACTAATGAATACAATTTGTCAGAATTGGTTTGGTTCAGACAACTCTCGTTGTATTGAAAGTTTCTACCCAAACTTCCCAATTACACTTCAAATTGAATTAAGATCAGGAAAAATTATTGGCCCTCAGGTATGTATGTGAAAGTTAAGTTACTGGCTGACAAACTTTTGTGTCGCGGTTGATATCGTTTTTATAAAATTGTGCGTGTTTTTAATATAACGCTTTCACAATAAGCCATTTTAATTACAGTTATATCTTGCTCTATGGCAGCACCTAATGCGTGTGATATTTTCTTTGGAGGTTTGGTAACGGCCTAAAAAAGGCACACGAAATGTATACAAATAAATCAGGGAGATGTGATGAACAAAGTAAATACATTCGATTTTCACGGGCTTTTACTTAAAACGGAAGTTTCCTTTATTATCCATCTAACAAAGTCGCATCTACATGAACAACTTCTAATTGACAAGTTTCTTTGTCAAGTTTTTTGTACTCGTGTTTTCCTTGGTACATTGTCCTTGTCAAAGAAGACTTTCTTGTTTAGACGCGAACAAATTTTCTTCGCGCGAAATTTAATCCCAATTTTCTTTCAGTGGCACAGTTAAATCAGTGCTGAGTGAACTGGCGAACAAGCTTATGTTTAGTTTGCTTTAGACATGTTTAGAATTTTGTTTTGGCTAAAATGGATCGTGTAAAAGACAGAAAAGCTAAAGCCCGAAATTGTTTCGCCTGTGTGCTAGATTTATTATTGCTTTTCTCCCACAAATACTATCGAGAGCGGGTTTGTCCTTCTCAATAATCGTAGACAGAATCAAGAATCCTTGCCATGACCAAGTTTTCCTTGTCCGTCTACACTACCAAAAATTTGCCTTGATAAGTTTTTTCCTTAACAAGGCGAAAGAAGCTAGCACGTCAGGTCTTTAACAAGGAAATTAAACATGACAGGGAAAAAATTGCAATTCCTCCTCGTCTGCATTTTATTAAGCAAGTTTTCCTTAACAACGTGGGTAAGACGGACAACAAGGACTACCAGGAAAACTTGACAAGACAATATTCCCCATTGCAATGTCAATATTTCATGCACAAGAAAAAATTGTTAAAGATCTGAGCTTGTTTGTAGTCTACCGCGCGATGCAAATTTTCCTATTAACAAAACCAGCATGCCGAGAAAAACGTGCTGATCCATCTACACTGAGAAGAAAACTTAATTGTCAAATTGAAACTTTTCAAGGAAAATTTGTCGAGTGGACGCGCGGCTTTTACCTCGATGTCATTTTGTTTGGAAACTGTGAAAAGATCTATTGTATGAGTGAAAAGGAAAATGTCAATATGAAGGACTTAGTCAAGACTTAGCGTAGAGCTGATATCAATGAATTTTATTAATGTCATTTTGGAATTCAAGCTGATACCAACAATACGAACACGCTGTTAAAGGCCCACTTGGATGAAAATCGATGAAAATTGGAAACTGTTTATTTCTATCTGAAGATGAATGTAGCTGAATAAACAGCTACCCTCTGTCCAAAAATCTGCATTATTTCTTATTATCAATGAGAAATTTTGATATAAAGTCTAAAAGAACAATAGGGCTGAGTAAATGACGTCATTTACTCACAACTTAAATGCTAAAATACTTGACAATTTCTGTGCGTCTCGTTTGAATGTAAAGAAAATGTTGCTTTTTGTGATTATTGGGAGTCGTACAGATAGGTTTTACTAAGTTTCAAGACATTTCCAATTTTGGCTTATTTTCATCCAAGTACCCTTTTAAAGCATTAGCATTTTTAAGCATTTCATGACGTGCGCGCTA
Source organism: Telmatactis stephensoni (assembly GCA_029948255.1). Classification (NCBI taxonomy): domain Eukaryota; kingdom Metazoa; phylum Cnidaria; class Anthozoa; order Actiniaria; family Isophelliidae; genus Telmatactis; species Telmatactis stephensoni. Next base: position 537,237 of record JALIZF010001911.1, read on the forward strand.
AATAGCTGATGGACGAGAACAAGGAGCGGGCACACAGTGCGAGAAATTTCTGATGCGTTTACGCTCTCTGTGTACTTCCATTCCCTTTTTCATTTTCTATGCATATGGATGTCTGCTGTACTTTTGCAAAGAGCCTTCGGATCACTTAAAATTCCGCAATTATATTCGAGCAAAAAGTAGAATAATGTAAGAATGGAATAGAGTAATAACATCAAACTTTTTGAGGATAATGAATTAGGAGAAAATATTTTAAGTGTTGTTTAAACTTGACTCAGTAATTTCTAATTTCCATTTTTCATTTCAAGGGAATATTTGCCAGCAATTAACTTGTGTCTACATATTGTTACCTGTTTGTGGATTTTTCATTTATATCATAGTGTGACAGTTTACGATCTAATATTATTACTGATGTTATTGCAATAATCTCATAACCGCCAAGAAATCAAAAGTCTGAGTGACTGATAGGCAAGACCAATATAAGACATTGTGAAAAAATGATAGAGGAGAAAATGAAAAATAACTGAAAACTGGAAGGGAGCAGTGGAAATGCAATAAGAGAGAGATAGAGAGAGAGAGAGAGAAAACAGACCAAAATCGATTAAGTGTAAAATGAGCAACGAGAATAAAAATCTGATTTGGAATAAATATGAGACGGTAATGAAGTTTAGAAGAAATCGTCAAAAGGAAGTTCAGAGGAATCGACGAGCGTCATATGGCTGTTCCGACCTAAATGAATGATGATTAAACAACTCAAGATGACGTATCTTACAAAGAGAACACTTTGATTATGTCAACAGATTCAATATGTCAGGACTTTACACAAATGATAAAGGAGCCCAAGTCGGCATAACCTTGACCTTCAGCATCCTAGTACTGGCTGACCTTATTGGGAACACTTTAGTCATCACTATAATCGCCATCAATAAGTCAATGAGGACACCAATGAATCTTCTTCTCATTAACCTCGCTGTAGCAGACATCACAGTGGCTATCTTTATCGCACCGAGGTTCATCTTTAGCCACTTCTTCACCCACCCTGATGGCTTTGCAGGAACAATGACTTGTAAGCTTTTAACCGGGGGAAACTTCTCGTGGACGGGTGGTGCTGCATCCGTGTTTACGCTTGTTGCTGTGTGCATTGAAAGATACTTTGCAGTGATGCATCCCTACTCACACACAAAGAAATTAACCGTAAGGAAAGTGAAGATCATTGCTCTTACGTGCTGGATTTCCGCAGCCATTTTAAACATCCCGTTATTCCTCACTATCTTCTATGACAAGAAGAACAACTTTTGTATGGAAGTTTGGCCAAAAACCCCATCATGGCTAGCCAAGGCTTACAGCTCAGTCTGGTTTATCGTTGCCGGGTTTCTCCCCGTTACAACCATGTTCGTCCTGTACAGTAGAGTAATACATGCGCTGTGGTTCAAGCACTCACCTCAAGAAATTGAAGGCACACAGTTGGCGGTGCTCAAGTCAAGAAAACGTATCACCAAAATGGTTGTGACTGTTAGCATCATTTATGGCTTGAGTTGGCTTCCCAATCTCATCATCTACTCCTTGAACTACTACCATCCGGGATATAGCTATGGCGACGTCACCTACATCTGCAGTATTGTGCTGGTCACCTGCAACTCGGCCATCAATCCCTTTGTTTATACTTTCCAAAGCGAGAAGTTTAGGCGTCACATGTGGGAAATCGTCTGTTGCCGACGTTTTCGCAACAATAAAGTGAACGACGAAAGCAACATTAGCAAGACCAACACTTTGGCAAGAAGCCGACTAGAGAATGATAGTAGAGTAGTGGAATAAGCTTAATAGAGATCTTTCACATAAGCCCAGTCTATTCCACTATTAGTGGAAACCATCCATTAAATATAATAATGAGGTAAAACAGAACGTAGCTATTTTTTTTTACCGAAAACGACTAACAGCTTGAAACAACTGTAGTTTATTGGAGCCTATTGTATTTTTACAGTTTTCCAGGTTACACTGAAACTTAACTAATATGAGAAACCGTAATCCTTGTTAAATAATTAATGACAAAAGAAAACCAGATTTACTTTACTTATATATAAGGCTAGCTTATATTTGCTCTAATCACTCTCCGTCTCAGATTCAAATGTATCTAAAATTTTACTTATTTTGTCCATCATTCCCATTGCGCGCTCCGAAACATTTTGTGTGTGTGTGAGCAGTTCCTGAGCGTCTTTGTTGGTTTTTCTTCGGCTTCGCTTTCTTTTCTTTCTGTTCTTTTCTTTCTTTTCTTTCTGTTCTTTGCTCTAAAACAATTATAGGATACATAATATGGTTATTGGATGGTTTTTTCTTTGGAATACTGGTGAACATTTCACTCGAAATTTATGTTGTTTTGTATACAACTTGCCTAAATTAAAGGTTCCTTGTATACTAATAACATAAATTATTCCATAGAAAACTATCAAATAACCACTAAATATTTGGTATAAAAGCCCAATAATAATGTACAACGGTGCTCCTGTTTTATACTGTGAAATCCTATATCTATTCAGGGCCGTAGCGAGGTCTGAATTATTGGGGGGGCTCTCGGGGGCTCACATTATAGTGAACGAAAGAGAAAAGTAAATTTGCACCACGTGATGCTTTATGTATGGGCGTATCCGTAGGGTCCTAGCGTGCACGTGACTCCTCTTGTTGGTGAGCCTGGGGGTGTGATCCCCTTCGTTTCGATGGTAGTCAAACTTGTATGTTTTTTGAGGTTCAAATCGTACTCATATTTTGTAGGTGATGTAGTATAATACAATATTTAGCTATAGCGAGCGCGAAGCGCGAGCCGCTCGGCACGAATTTCGGCAGAAAAGGAGTTCTCAACCACCGTTTCTAAGTTGTTTTGGGATGTTTCTCTTGGGCCAGTGTTATATATAGCTACATTGAGCACAAAGTCAAAGTGCAAGCCACTTGGCAAAAAAAATGGCCATTTTTTGCAAAATTGAATTTTTCAACTTTTTTTGTGGGGAATGAAACGTGATGTAGTTAGTCGTCAAGAGCTCAGTTGTATTTTAATAGCAATGTAGGTACCATCTTTAGATTTCCCGAAAAAAAAGTACCACTTTTTAACCATGTTAGAGCGCCCCCATTGCCCCTCCCCTCGCTACGGCCCTGCTATTAAGTCGTTTCACAATTTTTCTTTCTACTCGTTTTTCTTTCTTTTGCTCTCGCTTTCTAGCCAATGATCCATTTGTACATTGTACATATTCAGCTATTTACCTAGGCTAACATACGAGGTTATTGTACATAGCCTGTACTTCTAAACACGTTTTGACTATACGCACTTATTTCAAAAAATGTGTCGCGGTTGCGCCAAGCATAGACCGAAACAAATGTTTCTATAATGGTTCAAATCAGAGTTGTTCTTAACTGATTACAAAATGTAAGCATTTTCACGTGCTTGTTAGTATAGTATAGAGTGCACTCAATTCTGTTGATATATAAGGAGTCTGATTTGAATACATTACCGGCATAAAACCAGTATCCATTTCGGTCTTGGCTTGACGAGTTGTTGCTTTGAACTGCGACAACTGCAACGTTTTTTGAAATAAGCTAGTGTATATTTAAAAATATCAAGTTATGTAAATCAAATACGAAATAAATGAATGCCATGCCATAAATGAGCCTTGCGCGCGCGATGGCGAAATTACTAAAAATAGCCTTAGGCGCCACGAACATCGCACAGACATCAATACTGAGTTTCGCTCTCTTAGTATTATGGTCTCTTGGCGCAATAGAAAACAATCCGTTGATATTTCACCATCTCTATGAAAGGTTTTAGTTTATTTTTAATCAACGAATCAACACGTTGCTCAGAAGACGTCATATGCAAGAAGGATCAACAGATCAAAGATGTACAAAAATTGGTACTTTTGGTGATTAATTCTCAGTATTCACCAGTATATCCTGCCGTGCATAGTACTAATAACGTAAATCTTATATTATCATGTAATTCTAAAAGCCACAACCAAGAACAATTACCATAGCTGAAAAGAGCACATAGCTAGAAAGTAGTAAAACTGTGAATCGAAGTTTAAACGAAATAAGATCAAAACTCACCAAGATAAAACTTTTCAAAAATTGAAATTTGTATTCATTTTAAACATCCGTTAGCAGGCAAAAGATGCCTACCAGCAAAGGTTTTCTTACATAATTCACGCTTCAAAATTAACACACAAAATTCATGTTTTCGCGAGTTTGGAATTCAAGGTCCACTTGGATGAAAATCGATGAAAATTGGAAACTTATCATTTCTATCTGAAGATGAATGTAGTTAAATAACTGTCTACCCTCTGCCCCAAAATCTGCATTTCAAGCTCATTATCAAAGAGAAATTTTGACATTAAAGGTACGGTAATACGAGCAACAAAATCACTCAACTTGTCTCGCAACATTGCTGCAAAGCGAGTTGAAGAGCGATGCTGCCCGTTTTACCACCGAGAACAAACTTGTCTCGCAACAAAATTATTTGTTGCAGGTTGAAAAATTTTGTTGCAGAACGTAGAAGGTCGTCGAGTGATTTTGTTGCTCGTATTACCGTACCTTAAGTCTAAAAGAGCAATAGGGTTGAGTAAATGACGTCATTTACTCACAACTTAAATGCTAAAATACTTGACAATTTCTATCTGTCTCGTTTGAATATAAAGAAAATGCTGCTTTTGGTGATTATTGGAAGTCGTACAGATAGGTTTTACTAAGTGTCAAGTCATTTCCAATTTTAATTAATTTTCATCCAAGTAGCCCTTTCACTGTTTTTCTAATTTTAACAGGCTATTTTGACTACACTACACGTCTTTATAAACACTACAAACAAACACGTTTGACGCCTGGGCAGGTGGGTCAGCCAGGCCCATGATATATTTATTTCCAACACCTTCAATTACAGCAATTTCACCAGTATATCCTGCCGTGCATAGTACTGATAACGTTCATGTAATTCTAAAAGTCACAGCCGGCCGGACAAAAGAATAATTACCATAGCTGGAAAGAGCACGTACTAGGAATAAGTAAAACTGTGAATCGAAGTTTAAATGAAATAAGATCAAGACATCGGAAGATGTCGAAACGTTGTACAACATTTGCGTTTGTGTTTCTTATGAATTTAAGATCAAAACTCACCAAGATAAAATCGATTTTTTTATTTAAACATCCATTGGCAGGCTAAAGATATGCCTACCAGCAAAGATTTTCTTACAAAATTCACAGTTTGGAATTGATTTCCTTCAAACTTCACTGTTTTTCTAATTTTAACAGGCTATTTTGACTACACCACGTCTTTATAAACACTACACACAAACACGTTTGACGCCTGGGCAGGTGGGTCAGCCAGGCCCATGATATATTTATTGCGACATCTTCAATTACAGCAATGAACAAATAAATAATTCTTACCCCTAAGCATCATAGCCGGTCACGAAAACCCAATTAAAACCACACTGTGGAAAAACAAGTGAATGTGTGAGCCCCCAACCAATGCTATGATGAAACCTTTGGGGTTTTAAGGTTTACAGAGACAGATAATGAAATACTATATATATATTTATATAGTTATTCCTTTTTGACAATTTATGTGATATATTTTTTGTACAGATAGTTTAATTATAAACCCTTCCATCTAGCTTATAAAAGTATTTTTTCCCTACCTGTTTCTTAGGTTGCAAGAGCTAGTTTAACCCCTAGGGTTGTTCTCTTGCAACCTCCACAATTTTTTTTTGTAAAATATTATATTATTGTATAAATGTAGAGTGTGGAAATAAAGAACCATTGAACCTTACTATACTTTACTATGAACAATACATACATGAAAGAAAAACTAAGGCAGCAAAGGAGTCGGCGAGACTGACCCGCGTAGAGACTAACACAAGGCCAGTACATAATAAACTATTTATACCGTACTCGAACTATTAATGGAATGCCCTTCCACCTAACATTATAGATCTTAGTGGAAATTAAAAACGTGCAAGCTTTTTAGACAAGCTTTTTATTAGTCTTCTCCTTAAGGACGGTGCCCACTATTGTCAGCGCGCACTGCGTTCTGCGCATGACCCTTCGTAGGAAAAACATCGTAAAAACAAAGCAGTTTTGCGATATTTGGATAAATAAAACTTGCTTGTAGAAAAAACATTTGACTGTTCCTGTAGTAGAATTAAATTCAGTATTGATGAATAAAACTCGCTTAAAAACCACTGTTTTGATCACAAGGACTAGATTTGCCTATTGGCCGCCATCTTGGAAATGTCCCATAATGCTTTGTAAAATTTGTCTATACTCTGTATGGAGGGCTAGCGATTTCAACGTATTTCGTGCGTTTATCGGTAAGCAACTTCTTAAATCGCCTGGATACCCCTCTTTTTTCCTTTTGTAAATTATAAACCAAAGAAAAATCTAGAATTATATAAGCTTTTTATAAATTTATAATTGAAGAACGATAAAAAAATATCACATATTATATTTAGCAATCATAGACTAGAACATCCTAAAACTAAGTAAATATTAAAAAAACCCATTATTTTCTTTGTTTTCGCGGTTTTATGGTACCAGGGAATTATGCTTAGAGTGTAATTAGGAAAAAAAAGTTTGAAACTTATTGGAAGTATAGAGGATTTTAAATTTTTTTTCTTTGGGTCGTCAAAAATGCATTTTCCGCAACATTTGATGATGTATAACTCATTAAAATGCGTGGTGACCCCCAATTGTTTTCTTGGATTCTAACAGCCTACAATGGGTTCTTTCACACCCATATAGATTTTAGAGAAAAAATTACTTTCACATTAGAGGGCACCGTCCTTAAAATAGATTTTATACATAAATATTTTTTTTGAACCCTATTTAGATTTTGCATGACTTTTATCATACTGTTTATAAATTGATAATACATTACAAAAATGTCCCGATTCTGATTGGCAGAGAGTAGCGATGTTAATCGCTAACACGGTAAGTAAAAGTACAGGTAAATAAGGAAGACCTTCGTGTTACTGTCTACTGTCCGCCATGTTGGTGTACAAAGGTAGTGCACCAAGATGGTGGACCCATACATTTCACACCAAACAATGAAGATATTTGATCGCTCGTATCTCGTTATCAAAATATTCTTATGACTAAATATAAAAATTTCGTATAGATACAAACCTTCAACCCCTTTTTTTTGATGCAAGACATTTTATTCAAAAATATTCTATATTAAGCCCGAAACAAATTATGATGACGTCAGCGCAACCCAAGAATTCTCTTGATTAGTTGATGTTCCGAGGGTCTAATGCTGTGTTGTACTATTTATTGCGGTTGCCTGTTCGTACGATTAAAGACTAAAATGCAATTATATTTCGCGCGAGTCTTTTACTGTCAGTGAGCAAAATAACTTATTAGAAATAACTTTCAAAAGGACTGTAGTTTCCTTTCCGTCATGCATTATTTTAATGATTGGAAGCAGCTGTTGATCGTTTTTATAAAAGTTGTGCAATCATAGAATGATCATCAGAACAAAACCCAGCAAGGTAACAGTAAAGACATCAGAAAGACGATAAACAGGTAGGCGGTTTTATGCAACACATTCTTCTCCTTTCCCTTCCCTTCCCTTCCCTTCCCTTCCCTTCCCTTCCCTTCCCTTCCCTTCCCTTCCCTTCCCTTCCCTTCCCTTCCCTTCCCTTCCCTTCCCTTTCCTTCCCTTCCCTTCCCTTCCCTTCCCTTCCCAAATATTTGCAAAAAACAAAGAAATATCCATACGTTGAAAAAGTATTTTCTTTCTCGCTACGCTCATGGTTGCACACTTGCATTGAGTTTGGACCATTGCTGACGCAATTTCTATATTCGATAAGAGACAGACCATAGAAAAGTGATTTCGATTTGTTAAATCAAAAATGGGTTTTAGGCCTTCTTTCGCTCAATTGCCATATATATGAATTCTTTACATGCATTCAGCTTGAAAGTTGCTAAATTTGAATAAAAATACAGGAAAACCGGAATTGTATCTACTGATAAAAATAGAATTTGAGTGTTAATCATAAACATACAAAAATTTCTGAAACATGATTGGCTGAGAACACACCAATTTATTTCAAATTTTTCCAACTAGCCAATCAAATTGGGCCCACAGTAATTGGTTTCACTGTTGTGGTGTCCCTGTCTTATATGTATTTTTGTTTTTATTACTAAGGCGAAGCTTAATAAACAAAATAAACAAATTCAATTTCAAAATTTGCACTCAAAAATTCCAAAATCTGCACTCAAAAATTTCAAAATTTGCACACTTCTACAAACAAACCAACCAACCAACAAACAAACATGGTAGATAAATTTGGAAGCTACAGACATATTGCGAAATAATTTTGTAATACTTTTGGTGTTTTGGCGGGAATTTTGTTTGTACAAACGCGTACAAATTTTTTTGTACAATTTTTTTTTGGTCAAATTTCCCGCTCAAACATTTTATTCAGCCGATTGAACTTTGCAAGTGAATCTTTGGCAAGTTGTGTGATGTTTCTGTATTAATCATGCCATATACATACAAACATTTCTGAAATATGATTGGCTGAGAACACGCCAATTTATTTAAAATTTTTCCAACTAGCCAATCAAATTCAACATATCAATAAATTGGTGTCGTTTTCGGGCTTCCTGTGGTAAAAGAAATTTTTAATTTTTTACTTTCCAGTCCTTTTTTTCGGCCAGATATCAAGATGGCTGACTAGAAATTATGTTTTTACTCGAAAATCTGTAAGTTTGGAGAAGTTTGGAGGTAATTTTCGAAGAAAATTGTTTTTTTTTCACGATGATATTTATTCCAACTTCCAAATATGGTAAGTGCAAATTTCCTTATATGGAAGTAGAAAAAACGGCACTTTTTTATAAGACATTTCTTGTAAAAAGTTTTGATTTCAGAAAACATTCTCCTGAGTAAACTGACATTTTTGACATCAATTTTCTGAAATAAGAGCAGATTTAGAATTTTCTGAAGCCCAAAAACATGTTTTCATGACTTTGTAGATCATTAGGTCGATTTTTACCCCCATGCACAACGTTTACGTTTTATTGTAACCAGTAGGCTCATAGACTTCAAGTGTTTTTTTTTTTTTTTTTTTCACATCGATCCTGTAGAGCGGCTTGTCAACATACTTCACTAGCTCGCATGACATTTTTTCGGAAATTTACGGCGAAGATAGCAACGCGCATTTTTGCATATTTTATTCGCATCCAAATTCGTTTAAGGTGGCTCCATTATAATTCAAGCGAGTTTCGGCAAAATTTTTAACTTGCTCGCTTCGCGCCAATAATGCACCAATTTCACAAACCTTAACACCAAAACTAATTCAATTCTTCTAAATTTTGGTGTTGTTTCCGAAATTCTATTTAACACCCACATTTGCTGATACCAGTCGTTTTTATTCTGGAACAGGGTATATAAAATTCCTCTCCCAAATCTTATTCCTTATGTACAATTTTTTTTGAAACCTCGTATATTGGCTAATTAGGTCCCCAGCAATGTTTTGAAGGAGCAAAAAGAGAATCGTGTTCGAGCCGATTTTACGTAACAACGTCAGTCCAAAAAATGACACGGCAAAAACGTTTACGCGCAAACACAGCACTGATCACAGAGCAGCAACTAGAGAACAGATTTAAATACTATTGATGGCACTAGTGTCCAAAGCTCAACTCTATAACTTTACAATTGACTTTGCAAATAAGGGGGTGTTTTATATGACACTAGGATCATCCTAGCATGCGAATCATCCTACCTGCTATACATTTACTGCATTCTGTTAAGAAGGATGATCCTAGCCTACAGTACCCAAAGTGAAGACACAAATTTCCATGTAAACAGAATGCAGTAAATGTATAGCAGATACGATGATTCGACGGCTAGGATGATCCTAGTGCCATGTAAACACACCCTAAATTTTGACTGTCGCATTTTTAGTAACAAAATCACACTTTTTCGATTATTATTAATCATTGCCGCTTGCAGAGATATCCAAGAATTAAGAATAAAAAATCCAAATAAATCATGTCGTAAAATTCATCGGAAATTTGTCAGGCCGAGTGCGTCTCACTCTGTCTCACTGCTCAGGTTATATGACAGGATGAATGAAAAGTTATTTCAGATTACCTGTATACTAATCACTTAGGAAAATGTTCACAAAGCAATCACCTATAATCATATACAATTGTAAGTATACTCATACAATTGTTTCTCATGTATTCGCTATTTTAGCTTTACTTTGTACTTGTATATACTTAATATCCGGGTTTTTTTAAATTTAATATGAATGAATGAATGAAACCTTTATTTAAAATCAAAGAAAATATAACCAGGGTAGTCCCTTCAGAATTAATGAAAACTCTGCTATCAATGGGAGCCCTGGCAAAAGATTACAAATAAAATAAGAGAGAGTTCTATAAATGGATATATATATATAGATATAAATATAAGATAAGATATAATATTGTTTCTTTACATAATGTATATATATATCCTTATAATAATATGATAATAAACATCGTGAACCACTAAAAGAAAATTATAATTTATTTGATCGTAATGTCGTATTGATCGATGCCCATGTCCATGTTTTCCCTTAGTACGTCTGATAGTTGTACTAGCACTTTTCTCTATTTTTTTTAACTTGAGTGAGCATGTTTACGTCACCTTCATCGAATTTTTTTGGACTCGAATAATTTCCAAAAACCTAGGAGCTATTAAATGTTTTATGTTGTGAATTCTAGTTACTTTTCTCCCTTAACTTGTCAACGAACTAGTGAATTTAATTTAAACTGGCGTTATTAATTTTGCAATTCATGCTCTGCCCTTTATGATAACCGCAGAACAGAACACCGTTACAACAGATTAGATCAAAACAGGGCAGGCTAAAAACAAAGCAGAACTCCAGAACAGATCAGAGCAGGAAGTCGTAAATAGTTTTGTGACGTGACTTCCACTGCATAACCACTATAAGAAGTATTCACTCAGAATTGTATGTACCTCTGAAAACGTCTCCTACTCTCGGGTTTTGCTGTGCGAGAACTAATTTTTAGATCTTATATAACTTCTGTCTTTTTTAAATTTTAGTTAGATTATTAAAGTCCTAATAACAAATTCGTTAATAGTTTGTTAACAAGCTCGAAAATAGTATATTTTATTAAGATATATTTGACCAAATGCATTTTCTGTCCATTCTTTTTTGTAACCCATTACTTAGCCCGATTTATTTCTGCCTACATAGTCCTTCATTTCAACCTTTAGGTGACAGGCTGGGACATCTTACACAAATAGATGACCAGTTTTCCGGATATGTACCGAAACTGATCATATGTTACTGCAAAACTCATAACTCTAATCTGTGATGGTGATGATTGCACATATTATGTTTGACTAACCATTAACCACATGTCCTCTTTGAGGACTTTTATTTGAATACGTTTAATTAACAAAATGATTTATTGCTCCCACAATTATAGTATGTTCATAAACAGAGGCCTTCTTTCGATAACTTGATCCCAAAGTCGGGCGATGCATCTCCTTATTCTTTCCATAAAACTGTCAGCCATCTAGCTCGAGTGTTGACATTTCCTTCCCTTTTCAGTTTATACCGGAATTTCCCGGCCGGCCCTTTAAAGAATCGTTTGAAACAAAAATTATCACTCGCAAGGTTACCTTATCTTTAACGATGGCAATTTTTCTCATAAAATCAACAAAAAGACGAGTTTTCCATGGTGGATCTTTTGAAAACTTTTTCGAGTGAAAGTTCTATACTTTCATCTTATTTGACACTACAGAATCAAAAATATTGCAAAATATTGATTTTGCGCTAATATACAGCAATTTCTTTGGTACCAATTTTAGTCGTATTATGTTAATTGCTGTAACCTTACATTTTAACAAAAAAACGTAGAATCATAAAAAGATCTTGCAATTGGCGCGTTGTTTTGCAGTTTTATTATGGATAAAAAGGATCGCCCGTGCGTTGTGACGTCATCAACATAACAGGGCCGGTTGTTTGAAGGGCGATTAACGTTAATCCTACATTAAAATGAATGGTTTTCTTTAGATTTAATTCTAGGTTAACGCTAATCGTCTTTCCAACAACCGGATCGACCCAGTTCTTGAAGTTCAATACAAAACAAACCGAGGTAGACCGAGAGCTTAGGTTGGCGCCTTTGGCTGCCGCTACACAGTCCATACCACGATACTACTCAACATTTTACAATAACTTTAAACAAAATCATATATATATTACAACCACAGCTATTAAAAAACAACAAAACTGATAACTCAAAAATATGTGCATGATGGCCGTTGGCTCAGTTGAGCTCATCCGCCCTTTGAAAGGTCTTGTTTTTAGTCCTGCCTGGGTGTCAAATAAGCGGGTGTTTACATGGCACTAGGATCATCCTAGCAGGCGAATCATCCTACCAGCTAAGTACATTTACTGCGCGCATTCTGTTTACATGAAAATTTGTGTCTTCACTTCGGGTACTAGGATCATCCTACTACTAGAATCTTCCTGTCTCGCCGGTAGGAATTTCCTAGCACTAGGAGTATGTTTCGGTCATGTAAACGGAAAAAGTAGAGATACTTCGCCAACTAGAATTAGGAAACGCTAATGTTGGGGCCACTGTGGTAGTTCGGGTGACCTAGGATCGACGAGCAATCACTCATTTCTTTGAACTCTGCTTCGGGTTGCTTCGGGCATGTAAACTAAACGTCAGGCTCGTAACATGGTATATGGGATCAGGTCAAGATCAAGCCCCAAATTGTGGCCAGGATCAGGGATCAGAGGCCAGGGCTCAGGGATCAAATGGGTGGGATCGGGGATCAGGGACATTGGGTCAGGATCAGGGATCAGCTCAGTTTTTTGCACCAAGGATCAGGGATCAAAAATTTCTAAAAATATGGGCTCAGGAATCAAAATTTCCGTAAAAACCCGGGATCAGTGAGACGAAAATATACCATGTTACGAGCCTGAAACTGAACGTAAACGTTGGTTCGCCTGCTAGGATGATCCTAGTGATCCAACAAAGATGGAGGTTGATAAAAATGTTTGAATGGGAACCACTGAGGACGGTTCCTCTGATTCACACATATATTGATCACATATATCATATGTCTCACAAAGAATTGAAAGAAGTGTTGGAATTCTCTCAGAAATCCGTCATTTTATATGAAATTTCTCTGTTCTTGTTCATTTATATTATTCCTTAATATATCCTTTTTTGACATATGGCCTGATCACCTGGGGTGACTTACCCAACCTCATTGAAATCTCTAGTCACCCTTCAAAAAAGAAAAAAAAAGGCAGTAAGAATAATGACCTTTTCAAGTCATGATGCTCGTTCTAGCTCTAGTCCACTTTTCAATCAGTTGGAATTGCTAAAACTTAGTGACATAAGTTTTATTAACAATGCATTGTTTATATACGATTTATTTTCAAACAGACTTCCTACAATTTTCAATGACTAGCATCTAGAAAGTCATGTTATCTTCACAAAATAAGGACATTTCGTAGCAAAGATATGGAGCTCAATCGGAGATGATTTTAAATCTAACAATCGTAACTCATGCTTCAAAAGACACATGAAAAGATCGATTTTGAATAATTACTAGCCGATCATTCTGTTATTGATGTACATTTTCTTATGCCCACCCATTTTCCATCGTATTGTTTAATTAGATCTTAACAGGTATTTTATTTCTCTCTCTTTTTTTCAATAGTCTGAAAATTAATGATAGCTAGTTATTTCAATACATTTTATTCTTCTTTCTTTTCATAAATGTCTTCTTGGTATGTGTCTTACGTCCTGACGTTAAGCAAATATGATCATAATTACGTGGCCCAGCTGCGCTTATTCTAGTCAAGATCTACATTAATGTGTAAATATATATCAACAAGAGTGAAATTAAGAATCTTGTCTTGTTCACATTCTCGAATTTTGCTGTGTGAGAATAAACAAAATAAGTCCGTGAAAAATTCAGCACTTTAAAGAACAGTAAGTGCTAGCAGGCCAGACAGTATTTCACCGATTTTAGAAATTTGGCCCCCATTGACGAAGTACTGTTTAAGTACTTAGCTGTCATATATCTCAAAAGTTTATGCTAATACCTACCAATCAGACGGAAGATACAGATCTTTCCACGCATGGAAGTAATCATATGTTATGTCATGTCTATTGGTTCCCTTGATCAAACATATAAGACAGTTAAGGGAGTTTTTAACTGTTGGGTTACCGATACGACAACATATTAGCATCAGTCCTCAAGGAACCACATACAGGTAACCTTGTTATAACTTCCTGTTTTCATATCAGTGCGTGACTGCTTTAATTTTAGGTGGTATGATACCAAAAAAATGTCAATTTTGAGGAAAATTCTTAGCCATTTTATTTTTTCATATAATATTAACCTCCATAAGACAAATCATCTGCTACTGGCTACTTTTAACAGTTATTTTTGCTGTGGAAACGAGGCCACGGCCAACTGATTAAAAAGCATCATTTTAGGACTCCTACTCTAGCAGCTCTAGCTCTATATCTATAATTGCTATGCAGTTCAAATTAAGGACATTTATTAAACATGGATTAATCTATGCAATGAAACAAAAACAGTTGTTTGGCTAAAATATTCATCAAAAAGGTGATAATTTTAGGCAGTGCCCTTAGTTACAAAGCCTTGATATGACTTAACAATGTAAAATTCTTGTTTTTTTTGTGCGTGTGGTTCATTGCACTTAGATACTATTACTGAGCATTCCTGCCAAATTTCATGCTATAATATTAATTAAAGACTGACACACAAAGTAGTGACAGTAGTGGGTGCTATTGCCAATGGCAACCAGCCAACGGTACCGGTGTTCAGAAAATCGTGGATTATTAGATGAAAAAATATTTTTTTAAGATCACAACTAATCTACTTTAAAAAGGAGATAATTTCTGAGGTGAATCAACTGGAAAAAGTTTTTTACAATTCTTCAAAATTGACTTTTTTTGGTATCATACCACCTTAATAGGAAATCTTAACGTTAATTTTGATAAGTTTGTTGCGGGTAAATTTATAGAAAAGGGAATACGTTAAATATAGGTTATTGGTCGACTACCACCTAATACGGCTGTGTATTTTTACGAGTCACGCTGTATTTAGGTGTGCCAAAATGCAAGTGACAAGTAAAAATTCACAGCTGTATTTCTGGTTAATTGAGCAATAACATATTTGTTATATAATTCTGCAAAAATCAATACAAGTGATGCCGTTTTTAACTCGTGGATATGCGAAGCATAGAAAGGAGTTATTGGTGAGGGACTCTGGATATGCAAATGTATAACTCACTCACTCGCACTCACTCAGTAAGGTGTTAGCAGATACCCGTTAGAGTCTGGGTACGAGACTGTTTCCGCTCGACTCCGCTCGCCGCTCGGTACTGAGCCGAAGTTCAGGAAATGTTGCAATTTTGTGATTATATTATTCGATCCTTTCCAATCATTTATTTATTCCGGGACTCCCGAACTATTCATAGATCAATGATATTCGCTTTTCACGATTTATGTTGAAATCAGACTAGACAAAATTTATATTTAGTTAATTAACTGAACATTATAGCTTGAAATAGCATTGACTAGAAGCACTCCCAGACATGTCCAATACACACGAAAAATTAAATACAGACATTGTTTAAAGAAGAGGCCTTTTAGATCATTAAATTCCTAGTATTAGCGCAAGCTATTTCAGGAGTAAAACCATCGAAGTACCGAAGCAAGTTTAGCCATGACTTACGCAATAGAATATCGCATTGCAGTCGATACTGACGAGTAAAAACCTTTGGTTGAATGCCGGACTTTGTACATCGCTGTCAAGCAACAAAAATCTTTTCAAGTCCAACATCAAAGTCATCCAAGCTTTTAGTGTTCGTACTCTATCATCACAAGAGCCAAAGTAGATAAACGAACGAAAACATTTTGAAAGCCGCCTTCGCCGCTCCTTTTTTATTTTTATTTGTGCTTCCTGTGTCACGGAAAGGAGGGGCCATCGAGTCCGCTAGCCGAAAACAGCAACAAAAAGGCGTATTGAGTTAGTTTATTGGCTTAGTGTTTTATGAAGCAATTTCTTTTATATTTATAGCGACATTTTGCTACAGAGAGAAGCATTAATTTTTTGCATTTGTTTTGTTTGTAACCACACATTGAATAAATACTCAAAATTTACTAGTCGAAGACATGCAACTCGTTATTTTACTAAAATGTATTGCTTGGGCTTCCTGTGGTCATTTCGGTCAATCCACGACATTATTTCAAGTTATATGATAGAGTGAAGCAGTTTGCAGTGTACGCAGTGGGACATTACTTTTATTAGGAACATATCTATTCACGATATATCCACGAGTTAGCCATAGGGGCCTTTGATTATTGCCACTTTTGACTTTGATTAGCGCGCGGCGTTGCACGGGGAAACCATTCGAATTCACACATATATTCATGACATATATCATATGTCTCACAAAAAAATTGAACGAAGTATTGGAATTCTTTCAGAAATCCGTCATTTTGTATGAAATTTCTCTATTCTTATTCAGTTCTATTATTCCTTAATATATCCTTTTTTTTGACATATGGCCTGATCACCTGGAGTAACACTTACCCAACCTCATTGAAATCTCTAGTCATCCTTCAAAAAAGAAAAAAAGAAAGAAAATAATAGAGAAAAAACATACTACAAAAAAGCGCCAATTAAAAGCTCCCACAACCAAGAACGTAACAGAAGTACGCTAGTACGGGTGAATACCGCAAAAAGGCAAGCACGGCGATCCCAAACCAAGCACCATATGCGAATAATTGAAAGTTTCCATGTTTTCCATTTTTCTACTGCCTTTTCTGCATCACCGCAGGTAGCCCGAGTAAACGCCTAAAGGCGTTGTGTATAAAGTGAATTTAATTAATTAAACTGTTGAAAAGTTTACAATGTATAAATTAAACCACATTACGTACAAGAAAAAAGCTATACTCTAAGGCCCGGTTCAGACGTCGAGCTTCTCATGTGCCGAATGCATTAGAAACAAAAGATAATTAGGCGGTCTTCTTTGATGTAATTAGATTCGGCACATGAGAAGCTCGACGTCTGAACCGGGCCTAACTAACCTTAAACTGTCAACCCTATTTAACAGTGCCAGTGAAAACCATTAGCAGTTCAGCGATGACCGGAACTTTGAAACACTTTTCGAGAAGAAATGACAATGTTGTCTCTTCCTCTAATCTCAAAACTAGGCCGCCCACATCTGTGTTTAATAAGCTTAGCGGCCATTGGATGACCCTCGACATTTTCTTGTTGGTGTCTTTCCTCTTGCAGGCTTTCGATAATTCGCTCAAGCTGAGTTATGACGGCATCCGTCTGCAAATCATCACTGATATTAACTACATACATGCAATCTAGCCTCAATATTATACCATCAATTTGTGATGGATCTCTCATGTTGTCTATACTGGATATAGTTTCTAGCACAGCTCGGTGGGGAAATAAATAATCCTCTCGTTTCTCCTCGACCTGCCGCGTCCGTCGCCATCTTTGAAATACTAAGACAGCAAAGCATACTGGGTAGAATACCAGTGCGCATGCCTGACCTGGTATGCTGTTTAGATCTTCGAAATCGGTTTCCAAAGCAAATCGAGTCAATAACTTCATGGAAAAGCAAATCATGGAGTTGGCAAATGATAATATAGTAAGTTCAATGTATATATAGTGTGTGCGACATATTTTCTTTACACATTTAGAGTAACACATTTATGTGTGACACTGTTGTTGCATGTGTACGCAGTGTGATGTATCATAATTATATACAATATATACTAGTTATACAATGGTTTCTAGTCGAATACCATGGATATATCCCATGATGTCACTTGCATTTTTACTCGGGCTTCCGTAGGAACCCGAGTTATAAATCGGGCTTCGTTATTTTTATTTTTATTATTTTTTTTATTTGCCTTCAGTCACAAATCGCAGTCGAGGGGCCAAAGCGCATGCGCGAAATCTAAGCGCATGCGTATAATGAATCAAAAGCACTAGAGCACATGGTGGAAGGAATGCGAAGCGTAGAGATGGATAATATGGATTACTTAAACACGCTCAAAACACATACAAAGGCACATGCTGTTCGCGGTAGACCCACACTAAAAGATGGCGAGCATTTTCGGAACGGGTAGGTCCGCGAACTTTACGAGAGATCAATTTACGAGCGAACAATTACGAGTGAACCTTCTATCGTGAATCATGCTATACCTATATCAAATGAGCTATATTATGTTGAAAAGCATCATCGCGTACATAGACGTGATCGTGAACCAAGTAGAATACCAGTACGAACTCTAAAACGTCTGAGGAACAAGAACAGAAAGCTGAAGGAGTTTGTGTACAAACGTATTTACCGAAATACACCGAACTCTTCCAAGCTGCATGGTTATGTGAAGGTCAGAACACTTGCCAAAAATGAATGTAAGCTTACATCAGAGAGAATAAGCTTGAATAAAATCACTGTATATGAAAAGAAGCTTTTGTTTAATTGCTCTAAGAGGCTTTTTCGAGGGATATTGAAGTTAAAATATCGAGCCAATCGGTATTTATCAGTGTTTTCTTGTGGTAGAATGATGTCTCTTTACAAGACCCTGAGTCATATATCAACTTATTGTAAACTTAAACCGAGTACAGACGTAGAGAGAAACCCTGGTCCTACTCCACTGTATATTGACTCTAACAAAACAATAGCAGCACCATATAGCCAAGGTAATGAGTTGGTATTTGGACAAAATTCAGGACAACAATGTGTTGCAATGAGTTTGTGCTCTTTGATTTACAAGAACAAGCAAGGAATCACTTCTGTCAATTACCTTGTATCCATAATGAATATTGGAAATCAGTTGTATTCAGGTTTGTCTCAGTTAGCCAGACAGTCCTTCTTGATGCAGACAGAATTACCAACAATGTTAACTGTGTTTGATGCTGACTACCAACTTGAATACAGTGAAAGCTACACTGGTACTATACATCAAGAGACTACAATAGAAGGATATCAGTACTGCACTTCTTTAAAAAGAGCCTTTGAATCACTCCTGTCTGAAAGCTACACCAACTTTGTATTAACAGTAGGTTGCACTGCTGTTGCTATATATTGTAATGGTAATGTGGGGTTCAAAATATTTGACTCTCATGCAAGGGATTTATCTGGTAGAAGTCATCCTCAAGGTACATGTGTGAATACTATTAGAAAGAGTACAAGCTAGAGAAACTACAAATAAAAATGAGCTGCGAAGGAAACGAGCACAAAATTACAAAACCATGGATAATGCAAAGAAACAAAATCTTTAAATAATCAATCAAAAATTTACCAAACAATGTATACAGGCCTTATTAAACAAACATGCAGAAAAATACAAAACAATGGAAACAGCTAAGAAACAAGACATGTTAAACAAACATGCAGAAAAATACAAAACAATGGAAACAGCTAAGAAACAAGACTTGTTAAACAAACAAACAGAAAAATACAAAACAATGGATACAGCTAAGAAACAGTCCTTATTAAACAAACAAACAGAAAAATACAAAACAATGGATACACCTAAGAAACAAGACTTGTTAAACAAACATGCAGAAAAATACAAAACAATGGAAACAGCTAAGAAACAGTCCTTATTAAACAAACAAACAGAAAAATACAAAACAATGGATACACCTAAGAAACAAGACTTGTTAACAAACATGCAGAAAAATACAAAACAATGGAAACAGCTAAGAAACAGGCCTTATTAAACAAACAAACAGAAAAATACAAAACAATGGAAACAGCTAAGAAACAAGACTTGTTAAACAAACATGCAGAAAAATACAAAACAATGGATATGGCTAAGAAACAAAAACTATTAAATAAACAAACAGAAAAATACAAAACAATGGATAGTGCAAAGAAAGAAGAATTTCTTGACACACGCAAACAAAAATATAATGATAAGAATAAAAATGTCGATTCATGTATTGAAAAGTTTCAAAAGAAAATAAGGGAAGGCCCATATTATGTATGTTGCATATGTAATAGAACACTCTACAAGAAATCTGTCTTAAAATTAGCCAGAAGTAGGTACCCTTCTCAGGAAATTTTTAACATACAAATATCATTCGATGGAAAAGAATATATCTGTAAGACATGCCACTCCAAAGCCATACAAGGCAGGATTCCATGTCAGGTAGTCATAAACAATCTGTACGTAGATGACATACCAACTGAACTTGAAACTCTTAGAAAACTAGAACAAATCATAATAGCACAGCGGATTTTATTTGAAAAAATAGTAGTAATGGCTAAAGGACAACAAAGAAAAATTAAAGGTGCCATATGTAATGTACCAGTAGAGTGTGATCAAACCTGTAGCATATTGCCTCGCCCCCCTGAAAGATCTGGTATCATTCTTCCGAAATTAAAGAGAAAACTGCAGTTCAGAGGACAAATTTGACAGTAAACTTCTTTTCCCGATAAATCAAATATTCTTTAATGTCACGCTAGCATGATAAGGGTCTATTGTCAAAGATTCTCAGAATACGTATCACAGAGAAGCCCGAGTTCACGCAGTTATGCGTCTAGTTAGAATAATAATATAAGATGATTGACAAATGTATTAATCACCTTTTACGAATATTCTTAAAAAAGAATCACATAATGTTCATCAGACCTGCATTTCTTATGGTATCAAGTTACCTTAAGCTCTGATTTGGTCAACCATTGTCAGAGTTGAAAGTGGAGTATTTAGATACTGAAGCAAGCACGTACCTTTGATCGACCTGACCAAAGTGCCTTTAATTTATGTCAAGTTTTGATATTCTTATTGTTTAATGCTTGGTCGTAATAAGCGTTTCAAGGGACCATCAAATTTGAAGACCTTGCTGCATATTAGGAAATGTTGCGAGTCTGACAGTGAGCATTCGTTGAGTGAATTCTATTATCCGGTTTTCGAGAGTGAAAACGACGAAAAATTAAATTTGTACATAAAGACCGGAAGTTCTTTTTTCACGACAAAAAGCCATATAATAAACGATTTATTAACCTCACTTGCTCGGTCTGAACGGGAAAATATCAGACCTCGGTCTTTTTTGTACGGAACTCGCTGCGCTCGGTCCGTACTGTCAAGGCCTCGGTCTGATATTTCCCCGTACAGACCTCGCGCTCGGTTAATAATCTCTTGATATTTTTCGCGTAGTTGTGCATATATTACATGCGCGCGTTCTTTTTAGAATTGTATAATAATTATTTGTATAGGTAATAGCATGGTTTATACTACGAGTGA
The DNA here is from genome assembly GCA_029948255.1 of Telmatactis stephensoni. Taxonomy (NCBI): domain Eukaryota; kingdom Metazoa; phylum Cnidaria; class Anthozoa; order Actiniaria; family Isophelliidae; genus Telmatactis; species Telmatactis stephensoni. Next base: position 558,570 of record JALIZF010001911.1, read on the forward strand.
TATTCCAAAAATGTTAAACATAATTACGTAGGCGAGTGAAATTTTGGACAATTTTGAAATATCGCGAGTGGTATTTAAGCCAAATATCACGTACAATGAGAAAGATTCCGGGTTCTGAATGGCTATTACGCCATAAGTTAAATAGGGGTAATTTGTGAGTATATAATAACGGTTTTTAAGAATATCTAGATTAACAAAATGCCGTGCCTTGGATATTATGCCAATGCTTCGTTTAATTTTGCTGCATATAAATGTGATATGGGATTTCCAGTTTAGATGCTCACTATCATTACACCTAAGTATTTTCTCTCAGACACATGGTTTAGAGATACGTTATTTATATTAATTTGAATATTATATGTGAGTTTCTTTTGGTCAGGGTGAAAGATTATAAAGTTTGATTTTTCGATATTAAGAAAAAGTTTATTTGCGCACAGCCAAGAACTTACAAGTAACCATTCGAATCATTAACATTTCATTCTAGGGGGTTTAAACTCTTAATTATTAGAATAAAAAGATTAGAATCATCGGCAAAGAGATGGAAGTCAAATAGATTGAGATGATCTATGAAAGTCATTAATATATAATAAAAAATATAGGAAATATTCATAAGCATTTTTTAAATTTTTGTTCAAAATTTGAAATGAAAATTAAAACATTTAAAAAGTAAATTCAATTTTATTTAATTTATATAACTATACTTTGAAAATAAATGAAAACAAATTGAAACCAAATCAAGATGAAGAGGGGATTTTTTTAAGTTCAAGCAGTGAACGACAAAAACTCCTGAGTTGAAGAATAGCTGTTGTACAAAACTAAATTCATTTCTGTCAGAAAGTTTAAGTTGTTTATAAGTGGTTTTGGCCAATGAAAGTTGAATCAAAGCGTTACTCCAAAGCGAAAATTTGGAACGAACATGAGGTTTAGGCCTTCATTTGCTCATTTGCTACATGTTTACTTTATATTTTAATCCCAACACAACGACAAGAAAAAGTCTTTGTACAATTCAAAAATCCGTTTTAAACAGGTATTTTATCTTGGTACATCAGTTTTTAACCGGTAGGATTTGAGTGTTAATCCAGAACGAAAATTTGGATTAAAACTCTCACGATGGTCTAGTCGCTATTATTGCTCGTCATTGAAAAAAATCTCCTCTAAAAACAAAACAGAACAAAATCAATTGAAAGTAAAACAAAATAGAAATCGAATATCCCCTTGACACATTGCTGCCATAAGATAAATTAATTCAATCAAAAAAAAAATTTGTTTAACAAAACAAAATGAATCATTTTAAAAATTCATCGTGGCCAATCGCTGCTATTTAGTTTTAATTTATATACCGATATATATTTGTAGATGTTAAAAAAATGGTGTTATAGTTCACTATCGTCGTTCATTTTGAACTGATTATTATAACTTCCATCTCAACTTACACTTCCCTTTTGATTATTCTTACTCGATTTTTAGAGATACAGTTTTACGAAGTTTTTGAAATCTAAAACATCATCAGAGGTCGATAACGGAGACTACTGAGCAAGTAAATCCATTCTGGTTAAAAAAAATGATAAAGAAGATTGATCATACTATTACTAATATAGCATTGATATTGTACGGTTTTTCATTTGTGTATTTTGTACGGTGGATGAACACAAGGGAAACCTTTGGATAAAAACATGAAAGTAGTAATGGATATAGAGGAAAATTAATGCCATCTCTAATGGTAAGACAGTTGACCAAAACAAAGCCTCAATTTCTTGGGTGAGGCCGTCGGTTTAATTTTATAAAGAAGTTGAAAAATTCAACAATTTCCATTATTCATTCAAAATCCCCAAATGAAAAGGATGCAAATTGTCATTATGCTGTCATGTAAATGACTTACTTTGGCCAGTCCTTTGATGAAAAAAAAATCATCTATTTGTATTAACTTTTGGACAATAGGCTGACAGCTTGTCATAATTGTCAGTATCATCTATGGCATGACATGACTCCCAGTGCTCACCATGTACGTCATGGATCACTACTGAATATAACTATGGCAACGTGACCTACATCGTAGGTGTTGTACTAGTCACGTGCAATTCAGCCATCAATCCCTTCGTCTATACACTCCAGAGTGAACAGTTTAGGCGTCACATGTGGGAAATCGTTTGTTGCGGACGATTCGCAACAATAGAGTTGGTGTCAACCCAAACGACATCAACATGACGCGATCGCTTTGCAAGGGAGTCACTGTCAGCAGAGAACAATTCAACAGAACAGCTTTTGAACAACCTTAAGGACGTTCGCGGGCAAATGAAGCTGCACCTAGATGTCGCTGTTTTTTGTCTGGACATAATACATCATATACTTGTTCAAAATAAATAAATAAATACAAAATGGGGGTCACCGTTTTTCCGCTATATGCTCACAAGGTAATGCATCTCGGGAAGAAAAGACGCACGCGGCAAGGCGAAACATTAAGCGTGAATTAAACGAATTTTGAAAATGGTAAAATATACTTATTTCAATAAAAAGCTTATCAAAACTTATCATTTTTACATAAGTTATAAGTTATAAGTTATATAAGTTATAGATGTTTGAGAGAACTATGTTTAAAAGCGCTTAGAACAGATTTGTATTTGCGCTTTATAAATTTATATTATTATTATTATTAGCATATCAAAACACGAGTGGGGGTCACCGTATCCTTTTCCGAGATATAGAGATATTTCATCCTTTTTTCTGCAGTTTTTCAACCTGAACGATTTTTTTCCTCGGTCCAATTTCGTTGTTGTTGTTGTTGTTGTTTTCCTTTTTTAAAGTAATTTCTATTTATAATATTGAAAAAAAAAGTAATAACTGAAGAACATTTTTTTCAGGCCGCCATCTTGGATTTATACATTGAAGTAGAAAACGTAAGGTGGGTATATTTATTCTAGCAGATCGAGGCTCTATTCTTAAGCTCAAATTTTGAGCGGGTAAATATCAACCTATATTTTTGAAAGCTTTGATAAGCAAAATAAGACAGCCTTCTTTTTTATAACGGTATATTTTTAAGGTAAATAAAGTAAAAGTTTAGGAGATAAAAGCGATATTCTATAAAACCAGCCTTTTTAGAAAAATACAAAAATACGCATAACTGTGTAAATAGCGGAGAGATTTTGTTCTTACTCAGTCTGTAAGTGACCTCTGTTAATTCAAGGTTTACTTTGAGCGAGCTAGGACAAAATCTTCTGGATCTAGAAATTGCTCTACAGTTGATTGCTAAATTTTACCTTCAAAACATTAGTCCCTTGTATTTATCTTAACTCTTTTAACAATACTGAAATAATTCTAGAACTGCTACTGCTGTTAGAAAGCTTTCATATTTATCTACACCTTTGATAAGTAAATCGAAACGATCGAATGCTTCTATGAAATGTATATAAACGGTTGAAGAACAGCATGTTATAGTCCGTAATTTAGAAATGCAAAGACTGAATCCAACTCTATTTGAATTATGAAATAATTACTGATTTGTTTTAATACATTTCGAAGCGGTGATTACACAAAGAAAACTATACAGGGTTTTTATGGTGGCTCGACTGATATAGTTTTTATTGACAGGCAATGCTTCCGTTTCAGTCACTTCACGAATTGAGCAACTTACTCTTGACCAACTTACTCTTGACCAACCAAAACGGTTTTTACACCAGTTATTGGACTTGAATCAAAGTTTTGATTTTGGTGTATTTCACTTCTATTTGTATTGCCATAGCGACGGTAAACAAAGATGGCTGAATCAATTTTTCTAAAATATCTTTCGAACTCGAGCAGCTCTGGACAAGGGACTACATGGGCAATAAACTACACACTAAGGCAAAGAAATTAAGGTACAATCCTAAAAATTTCATCAAGCCATTTTTGAATAAATTACAAACAATTGAAAAAATGAAAATTATTGATCAGCTTATTAATTAAGTGATAAGCTTACCCTAGTTTAATCACAACGATTTTCCTGTCAGTAGATAAACTGACTTTAAGGTTTTGTTTTTGGTCAGTTTCAGTGTAATTGGTGTTATTATGGCAACGATATAAAAATAAGACTGAAATCAGTTTTTCTGAAGTATCTCTTGATTTATGACGGTTCCAGGCACCCAAATACTATGCAACAAAGTACATACCAAGGTAAAGTAGATAACATAAAATTAAAACTCTTTGATTGAAGTGATTTTGAATAAAGGACCGGAAATTGGCAAATTCGCATTATTTATGTTTTCGCGAATTATTCGAAAACGGCTTCATGAATTTTTTTTTAATTTATCCTTATTTTTTTTGTTTTAGTTTGTAGTTTATTGTCCATTTAGTCCCTTGTCTAGAACTGCTCGAGTTCGAAATATATTTTGGAAAAATTGATTTCAGCCATCTTTGTTTACCGTCGCTATAGCAACACAAATCGAAAAGAAATAGACAAAAATATAAACTTTGACTTAAGTCAAATAACTAATGTAAAAGCCGTTTTGGTTGGTCAAGAGTAAGTTGCTCAATTCGTGGAATGAAAAACGGAAGCGTGTGTGATTGAAAACCATTGTAGAAGTCTCTTAGTCTTTCTTTATAAGAAAAAGTTGATTTAGTTGTTATTCATTTTACTGAAGTAGCTCATGATTAGTTCATTTTCCTACTTCATCAGTATATCCTAGTGTCGTGGTTTAATTACATGATAGTATACGTAAATTGAACAATATTTTTTTAAGAAATAATTTTCTTCCTCTGTCGCAAAGGCAGTAGTATAAGAGGGGTACAATTATGCTGATTTTTGTTGAGATAAATCAAGTAGACCATGCTAGACCTGCAGGTTAGTTACCCATTAATAGAGGGATTGCATTGATGATGTTGTAATAGTTAACTGTTCCACTGCATCTCGTGCCTGTAGGCATACCTATGATAAAAGCCTTTTAGTCTTCTAAAATTACTAAGTGCTCGTAAGATGAAAAGACTTCATGAAATTAAGAGGATATGTTTTTCATTATCGAGTAATAATGGCTGAAATTAGTGCCAAAAACTAGCCCTTCGGTCAACTCTTAATTCAAATTTTCGCTTTGGAGTAACATTCAAATTCTATTTTTGGAAACTAATCTAACAAGATAAAATAGCTGTTTAAAACTGTTTTTGGAATTGTACAAAGTTGTTATCATGCATTTTTATTCAAATTTAGCAACTTTTAAGCTGATTGTAATGAACATGTATGGGAAATGAGCCAATGGAGGCCTAAACCTCATTTTGGATTCAAATTTTCATTTGGATTAACACTCAAATTAATTCACTCGATTCTTTACTGTGCCATAATAACTTGTAATCGCTGATATACAGCAGACAGTTTGCAATCAAGCTGTTCATTTCCCTACACTGTTTAGTTTCAATTCTATTACATGCTATGATTACGTATAGACATAGTGTCCTTATTACACTGACAGCTGTTGATTGCTTTGAAAAGGTGTACAAACGTACAACGACCACCAGAACGACAGCTCTACCCTTATAGCAAGATAACAGTCAAGATATCAGTAGCACTACTATTGACAGGTAAAGTAATAATATGTGTCTCTGGGCTCAGTGATAGATAACTTACTATATGAGCACTAAATTAGAAACAAACCTTATAGTTCAGTGGCACCCAGAACACGAGCACTGAGCTCGAAGACATTGTAACTAAACTACGTAAAAGAATAATCACAGAAGAAAACAAAAGCACAAGACAAAGACAGAGAAAAGAAGAAGAACGAAGAAGAAGAGTGGGTCAATGACAGAGACGGCGCCACAGGGAGAAGAACAAAGAAATAAAAGAGCAAAGAAGAATACCAAGAAGAAGAAAGAACAAAGATAAATAGCAACCAAAATTGAGTTATCAAAATGCTCCGAAAAACAGATTCCAAAATGTAGTTGAAAATGTACTTTTTAGAAATTCCTTAAGACATTTACCTTCACTTTTGCAATATTGATATTGCTTTACCTTCAATCTGTATCAGTCTTGTCTTTGACACTAATCTGACGATGAAAACCGGCGGCTCAAAACAAAGGAAAGTTGAAGTGCTGTCTTGTCAGTTCAGTTCCCGCCATTTTTTCGTTCTTCGAGGAGAAGGACGCGCGAGGAAAAATTTTTTTCAAGGGGTTTTAAAGCATTTTGAATCCCCGAAAAAGTTCCACGTACCGTAAGTAATAGGCCTTTTGCCTGAACTGTGCTATTAGCTTCCATTTTCTACAGTTTTGCTTAACAATCCCTTTTTGTCTCCTAACATTTTGTCAGATTTGTATTTTGGTTTTCCTGAACGACTCAGCTCAGTAAATGCCAAACATATAGACATAGAAGCACTATATTCATTGCTTTAAACTTCTTTTCACTCTCTCATTAGTGAATGATCGATGTCAGTTTAACAACATTTTCCTGTTTTGTTTTCGATAAATATCAATCAAGTGCATTGGGCTTTCTGTGGTAAATAGCTTATAAAAAATATTCCATTTTGCAAATTTTTATGAGGTTTTCAGAAATATACTTGGACGTTTTGGGTGTAAAAACTGTAAGAAAACATGTGAATTGCAATCTCCTTCTTTTGTCGAAATGTTGAAGCTATGTCACGCCACCGTGACGTCACATCGCAATCTTTATTCTAGATCTCAAAAATCAATAAAATATTTGCCAAGACCATCGATAAAAACTATACACTAAAAACACTAACTTGAAGAAATGCATCTACTATTTAAAGTGTTTTCAAACAGGTTTACTAGTGCATGATACAAAAAAAACAAGTTTTAAGAAATGTATAAGTAGAATTTATTCAAATATATTACCTCTTCAAACAATCTCACTTTTTAATAACATTGATTATAAAACTTACTGATTCAAGTTATTTTTAGAAAAAAAATGTGAATCGCACCCTGTGGGGGATAAAGAATACTTGATATTAAAATATTTGATATATATTACATTGGCAGAGAACTGATCTGACAAAGAATACATGTAAATGTTGTTTTGGTTGATGTGCATAAATATTTGTGGATCTAGCTGAACTAGTGAGAGCAGACTGTGTAAATAAAGTAAAGTTTCAGAAATTTAGCGATATCATGTGGCTATATATGTGGCATGTAGCGATATCATATGGGCTCTCTGAGATTTTACCTGAGATTTTTTAAGAACGTTCGAATTACAACTCGGTATCGTCCTGAATTTAGCCTCGATCGCCGACGAAAAGCCCCGGGGAAGGCAATGTTCTTTTACGAGGGCCTCGTAAAAGAACATTGCCTTCCCTGGAAATATTACTTACATGCACTTAGCATTTTGTGACCTTGATGCATACTTCGAGTAACATAAATCACTCGATAACAGTTGTGAATAACTGATGGTTTACCTCGAAATAAAAACCCTCTATGAGAACATGTGGTTACTGGTAGTCAAAACATATAGTATCCACAATCATCACCATGTCTACTATCGTAGATTTTTAGAGTTATGGCCTGGTTTGCATTAATTAATATATTGATCACTCTCAGTACACTGATATGGATAAAAGTAGGTCACTTCTCGAAACCTAATAGCTCAAAATTAAAACCGGTGAGAAAGATCATGAAAAACGTCAAAGAAAATTCAAACATTTTATTCAACCAAGTAGCCAGAGCGAGAAACCATTTTGGCTTTTGTTGTAGATTGTTTCAATGTGATTTTAAAAAGAAAGCTTTTCATCAATGTGTCCCCTAAACATATATGCAGATCCACTCGTTTTACTGTTGTTCCGTTCATTGCAATATCATTTGAGAATTTTTTGGTTTTATTTTTCAAATTATAGGTCGATCCTATAATCATCAATTTTGTTTTATCAGGATGGGATTGAAGCTTATTAACTTTCAACCAATCACTGTTACTATTCAAGTCAGGATTAATTTATTCAGAAAGACCATTCATATAGTGACAGATGCAAAGACTTGGGTATCATCCGCATACATGCATGTGGTAGAGAAGTAGATACAATTCGGAAGATCATAAATATAAATTAAAAACAGCAATGGCCCCAAGATCGAACCTTGAGGTACTCCGCAAATCATTTGTCTTTCAGAGGACAAAAGTCCGTTGACCAGACATTGTTGGTCAAAGGACGTCACAACGGCGCCAATGTTTGTCATCGCTCGCTTCTGAAGCTAAGCCAAGGTTTTCGGAGTAAAATATTAGGACTGACCTAAATTTTATGTATTAACTTAAAACTCTGAGAAGACTTACTGACAAGAAATGGTGGCCGCAGAAAAAAACAACGAATATAAGGGTCAGACTTGGCTACAAATTCAAAGGGCAATTCGAATGGTGGAAAGTCCTTTCTTGTTTATTCCAAGTTTGGGTTTCTTTGCTAAAGTAAAATATACTTTTTACGATCATTCATCTACAAACCATGTCTTTACAACCTAAATCACGGACCATTGTCGTACCGGATACCTTCATTCCCTTCCCGTGATACAGAACATTTACTTTGTCCGGTCGAACCCATGCACTATACATCAGTTTTACATCATACACTGCCATATTCCTTTATAAGTTTTTACATGGATATTGCAGTCTATTTACACGATCCGCTCTTAAATTCATGATTTTTACATGGCTTATCGATAGGAGCAAAACGTCTGTAAGAAACTTAAAGCATTGTTTAAAGCATGTAATAAACGATTTATATTGTTTTTACATGGTATAAATGTTTACATACAATGCGAAACCATGTACTAAAATAGTTTACCATCTATGATTTGTACATACTATATTATGTCAAGAAAACACTATTATTGGTATAGAGTCAGTTATTCTCTGACTTGTCAATTAATAAACGGTAACAAAGGTTTTTTTTATGATTGATTTAGAGACTCAAGATGTCAGGACTTTATACCAGCAATGAAGATGCTCAAATCGGAATTACTACGATGTTTGTCTTGCTAATTCTAGTAGATGTCATTGGGAACTCCCTGGTAATCGCCATTATCGTCGTCAACAAGCCAATGAGAACACCCATGAATCTTCTCCTCGTCAACCTTGCTGTTGCAGACATGGTAGTGGGGCTCTATAATTTACCGAGATTCATCTTTACCTTCGCCCATCCTAATAGCTATGATGGGACAATACTTTGTAAGCTACTGACAGGAGGAGTTGTTATGTGGGTAGCTGGTGCGGCCTCGGTATTTTCGCTTTTTGCAGTTTGCTTTGAAAGATATTTCGTAATAGTTCATCCATACTCCCTCAAGCTGAAGCTTACAGTAAAGAGAGTCAAGATAATTGCTTTCTTTTCTTGGGTTGCCGCTTTTGTAATCAACACTCCCGAATTCATGGCTATCGTTTACGACGAAAAAAGTGCATTTTGCTTGGAAAATTGGGCGGAGCTTCCAAAATGGCTTCCTAGAGCATATGGCACATTCTGGTTTACTGTTTTTGGATGTGTTCCTGTTGCAACCATGTTTATCCTGTATGGTCGCGTTATCCACACGCTTTGGTTCAAGCCCTCGCCTCAAGAAGGCACACAGCAAGCCGTACTCAAGTCAAGAAAACGAATCACCAAAATGGTCATCACTGTCAGCATCATCTATGGTCTAACATGGCTCCCAAACCTTACCATCTACATGCTCATTCAGATCCAACCGGAAAAATATATGTTTGGCGAAGTCATCTACATCGTCAGTATTGTATTGGTAACGTGCAATTCAGCCATCAATCCCTTTATCTATGCACTCCAGAGTACGACTTTTAGGCGTCACATGTGGGAAATCATTTCCTGCGCACGGCTTCGCAGCAATGAAGTTGGTGACATCCCAAACAACAGCAAAAACAGCGCCAACACAAATACTTTGGAAGGAAGGCAGACAGCAGAGAGTAACGCAGTTGAACAAGTTGGTGACATCCAAAACAACAGCAACAGCGCCAACACAAATACTTTGCAAGGAAGTCAGACAGCAGAGAACAACAGTAGAGCAGTTGAACAAGCTTAATTAACACTAGGCTTCATATGCTGTAGTGAAGGCAAAAGAGAACCAAAGACTGTATATTATGCTGCACATATATATAAACGTCTACACGACTTAAGTAATCAAGACAATCTATATAATCTGCAACTTGGTCGTAAAGACTGTAGTGTGGGTACAATGGATATAATCACCAACACCCTTTGTTACTCCACAAAGGACTAGCTGTAGACCACACATTAATATGAAGAATGACTTTGTAGGCAACTACAACACTAGCTGAATCGCAAACAATCAGTCACAGCATATCTTTCATGGGACAGAATAAAACATTTAGCGTAATGGCGCAATAGGAGGATCTTTGCTGACGTCATGTGTTTACATTCTGCTTCATTAGCATACGGTTAAAAATCGATAAGATTACAAAATGAGTGCAAAACTTTTAAGAGCTGTTTAATATAAGTAATCTACGAAATTTTCAGCTCTTTGCATGCAATATTGTGCGAGATATCCAGCTTCCAATTTGCTTTCACATTTCTGGGTGGCAAAAGCGCTAATGAGCCCATACATTCTTTGTAAAATTTAGAGTTTTAAAAACTGCATCACGCAAAAACTATTGCTTGTCATATCAAACAATTGTATGTCGTTCGTTGGGGTTCCTGTGTATTTTCATTGGGTTGCCTGTGCACCCACTTGCGAGGTAGCTAAGCCAAAATGGCCGACAGGATATTGTTGAAGTGTTTATTCTCTACAATTTCTGCAAGTTTCAAGCCAAAATCTTAACATTAAGAGGCAAAAAACATCAAAAAAACATTTACACGGACTTCCATATAAGGTAAGATGCCCAAATATGGAATGAGAAACGAACGACACATTTCTATTGTCGATTCTTTGATATGGGCACGCTCAAATTTCCAAAGAAAGCTAGTTTTGCCATGCCCTTTCAATATTCAGAGGTGATTTGGTGTTTATTTCGTTGAAAAGAGAAATGCCTATGCTAATGAGCAAAAATTGTAAACAAAGATCCACCTATTAACAAGCCGTTGAACCAGTTGTATACGCGATGTGATTCATCGTCCGTAGTATGACAGTAGTGAGTAATCATGATGATGATCGCTGAAATTAGTTCCGATTGAGAAGAGTTACTAGCTAGCTGCAAATAGTAGTCAAAATTATTCGTTAATCATAAACTACTGGAATTCACAGATTATTAATTAAATATAACGGATAAATTGAATCCGAAGAGCATAACGAGGAGAGTGAGACACGAGCCTCACGGATGTTATTTTTATGATCGAACGTGGACACGAAGTCTCAGTCTCTGGTTTATTCTCTTCTGATTAAATAAATGGGATATCCAGCAAGGAGAGGGATTTAGCTGTAGGGGCCTTCGCAAACGTCACATTTTTTTTTTTTCAATCAAAACTGTATATGAAAAGTTAAGTGCGCGTTCGTGTGTGATGAAAGTTGTCTTTGCAATGATTCTTAAATGTGATGTACTAAATAGCTTCTTATCGTGTGTATGCAAAGAAGCTTGACTTGACTTGACTTGACTTGACTTGACTTGACTTGACTTGACTTGACTTGACTTGACTTGACCCCACCCCCCACTGTTTGATTTTAACGATATCCTTTACGTTTTCTGTAACGTAAGTAGGTTCTTTTGAGGACAAACGAGTTATATATACATATAAACGCATATATAATTTAATATACATTAGCATCTATGTTATCTATTATAAAAACAACAACAACAATAGCTAGTTATTCACCAATTAGCATCAAAGGATCCTGTTACTGTTAAAGAAAGGCCATATGCCTCAATTCGATTACGATGACTTTATTGATGAAGATTTGAAATAAGTTCTTTAATTAACAACATTGTAATTACAATCTTAATTGTTTATACTCAATAAAGAAATGGGAGGGGATGAAGTGCCCCTAAACAGGTCACTTGGGCCCCATAGACTCACACGGTGGCAAGATTTACAATCTGGCTGCCATAGGAACTATGGGCCCGAACTAAGCTAAGTCGACCACTGCAGAGGGATTGTGACCCCCGGGAGATACCTCGTCTGGCAGTCAGGGGATTATTGTGGCCCCTCTTCTCTTGGGTCAAGGGGATCTTGACTCCTTGAGGTTTATCTCCGCCTCTTGTAGTTTGAACTAAGATGATTCTGACCTCTCTTTTCGGGTAAAGGGATTGTGACCCCGTTAGAGGTTTAAGTGGTTATGTTCCGTTTACAATCGCCCTCGACCTGTGTAAGCTCAGTTTAGAGTGTAGGGATACTTCATTCTCGACCCCTTACCCCACATAAATGGTTGTATGTGTATTAGTATATTGCATTAGTAATTAATTCTTCTTCAAGGGTTAACTTCATTAATTAAAGGATGCATAAAGGATTGTATAAAGCCCTCGTACGAGGGCAATATCTGTTTTAAGCCCTAGAATTCATAATGACCAGGGAAATAACGGATATAAAGCCCTACAAACAACAAAGAAAACCTGGGACCCGAGGAAACAAAAAATCAGCCCCAAAATACACACGACGACAGTACAGGGCATGATATCCATCCAGAATACGCAGAAATCCTAGAACGTGATGTACATGATCATAATTGGACAAAGAGAATTTTCCTGGAATTGTGACACTCAACCGTGAAGTCATCCACCGATAAAAGAGGGCCGGGACTTTCCACGAGTTTACACCCCGCTTCTGGTTAGAAAGCCTCACGAAACCAGTCAGCCGTCCATTTGCTGATGAAGGCTGTACAGTCAGCCGAACATCACTATCAAACAATTGTCAGTCAGTCAACAGTCAACTCTATTCCATATTTGGGCAGGCATTACCTTATTTGGAAGTCACGTTGATCCATTTTTGTTGATTTTTCGGCAAAACGGTCGAAAATTTGACCAAAACTTGCAGAAATTGTAGTTATGAAACACATCACATTGTCCACCATCTTGGAAATTGCTTAGAAACCTCGCTTTTCAATAAACAGGAAACCCAATGGTAAAAACACAGGAAGCCCGCGAAAGGCAACAATTGTTTGATAATTCAGAGAATTGAAATCCAGGTCAGATAAAAACCTCTTTCACATATAAAATTATGTCGACTGACCGCTCGTAAAGTGTTTGTTACCATTTTACGTCTTGTTTAGTAACAAAGACAAGTATTTCAGATTCCAGTCTAAACCGGCTAAATTCGAATCCCTTACAGCACAAAGAGCTAGAGGAGGTAAAACATGTTTGCCAAATAGGAAAAAAATGTAGTAAGAATATATATGAACTGCAAAATAACTAATTCCCCAATCTCGGTACTAGGGACATTTTGTGAAGACCGAAGCAGATATAAGTGCCTCTGTGCACTAATCAGGAGATGCGTACAAGAAAGAAGTTGCCAGTTTCCTACTGTACAGCCCCAAATAACAACTAAATCAGGAAGGCTAACTAAAGACCTCAAGAGAATGTAAATATTTCACATTGGAATGTATATATAGTATCAAGTTCTAACTTAAATTCAAATAGTATAAAATTCAAGAACATTTTGTAGTACAAGACAAGCACCTAGGATTAAGTTGAAAGCACATGGTCAAGTACGCAAGTCAAGTGAATTTTAAAGTTCTCAAGTTTCAAGTTAAACTTCATTTTATGATATTATCAAGTGACAAAGTGAGCCGAGTACTGAAATCAAATTTCAAAGTTGAGTATATTCGGTGTAACTTAGCGCAGCAAGATTCTAGGTTCAGGTTGTTGTTTTCATTCTCACATTCCTGCATGCAGGCATGCTTCAGTATGCTAATTCGAGGCAATGGTCACCATGGCGTGACGCGCTACCTCACTACTGCGTTTCCGTACGCGTGCTCTAAGTTTGGAATGCGTTCCCGGCTTCGGGTTTTTTTCTGTTAACAACTTACCTTCAACGTTTCCATAATGAACACAGTAGTGAAGTAGCGCGTCACGCCATGGTGACCATTGCCTCGAATTAGCATACTGAAGCATGCCTGCATGCAGGAATGTGAGAATGAAAACAACAACCTGAACCTAGAATCTTGCTGCGCTAAGTTACACCGAATATACTCAACTTTGAAATTTGATTTCAGTACCTTGGAAAGCTTCAATTGAATTGGCGCTAGCACAGTTTATTGCAAATATACTAAAGTTCTACTCACCACTCAACGTCTTGTGTATAGATTTTGATAAAATTTTGCCCAATAGACCTTTTCAGCTTCGCATGCAAATTGCCCATTTCAGACCACGTGACATTCCCTTGAGAATTGTTCTTTTATGATGGAAAAGTTAAATTAAACATACAAAAGAATCAACTCCCAGAGTGAACATCACATGGTCTGAAATGGGAAAACAAACAACGAAGCTGAAAAGGTCTATTTCATGTCTAAATGGACGTATGCTGACGGAGATCCAAAGCACTTTCTCACGTGCAACTTCGTAGAGAAGTAGTCTGATATTTGAACAACATTTGGACAGTCGAAGAGTTGTCATGCTGCTTTGCTTTTAAAATTATTGAATCGAAGACTAGAAATTGTGATTTTTGGGGTTAAAAAATTGCACCTCGAATACTTCAAAATCTGTCTATACGAATTTCTCCAAAATTCGTATGCTGTTAGGCAAAGTCCTAAATATTAACGTCTTGTTTGTCATTTTAAAAGTTTAGGTCAAGAAAACGCGTAAAATTGCTTGGAACCTAAAACTGTGACGTCATCGTTTCGTCGCTATGGTAACTCTGATGTAAACAAAACACCCACCAATAAAAATTTCAGTCTTTATGGAGTAAGTGGACGAAAGGTCATAACTGTAGGTGCTTTCATGTAAGAACTATAGCCGTTTCAAGTTGACCGGTCGAGCACTAGAAAAATTGTAGGAAGCCTCCTTAAAGTACTTGAAACTTTCCCAATATTTGGCTCTTATCTTCCATTTTTGACTGGTACTTGGCAGTAGTCGCAGTATAGCATATAAAATGCATAAGAGCGGCTAACTATCGTCTAGAAGGCCATATTATTGAAACTGCAGTCAAGTACATGTGAAGGTAAATGATATGATATGATAACTTTATTTTAGTACGATAAAATATTCAGCATAGCTGGTGGGGTCGTACATTTAAATTAATAAATAAATAATAATATGAAATATCTGTAAAAACGTTAAAATATTAGAATATTAAAATATATATACAGTTCTTAAAACCATTGTGTATCTTGGCTTCGATAGATTTTCAGCGTTCAAATTAATTTAAAACAATTGATTGTTAATAATATTCGTAACAACTGTCCTTGTATTTAATGACAGCTGCAATTGAGTCAAAAAGTATTTTCCCAGTGTCAAATTTAGCTATTAAACGTTTGAATTCATTTAGATTACTTGCAGCTGTTTCCTTGCTAGATAAACTGTTCCAGGCTATTGCTCCTCTATATCGTATTGAGTTCCTGGTAAAATTCGTTTCTGGTCTTGGAAGGATGATGTCTCCATTTCGTCTACTTTCGCGGTTTGAGTTCCTCTGTACAAATAAGTCCTTGAATTCTGGAACGGTGTAACCCTTTAAGCATTTGAAAACAAACTCCGTCAGTCGCACCTTGTATATTGTTTCCAAACTGTCCCATTTTGTGCGCGTTAAGACGTCTTCGGCACTAGTGTCCCATGGTAGACCGTATACAATACGTCCGGCCCTTGCGTGTAGTTTTTCCAGGTTGCTGAAGTGTGTCTTGTTGCATGATCCCCAAACCACTAAACCGTACGTCACCGATGGCAGTATAACCTTGATGTAAAAATCCTCCAGTTGCTTCCGGGGGAGAAACTGCATCCGACGGAGTAAACTTAGTTTGGACGCGAAGGACTTTGCTACATTTGCGGCATGATTTGACCAAGTCATCTTATTGTCCACTTGTACTCCGAGAAGTCGTTCCGAGGTTGTCCAGTTTATGATGTTGTTATCAAGATACAGGGCTTGGATGGGTCCAGTAAATTGTTGCCGTTGCATGACCATTGCTTTGCACTTTTCTGGGTGTGGTACTAATAAATTCCTGTCGCACCATTTCTTGAATTCTGCTAGAACACTATTTAGTGTATTTGTTAATGCATCGATTGTTTCAGCAACACAGAATATTGTTGTGTCATCTGCGTATAAGTAGGTTTCCGCAGAACGTACTGCCTTTGGGAGGTCATTTGTGAAGAGTGAGAATAGTGTGGGTCCCAAGACTGATCCCTGGGGTACTCCATGTGGTATTGACTGTGTATCTGAGTCGCATCCATTGATCCTGACAAACTGTCTTCGTTCTGTGAGGTAATGCTTTAACCACAACCATATGTCTCCTCTAATTCCAAGGTCATTCAATTTTTGTAGTAATATACTGTGCGACACAGTGTCAAAAGCCTTGGTGAAGTCGATAAATAGTATTCCCACGAACAACTTTCTTTCTACTGCTACTCTCCACTTCTCTGTTATATGTATTAGAAGCTGCTCCGTTGACTTTCCCTTCTTGTACGCCCATTGTCTGCTGTCAAGTAGATTTTGCCTGACCGCATATTCAATGATACTGCTTGCAACACATGATTCCATTAGTTTACTAGGGATACTGAGCATAGATAGTGGTCTGTAACATGTTCTGTCTTCCTCACTTCCCTTTTTAAATACTGCACTGATTCTAGCTGTTTTCCATTGATCAGGTGGCTTACAAGCTTTAGCACTAAGTTCAAATACTCTCTGGATAGATGGAACAATTGACTTACCCGCGGACTTTAACATAAGCGCTGATATTCCATCCGGCCCTGTAGCCTTTTTCCCTTTTAACTTACAGATCTTTTCCTCAATTTCCTGATGTCTGATCGTTATATTAGTCAGAGTCAGCGTGTCTGTATTCTCACTGTGGACTTGCAGTGGCTGAATTTCGTCCGCAGGGCCAATCAATCTTTCGGCGACGGTGCAAAAATAGTTATTCAGTAGATCTGCTTTTTCGGTGTTATCGACTGTGAGGGTTCCATCGTCTTTCTTTAATTGGCGGGCTTGTCGATTTACTTTTGATGTTCCTGATGCCTTTTTTAGTAACCTCCAATAAGCAGCAGCGTTTTTAACTTCGTCAAATAAATTGGAATAGTATTCAGCTTTGGCCATTTTCGTCATTGTTGATACTTTGTTTCTAAGACTTCTGTATTCTTCCCACAATAGCGGGTCATTAAGATTTCGTGCTTTTTTAAGTGCCTTGTATCTTTGATTCATAGTTATTCTGATTTCCTTTGTTATCCAGGGCAGGCTGTTACTGCGTACCTTTATTTGTTTTAGGGGGGCGTGTTCGTTGCATATTTCTGTGAAGAGCAAGTTCCATGCATGATAAACATCACTTGGGTCGTCGAAGACCTCGCATACGTGGAAAGGCATACGTGCAATATCACTTTGAAATTTCCTTTCGTCAAACTTGTTGAAATTCCTGATGGTGATTATTTTAGGCGGATCTCTAGGGACGCTCGTTAAAAGGGTTGCATAAATCATGTCATGATCTGAGATACCCAGAGGACATATGCCCTTTTGTTTGACCAGATCCTTTCTTGTCGTAACAATGAGGTCGATCAATGTTTTGGAATGACTAGTAATCCTTGTCGGTCCCTCAATCACATTTAGCATATTATATTGTTCGAATATTCTTTTCAACTTGTTTCCTTCGTAGGATATTTCACCGTGTTCGTCCTGTAGGAAGTTACTATTAAAATCTCCAAGGAGTACTATATTTGAAAATTTCATCCAAGCTTTTTCAAGAAGTTTTGGAAACGCTGCAAAGAATTCGTTGTTTTGATTTGGTGGTCGATATATTGTTCCTATCAGGGTGTCTCTTGAGCCAGCCTTACATATCCCTTCCACTTTATCTTCTTCCAAGTCCGGACGATGAATAACTTTCAATGACTTGCGATAATATAACACACAACCCCCGCCATGCCTATCTGATCTGTCTCTTCGGATGAATTTGTAATTTTCGATTTCTATTTCTCCATCAGCGATTTCGCTTTTTAAATGTGTTTCTGTTACTCCAAAAACATCAAAACGGCAGAGCTTTAGTAAGATTCTTAATTCATCCACTTTGTTTCTTAAGCCACGGACGTTCAAGTGAGCTATTTTGAGATGTTTTGCATTTGTAGCAAGTTTATGAACTATATCTTGTAGGTATTCATCATTGTCGTCGATTTGGTTTTTACACTGGATTGTTTGCAGTAATTCTGTGTCGTCGATTTCATTAAACGGCAATGAGCATGATGCCATCTTCCATAAACACGAAAAGCATTCCCAGTAGTAGTTTAACCTTGCCATGGTCTCGTAGTATACAGCAGGTGTAACTGAGCTGCACTTAATGTGTGATCGTAGTTGACATATTGAGCAATCGAGGGCTCTGTGAGTTCTTGCTACTGGTTTGCCACACACGGAACAGGGGTTCTTGATGTCGCCCGGGTTTAATTCAATATCCCCTGCCCTGATAATTTCAATGTTGAATGTAGCATTTGAATTAGAGTAATAGGCCACTTTTCCTTGTGTTACGGAACTAGTCCGGGATCACTCTGACGGCAACATTAAATCATACCTTTGTTAATTCGTGGGTCTTTGTATTTAAGTTTCTTTAAATCTCGATATACAAATATGATCACCACTAACAACTGCTAGACATTAGCCACCAACTAACTTACAAAGATGATTACACAGGTATTTCTAGTAACAGGTAGAGAGCCATAACCCAAACAAGACTCTCGTTACACTGTCAGGCCTATCCAATCAAGGCGCACACCAGAACCTCCAGATCCGGACCGGCCAATAAAACTTTCTATGCACAACCTTGATCAGGGAGTCTCATTTGCACTATGGACTCTACTTTCTAAATGTCAATCTTGCTTGAATTTCAATCACACCTTATAACTGCGTCATAATGTAAAAACTGGAATATACTCTAAAATTCTTTCACACATTAACGTACTAAACCTACAAAACCATTTGGTAAAGGCTTGGGACTATTCTGAACCTACAAATCTAGAACTAAGATGAAATATAAAATCTAGGGTAAATGCCTAGGCTAGCATATTTTTGTGTAGTTGGTCCTGCCCATGCGAGGTCCAACAACTAGCCATAACAAAATTGTCATAAGAAATCTACGTCACAAAAAGTCCCTTGCCAAACTTATTAATAGACTACAAAATTATTAGGAGTATGAAATGCATGGAAAAGTGTCGCGTAACATACTCCCCTCCTTAGTTTGGTGTACCTCCTGGTACACGCTGTCGAGAAAATAGCTATAAACCCAAATAAAGTCAAAGGTTACAAAAACAAAAATGAAAGATAAACAATATGATAATCTACGCAGTTCATTTTCTATTGAATAAGATTTTTCTTTTCTTTTTTTTTTTTTTTTTTTTTTTTTTTTTTTTTTTTTTTTTTTTTTTTTTTGACATTCAAAATGTTGATAGGTAAATTGTAGTTCTTCATTTCAAATATGATGCAGTTCTCAATCTTCATTTCAATGTTGATCAAGTAAAAATCAATGACTTTCAGTCTGAAGTGGCATCATCCTGACTGAGTTCTTGAATTTATTTAAGTTGATGATTACTTCAAATACATTCATCAGGATTCCACAATAGGTAACTTGCATTCAATAGAGTTTGGATGATTGCATGTCCATAAATGGTGACGTTTCTTTGTACTAATCAAACTTGAACTAATGCTTTCTTTTTCTGTACTTCTGGAAGTTTGTTATTGATGTCTCTAAGGTCAAACTGATCAGTTCAAACATTTGGTAATTCCAATCTAATGATCTTTCATCTAACGATCAAGTCAATGTTAACTGGCAGTGGACAACAACTTCAACGTTCTCGCTTTGTTCTTTTACAGTGATCACAGTGGTGATTATCCTTTGGACGACAACACCAAATAATTATTTGAGTAACAATCCATAGGGTACAGAAGGCTGTAAATCCTCCAATTGTATACATAATTATTCTGTCTGTTGTTGTAAAGTTATCTTCTTTGATTTTATCAATTTGTTCATTGGCGATGTTAATGTCATTACTGAGTTTGTAATCGTAGAAATCGTATAATTTGTTAAGTTGTTCTGTGATGTTGTGATCAATCTTGGTTGTCTTTGGTATGTTCAATGAATCATAATGCAGCTTCAAGCTGAATGTGTCCTTCAAGTTCCAAGGGATGTATTTAATTGTTTTTTCCTTTAGTATGGGTAGCGTTACCTCTAAAGTCTTTGGACAGGTTGACAGTCTTGACTTCATGCCACTGAATGTTGTGTTGCATGGAAAGTTATAAATAGTTAACGGTGAAACCGTTAAAGTTCCATGGTTTGTAGTCAGTGACCCAGACGTTGTTGAAAGGTAATACCGACCACCGATGTTGACTAACGGATGTAGGTCTTGACAGGACTTGGATGATACGTGGTAACGGGGAAATCCCATCTCCACGCGGGGGCTCCATGGAAACCCAAGCCATCCAATATCACTTACCACTTGAAGAATGTTAGTAGGGCAAAGCAACGCATCATTATTTACAAAACACTTATCTAAAGCGGATGTTGATATTATGTGCTTAGTAAGAGGGCAAGTGATTAACGCAAGGTCAGATTTACGAATTGGTCCTTCATAACAAACATTAGAAATGTTAAATTTAAGTGGGGTTAAGTGTTCTATAGTACACAAAGATTCTCGTTCGCGAATTTCCGGTACTATAGCTAAGACGCTAACAGTAACGTTATTTTTGTTATGTACAACATCAACAAGAGGATCAGCCAGAACAGGCAAATTATTTCTTAAAGCGTTGACTGTGATACTGAGTTCGCGATAGTTTTCTAACTTCGAAAGAAATTCAGAAAACATAAACTGTGGCAAGTCTACTGCACCAAATAACTTTTTCTTATTAAGTTGAGCCAACTGATTCATAACATCTTGGACTTCGAAGAATCTCATGACAACAGAAAAAGCACGGTTAATCTCAGTAGCGAATTTCGATAAAAAGGCTAAATTTAGGTAATCATCACATTTAACTGAATTAGACATCCGGTTGAGTTCTTTTTCCCATTCTGTGAAGACCTTGTCGATTCTACTAAAGGGCTTGATTGGTAGCATTTCTTTGAACTGTTGCAGTTACAACTAATCACTTGGATTTTTCATTAAAGTTGCGAATTAATTGTTTATCAATGATGTTTCTCTGTGGTTCCCATGTGTTTGCGCTGTCTGAAAATCCATACCACTTGATCAAGTACTCAACTTTTCCTTTTCTTCTCCGTTTCTTTAAGATCTTTTCAGCGCGGAAGATTTCAATATTGTCGATGATACTGTGTCCATTATCTGAGCTATTGGTACTATTTTGATCTTGTTGAAGAACTTCAGGTTGCTGATCTACAGCTGAATCTTCACTGTTACTCTTACCACTTGTGTCACTTTGACCAAATTCCACGTTCTGTGTGTTTTCACTGTTTTTCTCAAAACTTTCCTCTGGAATATCTGACTCATCTAAGTATGGTTCATCAACATCATCTTGCGGTGGCTCAATTGGTCTATCATTAGGATCAACAAAAGGCTTCATTCTATTCACATGAACAGCAAACTTAGCTCTTTGGTTGTTGTCATTTTTGACAAAGAAGTGCGATTCAGATAATGATTGACAGAGACGGTAGGGCCCATGCCAGCAACATAACAATTTTCTTGACAAACCTCGCTTAATCTTAGGAGTATAAACAAAAACTCTATCTCCCACTTGAAACTTACGATCTTTGGCTTTCTTATCAAACTGTAGTTTCATTTTCTGCTGAGCTTTCTGTATATTTTCTCTAGCGATATTCTGAGTGCGTTCAATGCTCTCCACTATTCTTTCTCGATGCTCATTTACTGATGATGACAAGTTGGTTGGTTTCAATAACTTTACATCTATGGGAAGACGAGCTTCACGACCATACAGCAGATAAAACGGAGTTTCTTGTGTTGCTTCGCTGGGTGACACTCTGTAAGCAAATAGAACTGAAGGAATATAAGTATCCCAGTCTGTTTGTTGACTGTTTACAAACATTGATAAGCTCTGAATTAAGGTTCCGTTCATTTTCTCCACTAAACCATCTGTTTGAGGCCGATAAGGTGAACAATTTACTTTATGAATTCTAAATAACTTGCAAACTTCTTCTATCAAAGAGGACAAGAAATTCTTTCCACGGTCACTGAGAAGACAGGAAGGGGCTCCATGTCTTGAAATTATCTCGTCTACAAGAATTCTAGCTATAGTACTAGCTTCCATGTTTGGGATTGCAAAAGCTTCCGGCCAACGAGTAAGGTAATCACTGAACACTAAGATGTATCTGTTTCCTCTGGTAGTTTTAGTGAGGGGTCCTATAAGGTCAACAGCTACACGTTCAAAGGCACCCCCTACTGGTATTGGTAGCAATGGTGCTTTCAAATTAGTCCTAGGCGTTTTGCGCATGGAACAATCTATGCAGGACTTACACCAATGTTCTGTGTCTTTGAACATACCTTTCCACCAATATCTTGCTCTTAATTTCTGGTAGGTCTTGTTAGTTCCTAGATGTCCACCAGTTACATGATCATGAGCACTACTCAATAATTCAAATCTCATACTGCTAGGTATAACTAACTGTGATATTGGCTCAAAAGCATTTCTTCTGAAATTATGTTCAAGGTGGTACAGCAATCCATCATCACCAATATAAAACTGGTCTTCCTTCAGTAGGAATTGTCTGGCTAGTTTGTCACTCTCTGGCAATTCACCGGTTTCTAAATAACAGATTAAACTTGACAATTCACGATCACGCCTCTGGCATACATACACTTTGTCTTCATTCTCATTCCTGAAATTTCCTCTGATGGTATACAACTCACACTTCTCATAAGTTCTTCTACTTAAACCATCTGCGTTTCCATTCGTCTTTCCACTTCGATACACAATGTCAAAGTTAAACTGTTGTAGCAACAAAGCCCATCGAGCTAACTTACCAACCAAAGGATGCTTTCCAGTCATCAGCCATTGTAAGGCACTATGATCGGTATGCACTGTAAACTTTCTACCATGTAAGTACGGTTGGAACTTCTTAATGGCTTCCACTAGGGCTAGACCTTCTCTATGGGTGGTTGAATAATTTAACTCTGTCTTACTGAAATTCCTACCATTATATGCAATTACTCGGTCACGGCCATTATCGTCCATTTGTGATAAAGCCATTCCTATTCCAGTAGAACTAGCATCAACAAAAAGATGGAATTCTCTTGTGAAATCAGGATAGACTAGAATTGGGGCTGTTGTTAACATTGTTTTTAGCTGATCAAAGGCTTTTTGACACTCTTCGTCCCATTCAAACTTTACTGATTTCTTAGTTAGGTTATTCAAAGGGCTGGCAATTTTTGCAAAATCCTTGATAAAACGTCGGTAGTAATTAGCCAATCCAAGAAAACTTCTCAGTTGTTTCAAATTCGCTGGTTTTGGAAACTCTTTTACAGCTTTTATCTTATTTGGACACGGTTTGATACCTTCTGGTGTTACAACATGGCCCAAGTACTCTAAATGCTGTTTTGCAAACTCACATTTTTCAGGATTTAACTTCAAATTCGCTTCATCAAGTCTGGAGAAAACTTCTCTTAGATGTGCTAGATGCTCTTCAGCTGATCTTGAAAATATAATGATGTCATCAATATAGATAAGTGCAAATTTATACTCTAAGCCTCTTAAAATATGGCCCATAAACCTTTGGAAAGATGCAGGACTATTTGTTAATCCAAATGGTAGAACATTAAATTCATACAAGCCATTGTGAGTTACAAATGCTGACTTATCCTTTGTTGTAGGATCCAAGTTGAGCTGCCAATAACCACTTTTCATGTCTAAACTGGTAAAGTATTTCGTATCATTAAAACTGTCTAAAATGTCAGTTATCACTGGTAAAGGAAAACTATCTTGTCTAGTGACTGCATTCAACTTTCTGTAGTCCACACAGAATCTCCACTTGCCATCTTTCTTCTTCACTAACACAACTGGGCTCGACCAACTACTCACTGAGGGTTGAGCAATACCTTGTTCACACATCTCTTGTACTTGTCTATCAATCTCTTTCCTATTCTCTGGTGTAGTTCTGTAAGGGCGTTGCTTGATGGGAGGGTGGTCCCCAGTTTCTATGTAATGCTGGACTAAGTTGGTTCGGCCTAGGTCCTCTAACTTAGTTGCAAAAATGTGTCTAAAGTCATACAGCAAATCTCTTAGCTTGCTCTTGTCTTTCTCACTAAATGCACATTTAGAAATGTCTGGCAAAGAAGAATAATCTTGTGTATTCTCACTTTTCTCACAATCAGTAGGCTGGTCAACATCTTTGTCAAGTTCAAATGTCTCAATATCAGGATCGACAACACTAAGCTGAGCCAATTTGGTTCTACGGTATATCTTAACTGGTTTAGCTGTAGGATTCATAAGCCTTATTGGAACTGTATTGTCTTTCGATACTTTCACAAGTTCTGCAGCACCTACTATTGAATATCTTTCTGACAAATCTGGCCTAGTTGTCACTATTCCATTAGTGTCGGGATGTAAGGCATGGTCAAGCTTCACTTGTACAATTGTTTCCGACTGTGGTGGCAATACAAACGAAAAAGATGCATGTACTGGATACTGTTTCTCTTCATTCTCAGTGTTATTCATTACGGATTGTACATCGTCTACATTTGAAAAAGGAAAATCATCATTATCAACTGTATCGTCTGCTACGGTTTCGTTACTTCCGTTGACTTCTGAAGTGGGGTCATGTACTGTTAAGGTGTTACAATTAGATGGACCAAAAAGCGACATCAATGGGTTAGCTGGGTCTGTCTCTCTGGGTACTACCACGAAATTTCCTTTCTTAAGGTCCATACAAGCAATAAAATTGACTAAGAAAATCTCTACCAAGAATTAATTCATAAGACAAATCCATAACGACAATTGAAGGAATATGAAAAATACTGTCCTGTATACGTAAGGTAATAGTAGTTTCTCCTATAATTTCTAGTGGTTGACCATTGACTCCTTCCAAAGCTATGTTGCTATTTTGCTTTAAATCACAGTTGTTTAATTTCTTCCAAACAGAATAATTTAAACAGGTCATGGTAGCGCCAGTGTCTAAAAGTAATGTCACGTCTACTTCGCCAATTTTTCCTTGCAATGTCGAATTGTTTGGGTTTCCTGTCAGCTTAATTACGCCAATCTGATTGACCCCATCTGAGGGAGTTTGACCTCTATCCTCTTTTGTTTTGGCTTCGGAATTTTCTTTTTCCGGAATTTGGTTTAGCAATGTCTGAAAATCGCCTTGAACTTGAGACTGATTAGTCGACATTTCAGAATCTTGTTCACTGGAGATATTGGACTCGCTTTCTAAATTTTCTTGCAAACATGGTTCTTGTGCCACGTTTTCAATTTCTAAAGACTTTAAGTACAATTTCTCTCGAATTGAAGCTGTACTGTCTTTGTTTTCTTTTTCTGTCTTGACATTTTTAGCAAGGTCGATTACTTGATCGGTTTTGTTTTTGGCTTTTACGACTTTCTTACTCTTACACTGAGTAGCTGGCGACTTTGGATTGGATTTTGAATTTGGCTTAGAAGTGTCACGGGCCCCCATCTTACCATTACTACTACTAGTTTCTTTACTGACAGGGGCCCCTCCTAGTTTTCCTGAGGAGGCCTACTGGCACGAACAGCATTATCTCTATTCTGGTTACGTGGATTTGGATAATAATTGCGATTACGGTTTTGAAATTGGTTTTGACCACCACGATTTTGAAACTGGTACTGATTCTGGCCAACATTCTGGGCATTATGCAAAAATCTACAATTGAACATTGCGTGACCTTTCTTTCCGCAATAACCACAACTGACCACTCCTTGTACACTTCTTCTATTTCTGAAATCACCTGGCCTAAATGGTCTACCTCTACCACGATCTTGAAATTGCTCCTGTACTTCCTGTTTTATTGCTTGTCTAAAGTCGAAGTCATTATATGGCATTGAGGGCATTGAATGTGGTTGTTGTTGTTGTGTGTTCGAAGCTAATGGTTGTTGTTGAAAACTAGCTTGTTCTGGATAGTATTGAGCATTAGATGACGGTACTGGATACTGCTGAAAACTAGCCATTGGTAAACTAGGATAAGGTGTTGTATTCAACGAAGGGTCATGTACACTTGCGACAGGACTTGGGAAAACTAGACTATTAGGTTGCGTCCCAATGGCACTAACATTCTCACTCTGGGATGGCACAGACACTGAGGTATTTGGCACTTTTGTCGGTTGAGTAGGAAAAACTCCTAAGTCTTTCAGATTTTTCAAAATCTCGACTGTCAGTTCCTTGGAATCGATGGCTTTAGGTTTACTTTCAGACTTCAAAGTGACTTCTTTAAGTCTAGCAAAATTTTCTGCTTGTTCAATTGTTTCTGGCTGCTGCAATACGACGTAACTTCGTATCTCTTCTTTCAAACCTCTGACAAAATGTTTTAAACACTCAGCGGGCGGCAGGTTAAGCCTGTTACACTGCTTTCTTATGTCTGTGATATAGGCATTGAGTGACTCTCCCTCTCTTTGCTTTCGCTCATCTAAAATCTGAGTTAACTGCCACTTAGAAGCACCTGAAGCATAGTGTTTTTCTAGGGCCTCAGTAAGCTGGTTAAAGGTCAGGGTATCTCGATCAGGCAGAGAGTTAAACCATACACTAGCAGACCCTCTAAGGTACAATGGCAAAGCTTTACAACTCTTGTCTCTATCTGTATCTGTATCTTGTATCTACTCTCTGTCTCATTGGATGCGCCTCAGTGGCTGCACCTCATAATTTTAAGCTCTTCAAATTTCGTGTTTTTTAGGCTGTTGGAATTAGCCTAAAATATCTTTTAGTATACCATTCGCGAGAATGGCATTTCGCTTTTATTCGAGAACAATTTTACTGTCTATAATATCCTCTATCCATCATATTCCTCCAATTGATAATGCAACGTGGCTTGTGCTAAAGGACAATGGAATTGTAAAGACCATCACTCGTCGTGGTTGCAGAGCGGGGTTGGCGATACAAAGATCGAAGCTAAGAAGTTTTGCAGGTAGTTCGACTTCACAAGCTAGTTGTTTATCGTCTGACGAAAACAGAATTAGTACAAATACCGAAATCCAAGACGATCTTGAACTAAATTTGCATAACACTTCATTAAATATTCACGCTAACACCTTGGCCAGGAATGTTGTTCACTCAACTGTGGTAAACTATCTACAAGTGCCCTCGCGGGATGGAGTACGGGTTTCGGGACCAAATCCTTCAGATCAATCTCCTCAGAGGTCGGTTTATTATACACCAAAGATCATGGTATCAAACGTAATGTCTCTTGTACCAAAGTTAGTTGAAGTGCAAGAATTTCTCCTTCGTACTCAAGTTGATCTCGCCTTTATTTCCGAAACTTGGCTGAAAAGAACCATCGCAAACACCGTTGTAGATATTCCTGGTTATTCCATCATTCGGAGAGATCGGATGTCGAACGATCATGGTGGAGTTTGCCTCTATATTAAAGAAAGTGGTTCCAGATTCAAACAACTCCAGGAATTGTCCTGTTGCGACGATCATGAAGTTTTGTGGGTACAATTACGACCAAACCGCCTGCCAAGAGGTTTCTCCTCCCTTATTGTTGCTGTAGTTTATCACCCTCACTGGACTGAGACCGAGAACTCTTCCATGCGCGAGCATTTGTTCAGGTCTCTCTCTCTTGCTGAGTCGAAATTTCCCAACTGTGCACTTATTGTTGCGGGTGACTTTAATCGCCTCGACATTAAATCGTTGAAGAAGCACTTTCGTCTTAAGCAAATCGTAAAAAAGCCAACCAGAAAGGATGCAATCCTCGACTTGATACTGACCAACTTACATGAGTTCTATGATGATCCACGTCATTTTCCGCCGTTCGGTCTTTCAGACCATAATACCATAACAGCACAACCAAGGACTCGTGTAAGCAGTCGCTCAACAAAGTATGTATCCAAGCGTGATATGCGTGCAAGCCGCAAAGCCGAAATGGGAAGATTCTTAAGCAGTATGGATTGGCCTAGTCTGTTCACCTCCCTTGAAAGCTGCGAAGACATGCTAAGCATGTTCTGTGAAACAATTCACGCTGGACTTGACCTTCTCATGCCAGTCAAAAAAGTTCGCGTCTGTTCATCTGACGCCCCGTGGATGACACAGCATTTAAAATCACTAATCCTGAACAGACAAAAAGCTTTCCATAATAAGGGCCCCAACTCACCGCAATACAAGCTGTACAGGAATGTTGTAAACCGTGAGAGGAAAGTATGTAAAGCAAATTTTTACAAGCTTAAAGTTGAGAACATGAAGGAGGAAAACCCAAGGGTGTGGTGGAAAGAAGTTAAAAGGCTATGCGGAGCTCACCAACATTCAAGCGATCTGATCAGCCAAATTCATGCTCATGATGTTCAAGAACTTTCTCCAAATGACCTGGCGAACGCAATCAACGATGCCTTCTTAGAACCCCTACAAGAGTATCGTCTGCACCAGCCGCTGACTCGTCTACCCACTGATGAAATCTCATCGAAATTTCCAGATACATCCGAGTTCCGTATACACAAGCTGTTGTCGAAACTCAACCCATCAAAGGCAAGTGGTCCTGATGATATACCTAATTGGCTGCTACGTGAATACGCTGATCTCCTTGCTTATCCAGTTAGTAAGATAATAAGTGCCACTTTCATTGAACAACGTCTACCTCACACGTGGAAACTTGCCAATGTGTCACCATTGCCTAAGAAGAAACCAGTAAACGACTTAAAGAAAGATTTAAGACCCATCTCTTTAACTTCATGTCTATCGAAAGTTGCTGAAGACTGTATCGTGGCTGATTATGTGAAACCTGCTGTGCTAAAAATTCTCGATCCAAATCAGTATGGTGCCGTTCCCAAGTCATCAACAACTCAAGCCTTAATAGACATGGTACACAACTGGGCGAAGGGAACTGATGGGAATGGTGCAACAGCTAGAGTGATACTTTTCGACTACCGAAAAGCTTTTGATCTCATAGATCACTCAATCCTGGTAGACAAGCTGGGTAGATTGGATCTACCGAATAACATCATCAATTGGATCATTGACTTTCTATCTGACCGCTCTCAGCGAATCAAATTATCTGAAGGCTGCTTCTCTGAGTGGGGACCTGTACCGTCGGGGGTCCCTCAGGGAACTAAACTAGGTCCATGGTTGTTCCTTGTCCTAATCAACGACTTGGAAATCAGCTCCTTAAATGCTCAGCTATGGAAATATGTTGATGATACGACAACATCTGAGATCGTCGCTAAAGGTAATGAAAGCAAGTCACAACTTATTGCCAATCAAGTTATCGAGTGGTCCATCAACAATAGAGTTCAACTCAACAATGACAAATGCAAAGAACTGCGAATTTCTTTCGCCAAGAAATCACCGGAGTTCAACCCCATCCTTATCAACGGAGAGGAATTAGAAATCGTTCAAAGTGCAAAGTTGCTTGGCGTAACAATATCACATAATCTTTCATGGAACAACCATATTACTGAGATAGTCAAAAAAGCAGCCAAGCGTTTGTATTTTCTGGTACAGCTAAAAAGGGCAAAAGTACCTTTTAGTGACCTTGTGCTATTCTATACCACATGTGTTAGATCCATCCTAACCTACGCAGTACCTGTGTTCCATCATGCTCTACCGAAATATTTAAAAGTTGAACTGGAGCGCATCCAGAAACGAGCAATGGCAATCATCTGCCCTAGTATTGCGTACAATGACGCTCTAGATTTTATTGGTATTCCAAAGATTACTACTTATAATGAAGCTATCTGCGACAAGATGTTCGACGCCATAGTAAAAGACAGTGATAACCGTCTAAATAAGCTGCTCCCTTCCAAGAACAATCCAACACTTTCTCTTAGGCGTAACAGATATTTTTCTATACCAAAGTGGAAGACCGACCGTTTCAAGAACACATTTATCACAACCTCAAGTCTTAAAAGAAACAATGAACATTGACATATAATATTGACATTTGAATTGGATTTATAATCAATATAATTTATATTTAAATTTGTAATTTTATCTATTCTAGTTTTACGAATATGTAATTCAGCTTTCACGAGCTGCCATTTATTCAGCCAATAAACTATCTAACTATCTATCTATCTCTACTCCAGCCACAGATGTCTGCCGCACGGGTATAACTGCTGATAAAATCGCGCACATCTTCACTATCGTCACCTTTAAAGGTTGGAAAATTAAACATTCCTCTAAAACTGAGTGAATCCTGACACGCTTCATGTAATGCAGACATTCTGTTTTCATGCTCTTGTCGTTCCACTCTCAGATTTTCTAACTGTCGCTCTAAGGACTCTTCCATTTCGCGAACTGAGTCGGGGCTAGGCGCAGGATGTTCTAATTCTTCTGATGTTCGCGATGCTCTCTCTCCTTCCTCTAACTGAACGTTAACAAACTGACGATGCGGTACAAGAACAGGATCGTACAAATGATTTTCAGCTCTGAGTTCTGAGGGTTCACTCTCGTGTTCACTTTCGTGTTCCACTTCACTGTCTAACAAATATGACGGAGGGTGGGGTAAAAAGTCAGTTCTAGTTAGTGGATTTTCAACATCAGTGGACCCAGAAGGTTGATCTATGGGCGGTTGACCATCACTTCGTACAACTAATGGACTACTATCTCTTGCTATCAAAGTACTATCTGGTAGCTGTTCTAGAGTCTGACTTGCTTCACTATCCTCACTATTTTCATCACTATCATAAATACGGCTGAGCGATCCTAGAGAAATTACTGGTCCTAGAGGAGTACTGGCTTTCCTTTTACTACCAAGCAACGAACGAACGAACTTAGGTAAACGAACTGGACTTTTAAAAGAACTTAATCCACTTGTACTAGGCGATTCGCTACAGTCACAGTACTTTTCTGATTCCACGGCCTTAGCCGCGCGAGCCTTACTCCTAGTCCACAGCTTGAAAAAGTTAGCGAACTTAACAGAAAAATCATAAAAACACCGAACGAACTTAAAGAAAAAGCCACACAACGCGACACTAAAGGACTTATGTTTTCTAAATTTATCGAAATTAAAAAGATACTACGCAATAGAAAAGGATCGAATTACACTTGAGCCGATTTGAAGAAAATTAGTGCATAAAATTGGACAAAACAGATAACATAAAACAATGCATTGCAACAATTAAATAACATAAACACAGTATAAATTAAACAAGAAATTAAACAAGAATGAACAGTTCACAAAGAATTAAAGTGAATTGGGCAGCAGGACAACCCAGGGAGGGCCCACACAAAGATGAACCTCAACAGCAATCATAAATGTTGGATCAAAGTCGGGTATCTCCACCAATTTGTTACGGAACTAGTCCGGGATCACTCTGACGGCAACATTAAATCATACCTTCGTTAATTCGTGGGTCTTTGTATTTAAGCTTCTTTAAATCTCGATATACAAATATGATCACCACTAACAACTGCTAGACATTAGCCACCAACTAACTTACAAAGATGATTACACAGGTATTTCTAGTAACAGGTAGAGAACCATAACCCAAACAAGACTCACGTTACACTGTCAGGCCTATCCAATCAAGGTGCACACCAGAATCTCCAGATCCGGACCGGCCAATAAAACTTTCTTGCACAACCTTGATCATGGAGTCTCATTTGTACTATGGACTCTACTTTCTAAATGTCAATCTTGCTCGAATTTCAATCACACCTTATAACTGCGTCATAATGTAAAAACTGGAATATACTCTAAGATTCTTTCACTCATTAACGTACTAAACCTACAAAACCATTTGGTAAAGGCTTGGGACTATTCCGAGCCTACAAATCTAGAACTGAGATGAAATATAAAATCTAGGATAAATGCCTAGGCTAGCACATTCTTGTGTAGTTGGTCCTGCCCATGCGAGGTCCAACAACTAGCCATAACAAAATTGCAATAAGAAATCTACGTCACAAAAAGTCCCTTGCCAAACTTATTAATAGACTACAAAATCACTAGGAGTATGAAATGCATGGAAAAGTGTCGCGTAACACATGGCGCTCGTTATATTCGAACGAATATACGTTCGTGGCTCTCTAAGCTTTCTGCTATTGTTCCTTAGAATTTTCTGACTTCGTATTGGTATTCTACTGGGTTCGTGATATGTCTACGTAAATTAACATGGCCATAATCATAATAAATATACTTCACACTACGGTATCTGATGATTTCCTCTAATTATTGAATCGTTGTATATGTGTTTATAAAATATTTGAGATATAACGCGCGCGCTGATTGGCTGGCTACCATGTTTATATCAGAGGACAGAGACATGGCTCGCTCCAAAAAAAACGTCGAAAATATTTTATGAAAGCAATATAAAACGATCGCTTATGTCTCTGTACTGTGATATAAACACTCTCGAAAAGCAAGAGAAACACTCGGCTACGCCTCGTACTCCTAAGCTTGCTTTTCTCTTGCTCTACATCTTCTATCGTGTTTATATCACAGTACAGAGACATGCGCGCGCGTTTTATATTGTAGAAGTAGTCATACTATAACTGGCTTTATGTAAATAAATATATCACAATCATTTATTGAGTGAACAGTCGTCACAAATAAACACGAAGTATTTGACTACTAAAATAAGCTGATTACAGTAACTGCAGTCATTCAATAATGAAACCATTGTCACATTGCATAGGCCGGTTTAAACATGATCTGTCAAGACCCTTTGATCAGCAATACTAATGTTGGATTTCATCACTACAGTCCTTGAATTGTCATAAGCTTCGTTATTTCAAACTTTTTTAACTATTTGTGATTGTATCACATTTTGAATCAATAGATAGCTCATTTAATATAGCATGTTTCTGGATAGATTCACTCGTAAATTGAGTCGTAAACTCAGCGACGAAGCCTTCGTTGAATCACCCTACATAGCCATGTGCTCAATGTGCTTATATACAGCTCATTCTACGCATGCGCTTAGAATTTACGCATGCGCTTTAATTTAAAGCCTGTGACTGAAAGCGAAAAAAAACTGACAAACAAACAAACAAAAACAAAACAAAACAACAACAACAACAACAACAACAACAAACCACCCAAGCAAAAAACAAAACACACACACACATGCACAAACGATACCCAATTTTAAACTCGGGCCTCTTGCGGAGCCCCTGAGTAACGAAAAATAAAATGAAACCGCAACATGCACAACATCTTGCCATGTCAAGAAATTCGATGTAGAGAAAAATATGCACAGACATTGAGGTTGTTTAGCCTAATTTGAGTCGCATAGTGGGTGTGGACTATATTTTGCCGTTTGTTTTCCGCAGACAAACCAAGCATTGACACAGCCTCCTCCACTAATAATAAAAGTTCATGGAAAGGAAACACAATAACTCTAAAATGTGTGGTTGCTAGTGGATTTCCTTCTCCAGACTTCACCTGGTACAAACCCAACGGTGACGTTATCCCTTGTAATCAATGCAGTAGGACTGTCAGTAGTCAGGTGACGGTACAGACAGGACAAGACAGTGGTGACTATGGACTTTATAGATGCATAGCAACCAATGTTGTTGGTAGTGACCAACACTCCATCAATGTTACTCAGTTGTGTAAGTAGATGATAAGTAAGTGTTATACTCAGTTGTGATAGAGCTACTGCTATCCTGGTCTTGATTTAAGATGGTTTTAGTAGACTGGTACTATAAGCAAGGGTATTTGCAACAATTCTTTCAACGAATTAGATCACGAATTTGCATTGTTATATATACCAATTGTCAAAGTCAATTTTTTCCGTGCTCTTCCGAGAGCTTATCACGTGAACGTCAATAAATTTTGCTGTTTCGCCAGCAACAACTCTCAGCTAGCCTGCGATGCATCCGAACGTTACTCGTAAAGTCCGTATTTAGAGAGAAAATTCCGGATGCATCGCAGGATACTCTCAGCGGGCAACAGTGTGTTTTATTGACCGGTAATAATAAAATCGGAAGTTGATTGAGCTTTGAAGGCACGTTTTTGGCAGCGTGCGTTTACAAATTCATTCATTCGGACATGCATGAGGCAAAACTCGTGTTATTGTCAAACTTTTAAGACCAATATACAACATTTATTCCGAGAAAAAGATGATAACCAACCAGGAATGTCACCAAAAGATCTGCAACAATTCTCCGAAAAATTTGAAAATTAAACGAGACTTACCTGGAAGTCGAAGTTTGATTGAGATTCTTCTAGTCACCACAACATTTAGGGATCAAGTGAGATTGCAACGCGCATGCGCAAGATCAGTCTTTAAAGCAGATTGTAGTCATCTTGAATTGAAGACCACAACAGATGTACAACAATGCCCATGTATGTACGATAATATTCCTTTTGTCTGTCAGGAATATACTATATATAGGGTAGGGTCATGTTTACACATGAGGGTGGGCACTTGATCCCTAAATGTTGTGGTGACTAGAAGAATCTCAATCAAACTTCGACTTCCAGGTAAGTCTCGTTTAATTTTCAAATTCTTCTACGTCACCACATTTAGGGATCACGTGAGATTTCGCAGCCAAGATGACTGCAACTCGCAATAGTTAAACACAAACATAGAGTAGTAGAAACCTATAGCTACTCTAGCAGGTATATATATATTCAATAATATTATATACATCATCTATTGCATCTGACCTTAATATAGGTATAATGATTCAGCACATAGACCATATGCACAAATCTGAGATAGCATTTATTGAATAAACAGGCACTAGGGCAAATGTAAGTGTACTTTATTTATTAAAGTGCTTGTGCTACCCTAGCTTGCCAATTTCTTACGGCTGTACAATAACAGTAAACAGTTAATTGTCTTTCATTTAACATGTCCTAAACATGAATGTCAAGTGTGAGTTAATTTGAACTATTCAAACACTGCTTTTACAAATTCTGACTTTTCATTACTTTGAACAGGTACATTATAATGCCTTGCAAATGTGGTCTCATTAGACCACCCAGCCTTTTCCAAAATAAGTTTTAAAGGCAAACCTGCCCTGAAAGCAGATGATGTTGATGCTGCCCTGGTACTATGTGCCGAGAACATACTAGTATCAATCTTTCCTTCTGCTAAGCATGACTTTATCCACCTTCTTAATGTGTCCTTGCTAGCTGCATGGTATGGTTTTGAGTGGGTGATAAAAACCTTGGTTTCCTTTCCACGTAGACATGCAGTCCTTTTCAAATAGCATTTCAATGCTCTCAGTACACAAATGTTTTCATCTTGTGGATATTCCTGAAGTTCAATTACAGCTGATTTAGTTGTAGGTTTACTCTGCTTAATCAGCCCAATCTGGAAGGTCATACTGTTCTCCATTTCCATCATATTAACAGTGTCTAACATATGTAACGACTGTACTCGTTGAGCAGTAACTAACGAAATTAACATAACAGTTTTTTTGCGACAAGGCTTTCAATGACAGTTCTTCGTTTGATGGCCATTTTCTGAACAAGTTCAATACATTCTTGACATCCCATATAGAAGAGTATTTACTCTGCACTGGCCTTAACTCGTAGATCCCCTTCATAAACCGTACTATGACAGGATGATTACCAATTGTAATTCTGCTATCAAAATTCAAACTTGATAGAGCACAGCGAGCAGTGTTGATGGCACTGTATTTAAGTCCCATTTCATAAAGGTTTGTTAAGAACTTAAGAGCATTGTTCACAGTAACTTCAGTTCTACTAATTTTCCTCTCACTACAAAATTGTAGCTACCTTTTAAAATAGGAGTTGTATTGCTTTTGTGTTCCATCACGCCAGGATTTGAGGATGATTGCTTTTGCTTCATCAGGAATGCCTTTTGCTTCCATGGCTTCCCTGAGACAAGACAGGCCATCAACTGGATCTTTTTCCTTAACGGATGTAGCAATGATGAATGAGGTAGAGTCAGAAGGTTGTCTTTCCTTGGAAGAAGTCTGGGGTTGTCTATTAGCATTGTCAGTATTGTCGCAAAGAATGTCTGTGTTGGCCATATTGGTACCAGGATCACAGCTTCTGCTTGATCTTGTGAAATCTTTTGAAGGCATCTATTGATTTGAGAAAATGGGGGAAAAACATAGAGGTTTTTGTTAGTCCATGACAATGAGAATGCATCTATATATGTTGCCTCAGGATCAGGTCTCCAAGACACATACTTCTCTAATTGTCTATTCAGTCTAGACGCAAATAAATCAATCTCAAAAGGGCCCCAGAGAATATTTAACTCTGAAAATACTGCACTTTGCAATTGCCATTCTGTTCTGTCATTAAACACACGTGACTCACAGTCAGCAATACAATTGTCTTTCCCTGGCAAGTGTGCAGCAGTGAGCCAGTTATTATGTTCTAAGGCCCACATCCAAATTTCTCTTGCAATATTGTTACATGGCCTGGACTTACTACCCCCCATATTGTTGACATAGCATACTGCTGTTGTATTGTCACTTTCCACTCTAATGTGGGTATTTGTTTTGTTTTTACACAATGATTTCAGAGCAAATAAAATAGCTTTTAGCTCTAGCTCATTAATATGCAGGTCGGTTTCCTCTGCAAACCAGCGTCATCCTGTACGCTTGTCGTTCAACTCTGCCCCCCAACCTTCTTTTGATGCATCTGATCTAATGATAACATCAGGGTCATCCTGTAATATTTTCTTTTTAGCACTGAGAATGTTCTCACGCCACCATCTTAAATCTGCCTTACATGCTTCACTTATTGTACAGATTGCATCAAAATTTCCATTGTTTGCTTTAAGGCAATCTATTTTCTCATTTTCCAAATTTCGATAGAAAAGCATGCCCAATTGGACTCCAGGTATACTAGACACCATAAGTCCAATCACATGTGCCAGGTCTCTAATAATGACCTGTGGTTTGTGCAATAACTTATTGCACTGTGATTGTAAATTCAGAGCTTTTGCTGGGGTAATCCTTATGGCCATATTCACTGAGTTCAGAATAAACCCAAGGAATTCTAACTCCTGTGTTGGGTAAAACATAGATTTTTTAGGATGTATTATGAATCCTAATTTCTGAAAAAGCATAACAGTTGTCTTAACATTCTCCCAGCATTCCTGCTCTGATTGTCCTTGTAAATATGAATCATCAATGTAGGGCACGTTTATTAATCCTTTCTTGCGAAGTTCAGCATATATAGGCTTAAGAAGTTTTGTGAATTTTCTTGGGCAGCAAGCAAGCCCATTGGGAAAGCAAGTATACTGTAACAATTTACCTTCCCATAGGAATCTTAAAAACTTCCTGTGCTCCTCTGCCACAGGCACTGAGTAATACGCATCCTTAAAATCAACGGATGCCATGAAACAATTTGGTCTCATTAAAGTAGTAACAGTATGAATGCTTTCCATCTTAAAATGGTGGTACTCAATGTTTTGATTGAACTGTTTCAAG
This sequence comes from Telmatactis stephensoni, assembly GCA_029948255.1. Lineage (NCBI taxonomy): Eukaryota > Metazoa > Cnidaria > Anthozoa > Actiniaria > Isophelliidae > Telmatactis > Telmatactis stephensoni. Next base: position 595,989 of record JALIZF010001911.1, read on the forward strand.
TTCAGTATAAGCCTATATGTACCATCCTTCTTAATCCTAACAAAAATAGGGGATAAAAATTGCCCAACACAAGGAGTGCATTCCTCAATAATCCCTTTGCTAAGAAGTATCTTAATTTCATTGTCTATAGCTGCTTTTTCTACAGCATTGACATGACAAGTTAATCTAGTGGTTTGTTGACAAGTCGATTCACTCGAGCTATCAATTAAATCAATATGACTATGTGCAACAGTGTCTAATATTGACTTATCCGATGTGAGTTCTTTCCACTCAGTTAAAAAATATTTAAGCCTGCCAGCTCTGAAGTTGTCAACAGGTACTAGGTTAATTTTGTCATTTTTAAAACAGATGCATGTATAAAAGGGATTTGCACTCACCGTTTCCGGTGGAACAGAGCTCACCGCTTCTGTCTGTCTTTCCCTTTTTTCTCCTGCTGATTGTACGACCTTTTGCCTAAAAAAGGCCTTCGTGAGCTGGAGTAACTAGAGCTGTGTGAGTTCCTGGAGTATTTGTAGTTATTACTACCGCCATATCCTCGAGAGCGGCCATATTGCTTGTTGAAAGCTTTATTCTTTCTGCTCGATTGGCCATTGGATTTGCCCATGGCTTTTTTCACAGCTCGATTTGTCTTGTCAATATCCTCTAGCCTTTTAGATGTATCTCCTCCAAATAGGAAGCTGTTCACTGGGACTGACGAGGAAAACAGCGACGTTTGGTAGTCCTCATTGAGGTCTGGTTTAATACAACTCGCAACGCAAAATATTGCAAGTTGTTGCAACGTTGCGTGGAAAATCGTCGTTAAAAATCGTCTCGTGTAACACCGCCTTTAGACATGGTTTCTTGTAAGCTGAGCATTGAGTTAGTCAGCATGCTCCCGAATTTTGACAATTCGCTTAAAATCAAAATCAAATCAAATCTTTTAGTTGTTTAAGCAGGTTGGATTTCTGGCAGCTTTCGCTGATGTGGACCTGCTGCCCCTCACACTCACTACCACTACATTTCTTATTTTAGCACACAACACTCAACTCACATGTTGATTTTTATGGAGGGAGGAAAACCGGAGAACCCGGAGAAAAACCCTCGCGGCAAGGGAGAGAACAACACATCAAACAAACTCAATTCACATCTGGTCACAGCGGGGCTCGAACCAGCGAACCCTTAGACCGCTAGACCACAGTGGTGAAAGACGACGCGTTAACAGCGTACGCCACCCATGCCACCCATGCCACCCATGCCACCCATGCCACCCATGCCACCCATGCCACCCATGCCACCCATGCCACCCATGCCACCCATGCCACCCATGCCACCCATGCCACCCATGCCACCCATGCCACCCATGCCTCCCACAAGATAATTAACGATATTATGCTCAACCTCATCCAATAATAATAATTTATTTGCTTGCTTTCCTGAATGGTTTTTCTGTAGTGGGCCTTTCTGCGCCACTAGCGTTTCTTGGAGTTGTCTCAGACCTGGGAATTACATTCCCAGTTTTCGAAGACTTTTTTGTCTTCTTATGGACACTTGTTTTGCCTGTATTTGACGTCGACATTTCCATGTCGTCCTGTGTTCCCGCCATTTCTTATTAGCGGCGTAAATGACCTCTTCGAGGTCCTCTGAAACTCCAAAGCTTATGTAGTGGTAATTCCTGCACCACTAGGTTTGCAACCACACTTCTTGGTGGTAAACTGAAAACTCTTTGTTGAAAAAATGAGTTTTCTGGATGTGCTACTGCATAAACTCGACTGAACTTACCGGCAGTAAGCGTGCACTGATCTTGCGCATGCGCGTTGCAATCTCACGTGATCCCTAAATGTGGTGACGTAGAAGAACTATGTGTGAAAAATGTCAGTTTTGTGTGAATTTTGATTAAACACCTTAACTGTAGGCAGCGACGTTTTGCTTTTTATTTTGTTCTTTGACAGTTGGTATCCGTTGGTGTCCAGTTGGCTCTGCCTCGGGAAACATTGGCGGTCTCGGCACCACAAAACATACTGTTTCCCTCGGTCCCAGTCAATAAGTGTTAAATGTCGTGCACTGTAAATTAATTTCCTGAGTGCGTAACTCTAAAAGATGGCTTCTGGCCGTGGATACGATGTGTTATTGGACACAAAATATATTCTCAAGTATGTCAAAGCCTGGTTCAAGCCTAAATACGAGAAAATAAGGAAATAAATCACAATCTTTCTTCCTTTTGTCCAATCATGACCAAACTTTGCACAGCAAACGAATTTTATGTCCTTAATTCATTTAAGTAAAGAAAACCTCAAAAAGTGATCACGTGACTTCCCACGTGACAACAGTTTTTAAAATTATTACTTAAAATGCAATCCGGTCGCCAGTTTAGCAGAAATGTGAAAACAAATAGTTGTGTATGCTGTCATTAATTGCTAGTACTCTACATATAACTGCGTTTGGAAAAGTTGTCATTCATTTCTATTAAGGTAATTCCGTAGTTTTGCACTGCGCACGCTCTACTGCGCACCATTCTACCATGCGCGAGCTCGCGCACACGGAGAAATTTCAAGTTTTCAAGCTGGCGGCCATTGAGATTAAAAACACACTTTTTGAAATGTAAAATGCTCAAAATTACGACAGATAATTCTGAAAATATCATAAGAGGACTTGAAACACTGACACAGTAATTCAAGTTCAAGTTCAAGTTTATTTGCCATTTTTTACAATTTAAATAGAAATACAATATATTTAGAATTGAAATATACAATACACATATAACAAAAATAAAATATGATATATGGCGAGGAGACTTGGCTGAAACCACTAGGCTTATAAAGCGCCAGGTCCCCTCCTAACGTATTCTAATATATATATATATATAAATATAAACATAATATTTAGGAAAGGAATGAGAAGAGCCACAAAAAGCGAAAACTTTTCCCGTTCCTTTTCTAGTTGGGTTAATGTTATAAATACAATTTATTATATGCTAAATAATTATGTATATATATACATTATTCTTTTTCATACATGATATACAGATATGGCTAGTCGTTTTACAGTTAATCATAAACAGAGAAGAGATAATTTTTAAACATGCTTGAGAAAGAAGAATATTTTGAACAATTTACAAGTTTCGTATCGGTTAGAGAGTTGTATAAGAGAGGTCCTTTATAACTAATGGAAAATTGTGCAAGTTTAGTTCTTTTAGAGGGAATATGTAAATAGTGTGAAGATCTTGTATTATAATTGTGTATTTCACTGTTCATAGAGAATATCCCTTTGAAACTCTTGGGAAGCAAGTCGTTTTTATACTTAAACATAAACTGACCAGTTTGTAGTTTATTGATATCGATAAATTTTAAAAGTTGAAGAGTTTTGAACAATGGAGAGGTATGTGCATTAACTTCACTTTTGCTTATAATTCTGATTGCCCGTTTTTGCAAAACTATCAGACGTTTCAAATTCGATTCATAGGTGCTAGCCCATACAATATTACAGTACTGCAGGTATGGATATATCAGTGAAAAATAAAGAGTACGCAGTGAAGATTTGAGGAGAAAAAAACTTGACTTTCTTATAATTCCAATTGATTTTGATATCTTATTCGAGACTTGGGAGATATGAGGTTTCCAAGATAAATTTTCGTCTAAAATGACTCCCAAGAAGGTATTTTCTTTGACTTGTTCGATATCATGGTTCTCTATAGTGACTCCACATACTGCAGCTATCCTTTTTTGTCTAGATTTAAAATTCATAAATTTCGTTTTATCAAGGTTAAGAGAAAGTTTATTTGTGGCGAGCCAAGTTGAAAAATTCTCTAGTTCTCTCTTTACCATATTGTTAAGGTAAACAGGGTTTTTATGTGTGAAAAAGATATTGGTGTCATCAGCGAATAATATTACTTTTGCAAACTTTGAAACATTGCAGATGTCGTTAATGTAAATAAGAAAAAACAGTGGTCCTAGAATTGACCCCTGTGGGACTCCACAAGAAATAGGTCTCAAATCCGAAGAGACGTTATCAAATGAAACAAATTGGTACCTATTAA